>OZ038312.1:24147152-24269652 GCA_964035775.1 Osedax frankpressi
CACACCTCACACACACCTTACACACACTTCACACTCCTCAAACACACCTCACACACACCTTACATAAACCTCACATACACCTCACACACACCTCACACATACCTTACACATACTTCACACACCTCACATACACCTCACATACACCTCACAACCACCTCACAAATACCTCACACACACCTCACACACACTTCACACACACCTCACACACACCTCACACACCTCACACACCTCACACACACTTCACACACACCTTACACACACTTCACACACCTCATACTAACCTCATATACACCTCACACCCCCACCCTCTTCTCCCACCCCCATAATCCACAACCCCCTCCCCTTCAGGTTTATGTACAGCTGGCCAATACTGCCAGAGACAAGCTGAACATAACGTACCTTCTGCCAATAATTCTCAGTATCCCCAGAATGGACCTTGTAAATCTGGTTACTACTGTCCCAAGGGTACTGAAGCCCCAGTCCCTTGTCCAGCTGGACAAATGAGGAATATCACCGGTCAGTTTTACTATCACCGATCTATTTTAAGTTTTAATTTGTGACATCTTAGATATTATTAGTTAAAATTCGAATAAGGTTCCTAATTTATAGTCTAAGTTATAGTCTAAGTCATATTCTAAGTCATAGTCTAAGTCAAATTCTAAGTCATAGTCTAAGTTATAGTATAAGTCACGGTATAAGTCATAGTATAAGTCATAGTCTAAGTTATAGTCTAAGTCATATTCTAAGTCATTGTCTAAGTTTTAGTCTAATTCACTGTATAAGTCATAGTCTATGTCATAGTCTATGTCTAAGTTATAGTTTAAGTTATAGTCTCAATGGACCAAATCTACAGGTGGTCAGTCTTTGTCGGACTGTTGGCCCTGTACCTCGGGCTACTTTTGTGCTAATCCAGGCCAGAGTTCAGCAAGTGCTTTTTGCAATCAAGGATTCTATTGCCCCGGATCAGCAAATGTCACAGTTCCTGACCCCTTAGAATTTATCTGCCCCGCTGGTCAGTCTTTACTATTATCTTGTCTCTATTTCCATATCTATTCACTTATCTATTGTCACTATACATTCTTGATAGAGCTACTCTCCATTCCACACTCCACACTCCACACTACACACTCCATACTCCACACTCCACACTCCACATTCCACACTCCATACTACACACTACACACTCCATACTACACACTCCACACTCCACACTCTACACTCCACACTCCATACTCCACACTCCACACTCCATACTCCATTTGTTATGTTCTCCTACCTTCCATAGGTATATCTCCTTCATGACAAATCTAAATTTTACACCTTATTCCATATGTTCTCACCAGATTCCATCCACTAACTGACCACTCCGTACGATTGACCACACAAATCAAGTAATAACTTCTCAATGCCTATGCTCCGTAACTCACACATCCTTTCACTTTATCACTACCCACAAATAGCCACATACCTATCTTACTTCTCAACTGACCTCTACCCTCACCTGACCACGCCTACAGGTCACTACTGTCCGGAAGGTTCTCCTCAGCCTATTGGTTGTCCGGCCGGTCAGTCTCAGCCCAGTACCGGTCAATGGGTTTGCATCCCTTGTCCAGCTGGATTTTACTGCATAAGTTCTACTGTACCTAACCCAGTGATTTGTCCTTCATTCCACTACTGCCCCGAGGGTTAGTGTACAGCTACCAGAGTTAGTGTATAACTTACAGAGTTAGTGTACAGCTACCAGGGTTAGTGTACAGCTACCAGGGTTAGTGTACAGCTACCAGGGTTAGTGTACAGCTACCAGGGTTAGTGTACAGCTACCAGGGTTAGTGTACAGCTACCATGATTAGTGTACAGCTACCAGGGTTAGTGTACAGCTACCAGGGTTAGTGTACAGCTACCAGGGTTAGTGTACAGCTACCATGGTTAGTGTACAGCTACCAGAGTTAGTGTACATCTACCAGGGTTAGTGTACAGCTACCAGGGTTAGTGTACAGCTACCAGGGTTAGTGTATAACTTACAGAGTTAGTGTACAGCTACCAGGGTTAGTGTACAGCTACCAGGGTTAGTGTACAGCTACCATGGTTAGTGTACAGCTACCAGAGTTAGTGTACAGCTACCAGGGTTAGTGCATAACTTACAGAGTTAGTGTACAGCTACCAGGGTTAGTGTACAGCTACCAGGGTTAGTGTACAGCTACCAGGGTTAGTGTATAACTTACAGAGTTAGTGTACAGCTACCAGGGTTAGTGTACAGCTACCAGGGTTAGTGTACAGCTACCAGGGTTAGTGTACAGCTACCAGGGTTAGTGTACAGCTACCAAGGTTAGGATTTAACTTACATAGTCAGTGTACAGTTACCAGGGTTAGTGTATAGCGCATAGGATTAGTGTATATAGCTCATTAGTGTATATAGTGTAATATACTTCATCTTACCACTTGTTCCAAGGTTAGTCTAAGCCAAATCTCTAACCTATGACTAATTTACTCCATTATCTACTATGTATTGTATTGGACTCAAACTACATCAAATCTCCTTACCTTATCTCACCCTTCTTTATCTCACCATACCCTTCCTTATCTCACTATACCCTTCATTAGCTCACCATACCCTTCCTTATCTCACTAAACTCTACCTTATCTCACTAAACTCTACTTTATCTCACCATACCTTACCTTATCTCACCATACCCTTCCTTATCTCACCATACCCTACTTTATCTCACCAAACCCTACTTTATCTCACCATACCCTTCCTTATCTCACCATACCCTACTTTATCTCACCATACACTATCTTATCTCACCATACCCTACTTTATCTCACCAAACCCTACTTTATCTCACCATACCCTTCCTTATCTCACTAAACTCTACTTTATCTCACCATACCTTACCTTATCTCACCATACCCTACTTTATCTCACCAAACCCTACTTTATCTCACCATACCCTTCCTTATCTCACCATACCCTACTTTATCTCACCATACACTATCTTATCTCACCATACCCTACTTTATCTCACCAAACCCTACTTTATCTCACCATACCCTTCCTTATCTCACTAAACTCTACTTTATCTCACCATACCTTACCTTATCTCACCATACCCTTCCTTATCTCACCATACCCTACTTTATCTCACCATACCCTATCTTATCTCACCATACCCTACCTTATCTCACCATACCCTACCTTATCTCACTAAACCCTTCATTATCTCACCATACCCTTACTTATCTCAGCATACCCTACCTTATCTCACTAAACCCTTCACTATCTCACCATACCCTTACTTATCTCACCATACCCTACTTTATCTCACCATACCCTACCTTATCTCACTAAACCCTTCATTATCTCACCATACCCTTACTTATCTCAGCATACCCTACCTTATCTCACTAAACCCTTCATTATCTCACCATACCCTTACTTATCTCACCATACCCTACTTTATCTCACCATACCCTACCTTATCTCACTAAACCCTTCATTATCTCACCATATTCTATGGCACTCCACAAGACTCCATCACATCCAATCATGACTTACCTCAATCCATCATACAGCAGTACGCTCTATCACCGCCCCGAATGCATTCTCCCCACTAACTTCACAGGTACCCAGAACCCCATTCCTTGTCCCAATGGTACATATACCACCAACTTCACGACTCAATTGAAAATGGTTGAGGAATGTCAACCTTGTATTGCTGGCAAATTCTGTAGGTTGGTTTATAACCCATACAAATATAGTCATAACCCTCTGTATATAATCAAAGCCCCATATATAATCAAAACCCCATATATAATCAAAGCCCCATATATAATCAAAGCCCCATATATAATCAAAGCCCCATATATAATCAAAGCCCCATATATAATCAAAGCCCCATATATAATCAAAGCCCCATATATAATCAAAGCCCCATATATAATCAAAGCCCCATATATAATCAAAGCACCATATATAATCAAAGCCCCATATATAATCAAAGCCCCATATATAATCAAAGCCCCATATATAATCAAAGCCCCATATATAATCAAAGCCCCATATATAATCAAAGCCCCATATATAATCAAATCCCCATATATAATCAAAGCCCCATATATAATCAAAGCCCCATATATAATCAAAGCCCCATATATAATCAAAGCCCCATATATAATCAAAGCCCCATATATAATCAAAGCCCCATATATAATCAAAGCCCCATATATAATCAAAGCCCCATATATAATCAAAGCCCTATATATAATCAAAGCCCCATATATAATCAAATCCCCATATATAATCAAAGCCCCATATATAATCAAAGCCCCATATATAATCAGAGCCCCATATATAATCAAAGCCCCATATATAATCAAAGCCCCATATATAATCAAAGCCTCATATATAATCAAAGCCCCATATATAATCAAATCCCCATATATAATCAAAGCCCCATATATAATCAAAGCCCCATATATAATCAAAGCCCCATATATAATCAAAGCCCCATATATAATCAAAGCCCCATATATAATCAAAGCCCCATATATAATCAAAGCTCCATATATAATCAAAGCTCCATATATAATCAAAGCTCCATATATAATCAAAGCCCCATATATAATCAAGGCCCCATATATAATCAAAGCCCCATATATAATCAAAGCCCCATATATAATCAAAGCCCCATATATAATCAAAGCCCCATATATAATCAAAGCCCCATATATAATCAAAGCCCCATATATAATCAAAGCCCCATATATAATCAAAGCCCCATATATAATCAAAGCCCCATATATAATCAAAGCCCCATATATAATCAAAGCCCCATATATAATCAAAGCCCCATATATAATCAAAGCCCCATATATAATCAAAGCCCCATATATAATCAAAGCCCCATATATAATCAAAGCCCCATATATAATCAAATCCCCATATATAATCAAAGCCCCATATATAATCAAAGCCCCATATATAATCAAAGCTCCATATATAATCAAAGCTCCATATATAATCAAAGCCCCATATATAATCAAAGCCCCATATATAATCAAAGCCCCATATATAATCAAAGCCCCATATATAATCAAAGCCCCATATATAATCAAAGCCCCATATATAATCAAAGCCCCATATATAATCAAAGCCCCATATATAATCAAAGCCCCATATATAATCAAAGCCCCATATATAATCAAAGCCCCATATATAATCAAAGCCCCATATATAATCAAAGCCCCATATATAATCAAAGCCCCATATATAATCAAAGCCCCATATATAATCAAAGCCCCATATATAATCAAAGCCCCATATATAATCAAAGCCCTATATATAATCAAAGCCCCATATATAATCAAATCCCCATATATAATCAAAGCCCCATATATAATCAAAGCCCCATATATAATCAGAGCCCCATATATAATCAAAGCCCCATATATAATCAAAGCCCCATATATAATCAAAGCCTCATATATAATCAAAGCCCCATATATAATCAAATCCCCATATATAATCAAAGCCCCATATATAATCAAAGCCCCATATATAATCAAAGCCCCATATATAATCAAAGCCCCATATATAATCAAAGCCCCATATATAATCAAAGCCCCATATATAATCAAAGCTCCATATATAATCAAAGCTCCATATATAATCAAAGCTCCATATATAATCAAAGCCCCATATATAATCAAGGCCCCATATATAATCAAAGCCCCATATATAATCAAAGCCCCATATATAATCAAAGCCCCATATATAATCAAAGCCCCATATATAATCAAAGCC
Source organism: Osedax frankpressi (assembly GCA_964035775.1). Lineage (NCBI taxonomy): Eukaryota > Metazoa > Annelida > Polychaeta > Sabellida > Siboglinidae > Osedax > Osedax frankpressi. Next base: position 24,152,956 of record OZ038312.1, read on the forward strand.
CCATATATAATCAAAGCCCCATATATAATCAAAGCCCCATATATAATCAAAGCCCCATATATAATCAAAGCCCCATATATAATCAAAGCCCCATATATAATCAAAGCCCCATATATAATCAAATCCCCATATATAATCAAAGCCCCATATATAATCAAAGCCCCATATATAATCAAAGCTCCATATATAATCAAAGCTCCATATATAATCAAAGCCCCATATATAATCAAAGCCCCATATATAATCAAAGCCCCATATATAATCAAAGCCCCATATATAATCAAAGCCCCATATATAATCAAAGCCCCATATATAATCAAAGCCCCATATATAATCAAAGCCCCATATATAATCAAAGCCCCATATATAATCAAAGCCCCATATATAATCAAAGCCCCATATATAATCAAAGCCCCATATATAATCAAAGCCCCATATATAATCAAAGCCCCATATATAATCAAAGCCCCATATATAATCAAAGCCCCATATATAATCAAAGCCCCATATATAATCAAATCCCCATATATAATCAAATCCCCATATATAATCAAATCCCCATATATAATCAAAGCCCATGTATATAAACATGTCCCACTGTATATAAACATGTCTCACTATATATAAACATGTCTCACTGTATATAAACATGTCCCACTGTATATAAACATGTCTCACTGTATATAAACATGTCACACTGTATATAAACATGTCCCACTGTATATAAACATGATATTCATATATTTCTCTTATATGAAATGTTATAATTTCCCTCAACTCAAATCTATTTGAAAAAAGAATACATTACTAAATATGAAATTGCATTCATTTGCATCAAGGAGTATAAAATATCATTAATTGCTCTGACCGGAGACGTGTGAATACTTCAATGAATTGTAATTTGTTTAACCATCTGTTCTCTGACTTTCATCCTCGTAATCTCAGAGGGGGTTACATAATGGACGGCTGTTCGGCCGGATACTTCTGTCTGTCTGGCTCCGAAGACTATACACCGACGAATATGGTTCCCGACCCGGTAACTTTGACCTGCGTACCCGGAACTCATTGCAGCGGACCGTGTCCATCTGGACACTACTGCCTCGGTACGAGCCTTCAGTCTCACTTCTACGTAGCTTTATTAATACTTCATTAAAAACCAAAAAAAAACCTTCTATAAATTATATAATGATAAATACATAGAAAACTGCCTACATTGAATAACTTATTAATATTTATTGATTAACAAATTATCCTGTAATAATCTGGTAAAATATTGATTATAATGTCTTCCCTTATTTATTTCTCTAGTGGGAGCTGCAAATCCTTCTCCGTGCCCCGAACACACTTTAATGAACAACACAGGCGCTCGTATGTTCAATGACTGCATCCCATGTCCCCAGGGTTTCTGGTGCCACGAAGGTCTGAAAAAGAAATTAGATTTGCATCTTTAAGATTTTCACTTATTAATTAAAAATAAAATCTAAGAAATTTTATTTTAAAAGTCTTACACTTTAAGAATTTCTTAAAGATTATTTATTTTTTATACATTTTCAATTTTTATCATAATTTATTTTGACAGGAAATCCGATTGCTCAGCCTTGTCCCGAGGGAAGTTATTGTTTACAGGGAATTGGACCAATCAAATGTCCGCGTTTGCACTATCGTTCGGAAGTGGGCGGAGCTAATATCTCTGATTGCCACCCATGCGTTGCAGGATACTGGTGTAACTTTACAGGTCAGCGAAATAACTTGTGAATTAGGTTAAGAACTTGTGAATTAGGTTAAGAGCTTGTAAGTTAGGTTAAGACCTTGTAAGTTAGGTTAAGAGCTTGTGAGTTAGGTTAAGACCTTCTAAGTTAGGTTAAGACCTTGTGAGTTAGGTTAAGACCTTGTGAGGTAGGTTAAGAGCTTGTGAGTTAGGTTAATACCTTGTGAGTTAGGTTAAGGGCTTGTGAGTTAGGTTAAGACCTTGTGAGTTAGGTTAAGACCTTGTGAGTTAGGTTAAGGGCTTGTGAGTTAGGTTAAGACCTTGTGAGTTAGGTTAAGAGCTTGTGAGTTAGGTTAAGAGCTTGTGAGTTAGGTTAAGACCTTGTAAGTTAGGTTAAGACATTGTGAGTTAGGTTAAGAGCTTGTGAATTAGGTTAAGACCTTGTGAGTTAGGTTAAAACCTTGTAAGTTAGGTTAAGACCTAGTGAGTTAGGTTAATACCTTGTGAGTTAGGTTAAGACCTTGTGAGTTAGGTTAAGACCTTGTGAGTTAGGTTAAGACCTTGTGAGTTAGGTTAAGGGCTTGTGAGTTAGGTTAAGGGCTTGTGAGTTATGTTAAGGGCTTGTGAGTTAGGTTAATACCTTGTGATTAGGTTAAGAGCTTGTGAGTTAGGTTAAGAGCTTGTGAGTTAGGTTAAGAGCTTGTGAGTTAGGTTAAGAGTTAGGTTAAGAGCTTGTGAGTTAGTTTAAGACCTTGTGAGTTAAGGTTAAGAGCTTGTGAGTTAGGTTAAGACCTTGTGAGTTAGTTTAAGAGTTAGGTTAAGAGTTTGTGAATTAGGTTAAGGGCTTGTGAGTTAGGTTAAGAGCTTGTGAGTTAGGTTAAGAGCTTGTGAGTTAGGTTAAGAGTTAGGTTAAGATATTGTGAGTTAGTTTAAGACCTTGTGAGTTAGGTTAAGAGTTAGGTTAAGAGCTTGTGAGTTAGTTTAAGACCTTGTGAGTTAGGTTAAGAGCTTGTGAGTTAGGTTAAGACCTTGTGAGTTAGTTTAAGAGTTAGGTTAAGAGTTTGTGAGTTAGGTTAAGAGCTTGTGAGTTAGGTTGAGACATTGTGAGTTAGGTTAAGAGCTTGTGAGTTAAGTTAAGACCTTGTGAGTTAGTTTAAGAGTTAGGTTAAGAGCTTGTGAGTTAAACAGTTTAGGAACTATTAAATTAGTTGCAAATAAATATCAGGATGAGATTTAATGAGTCATAGAATTAAAAATTATTAAATTCTATATTTTGTTTTATTATGCAAAAGAATAATGAATTCAACATTTTTATTCAGACTATAGCAATGATAGAATATAGCTTCTTATTCTTTTAATTTGTAAACTATATCTATACTCAATTGTTACCATTTACATTGTGTATTCTTTGGTTCATAAAATCAATTTATAATTGATGCCTCAAATTTGTAATCTCTGAGTAAAGTGACCTATGACATCTAACTCTTCTACAGGAATCGTAAGTTATACTGTTAGCCCCTGCCCTATTGGTCATTATTGCGACCAGGCTAGCGAACCCTACCTCTGCCCCCCGGGAACCATGAGGTCTGTAGTGGGTGCAGCTTCCACTTCTGACTGTCAACTTTGCACTCCTGGTTTGTACTTTTTATAATTTGTACTGATTTTTTAATTAACATCTATTAACATTTATTAACATCTATTAACGTCTATTATCATCTATTAACATCTATTAATGTCTATTAACATTAATTAACTTCTATCAACGTCTATTAACGTCTATTAACATTAATTAACGTCTATTAACATCTATTATCATCTATTAACATCTATTAATGTCTATTAACATTAATTAACTTCTATTAACGTCTATTAACGTCTATTAACATTAATTAACATCTATTAACATCTATTATCATCTATTAACATCTATTAACATCTATTAATGTCTATTAACATTAATTAACTTCTATTAACGTCTATTAACATCTATTAACATTAATTAACATCTAATAACATCTTTTATCATCTATTAACATCTATTAATGTCAAATAACATCTATTAATGTCTATTAACACCTATTAACATCTATTAACATCTATTAACATCTATTAACATCTATTATCATTATTACCAGAAGTTGTTTTCATATACAGGTTTATTATTTATTCTTTGAGGATTCCTTTTTTGTCTTAATTCCCATATTTCACTAACAACATACATACACTACATACACTACATACACTACATATACTACATACACTACATACACTACATACACTACATACACTACATACACTACATACATTACATACACTACATACACTACATACACTACATACACTACATACATTACATACATTACATACATTACATACACTACATACACTACATATACTACATACACTACATACACTACATACACTACATACACTACATACACTACATACACTACATACACTACATACACTACATACACTACATACACTACATACACTACTTACACTACATACACTACATACACTACATACACTACATACACTACATACACTACATACACTACATACATTACATACACTACATACACTACATACACTACATATACTACATACACTACATACACTACATACACTACATACACTACATACACTACATATACTACATACACTACATACACTACATACACTATATACACTACATACACTACATACACTACATACACTACATACACTACATACACTACATACACTACATACACTACATATACTACATACACTACATACACTACATACACTACATACACTACATACACTACATACACTACATACACTACATACACTACATACACTACATATACTACATACACTACATACACTACATACACTACATACACTACATACACTACATACACTACATACACTACATACATACACATACATGCACAAGAGTATTTCCTCATCGCAAATGCTGTGCAATTAGATTTACAAATCTCGCAGGTTATTACTGCCCTAACAACAATCAATATCATCGGCATCCCTTGCAACGAAACCTTCGAGTGTCAGCTAGGTAGCGCTCTTCCCGCTGATTGTAGGCCAGGCTACTATTGCCCAGTTAGTTTATAGTGTATTTTATAGTGTATTTTATAGTGTATTTTATAGTAGTAGTAATAATTAGTGATATTATTCTGCAACATTTGTGCATTTTGTAATTTGAATAACTATGTACCGCAATTACCTGAATATAAATACCTGCACTCATCTAGACTATCACCGGATTGGCTCTAAACTGTACGGCGGGCTATTATTGTCCTAATGCTACAGGCACTCAGCCATGGCCTTGTCCTTATCCAACCTATTGTCCCGTCAACTCGAATATGACTTTGATTTGTCCCTTGGGATATATGGCTCTAAACCATGGAGGGTTTGTGATCGTTGATAAGATGTCAAATAAATCTATTGTAATTTATAACAATTATTTCTACAATCTAAACAATTGATTTAGCAAATAATTTCACATAATCTTTATTTATTTATAATTTTATAATAAATTGTATTAATATTACAATATATTCTAATAGCATATAATACACACACACACACACACACACACACACACACACACACACACACACACACACACACACACACACACACACACACACACACACACACACACACACACACGTACACACTCACACTCACAACATACAGAATCAGAATGAGTTTACAAGGATCTTGCAGTATTTGCCCTGGAGGAACTTACGGTAATAATGCCGAAAGATTAACTTGCGACCCATGTCCTGAAGGCTACTATTGTCCTGAAGGTAAGCCACGCCCACTCCTGGCATATCATTAACTAGGCTCTCACTAGACATATATACATCTGACCTCATTCGCATTCGTACTTCATTAGCCTGGATGTTATTGTTATTAATTAATTATTGAGATCAATTAATATCATATTTTATTAATTTTATGATGTAACCTAGATTTTATTTATCCATTATTATTTCTCAAAATTCAAAACCATTTAATAATACATCACTGTCCTGTATCTCAATTGATATCTTATCTCTACAACCCATAACTCTTATCCCCAGGTACAATTGCACCCAACAAGTACCCATGCCCTAAGGGTTACTATTGTCCGGCAGGTTCCCATGCAGCTGTGGCTTGCAATGCTGGCAAATATCTTATCACCATCAAGGTTATATTAAACCTTATTCTTTATATATCGATGGTGATAGTTAATATTACCTTATTTATATTAATATTAATAATGCCATCGTGATATAACACTTATCCTCGATAGATCGCGAATCTTGTTTAACGTAATTTCTAGATTACGTCCATTATTCTCGAAGCCTAACCTCGCGCTAACTCTACTCCGCACTTCGTGTCAGGCTACGGCTGTGACGCAATGCCTGGACTGTCCGGTCAACACCTACAGTTTCGACGCGGGCAGCGCTGCATGTAAACCATGCGGCAGTAGTTCTTCGGCCACGAATGGTCAGTCGACTTGTACTTGTATCGGAGCAAATCGAGCTTTTCAGACTTCTGACGGAGCTTGTCGTTGCAAGTCCGGATTCATGTTTTACGATGAGGTGTGTTTTCCAACTCACTTCTTGGCCTTCCCTTATATAAATATAGAGTCCTCATCCATTACAATAGAAATGTTCAGCTACTTGTTCAGCGATATTAAATAAAGTTTGATATCAAATCTCATAAAGCTCAACCCTCCCCTCCCCTCCCCTCCCCTCCCCTCCCCTCCCCTCCCCTCCCCTCCCCTCCCCTCCCCTCCCCTCCCCTCCCCTCCCCTCCCCTCACTCATTACTTTGCTATACAGGCTGATCAAGCACAGTCCGACAGCAACTCCGACACAGACTGTCAATCTATTGTTCGAGTTCGATGCGCTACTGGTCAGATAAGATTAGCTTCTGATGGTTCTTGCGTTGATCCAACAGTTTATAGTTGCGTGGATTCATGCGGTACAAGTCCTGGTACCGTTGATGGTACTGGAAGGTAAAAACTTATAATCGTATAGAAATAGGTTTACTTATATTGTAAAACATTTCAAATGTATTTTGAAATGTCGTTTTTACATTAATTTTTAAAAAGATTTTTTAAAATTTGCGAGTTTCAACATTCTTATAAATATCAAAATAATGCAATATGAAATTGTGACAATGAAATGACAGTCTATATTTTATTTGACAGATGCGTATGTACGTCATATACTGATCCGGATGCAATTTGCGATTCGAACTGTCGATCCACACAGCAACCAACTCTATCTCCATCTATTAGTTCCACTGGAGTTCTTGAGGTCAATGTAGCTGACCCCTCTACTGGACAAACCGTTAAAATAGTTTGTATCTTTTATCGTAGCTATATAGTAGATATATACTACATACGTAGTAGATGAATAGTATATGTATATTAGCTGTATATTATATGTATAATATAGCAATATATATTAATGTATAACTTATGTTTCTTTCCTATATTTTGTTGAGATTATCTAACTGCTTTATTATCACTTTATCTAAATTAATCATTAGAATATTCTAATTTATATAATTTATTTAATTTAATATTTCTTGACTAAATTCTATTAGTACATAATAATCTTACTATCAAATGTTCAACTTATTTTAATTCAACTATAAATTGACTACACATTTCCATTGTCATCTTCGTCTTTGTCTATTGATACTTGAATTGTTCTTATCGATACAGAGTCTGACCAATGTATTTATGCTGCGGGCATCTGAAATCCCAGCAAACTCTCAACTCTACATCATCAATTTCTGGCCATCTCGACTGTCTGCTCCAGTTTACACTAATCCTAATGACGCATTGAACACAATTAACAGTTTGTAATATTATTAAATCTGTTGTAGAAATATTGAAATATAAAAAACTCATATATATAATAGAGATATAAATTAATGTTTTTACTTAAATATGAACTTAAATATGAAATTTGCATTGCATAAATAAACTATAAATATTAAATGATAGAATTGAAATGAAGCCTTAATATGAATTATTGTAATTTATAAGAATTTACTAGATATATTATTGTTAGTTTGATTTGGTTTTTTATTGAAAGTATAACATAAATCATCCCAATAAGAATATATATACAGTGAGTTTTGTTAATATTCATACTATGATGTAATATGCATTAATTTTAATAATAAATGATGCAATAGATATTATTTCTTATCGATTATTTACTAACAAGTGTATTACCCGTTTGTTCATTTCCGTGTCCATTTCAATCCGGTATTATATAACAGTACCGCTGACCGACTATATGTCAACCACAACGAGTGTGAGTCTGGCATTTGGTCGACGTTTGCTGCAGGTACCCAATGCCACCCTATCCGACGGAACCCAGGAGATCACTAATCCTATCATGTGCCTGGATATCGGCGATATGATGATATTCCGATTGTGGCTGAATCAGGAGGACCGGACGAAGAGCCACTACCCGAAATACGCAAAGGTTGCATTTATTGCAACTGGCTGGACTAGCATCCTCACACATGAAATTAAGATATGTTAACTATATTAAGATATCTTAACTCTATTAAGATATCTTAACTATATTAAGATATGTTAACTATATTAAGATATGTTAACTATATTAAGATATCTTAACTATATTAAGATATGTTAACTCTATTAAGATATATTAACTATATTAAGATATATTAACTATATTAAGATATGTTAACTATATTAAGATATGTTAACTATATTAAGATATGTTAACTATATTAAGATATCTTAACTATATTAAGATATATTAACTATATTAAGATATCTTAACTATATTAAGATATGTTAACTATATTAAGATATGTTAACTATATTAAGATATCTTATCTATATTAAGATATGTTAACTCTATTAAGATATATTAACTCTATTAAGATATCTTAACTATATTAAGATATGTTAACTCTATTAAGATATATTAACTCTATTAAGATATCTTAACTATATTAAGATATGTTAACTCTATTAAGATATATTAACTCTATTAAGATATCTTAACTATATTAAGACATGTTAACTCTATTAAGATATATTAACTATATTAAGATATATTAACTATATTAAGATATCTTAACTATATTAAGATATGTTAACTATATTAAGATATGTTAACTATATTAAGATATGTTAACTATATTAAGATATCTTAACTATATTAAGATATGTTAACTCTATTAAGATATATTAACTCTATTAAGATATCTTAACTATATTAAGATATGTTAACTCTATTAAGATATCTTAACTATATTAAGATATCTTAACTATATTAAGATATATTAACTATATTAAGATATGTTAACTATATTAAGATATATTAACTCTATTAAGATATCTTAACTATATTAAGATATATTAACTCTATTAAGATATCTTAACTATATTAAGATATGTTAACTATATTAAGATATATTAACTATATTAAGATATATTAACTCTATTAAAATATCTTAACTATATTAAGATATCTTAACTATATTAAGATATGTTAACTCTATTAAGATATATTAACTCTATTAAGATATCTTAACTATATTAAGATATGTTAACTCTATTAAGATATATTAACTATATTAAGATATATTAACTATATTAAGATATCTTAACTATATTAAGATATGTTAACTATATTAAGATATGTTAACTATATTAAGATATCTTAACTATATTAAGATATGTTAACTCTATTAAGATATATTAACTCTATTAAGATATCTTAACTATATTAAGATATGTTAACTCTATTAAGATATCTTAACTATATTAAGATATATTAACTATATTAAGATATATTAACTCTATTAAGATATCTTAACTATATTAAGATATGTTAACTATATTAAGATATCTTAACTATATTAAGATATCTTAACTATATTAAGATATCTTAACTATATTAAGATATCTTAACTCTATTAAGATATCTTAACTATATTAAGATATCTTAACTCTATTAAGATATCTTAACTATATTAAGATATCTTAACTCTATTAAGATATCTCAACTATATTAAGATATCTTAACTATATTAAGATATCTTAACTAAATTAAGATATCTTAAGATATATTAACTATATTAAGATATATTAACTATATTAAGATATCTTAACTCTATTAAGATATCTTAACTATATTAAGATATCTTAACTCTATTAAGATATCTCAACTATATTAAGATATCTTAACTATATTAAGATATCTTAACTAAATTAAGATATCTTAAGATATATTAACTATATTAAGATATATTAACTATATTAAGATATATTAACTATATTAAGATATCTTAACTCTATTAAGATATCTTAACTATATTAAGATATCTTAACTCTATTAAGATATCTCAACTATATTAAGATATCTTAACTATATTAAGATATCTTAACTAAATTAAGATATTTTAAGATATATTAACTATATTAAGATATATTAACTATATTAAGATATATTAACTATATTAAGATATCTTAACTATATTAAGATATCTTAACTATATTAAGATATCTTAACTATATTAAGATATATTAACTATATTAAGATATCTTAACTATATTAAGATATCTTAACTCTATTAAGATATATTAACTCTATTAAACATGTTAACTCTATTACTAACCACTGACCCTATATATCAGGACCACCTGTACAACACTAATCCGGACTTTGACTACGGCGATTTCAGCCAACTCGAGTATTATATAATCGAGACAACTGTAAATTACACTTCATTTGCCTACTCATTCACTAAGTCTGGCATTTATGTATTCTATGATTCTCAGTCAATTTCAAGGTCAGACATAACTATACATGTATGTGTATATGTTTATGTATGTATGTATGTATGTATGTGTATGTATGTGTGTGTATGTATGTGTGTATGTATGTGTGTGTATGTATGTGTGTGTATGTATGTGTGTATGTATGTGTGTGTATGTATGTATGTGTGTATGTATGTATGTGTATGTATATATGTAAGTGTATGTATGTATGTATGTATGTATGTGTATGTATGTGTGTGTATGTATGTATATGTGTGCTGTGTGTATTTGTGTGTGTGTATGTGTGTGTGTGTATTTGTTTATATATGTATTTTATTTTTACATATGTCTATTTATTTGTATATATATTTTAGTTCTGCATATAAATTAAACAGACATGATAATAATATAATATTAATAATGAAGTAATATTTGTGTAATAAATAAATGAAATGAAAATAGAATTTATAGAATTAGCTCTTATCTGAGATATCTTATCTGATAATGTTATTTAAAATGCCTTCTTATTTAACTAAAACATTATTCTTAATGTGAAGTAATTTTGTGAGTTCTTATCATTAAATATTACCTACAGTTTGATTAATGTTCTCATATTAGTGGTTTTCAGTAGTTTTAGCTATTAGTGTTTTTTAGTAGTTTTAGCTATTAGTGTTTTTTAGTAGTTTTAGCTATTAGTGATTTTCAGTAGTTTTAGCTATTAGTGATTTTCAGTAGTTTTAGCTATTATGTTTTCAGTAGTTTTAGCTATTAGTGTTTTCAGTAGTTTTAGATATTAATGTTTTCAGTAGTTTTAGCTATTAGTGTTTTCAGTAGTTTTAGCTATTAGTGTTTTCAGTAGTTTTAGCTATTAGTGTTTTCAGTAGTTTTAGCTATTAGTGTTTTCAGTAGTTTTAGATATTAATGTTTTCAGTAGTTTTAGCTATTAGTGTTTTCAGTAGTTTTAGCTATTAGTGTTTTCAGTAGTTTTAGCTATTAGTGTTTTCAGTAGTTTTAGCTATTAGTGTTTTCAGTAGTTTTAGCTATTAGTGTTTTCAGTAGTTTTAGCTATTAGTGTTTTCAGTAGTTTTAGCTATTAGTGTTTTCAGTAGTTTTAGCTATTAGTGTTTTCAGTAGTTTTAGATATTAGTGTTTTCAGTAGTTTTAGCTATTAGTGTTTTTAGTAGTTTTAGCTATTAGTGTTTTCAGTAGTTTTAGGCTATTAGTGTTTTTAGTAGTTTTAGCTATTAGTGTTTTCAGTAGTTTTAGCTATTAGTGTTTTCAGTAGTTTTAGCTATTAGTGTTTTCAGTAGTTTTAGCTATTAGTGTTTTCAGTAGTTTTAGCTATTAGTGTTTTTAGTAGTTTTAGCTATTAGTGTTTTCAGTAGTTTTTACTATTAGTGTTTTCAGTAGCAATATTGTGTTATGAGATGGTGATTTATCAGTTTGTTTGTTTAGTATTTTAATTTATTATTATCAGTAATTCAGTGTAGTAATTATTTTATTAATATTGTCAGTAGGGTGAGTTTAATTAATTCTTATAAATACCGAGTTTAGAAGTATTCATATTTTGTTTCCAAACTACAAATACCCATTCCCTCTCCCCATCCCCATCCCCATCCTCATCCCTCTCCCCCTCCCCATCCCCCTCCCCATCCCCCTCCCCATCCCCATCCCCATCCCCATCCCCATCCTCATCCCCATCCCATATCAAACAGGGAACTTATCATCACCGTTAAAGGCACGACGACATCCTGTTCATCGACATCATCGCGTATCCAGCCTTCGTCTGCTGGCAACTTGGTGACCGCGGGAGTGAAAAAGGACTCCGCAGTCAATGAATCTCCAAACTGGTCGCTGATTATTGCCATGTTGGCGTTGATCGCCATACTGGTAGCCATGCTAGTGGTGGCCGTGGTTGTTTGGAGACCTCGAGATGCCGGCATCTACCCGCTGAAACACTGGCTTCCCGACTACAGGAATATTGGCCGGCCTCCCCGCGTACCAAAGTATCTCAAACACAGCGAAGACTCCTGGAGCTCCATGTTGGTGAGGGTTTGCGGTGTTAACAGAGTTCAAGTGGAGGTGTGAGATTTCCATACACGGAGTATGGTTTTTTTATACGATCATGATTCTTTGAGAGAATCGGGTTTTTTAAGTTTAGTGTCTCTTGAAGGGGTGAGAACTTTTGAAGCAGTGAATTTTCTTAAATGGTTTTTTTCAAATGGATAAGGTTTCTTTTTTTTTGTAATATACTTTTTTCAGTTATTAACATTTTGACTTAAACTCTTCTTATAATAATGGTAATCATTCAATTTCCACATATTTAATTCTATCTTAGTTTACACTGTTTTATATTTGATATCTGTCACTTAACTCATCAAACTTATTACAAGGTCGAGATCGCAAGACAACGAACCAGATCCTATAGGTTAATTTAGATTATTATCATATCTCGATAATTTAATTTTCATCGCTAATTAAGGATATCAAATTTTATTTATCCCTTATATATATATTATTTTTCTATTATTTGAACAAAATATTCCCATGATATACAAACTTCACACCACATCTCCTACGAGTAACGTTTACGCCGTTCTCGCAGCTTCTACATGCGCTCCTCTGATGAATCTAAATGTTCGCACATTCTACGACAAACTCGAAGACCAGAACATTCATTTGGCCGGTCAGTTAGCCCGACATGGATCCGACTTGAGAGCGTTCTACGACAGGATAGCTGCTCAGGTTTACAATCCGGCATTCGTGATCATAGCCAACCACAATTTCTTAAAGTTATCGAAGGTAGACATTTAATGTACTAATAACTTACATGAAACTAATCAAATCAGTGGAAAGAATTTTAGTGTTGTTACTGTTACTGGTAAAATACTACTGAGTAGTAACTCCAAGTAGTAACTCCAAGTAGTAACTCCTTGTAGTAACTCCAAGTAGTAACTCCAAGTAGTAACTCCAAGTAGTAACTCCAAGTAGTAACTCCAAGTAGTAATTCCTAGTAGTAACTCCTTGTAGTAACTCCTTGTAGTAATTCCAAGTAGTAACTCCAAGTAGTAAATCCAAGTAGTAACTCCAAGTAGTAACTCCAAGTAGTAACTCCTTGTAGTAATTCCAAGTAGTAACTCCAAGTAGTAACTCCAAGTAGTAACTCCAAGTAGTAACTCCTTGTAGTAACTCCTTGTAGTAACTCCTTGTAGTAACTCCAAGTAGTAACTCCAAGTAGTAACTCCAAGTAGTAACTCCAAGTAGTAACTCCAAGTAGTAACTCCTTGTAGTAACTCCAAGTAGTAACTCCAAGTAGTAACTCCTTGTAGTAATTCCAAGTAGTAACTCCAAGTAGTAAATCCAAGTAGTAAACCCAAGTAGTAACTCCAAGTAGTAACTCCTTGTAGTAACTCCTTGTAGTAACTCCAAGTAGTAACTCCAAGTAGTAACTCCAAGTAGTAACTCCAAGTAGTAACTCCAAGTAGTAACTCCAAGTAGTAACTCCAAGTAGTAACTCCAAGTAGTAACTCCAAGTAGTAACTCAAATAGTAACTCCAAGTAGTAACTCCAAGTAGTAAATCCAAGTAGTAAATCCAAGTAGTAACTCCAAGTAGTAACTCCTTGTAGTAACTCCAAGTAGTAACTCCTTGTAGTAATTCCAAGTAGTAATTCCAAGTAGTAACTCCAAGTAGTAATTCCAAGTAGTAACTCCTTGTAGTAACTCCAAGTAGTAACTCCAAGTAGTAACTCCTTGTAGTAACTCCAAGTAGTAACTCCTTGTAGTAATTCCAAGTAGTAACTCCAAGTAGTAACTCCAAGTAGTAACTCCAAGTGATTAACTCCAAGTAGTAACTCCAAGTAGTAACTCCAAGTAGTAACTCCAAGTAGTAAATCCTTGTAGTAACTCCAAGTAGTAACTCAATATTAATTTACTAGTTTTTACACATAAATCTTGTCAGCGTTTAAATGACATCACCGGGATAGAATTAAATACATCGAAATAAAATATATGTTTTAATACCAGATTTGATTTAATTGAATAGATATTTTAATATCGTTTATGTATTTTATATACAATAATTGTATGCTTCTAGATTTACAATTCTAGTTCACTTTATGCTACCCCAAAGTTTCTTAACTCTATTCATCAATTCATTACGATATCACCTCCAAGATATCAACAATTCATTTAATCATTTTCTATACAAATTTACATTATAACCCCGAATTACTGTTCAATAAAATAAACTGAAAGGTTCACTTTTTGAATTAAAATGACATGTAATATATTGATTGCTAAAATTATATTTATTTTAAATATAATACTAATATTTCAGAATGATGACTTGAGAACTATGCTTTTATCTCTAGACCCCCAGAAAATAGAACAATTGAAGGCACTGGGTGAAAGTAAAGATGGTTTATTATCTTTCTATTTATCTCAAATTATTATCGCTGTTATTAAAAAAATTAACTTATAAATACAACTGCTTTTCCATAATAATCTCATTAATATTCAATATAGACTTTTATCATTATCGACTTTTATCATTGATTTATATATCCTATTTTCTTATTCAACTTTATTATTATATCTTATAGTTGATATTGGTATTCTCGATCATTCATTGAATATAAATCTACTGAAATTATCTGGTTAGTTGAATTGTCTAGAATCCCATCGTTTCAATTAATCATTGATCTAATTTAACCTTATCCTGCGATGATGTATTTCTTACTTACAGGTGGTAGTACTCGAGAGATTGAATTAATTAAAGCCTTACAAATACTTATTGACAAAGTGAACAATGGAGAATATATTGGCAATGCTGTATCTTCTAGTAAAACTAACATATCCACAACACTTGGAGATATCAAGGTTCGCTAATCAATCCGTAACCATTTTATTTCAAGATTAGCTAACATTGTACTTAAGGTAATTGAAGTATTAGAATTTAAATTCAAAGGTATAATTCTACGTTTGATAATCTACTACTGGAGTAATTTGTACCTATATAAGTACAAATTAATTTAATTACTTAATTATTTAATATATTTATTTAACTTAAAGCATCGATTTACTAATTTATGATATCTATGATTGTTTTAAATTTTAATTCAACTTATGATGAAAGTCTCATAGTTAAAATCTCTTCTTGCAACACTAATCAGGCACATGGACAAAATGAATTGCTACGTTCACAAAATGGTGAACGGTTGAACATTGAAAGAGATTTAACTAATGAGGAGAGACTTAAACTCGAAGAGTTATATGAGCAACAGAAGTCAACTCGGGATAAAATTATCGAGAAATCAGCAAAGGAATTGTCGAACAAACTTCATGGTTTATAAAAAAAATATCTTAAATAAATCTTATAGACATTTCGTATTAGGAATTTAATCAAATATTTGAACTGAGATTATAATATTAATTGCAGACGATCTAAGTGATGAGCAGATGGCAAAGATTATAGGTGATCACCAACGATCTCTCGACCAATCTCTATTGAAACTCAACGCGAATCGTGAATCTTCTAATATCGCCCTGCAAAATAAACTCGCAGAAAGACGTCGCAACAGAATACAAGAGCTGAAGATCAAACACGATGCCGAGGTTACTTATTTCTATTCCTCTTACGTTGCATATTACATTTATCTTTATAACAATCTGTGACATTCATCCTTTAAGCAATTACTATTAGGAAGTGAGTATTGTCGGTTGACTCTTTAATCGTAAATTGACAGTGCGAGCAACAGAAGATGCCTCGCGCCAGAACTCCTTTCGATGATTCAGTGCAACAGATTGCTTCTGAACAGCATCTCCTCGAATTGTTATCTGCTCAAGAATGCATTGGAATCCTCGAAGCTGATGCCGAAACCGACAACCAACTTCTTATTGAGAGACAACGATGTATGTCAGCCAAGGTCAAGGAACAATTGGTTGGTGACCGAGAGACTCATCATGATTGTTGTTTGCGTAAATAAATGTAGTATATTAAAATATATAATATTTTGATTTGTAGTAATATTTATTTAGTATCTACTAATTTATGATGTAGATATTATTAAATGTAAGAATTTTTTGATTTGTACACAAAAATAAATTGTTATGCTAAAAAGATTTTTCTATACAGAAATTAATAAATCAAATAAAACGATTATGTAGTAATTTATGAAACCAAATTTTAAGTCAAATTAAATATTTAATAAATATAATGATATTAATATTTTACTGATATCCCTAACTATATCAACTATATTCCAGTTGACTCTAGCAGCGAATGGTACAATTACTGATACACAAACGAGTGAATTGATCAATGAAATCGATGAAAAAACTTCAACAATCAACAGCAGCACAGATAGAGAACAACAAATCGTTCTTCTGCGCAATAAAATGGCAGCCGATCGCAAACAAAAGATGGAGGATGCAAAGGAGCGACTTGACCGCGAACGATTACAGGCAAGCTAATAGTTATAACTTTCAACCAACCATCTATGTATACATATGAGAGATGATAATACCATCGCACTAACGTAGTGAAATATATATATTGCTTTTTTTCCTTCAGTTATCCACAATCGTTCTACAAGATGGACGACAAGACGAACATGACTCCATTTTGAAAAACTTTGATCGTCGCGCTAAATTGCAACTCGATGCAATCTCCACCGACTTGCAAGCAAGAGAGTCGGAATTTGTAAAGAAACTAGGAACTTCGATCAATGATAGCAGAATTAGTGAATTAAAACATCTACATAGCGATATCTTGGAGAAGGTTTATTAGGAATAAAAATGTGATTAATTATTGTATTATTTTGTAAATATCTTTTATTTAAAGAATTATATTCTTAAAACATCAAAAAAATATATTTCATTAATATTTGACAGATACCGATATTAACTGCGAATCAAGATTTAATTGCTCAACAAAAACTCCTTGAACAACATAGAATTCATATTCAAGAACTAGATAGGAAATTAGAAAATCAACGACAAAAAAATTCTTCTGATATACAGGTTCCAACTTTAATAATTAAATATTATATTTAATATATTTATATTCATATTTATAAATGAGAAAAATAATGAGCAGTCATTAAAATTGTTATGGAAATACAGAAGAATTTGTAGTTTATTATTATAATATAATTTCAATACTATTAGTAATGAAATGTAATACAATTCTACATTTTATATTTGATGACGTCTGCAGGCGAAGTTGGCATCTCGGAGGTCGAGACATTTAATCGAAGCACAGCGAGATCAAGAACAACATCTTGCCGAATATCTATTGGATGCTCAGGAGAAACAGTTAAGACAAATCAATGAAACGCAAGCAACTGAAGGAATGCAATACAATGAACAGTTCAAGATGCCTGATCTCGGAGATGTTGCGGAAGAGACGTCTTTGCTCAAGGAGCAGGTTTAATTTTATCTCGGCATATATAGTATTCTTAAATTAGTATATTATTATGAGGTGTATTCTACGGAAATATATTTGTATTCATTCATCTAGGAAAGGATACGAGATGAAATGACTAAGCGACATGAAAATGAAAGACAAAAAATTAGTCAAGAATTAGAAGAAAATTCGATTGAAAAAGAGAAATATGAATCAAATAAGTAATTTTAAATAAATGTACAATTCATCATATTTACATCTATTATATATTTCATACTAAGTTAACCTCTACGAATTATAGGTGGAATAATGAAAAAGAGAAAGTCTTACAAGAAAGACGCACTCGACAAGCTACTGAAGTTTCTTCTAGACCAGATCTTTCAGAACAGGAAATGAATACAGTTAGTAACTAGTTAATGATATTCATTCTCAAACGCATCTCTTTGTATCTAATTCATCTTTTATTTACTAATATTTCCATATTTTCAGCTAATGGCAGTTCATGCTCATGACATCTCTAATGCAACTGAGAAATTTGAACAACAGATAGAAAGACAACAGGTATAATAAAATCCTTTCGTCGATATTAATATTTTTTAAATTTTGCTTATTTTTTTAGATTTCACTAAGAGAAAGATTAGCAGACAGACGTAAAAATAAAATGGCTGCTCTTAGACGAAAACAAGAAGGGGAAATCTCTAGAGAGATGGTGACTCAAAAAGAAGAATATGATCAAATACACAATGAAAAGGTTTTACGATTAATGTTATTAAATAAATAGTAAGTACTTCGTTCGTTTATTATAGCAATAGATATTATAGTCATTGAAATATTTTTTTAGTTAAAGAACAATGAACGTAATGCAATTGCTATTGGAATTAGAGAAAATGGAAAAGATGATAGTGAGCAAGTCGTTAGAGCAGTTCTTAATCCAAGACATACAAGACAAAATGCAGACTTCGAAAAGAAGTTTATATCTAAATTAATTTATTATCTCTTCGACATTGAATAGTTCTTAGTTCTTATTTGAAACAATAAATGCACTCAGGTTTGCAGCTGAGAAGAAGATTAAAGTAGATGATGCAATGAATGAACTCGAATCTAAGTATGATTTGAAGAGATTGAAAACTGTAGCTCGCCAAGAAAAAGAAATCGATCTTCTTGAGGTGAAATTGAAGTATCTAGAATTTAACATTATTGGTCATTTAAAAGTTATTGTTTTAAAACTGATTTCAATTAAATTATTAATAATAGTTTAATAAAATAAAGTAATGATAAATTCAAATATTAATTAGTTATTTATTAATTAATATTAATTAATTAATTCATTATTTTTGATTTTTCATAAAGAATTCCGAAGAAGATAAATACGAACAATGTCGTGCTCAGCTTTTGAATCGACATCAGATGCAATTGGCAGCAATTGATAATGACCTTCGTACTGAGATGGACAGTATAGAACATGGAGCACTTTCTCAGTGTAATCTTGACTATGCTATTGGCAAACTATCTATGAGAAGGGAACATATCATTGTAAGTAATAATTAAATAGTATCCAAGAAAACTAAGGTAAATTGGGGAAAAACTGTGGTTAGTAATTTATATTTTATTTTCACATCATAGGAATTTATTGAGGCTATGAAAGAAGTAGATCCTTCGAATTCTTCAATAATTGAAGCCGAAAGAAAAGCTTCCGAACTAGCAGAACTTGAAGCTCAACAAAGAGAAGATGCTGACAGATTCAAGTTATCTCAAGAAATTGACAGAAAAGGTTTTATTTCTTTAAAAATTGCAAACTATTAAAATTATAATAAAATTTACATTTCATAGCTTTCGAAGAGAGAGAGACAGAAAGACTAAATGCTGATCTATCCCATGCAAGTGTTGCAGTTGATGTTGAAATGAATTCTGAAAAACGAAAGCAACAGAAAAATATTGACGATGTTTCAAAAAGGCATTTGGAAATTGTTAAATCAAAAGATGCAAAATATAAGGTTTGGTTTATATCAATAATATAAAAATAAATGTTATTCTTTATATTATTAAAAATAATTTTTTTGTGTTTCTTTTTCAGAAATCCCTATCAGACTTAGAATCTTCTGGAGGATCTGATTCTGAAAAGAAAAAACTCTTAAAACAACATCAAAAAGATATTCAAGTCAGTATTCTGATATAAAAATAAAATATTACTATTATAAATCTTTATTATTTTTGTTTTTAATATTCACTTCTTTAATCTTAGACTTTAAACAATCAAATGGAAGCTAATAGATTAAGAATGCAGAGTTCATTGGAAGAAAGACTTAATAAAAGACGAAATAATAAACTCAGGGAAAAGCAAATTGCATTACAGGTTATTATATATTAATATTATAAATATTTTAAATTATTTTGTACAAAAAAATAAACTATTATACTCGATATGAACTATATGAACTATTTATATTTAGAACGAGTTGGAATCTGAAGAGAGAGAATTTAACGAAAAACAACGAAAAGAAAAGGAATCTGCAGTAGCCGGACAGGTTTGTTTTAATAAATACTAATAGAAATACTAATAGCCTCAATAAAGGGAAATTATATTTGATTTTTGTTTATTTCAGATTTTGACCTTGAAGTCTGGATCGACAGCTACGACTATTGTTCAACAGACCTCCGCGCCTCCGTTACAAAGTTACTCATCAGCAGTCGCAGTACCCACTATACCTAATCAAGGCACCGAAGCCACTACCGTGGCAACGGAAGATATGCCTCAGATTTATAGAATGGCGGCTCCATTGGATTCCAGCGAATTCACAATGCTGCTGATGGCATCGCCACTTTATCAGAAGCTCGAAAAAATTAAGGCAACTGTAGCTGGCGGAGTGTACAGGGCAAAAGGAGAAGGTTCATAATTCACAACTTAATAATATAAAAAATCAATTATATAATGTATTAATGAATGTTAAGATATGTTGTTAATCAATTATGAATAAGGCTATCGACTCATCGATTATGTTATTTTATATAAATTTATTTAATACACACATTCATATACCTACCACTGATTACTCAATTAAAAGTATATGAAATAATGTTATAAAATTGTTTAAGTTACTATAAGAACATTTTATTTTAAATACAATTTCTGTCTTTTGTTTTGTTAATTACATATTTAATTATTTATAGAAAAAGCATACATTGACGCAAAAGATATTGATTGGGAAACCTCAATTGATTCTTTAGATCCGATAGATTTGAATAAAGTTAATATTTACATTTACATATAACTAGTTGATATTAATATTATTATTTTCAATTATTATATATATATGAATTTATATTTCTAACCATTTTTGATTTCAGATACCAAGTCGTACTTTTGTAGTTTATAAGTATGGATGTTTCATAGTGGATATGTTAACAACACGTGATCGCTGTCAACCAATCACATTACTTCTGGCTAGTGAATTGCCCAATCAAAATGCCGGAGAAAGAAATGTTTACAAAAACTCGTATCGATTTGATGCTGTTAATAGGTTCCTATTTCTTTTGATATATTATAAAGTTGGATATAAAACATGTTTGAGAGAGAAATACTTAGAGTTAAATAGTTCATTTTATTTATATTATAAATATTACTTATTACTTATATAAATAATATATGGTAATTTAAGTAAAGAAATACTGCAATTATAGATATTTAATTGAATAATAAATTAAAAAATAATAGTTTTAACATTACAATTGATTTTTTTACAGGATTCTGTTTGTACGTTTGGAAAGGCTAGAACATGTTGGAACGTTTGCACTTTGTCTTGCTCATGCAGTTGCCCATATCGCCTCAGGTTATTGATAATTAATTTGACTGTTTTTAATATATATATCATTTATAAATCTAAATTTTAAATCTTAATTTTTAATATTTATTATACAAATTGTTATGCTACTGACATATCACAATATATCATTCTTAAAGTATATTTTTAATTCTACAGGAGATTTGAATGATGATTCATGCCCAGAATTCATGCAAACCTTCCATCGATATCTATCGATTCTCTGTGATGATATGTTCTTCTCCAGATACAAGTCGGATGAAAAAGAAATTAATAAACAAGTTAGTTAAAAACTTACATTTATTATATTATTTTAATTTAACATTGTTATTGAAACAATAATTGGTTTCAGCAACTTTCGGAAATTTTCAATGATGTAATTACTGAACCTGAGAAATGTGAAATTACAGGAGAATTAATTGATTTAAAACTTCTCGACGGTAGAGATAAAGACGGTGTGAGCTTTAATAGCGAAAGACTAAAAGAGAGGTCATCATCTAACTTTATATTTTTTTACTTACCTTAATTTAAATTGTTACAAAAATTACCCCATTCTAAACAGAATGAATTCATATTCAAACTTCATGACAAGTACGAAGCTCTCAAACTATTTAGGAGATTTAGAAGATAAGATCACAACCTCTAAGAATACTGGTACTAGCTATCTCACAAAGAAAAAACTTGCATCACTTATGCCCGAAATTCTAAAAGGCTAGTAATACTAACTATGCGTTGTACTGTATTAAATTCATTATATATATAATTTAAACAAAAACCTATGAATAATATTATAATTACAGGTTCTCCGGTCATTTCACCGACTACTGGAAATATTCTTTCAAATTTGTCTGGAAATGCATTATGGAAAACTTTTATCAATGAGTCAACAGAGACTCCGGATAGTTCAAATATACAGACTACAGTAAAGCTTAAAAATGAATCCGATATCATAAAACAGGTATACAATTTTAATTTATACCTTTGATAACAATTAAACATATTCTATTGTTGTTAGGATAAAAAGAAATGCCTTCAGAATGTTGTTGATGAATTAATTACGGATTATTCGATTCAATCTAGTGAATTGTTGAAACTTAATGAAAAACTCAATGATTTATCTTCTGATACTTTAAATTCCCCAAATGGTTAGTTCAAATTATAATCGATTTCCAATATTATAAC
The DNA here is from genome assembly GCA_964035775.1 of Osedax frankpressi. Taxonomy (NCBI): domain Eukaryota; kingdom Metazoa; phylum Annelida; class Polychaeta; order Sabellida; family Siboglinidae; genus Osedax; species Osedax frankpressi. The sequence goes on from OZ038312.1 coordinate 24,175,896, forward strand.
ATCAACATATTTATAGAAGAGCAATCCGGATTATTGCACGAAATTAGAAGTAAAGCTATTACATTAAAAGGAAAACTGCAGGAAACTTTACAGGATTTAGAAGAGAAAGAAATCCAATTGTTGAATATGTAATGTAATTTACTATGTATTTATTTATATAATCTAAACTATATAAGTTTGTGATATTAATTGTAATTTATTTATACAATTTATTTTATTTACACATTATTCTAATATTATTTTATATATTTATATATTTATTTACATTAATCGATATGAATATATTGAAATAAATGTCTTGCCTGTATTTACAATAAATAATTATTAAATATAAAAGAATATTATTTATTTAATTTAATATAGCCTATAGGGTTCAATATCTTGTGTTCTTGCAGACAAAATTCATCATAGAAATAATCATTTTCCTGAGTGAATAAAACATTACAATGAAACCCGTAATATTAATAACATTAAACATATTCACATATTTTAATTTGCCAAACTTAACCTTTATCCAAGTAATATTAGTAATAATATGTTTAATACTTTCTCTGTGTTTTGACGTTAGATTAATAATATTGGCACAAAGTTCTTTAGTTAAAATATCTTGGTAGGAACATTTCACAGATGATTGTGTTTCAGTTCCACCAATCAACAAGTTGATCGATTCCCTAATTTTATTAATCTGTAAATTAAATTAATGTAAATTAAAATTCAAAGCTGACACTGCGTTTATTAAAAAGACACGTTACAGTTAGTTTTAATATATTATATAATTGGCATTAAATTACATTTTTTACAAGGTAGACTTCATACCATTTGGAATTATTGCCAACATTACATACTTAGGAATCAAAATTAGAGAATATAGCTTATTAAATTAGCAATAATCAATTTCATCAATAATTATTCCACGATTAAAATTGATGTGTTTAAATAACTCTACAAATATACATTGTGTACAAGATGAAGTACTTAATTGTGATATGGAGGACAAATATGGTAACTTCTTATGAATATAATTCCTTTTTCCAATTAAACTCTGCATGCACCAAGAAAGAAATAGCCCATTTTTATCTTCGAGATGCCGAATAAATTAAACATTAAATAAAACATTAAAATTCTTTGATATAATATTTTGATTCATCAATTGTCATCAATCATCAATTGACCCTCACGCTTGAATTTATATTATTTAGTAATTTAATTCATCTACAATATATATACTATAGATACCATATCATCAACTATAATTTTTAAAATTTATTTATTAAAAATTCTAAATTTCCTTTATCATACTTATATAATTAATATTATTACCATATAGAATTACATTAAATTTTCCATAATTTATTATTTATTTATTGACACTTATTATAAGTTAGTTATTATACTGGTTACGGTAACGTATATACCCTAGGTATAAATGCACTGAGTGGTGCCGATGAGATAGGTTTTTAATCGGTTTGGTTTGGGTTTGGGGTTTACAGGTGGGAAAAATGTAAAAAAATCTGTTATGATCACAACACCGTATATATCTTTTTATATTATGTATTCTATTATTCATTTCTATAACCTCTACAATATCTTCGTGGAGAATTTTTTCTTTAAAATTTAATTTTATATCAAATTCTTCCAAAGCTGGAAACACTGTTTTTCCAATACGTTGCCATCCCAAACCACACATGGCGCCAATATACTGAGACTGTAAACTATCGCATCTACGAGAATATATTACTCATCATGAGTTATTATAAAATATTGAAAACTTTGGAGACGAATAGAAGTTGTTATAATCTATAGATTAAATGACATAAATAAATACTAACTTGAGTATAACATTTGGAGAAAATAACAGCGTAATAATATCTAATAAAGAATTGCTCGGCGGAAAAATAGTCGATGAAAAAATCTTACAATTCTTACTATTACTTATTGTAAATGAAGTTGCTACCATGAATGATTCCAAATTTGGTTGCGTATCCAATACAACATGGTTTACACTTGTATTTTTAATTATATGTGACCTGTTAAATAATTTCTATATAGTAGAGATTAAAATATAATATAATTAACAATAGTGGTAATAATTGGTGGTAAATGGAATATAATTCATAAATATTCAACCCAGATTAAGTAATATATATTTTAATATTTATATTTATTAAATATATAAATTATTATTATATAATAATGGAAATATATTGTGAAGTATATATTACAATATGTAACAGTCAAATAAAAGTTGCATAATGTACAATATACTTAGATGACATATTATAGAAAAAAATAGTTTAAATATTATTAAGTTATGGGGAATACCCGTCAACACTACACCCCACTCTACTGCTACCTGGTACCAGTTAAACTCTTCTCAACTCTCTACTCTACCAACTATATACCAATCAAATCTTTTGCTCTTAATAATATAAGATCAATGGGCATATAATAATGGGTAGTTTTTATTATCTTTTATATAATTTAATTTATTATTTATTTAATTAATTTATTTAATTTATTATTTAATTTATTATTATAATTTAAATTGGGGTATTTTTAATAATATTATTACAAAAAACATGAAATATCACTTATATCGATAAATGCATGCCATTAACTCAAACGAGTGGTTTACTTTACTCACAAATTCAAATCAGTGAAGGATAGAGTAGAATAATAAATATATTGATTTTTAAAAAAATCACATGGAATTGAATATGTTATAAATGAGAAACAATTATATGAATATTCATAATATAAAATATAAAATATAGATAATATTAAAAATTTTAATTTAAGTAGAGAAAATGTATTTATAGTTTTATTAATAATAAATAAACCAAATAATAAATTTTAATTATTCTCTTTACTATTTATATTAAAATAAAATATATTCATTATTTTTAAAAATAAATATAGTCAAGATTCTTAAGGCACACTGTGGTGAGAAATGTACCATAATGCAGTTTATATACATAGAAGGAGAATGTGATTTCTTTAAAAAATTGTACATTGTTTTTATATAAAAAATAGTTGTATTATCTTGCGGGCGTAAATGATATAAGATAGGCGACCGGATATCTTGGTAATATTAGGTATAAATATATAATTTGTATTAAAATCTAAAATTATAAATCTAAAATCGTAATAAGGAACAAATTTAAAATTAATGAAAAACTACAAATAAAGTTAGCAATTATTCCAATTTAATTTGATTTAAATTATTATTTGATTTGAAGTATCATTGTTAACAAAAAATATTTTAGTTTATGTAAAAACAGATATTTAAAAAATAATACTTCTTAAAATTGTATTATATATATTATATTATATTATAAATAAAAATACCACCATTTTTAAAAACTCAAGTATATTTAACAGCATGCAGTTTTATAAATAATATAGCCAAAATATATTTTGTTTAACACATAAAAAATAAAATTCCATATAACACATGTTCGCAATATATTATTTCTAAACTAAATTTAATTGATTAATGCAGAATATTATCAATTAGATATTTCTATCAAGAATTTTATATTAGTATATACCAGATTTAATAAATAAATATTAGGGGAATGGATATTTTGGTTATATGAAAAAATGTGGGTTTGAAAGTTGTGTGAATAATCCTGGGAGTATGACCGTTTTCCATAATATATATAGTTTATTATTTGATTGTATAAATAGAAAATATATAACCTGGAACTTGTAAAATGAGTCATGCCTTCAAATTTCATAATATATGGACTAAATGGACCATCAAATTTTACATTCTAAATGTTAAAAAGTATGAATTCATTAAATAATAAAGAATGTAAAATAATATTCATTGCTAACATTTATTTTTTTTATCATTTCAGAATTTGATGTTCCAGTTAAAGGTCGTTTATTATCAATAGTAAATTGAGAGTATTCAGACTCAGGATTTCTACCCAAGTGTATTGATTCCTTGTGATCTTTCTACAAATATTTTCAGACAAGTATATAAATAAATATCTATATAGTAAAAGTAAGTGATAATATGATAATTATACAATAAAATAATTATTTTATTATCTAGAATTAAAGTTTATCATTACATAGAATTCTTAAGGGGCATTCACACCTACGAGATGTTATGATAAAATTGAGGATAACTAAGATTTTTTATTAAAAATCGGAGATAAGTCCAATTTTTATTTTAACCTACAAAAATGTGAAAAACTTGTTTACATATATACGTTTTTCGAACCCACAATTTTTATCCTCAATTCCAATTTTTATTTGACCTATTTGAACCTACACTAACATTACCCAGGAAAATAATAAATTAAATAATAATTATGATTATAATTAATTAAAAAAAATATGCTTAATTACAAGAAAGCTGTATATTTAGCATTAACTGCTATTGAAGTGAATGATAACAATGAAAGTAAAGTTTGGATAAGATAATACTGTATGCAATCAATATGTTAATATAAATATTATAGTATGATGTATAATATTAATTATTTTTTATTTTATTAATTATATTTACATTACATTATATATTATAATCTTAATAATCTTATTTAATGATACATTATAATAATACATTATTCGTATTTTAATATTTATTACTAATAAATTAATAACAATATTTGACCTAGTTACTATATATAGTAACTAGGTAAAATATTGTTATTAATTTATTAGCTATAGCTATATATTAATTAAGTTATACACATAGTATATAATTTAATAAACATTTATACAATAACCTTTATATATAATTTTTCTATTGTGATCATTTATGTTATCATTTATTCATTCACAATTTATGATTTATATTTATATTTTGATATATTATGAACTACATATAATAATATATTGTAATATATTAAATAATCATAAACAATAAATATATATGATTATAAATATATATTTAATTATATATACCTCTTTTATTTATTACATGCATTTATTATTAATTTCTTGTTTTAATTTATCCGAATTATTCATTTTAAAAGTAAATTATAAACGTTATGTAAATTATAAACTTAAATAATTTGATAAAAATATCATGAATATGACATTTGAACCTTCCTCTGTTTGGCCAAATCTCAAAAAATGGGCGTTACTAAATAAAGTCGGGTGAAAAAAAATCGGTTGAAATAGTTAAATACATGTTCCAATTAATTAAAAGTGAGCTTATCCACGATTTAATATAAAATGGAACACGTCCGACTTTCATTTATTGATGAGTCATAATTGGCTAAAAAAAATCGGGTGAAAAAATCTCGTAGGTGTGAATGCCCCTTTAGATTATTTGTACTTTTGAATAAAACATTAAAATACAAAAGTGACTAACAGTAGATACATAAATTTCATCAGTTAAGATTACAAGTTTAGTGTCCACTAATTTCTGGTTGACGCAAATACCTTTTGAACTCTTATCATTATTCACATACAAGCAAACTCTTCTAATATTATTTATAACTGAATAAACCTAATAGGAACAATCGCATATCAAATAACGTATCTATTATATCTGTGTCGACGTTACATTTTCATAAGTAGAAATATCTGTATAGAGTTTGTAATTGAAAATACACGCCGTCTCCGGGATTGCGTGGGCTGCAAAACTAAAGTAACCGTAATGGACTGGTAGGCGTAGTTTGAGGTGAGCTTCGCAAACATTTGAGTTATCACGGCGTTCCATTTGCCGTCGCATTCGAACGAAGGTCTAATCGAAACCAGTTCGCACTCGAAACACTGAGTAATGTAAATCATTGTAGGACGAACGGCGAAGTCGATATGTTATCTTCGCACCAACCTGTAATCGAATCGCTAACATTTCCTCGGAAATCAGCATAAGGTCAGAAATGCGTATCTTTTGTGTATTTCCGTAGTCGACAAAGTAAACCTGCGAACAAATATTCCACGTAACTTTTGCAATAATATAAGCTACTTACTATACAGCGATACATATCTAAAAATGGAATTATAGACTAAATGTGTGATTAATTGCTGTGAGTAACCTTCGCTGTGTCTTGTAAGCGTCTCAAAGCTAATATCTTACAACGATAATAACCGAGTCGACCTTTCAATGTCATGGGTCCGCTGTATAACATTCCAATCTTTACTTCAACATTTTCCACATGCTACAAAGATAACGGTAGATTTTCAACTTATATTCATATCTTTCTGCTTATGATAATATAAGAAAAAGATAAACAGAAAGATATAAAGTAGATAATATAAAGAATAAACAAACAATAATAACCTTAAACAAAATTAAATTCCAGTAACTATTTTATATCTTTAAATATAGATTATTCTTACACAAATATTGATTATAAATATTATATTTTATATCTGACCTTGTATGAATTTGATTTGTTATTTAAACATTTGAAAATGTAATCCAATTGTTCTAAACTTTCTTTATTTTTAAGTTGAACAAAGAATTGAGCACTATTTGAAACCTTTTGACAAGCAAATATTTAGTGAGACGAGTTTGATGATTAATAAAGATACGAACATTAGAAATATAAATTTCATGGAGTATAGAAGATGCATTGACAACTATTGTAGGATATGTTCTCAATACTTGATTTTTAGAGTTCCGATAAAGCCTATCGAATGAATTATAGATTAAATAGAATTTGCTTAAGAATGTTTACATATAATGACGATGATATTATTGAGATTTTAAATTAATCATAATTCAACAAACCTCAACAAATCTGGATTAGTTTCTTTTTGTTTATTTAAACTATAAATATCGGGATTTATAAAATGTAAAAAAATAGAATTATTTGGCCGCACTCTTAAAGAATTATTTATAGAAATTAAAAATTCATTAGCAGGATAATCTTCATCTCTGACGAACTCTATATAAACACTATAATGGTATATTATAAACACTATAATGGTATATTATAAGAATTGGGTTATAAAGGATGAAAGTTATGATGTAATAGTTATGATGTAATAACATTTTATCAACAAAAGTAACTTTGCTTATTTTCTTATTATATCTAAGAAAATAATCAATAATCTGGTCCTTGTATTTATTGATTTGATTTGCATTTACATTCCTCGATTTTAACTGTAAAATATATTAACATATCATATTGATATCATTTATTACATTTATATTTTGAAATTATAAATGAGTTAGCATAAACTATAATCTTATTATAATCAATTAAAAAAGATTCAATAATGTAAATAATGTAAATAATGTAAACATAAATAATTAAAACTCAATATATTAAAATATTGCAAACATTGACTTCAAATATATTATATCATTAATTGTATAGGTTTATCAACAAAGATCTTGGAATTTTGGATATCACAAAAGTCTAGAGAATCCCCGACAATGAAATATTAAAATTATTGTATAATAAAAATATTCCTACAGTTTAAAGCTATTATCTATAACGATATAAGAGAATATATTAATATAAAAATCTGCACTAGTAGAATAATAGATCTTATATTTAATAGGAATATATTTAATCGATATCATTTTTAAATAATCATTACTAAAAACCATAATAGTTGTATATGGGTTATAATTGTTTAAATCCTTAGCCATCTGTATTTCGTTGACTTCCTTCTTCACAAAGTAGTTTGGGAACGCTGCTGCGGCAATAGCAATCTAGTGAAGATAAAATACTCTAAGATAAGATAAGATAAGATAAGATAAGCTGATAATCTTTAATAATAGAGTGAAAACTCGTAAGGTTTAAATTAATAATTGTAATTAATGTGATATTATATCAAATAATGAATAACATATAATACAATTTATATATAAAATTCAGTGAAAAAAACAGATATATAAATACCTTGATAAGAAAGATATTTATGGGTTTATTTTGTTCATATTCAGTAACATAAATGCAAAACTTTTTCAATCTTTCAATAATATCTAATACAGCAGTGTGAACCTGGTTGTAGAATTATTAGTGTTTCTTAATGTAAAATGTTTTACTGTGTCAAAAAAACTTTTTACATAAATAAATAAAACAATTAAACTCTAGTTGTATTATTTAATATAATGAAGTACTAACGATATTTATTCTATTTAAGTCTATGGCTAAATTTTCTGCCCAAACCCCTTCAGCTAAAGGGTCCCTTCCAAATGAACCTTCATCAACTCGGGTTCTCCAACTCTATGTTAAATGGTGAAGGTAAAGTGAATAGGCTTTTAAAATAAATAAGTTAATTAAATAAATTATATCCAACTTGATACTTGAAATATTGTTAAAATTATCATAAATATTGAATACTTAATTAATTAATTAATTTATTAATCATTATTCAAGAAGACAATTTTAACTAAAAAACTATATATTTATATATGCATTATATATATATAATAGGTTATATATAAATATAATAGGTTATATACATATATATATATATAATAGGTTATATATATATATATAATAGGTTATATATATATATATATAATAGATTATATATATATATATATACTAATTAAAATGAAATATAAAACGATGATAAAATAGTAAAATATTACTAAATAATAATATCAATAATATCACTATTAGTCTATTGTAGAAAACAAAAAGTAAGGACTAAATGATTGTTAATATCATTATTTCAAATTATTGAAAATTATACAATTTAATTGAAAAATAAAAAAATATATTTAAAAAAATAGTAATTAATATTGAAGATTAATTATTAATATATTGTTAAACATATTCTAGCTCAAACCTTGTATGCATACAAAAGGCACATTTCATCAGAATTTGTATTTCGGGACCAGAAGAGTTTATTATTTTGACCGTGCAGAGGTGAATCAAAATTAAAAACCAAAAAACTCTTTTCATTAGTTGCACAAGCTAAAAAATAGAAAACAATATAAATTAGTAAATAAAAAACTATAAATTAGTAAACACTGATCGTAGAGCATACAATATAAGTTTATCATTATGAAATGATTAAATATAATTAGGTACAAGTTAAGTATAAGTTAAGTATAAAGTACCGATGATGATGGTGTCATAGAGAACTCCGAATGTTACTCCAAATAAGATCAATCGACTCAAGATAATGTCAACAGGAAGTGCACAACAGATCCTGCCCATCATTGTGATGTCGCCATCGTAGCTCGAAGTATCGATGTTACCGGACTGATTAGTCACAATGGCTCCATTCTGTTCACACGTTGAAAAACGTGTAGAAATTATGAATTGGAAATGAACTAAGATAGAATCCAAGAGCATGAAATGACTAATTATAAATATGTCTAGTTATATTGTATATCGTAGCGTCTATTAGAGAACCATATTTAAGCATTATTATAAATAGAACTGAAGAATATGACCTATTTACAATATTTCAATATTTTGGAAATTTATACATTAGATTTTATTATATAATATATATTTAGGATAGAAATATTTAAAACTCGAAGACTAAATTTAAAATTTCATAAATAAATATTATATTATCTATATTTAATAATATTTTAATCTAATAAATCTTTTGAAAATAAAAATATCATAATAGTCACATAATCTACACTTCAAATGTCAAATCAAAATCTAAATCTAAAAGGGAAATAAAGTGATATTGTCAAAATAAAGAAACATTGTTATAAATATTAAACATAAATAATATTCAATATATTTTAAGATAATATTTGAAATCTGATATTTCAAATACACAGTCGAATTTAAACCTATTTTAAGGTTTTACATTATGTACATTTAAATAAATACAATATAATAAATTAATATAATTCTATTATTTTTCATTAATTCTATTGCATAATTGCATTCAATTTATATGAAATCAAATATTAAATATAATATATTTCATATTTTAATTGAATTCTATTATTTTGAACCAATTACGGCATAATTTTCATTAAATATGCCTAGAAATCAATATTAACGACATATCGCGTGGATAATTATTAAACAATATTATAAATTATAAATAGACTACACGATAAGCTAAGATATACGGCAAGAAAAGTGGGAATACGCCGGAGGAACGCAAGCGACTTTGAAAGCGATCCAAGAGAAGTTTTTTAAACAGCTTACCATTTTTAGAATCAGTATAGTTTGTCGAATAGCTGACACGTCAGGTGGTGACATCACACTGGACAACACCTCCATAGGGCACCCCATGTTCAAAACTTTCACTTGCAATATGAGCATGTCCAATGGGCAATCCTGCGGTCAGCGGTAGAGAATTAGATGAGTTATTAAATGATGGATATAATGCATATATATACATATATATATATATATATATATGTATGTATAAATATACCCATATTAAATACATTAATTTAAGTATAACTACAGTTTTATATCAGTAGTCTCTTGAAATTCATTGTATTCATAGAGTATGCAAAACTTTATCTGTACTAATATTTAGCATAAATTAGAAAGAGTTGGGAATAGATTTCTTACATTTCATATAAAAAAATATTGATTATTTATTTTCACTCATGTCTATTTTGTAACTTTATAACTAACCTTTGTATATACCCATTTTTAATTTACCACACAGTTTTAAAAATTGCTGAATATTTAAAATAACAACATTTTAAAAAGGTCTAATTCATATATTAATTATAAAATAATTATAAAATTGATAATTTTTAAACATTAATAGGATATTCCCATTATGCATAAATGTTACTTTTCGAATAATATATTTTTTCGATAACAAAACTCCCTATTCTTATTTTTTTCATATGTATGGCAATAATAGAATATGTTCTATTTTTGTCTTACAATAGAAATATTTTTATATGACGAAAGTTATATTTCCTTGTTACAAAATGCAAAATGCAGCATAATACAATCAAAAATGTATACTTTAACGAAAAAGAAAATATTACTTACATAATTATGTTCTATAAAATGGAGTAAAATATGTATAATGCAAACAAAAATAACAATAACAATTGTGTCAGATAATCGTACATAGTAGTAATATTACAGAATATAAGAATTATTAAATTAATTATTAAAAAATTATTTTCTATTTTTCTTGATAAAATTATTGAAACTTATGACAATGTTGTATGCAAAAAATTATGCACCATGTAAAGATATGTAAGATATGTAAAGATATGTAAAGATATGTAAAGATATGTAAAGATATGTATTGTCGAATGACAACATATAGCCATGCACATGTGAAGAACACATGTGCGAATACTATAATACTTATATTAATAAACCATTGTTTTAACTTTTAATTATATAATAATATAATAATTATATTAATAAAGAAATGCAATAAACATAATACAATATGTCTATGTAAATATTGATTGTCACATGAACGCCATGAAAATTAAACAGATGTCTGAAATATAAATAAAGTATCATTTAAAAATTTAATTAGAAATAAAAAAGAAAATTATTTTATAATATTTTGTAAAATTCTCAAAAGTAGAGTACTACAGTAAATACCTATAGACATACTAGTATATCAGGAGTTGGGTAATCGGGAAGTAAGTCGTACATCTTCCGTTGTATTAATTTATAGACTCGTCCAGCTGCAACCCTACCAGCTCGCCCTGAATAAAGAGACGATTACCAACATATTACATCATCACTTGACAAGTAGTTTTAACATATATGTACTCATAAATGTATCGTACTACACAGAAACCTGATCTTTGCCTCAAATTAGACTTCGAAGCCCAATTTAAATCCAGAAGTTTAAAATGAGTATATCGATCACACTTTAGATTTTTCGTTAGACAGAAATCTATCACTGAAAAGAGAATATTTCACCATTAACCAATTAATATGACTGTAATATCAGATTTTCAAATAATCAGTCAAATATTAAAGTAAAACTTTATTTATCTAGGGAATTTAGAATTTTCTACAGAAAAACAAAAATGTGGATTATTGACAAATACATTTTATTTACTGTAATTCTATATTTGATATATATATACTTTAAATATGCGTTCATTAGGTATTATGATGTTGACAGATAATGTATACACAATGTAATACAAACCATGACGCACATCGACTAAAGTGATTGAACTCTCAGCAATGTTTGTGGAAAGAATCACCTGAAAATCACATTCATTTATATCATAAATTTGAACTAGAAGTTGTAATTCAATACGACTAATTTTATGAAATAACATTGAAGATTATTTCTATACGTCTCTAAAATAATAAAATAACTTTTCGAAATCCTATAGGAGCCGAGTTGAATATTTGTTGTTGATCCGAGAATGATATGGTGGAGTGCAATGGTAAGATTTGAAGACTAAAGTGTTGTGGATGGTTTATTTCAGATTAGCAATATAACAACATCTCTATCGCATGCATTTCGAATGGTAAGAAAATTAAATCATATCAAAATAGATAATTACTTCGTTAATCCAGATCCAATTAATAATCTTCGAAGCTTTTTTATCTCATGAATTCCTGTTAAGCAAATTCAGATTTATGAAAAATAGATTGCGAGAAATTGTAACGGATAATCTTGACCTCTTAACTGACCTGGAAGGAAAATCAAAATGGTGGACTTGTGAAAGATCTGATAGTCATCAATAATATCCAGGTGACAGATGAGTTTAATACAAAAAGCGAATTGTTCTTCAGAGATATACGGATCATCAATATCTACATCCGGTATCTAAAACAAAAGAGGGCGAAAATAAGATGTCTGCTCATAAAATAGAAAATATGAGGTAATATGCAAGAGGACATACACAAGTAACTATAAACTACATACAAGTAACTATAAACTACATAGGTAACTATAAACTACACAAGTAACTATAAACTACATAGGTAACTATAAACTACATACAGGTAACTATAAACTACATAGGTAACTATAAACTACATACAGGTAACTATAAACTACACAGGTAACTATAAACTACATAGGTAACTATAAACTACATACAGGTAACTATAAACTACATGCAGGTAACTATAAACTACATAAGTAACTATAAACTATATAGGTAACTATAAACTACATAGGTAACTATAAACTACATAGGTAACTATAAACTACATAGGTAACTATAAACTACACAGGTAACTATAAACTACATACAAGTAACTATAAACTACATGCAGGTAACTATAAACTACATAGGTAACTATAAACTACACAGGTAACTATAAACTACACAGGTAACTATAAACTACATACAGGTAACTATAAACTACACCGGTAACTATAAACTACATAGGTAACTATAAACTACATAGGTAACTATAAACTACATACAGGTAACTATAAACTACATGCAGGTAACTATAAACTACATAAGTAACTATAAACTACATACAAGTAACTATAAACTACATGCAGGTAACTATAAACTACATAGGTAACTATAAACTACATAAGTAACTATAAACTACATAGGTAACTATAAACTACATACAAGTAACTATAAACTACATGCAGGTAACTATAAACTACATAGGTAACTATAAACTACATAGGTAACTATAAACTACATAGGTAACTATAAACTACATAGGTAACTATAAACTACACAGGTAACTATAAACTACATACAAGTAACTATAAACTACATACAAGTAACTATAAACTACATAGGTAACTATAAACTACACAGGTAACTATAAACTACACAGGTAACTATAAACTACACAGGTAACTATAAACTACATACAGGTAACTATAAACTACACAGGTAACTATAAACTACATTGGTAACTATAAACTACATAGGTAACTATAAACTACATACAGGTAACTATAAACTACATGCAGGTAACTATAAACTACATAAGTAACTATAAACTACATACAAGTAACTATAAACTACATGCAGGTAACTATAAACTACATAGGTAACTATAAACTACATAAGTAACTATAAACTACATAGGTAACTATAAACTACATACAAGTAACTATAAACTACATACAGGTAACTATAAACTACATAGGTAACTATAAACTACATAGGTAATTATAAACTACATACAGGTAACTATAAACTACATAGGTAACTATAAACTACATAGGTGACTATAAACTACATACAGGTAACTATAAACTACATAGGTAACTATAAACTACATAGGTAACTATAAACTACATAGGTAACTATAAACTACATAGGTAACTATAAACTACATAAGTAACTATAAACTACATAGGTAACTATAAACTACATACAGGTAACTATAAACTACATAGGTAACTATAAACTACATACAGGTAACTATAAACTACACAAGTAACTATAAACTACATACAGGTAACTATAAACTACATAGGTAACTATAAACTACATAGGTGACTATAAACTACATACAGGTAACTATAAACTACATAGGTAACTATAAACTACATAGGTAACTATAAACTACATAGGTAACTATAAACTACATAGGTAACTATAAACTACACAGGTAACTATAAACTACATACAAGTAACTATAAACTACATGCAGGTAACTATAAACTACATAGGTAACTATAAACTACACAGGTAACTATAAACTATATACAGGTAACTATAAACTACATGCAGGTAACTATAAACTACATAAGTAACTATAAACTACATACAGGTAACTATAAACTACATAAGTAACCATAAACTACATAGGTAACTATAAACTACATAAGTAACCATAAACTACATAGGTAACTATAAACTACATACAGGTAACTATAAACTACATAGGTAACTATAAACTACATAGGTAACTATAAACTACATAGGTAACTATAAACTACATACAGGTAACTATAAACTACATAGGTAACTATAAACTACATAGGTAACTATAAACTACATAGGTAACTATAAACTACATAGGTAACTATAAACTACATAGGTAACTATAAACTACATAGGTAACTATAAACTACATAAGTAACTATAAACTACATAGGTAACTATAAACTACATACAGGTAACTATAAACTACATAGGTAACTATAAACTACATACAGGTAACTATAAACTACACAAGTAACTATAAACTACATACAGGTAACTATAAACTACATAGGTAACTATAAACTACATAGGTGACTATAAACTACATACAGGTAACTATAAACTACATAGGTAACTATAAACTACATAGGTAACTATAAACTACATAGGTAACTATAAACTACATAGGTAACTATAAACTACACAGGTAACTATAAACTACATACAAGTAACTATAAACTACATGCAGGTAACTATAAACTACATAGGTAACTATAAACTACACAGGTAACTATAAACTATATACAGGTAACTATAAACTACATGCAGGTAACTATAAACTACATAAGTAACTATAAACTACATACAGGTAACTATAAACTACATAAGTAACCATAAACTACATAGGTAACTATAAACTACATAAGTAACCATAAACTACATAGGTAACCATAAACTACATAGGTAACTATAAACTACATAAGTAACCATAAACTACATAGGTAACTATAAACTACATACAGGTAACTATAAACTACATAGGTAACTATAAACTACATAGGTAACTATAAACTACATAGGTAACTATAAACTACATACAGGTAACTATAAACTACATAGGTAACTATAAACTACATAGGTAACTATAAACTACATAGGTAACTATAAACTACATAGGTAACTATAAACTACATAGGTAACTATAAACTACACAGGTAACTATAAACTACATACAAGTAACTATAAACTACATGCAGGTAACTATAAACTACATAGGTAACTATAAACTACACAGGTAACTATAAACTATATACAGGTAACTATAAACTACATGCAGGTAACTATAAACTACATAAGTAACTATAAACTACATACAGGTAACTATAAACTACATAAGTAACCATAAACTACATAGGTAACTATAAACTACATAAGTAACCATAAACTACATAGGTAACTATAAACTACATACAGGTAACTATAAACTACATAGGTAACTATAAACTACATAGGTAACTATAAACTACATAGGTAACTATAAACTACATACAGGTAACTATAAACTACATAGGTAACTATAAACTACATAGGTAACTATAAACTACATAGGTAACTATAAACTACACAGGTAACTATAAACTACATACAAGTAACTATAAACTACACAGGTAACTATAAACTACATACAGGTAACTATAAACTACATAAGTAACTATAAACTAAATAGGTAATTATAAACTACATAAGTAACTATAAACTAAATAGGTAATTATAAACTACATAGGTAACTATAAACTACATAGGTAACTATATATAAGAACATCGCTATTACCTTTCCAATGGAATGCAAGTCTTCCAAGTAGTAATCGGTGATTTTAAATGAAGAGCCTTCTATTCTGACCACTGGACATATCAAACCAATGCCATGGACATTGTTAATGCAGAAATAACGAGCAAACATCTCAGACTGGATGGTCGCGGACATAATGATGAGCTGCAAGGAGACGGAGTTAGTTTGATATTAGTCGACGAAGGATTAGTTTGATGAAAGTGGGGCTTGAAATGATGAGGAGGAAATGAAATGATGGGGATGATGGGGATGGTGAGGACGATGGGGATGGAGGGAATGGTGGGGATAATAGGGATGATAGAGTTGGCTGGGTAGGGATATGTGAAATTGTGGGGAAAAGGAAGGTGGAGTAGTAATGGAAGAGGAGTAGGAATTGAATATGGTAGAGTGGACGGCAGAATTGGTAAAGGTTCACTAGAGTATGTACACTAGATTAGAGTACCTGAAAAATGTAGAAATACATATACTCTTTTTAAGTAGATATATACATACTCCTATAGGTAGATACACATATACTCCTATAAGTAGATACACACATACTCCTATAAGTAGATACACACATACTCCTATAAGTAGATACAGACATACTCCTATAAGTAGATACACACATACTCCTATAAGTAGATACACACATACTCCTATAAGTAGATACACACATACTCCTATAAGTAGATACACACATACTCCTATAAGTAGATACACACATACTCCTATAAGTAGATACACACATACTCCTATAAGTAGATACACACATACTCCTATAAGTAGATACACACATACTCCTATAGGTAGATACACATATACTCCTATAAGTAGATACACATATACTCCTATAAGTAGATACACACATACTCCTATAAGTAGATACACACATACTCCTATAAGTAGATACACACATATTCCTATAAGTAGATACACACATACTCCTATAAGTAGATACACACATACTCCTATAAGTAGATACACACATACTCCTATAAGTAGATACACACATACTCCTATAAGTAGATACACACATACTCCTATAAGTAGATACACACATACTCCTATAAGTAGATACACACATACTCCTATAAGTAGATACACACATACTCCTATAAGTAGATACACACATACTCCTATAAGTAGATACACACATACTCCTATAAGTAGATACACACATACTCCTATAAGTAGATACACATATACTCCTATAAGTAGATACACACATACTCCTATAAGTAGATACACACATACTCCTATAAGTAGATACACACATATTCCTATAAGTAGATACACACATACTCCTATAAGTAGATACACACATACTCCTATAAGTAGATACACACATACTCCTATAAGTAGATACACACATACTCCTATAAGTAGATACACACATACTCCTATAAGTAGATACACACATACTCCTATAAGTAGATACACACATACTCCTATAAGTAGATACACACATACTCCTATAGGTAGATACACACATACTCCTATAAGTAGATACACACATACTCCTATAAGTAGATACACACATACTCCTATAAGTAGATACAGACATACTCCTATAAGTAGATACACACATACTCCTATAAGTAGATACCCACATACTCCTATAAGTAGATACAGACATACTCCTATAAGTAGATACACACATACTCCTATAAGTAGATACCCACATACTCCTATAAGTAGATACACACATACTCCTATAAGTAGATACCCACATACTCCTATAAGTAGATACACACATACTCCTATAAGTAGATACACACATACTCCTATAAGTAGATACACACATACTCCTATAAGTAGATACACACATACTCCTATAAGTAGATACACACATACTCCTATAAGTAGATACACACATACTCCTATAAGTAGATACACACATACTCCTATAAGTAGATACAGACATACTCCTATAAGTAGATACACACATACTCCTATAAGTAGATACCCACATACTCCTATAAGTAGATACAGACATACTCCTATAAGTAGATACACACATACTCCTATAAGTAGATACCCACATACTCCTATAAGTAGATACACACATACTCCTATAAGTAGATACCCACATACTCCTATAAGTAGATACACACATACTCCTATAAGTAGATACACACATACTCCTATAAGTAGATACACACATACTCCTATAAGTAGATACACACATACTCCTATAAGTAGATACACACATACTCCTATAAGTAGATACACACATACTCCTATAAGTAGATACACACATACTCCTATAAGTAGATACACACATACTCCTATAAGTAGATACACACATACTCCTATAAGTAGATACCCACATACTCCTATAAGTAGATACACACATACTCCTATAAGTAGATACACACATACTCCTATAAGTAGATACACACATACTCCTATAAGTAGATACACACATACTCCTATAAGTAGATACACACATACTCCTATAGGTAGATACACACATACTCCTATAAGTAGATACACACATACTCCTATAAGTAGATACACACATACTCCTATAAGTAGATACACATATACTCCTATAAGTAGATACCCATATACTCCTATAAGTAGATACCTTGATATTTGTACAAGACGTTTCAATGATTCTTTTCAAGATGCAAAGAGTAAAATCAATGTTAATGTCTCGTTCGTGTACCTACGTTGTTTGCATTTAGATATTAAACTATTGGTGTTAGGTTAGCGTTATATGTTCAATGTTATTATATGGATGATAAGGTATAGGTGTATGGTTTAGGGGTTAGGAGTTGGTGTTGAAATAAGTTTTTACATATTGGTGTTAATTTGATGGTTACAACAAAATAGTTTTGCAAAATTATATTTATATGACAGTGAAATTTATATTTGGATGCGCTATTTTTTATACAAGTTTGAAAAAGGAGTGTTACAAAGAGGGTTACAAGGAGTGTTAAAAGGAGAGTTAAAAGGAGAGTTAAAAGGAGAGTTAAAAGGAGTGTTAAAAGGAGTGTTAAAAGGAGTGTTAAAAGGAGAGTTAAAAGGAGAGTTAAAAGGAGAGTTAAAAGGAAAATTAGATGAAGTTTAGGAGTATTAACCTCGTCCATGATAATATGTGTATACACATCAAAATCCTTGATGTTCAAAAGTATATGCAAAAGAATTCCGGTTGTACAAAACGTGATTCTTGTATCTTCCGAAAGTTCATTATCTAATCCGATCTAAGTTATGATTATTGTTAAATCTCAACACAATACAAGTTTCATATAAATATTAATTTGTTAATAGTGTTATATTATGATTTTATTAATATTAAAATTAAAACCATAAAAAATATGAATATTAAATAATTATTTATAAAAAAATTATTAAATTTGCTAAAACAAATATTGTTTACTATATGCGTTGAATCAATAATGGTATAAAAATAACACATGATGTGCTGAATAAGGGATTTAAAGAATGTTTTAATTATATATGAATTTAACTATAATCAAAATGTACAGCTTATATATACAATATACATTTAAACAAACATGTCATTACATTTAGCCTAAATTATTGATTAATTTTTTAAATTGCAGGTTTATATTTCTAATGTTTTCAGTAAAATCTACAATATCAATAATATAAATTAATAGTAAATATTGATAAATTATGCCAAATTTCAATGAGACAATGGAAGTCATTTGTTAACAACATTATCATATCAATCCTGTTTCATGTAAGGTATTTTAACAATAAGCCATAAATTTATTAATTCGTAACTTCTTAAAATAAATGTCTACCTTAGAATTTGAGTAAATGTCACAAATTGTACAATTTGCAACAATATCAGAACTTGAAAAGTGTTTACAATTAAAAGTGAAGCGAAATCTACCTGGTAGCCAACGATATTCACTCCTTTACATAGACGTTCCTGCGAAACTCGCCGACTGCTGGAAATAGCTGCGATTCTTCTCGGTTGGGTAATTATAATGTTGCACTTCCTATTGTTCAGCATGCAGAAATCATAGATGTACTGAGGTAACTGTAATACGCATTGAATGCAAATTGCCATATTTATATAGAGATTCATAATTCATAATTATATATGAATGCAATCATTGCACCAACCATCTATCATGATATATCGTTAATTAATTTCTATAAAGATATTATTATATACTAAATTATTTTAATAACATAAAATATATTATATTTATAATGAATGTATAAATGATCAATACTAAAATAGATAGTGAATAAATTTAAACTATATTGAAATATTCTATATTTACTAAATATAGTTCAGATTACAATTTAGCAACACATGAGATTTAATAAATTAACTTATTATAAATTCATCATTATTTGTTTGTTTACAATAATATAACCATAAACCAAACCTGTCTTAACTTAGTAGTAATTAATTAGAAATATTTTACTAAATAACGTATTCAAATTACAATAAGCCAAGATACAGTAAGTTACTGCCTAAAAAATAAAGTATCATTTATCCAATTACTATTCTAAAAATAACTTTACTTTCTATTCTTGCATATTAATAGTGTAAATGGCCATAGTTTTTAACTTGCTAAGATAGTTTCTTTGGATGTTTTCTTATGCGATTATTGAAAATTAACTTAAATATATATATATATATATGTTGTATAATATATTAAATAACATATAAAATATGTCATATTTAATTTTAATTTGAAATAATTGCAGTTTTAACCTGAGTAGTTTTACCAGATCCTGTGGGTCCCTCCAACACTATAACCTGGTTATCTTCAATCTCAGACAATATCTATAAATTAATTAATTTGATTTATTGTATTTTAAATTCATAAATGAATATATATATTATTTATTCGTCAATATTGATATCATTTTCATCTTATATATATCATTAACATCTGTTTATCTGTAAATATAAAATTTTAAGAATTAATTGTTAGTAATGATTTAAGTAAAAAAACAGGTAAGGCCTGCTGTACACAAATGTCATTATTAGATTAAAAATACTTAATTAGTTTTAAAGAGTAGTTCTGATATAATATAGTGAAAATTGCCATATTTTTATATTTTTTATCAAAATAAAATATTTGGAATTTTTTTTAATATATTTTGTAAATATATTTAATCAAAATACTTTTTAATTATTGTATAAAAAATTTCTGTTATTCTTATAAATTAGTTGTATTGTATATAGTATTTTATATCAATGACACAGGGCACAAATATATATGTAATTCATGCTACAAGAATTTTATTGAGAATGAATTAAAAGAAAATTATTAAACAACAATAAAATTGTTCTATTTCAATATTAATTCTATATATCTATCTATAAGCACATATATTTGAATTCTTGATAAATCAGTTCATGCAATTAGTCATGCATTATTAGCAATATGTATGCACATTTACTTACTTTATGTCGATATGCATATATAGGCAGTTTTTCATTGTGAATATGACTAGCTTGAAACAATTATTAAAATATTAAAATAGTTGATACAATTATTAAAAATAGAAATGATATTTGAAAATTATTTAGCTATTATAAATTGATAAACCAAAAATCACTAAAACTATTTATATAATAAATGATATTTTTTATAAAATTGATAAATTAAAAAATAAGAAGATTAACTTATATAAAAAATGGTATTTTTATATGTTTTATTTTAGTAATATATATTGAAACAATAATACAATTAGTTAAACTAACTATTTACCTAATAGTTGTACATATGAAACTTTAAATGCAATAAGTATATTTTATAAAAATAATATATTATTATAAAAATATATTATTTTTAAAACTATTGTATCAAAATAGTGATTTAAATACTTTGATTATAAATAAACAAACCAAAATCATAAGAAATATTTTCATCAGAAGAGAATTGACTATCCATATTTCGATCCAAATATTTTACAGATGTTCCAATCGATGAAATGTCTTCTAGTTTTATCATATTTGGCAAATCAGATGGAATTGCAGAAATGGCACTATTACCGAAATTGAATTTTTGAACACCATCAAATTTGTTCAAATTGTAATTATTTTCATCACACCTTGAAATATATATAAATAATGTTATTTGTAAATAATTATAAATCAAGAGTTATATATCATTTACAACAAAATATCATATATAACAATTATATAAACTATTGTAGTTCACTAAATAATTATGATTCCATTAATGTTAACGATTATTTATTTTAATAATATTATTACTTTTAAACAGTTTTTAATGCATTTTATTCTAAAATAATAATTGTTGTGATATTGTACAATTACTTTAATATTCATGTCATTATTAGTTAAACAAGAAATGTATTTAAAATATAAAAGAAAATAGAAATATATCGATTTTTTATTTAAAAAAATAATGTATATAACTTGATCTGCCTGTACTCTTTTTTATCCGCCAAATATTGTTTCTGCAATTTAATTATATTTGCATTATAACTATCAAATGCAGTTACAGGTTCTTCATATGTCGGTAATGCTGTATTTGTTAATGAACACATGTCATCTAAAGTAAGGTTAAATTCGTAAGTCATCTTTAAAAAATAACTTAGTTATTATCTATTATAAATAAAAGCAATATAGTAATATTTAACAGTATTTGAAATATTTGAAAAATGGCCGATTAATTTTTTAATTTCAATAATTATAATAATCATTTTGATATATATCGGTTCATGAATAATTCATAGATAAAATAAATATAATAAAATCACTACAATTATATATAACACTTTACATAAATATATAATTTATATAAAGTGAAAGTTTGTATGCATTAATAAATACTATAATATTATGGATATATATATTTAATAATATTACAAATCAATTTTATTTCACTTTTATTATTTATTTAATTATAATGAATACATGATTTATTAACTTTATTTTAATACATATAATTAATAATAATTTGTATCTTTTCGTATATCCATATATTAATATTTATTAATGAATATTATTAATATTAATGAATGTTATACATTACATAAAAAAAGAAAATTTAGATATGAAAGCGGGTACATTCATATTTATAAAAAAGTTTCTTGGTATTATCTAAGATTACCT
The DNA here is from genome assembly GCA_964035775.1 of Osedax frankpressi. Taxonomy (NCBI): domain Eukaryota; kingdom Metazoa; phylum Annelida; class Polychaeta; order Sabellida; family Siboglinidae; genus Osedax; species Osedax frankpressi. The sequence goes on from OZ038312.1 coordinate 24,199,269, forward strand.
TAATCTTGGATATTATTATAGATTGTTAATTCGAATTAAATCAACACATTTTTATCAATACAAATAAATTATGGAAAATTGTATTATTTATTATTAAGCAATTCGAAAACTATATTCAATAACCGATATAAATAAATAACATATTGATGCAATTATCAAATATATCACAATATGTTAAATATTCTATATTCTCTAATTTTAATTCCTAAGCATGTAATTTTGTCAAAAATCCTCCATGGTATGAAGTCTTACCACATTACAAAAAATCTAATTCAAACGTTATAATATATTAAATAATAAGTGAAATGTTCCTTTTTAGTGAATATTAACTTACAAAATCTGCTTTTATATTAAATTTACACATTGACATGTTATTTTTTATTAACGTCCACAATTTCATAATACTTTCCTCGTGTTAATATATATGATCTTGACCATTCAGTATATTTAATTATCCCATTGTGTTACTCATATTATACTTCATATTCGCTGAGAAATAATTGATTGAATAAAACAAGAACAATTTGTATTATATAATATCAATATTATTTTAATATTGTAATAATAAATTATATAAATTCTATTATGTGACATAGTTTAATAATATTTATAACCAAGAAAATAATGTATATTATAATTGTTATTACAAACATTTTAATTAAACTTTATATTTAAATAAGAAATTGTATAAATAATATAATGTGCTGTGGTGTTGACTGAACACTACTAAATAAAATGTTATTTAATTACTAATTAAATGTATTTAATCCATAAGTAAAGTAATAAAACAAGTGAAGTGTAATACAATAATAAAGTTCTGATATACATTAACGCAGGCCGTGTGACGCACGCAATGGGCGTGCCTTAATTTATAATATTTAAAATATCAACATGCGCATGACGTACGCCGAACATGACGATAGCTAATGCTGATATAAGCATATTACGTAACACAATGTGTATGATGATTTTAGAATATTAAATTATATATATTTTAATAATATAAAAATTTCTTTAAATTATTAAGCATATATTCTATAGCTATTGGCTTCCTTTCTATACTAAAATAGACTATAATTACAATAAATTATATTATACAGTATATTTAAAACAATATATATATTGTTTTAATATATATGTTGTTATTTTTCATAAATTTGAATTAGCAATTATCATAATCCAAATCTGTATTATTTTTATATATCTTAAGAATTAATGTACGCACGCACGCACACACACACACAAATACACACACTAATACACACACGCACACACACACATATATATATATATATATATATATATATATATATATATATATATATATATATATATATATATATATATATACATATATATAATTATTTCACATATTAGAATATATTATTACATATGTATCATAATTTTGTATTTGTTAAATCTATAATCATCGGTGGAAAATATATTTACTATATATATACATATATATATATACATATATTCGTATAATTTATATAGATTACTACATGTATATATATATATATATATATATATATATATATATATTCGTATAATTTAAATAGATGACTAAATATGTCTAATAAATATCGGAAAAATATAAATTTATTTTATGGGTATAACAGATAATATTTGAAAGGAATTTTATCTTATAAATATCTAAAATCAGCCTAACAATTCATTCGTATGTTGTATATGTAAAGTACATTTTTAAATCTTATAATTATATCATATATATTACTATGTAAATTGTGCTACTAAATATAAAAATACCTGAGAAACCATACAAATTGAGTACGACTTTTGTTTCCTATTTAAAAACGTGTACCAGAATGGAACATTAACGTGATATATTCCATAATATTTGCAACCCTTATCTAATAAAATGATATAATAATTACTTAGTAATTAATAATAATATAGCTATTAATATATGGTATCATATATAATATCAAAAAATACATTTTGAAACCTTTTAACCAAGATTACCCAATGTAATCTTAGCTTTTACGTAATAGAATGTGGGCATATTAATTAAGGTGTGGAATCTGAATTAGGACATTATTATACAAATATAAATTTAGAAATATAATATAATATTCAGAATACCATAATTATCAATATGAGTTGCTTTGCATATGTAAATTAGATATCTAATTATAATTCATAATCTTAACATTAGATGTTTATCCAAGATTTACAGTATGTTATATGTATACATTTATGTATTAATGGCATTATATAATATTTATAATAATCTTATATATTTACAGGGATATTCTTTTAGGCTATTGAGGGAGAAATCACAAATTGAAACTCTCTATGTATCTTTATTGTTAGATGAAATAAAGAGTCAGCTAGTATGGGATGGAAATCTAAATAAATTCACCGGATATGTAGATATCGGAGTAGATTCCTGCTAGGAGATAAATTTATATTATTAGTAGCAACATTTATGCAAAATTATAGTTTATCAGATATCATTATTATTATTAGCACGTTTAAATGATGATGAAAATATGGCAAAGGAAGCACTGGTTCTAATGGTAGTAAGTCTGACATATTCGTGGAAACTACCAATTGCAAATTCAATTGTTGGTCCAGCATCAATAAAATGGGGATGTTTGATAACATATTTCATATATTTCAAGGCATCAGTTACACTTTGACTAAATAGTTTAACCTAAAAATATGATCTTTTATAAATATTATATATATATTGATTCAACATTTGATATATTAAATATTCGTTCTCCACGTGGAAAATATCTCAAGAGCCCATTGAGTCAGAAAAATGAGGTAATTATTATATTAAAATTAATAATAAAAAAGTTATGATTATAGATATTTACTAAACAGTTTGTTTGGAAACCAAGATTGAAAACATTGCATAAGTATTTGATGGAATTGATTGATATTCGTGGAATGTCAATTTGTTTATATCCACTTAAAACCGGATTTATCGGATTCATATCAGATCTAAAAGTAGTTGAAGAAGTAAATATTAATAAATATATAAGTGACTATTAGTATATATCAATATATATATATATATATATATATATATATATATATATATATATATATATATATATATCAATATTTATATATATTTCTTTATTTAGGTTTATAACAGATTAATAAAAGCAAATTTTAAATACTCATTGACATAAAATGAATCAATATCATCTTGAATTGCTATTTGGAGCAATCAGGTCTCATGATGGTCCTTCAAATAATCCGAATATAAAGCAATTTCAAATAATCTAATAAAGATTATTAATGCCTAATGAGGTTTATAAAGAATTATTATAATTAATATATCATAATATTTATATCAAATGATATATTTTACATACGTTTATTTATGTATATATGTTGATATAAACTTTTGTTATACATTAATAGGTTAAACGTTCAAATGGTAGTGCAGTAATATTTCATTAAAATATCTACAAGATATTAATCGAACAGACATTATGGAACTTTATCATACGTACGATGATCTTCCAATCAATAATACAATAAGTGAATATAAAATAGATATTATTGTATATATCTCAGGATTCATTACAAGGAAATTGCTAAAGCAAATTGATTGTTTTGAATGTAAGATTGCACTAAAAAATAATTTGACGAAATCGTCCTTAATAGATATAAAGAACAGAGGTAGGCTGGTATCTCCATCCAGGGATACATTTATTATTTGCAAAGCAATATAATCTATTTTATTTATATTAAGTATCGAAAATAAGCCAACAAATAACAACATTAAAAGACTAAATTACGAACCACTAAAATTAATATCCGAAAAGGATACATTTAATGAAATAATTAATCATTCATTTTTTGCAAACGAAACAGGATATAATTATAGAATTATTATTATTAAAAATATTACCAAAACTTATATAAATATAAGGATGTATCAGATTGCAAAAATTCAAAATGAAAATAATTCAAAAATGAAAATTAGAAAATAATACATAAAATTAATATTATTTAATCATGAATAATGTATTCATTTATTAATATATGTTTATAATTATATTATTATTGATTAATATTTCAATAAATATGTATATAGTTTAAATATGCATTCAATTAATTAATTGTAATACACTTTATAATATATATTTACAGAGATATTATATATTTTAAATTATTTAAATTTATAAGAAATTATTAATAATACATATATAATCAATGCAAAATGTGCCTTACAACATTCATATATAAAGATTTATTATAAAGCAAATAAATATATTTTCAAAAAATAAATTTATATTAAATTCATATTTAAATAGATTATATTTGTGTAATATGACGATTACATTAATCTTATTTATTACAAACCTTATTTATTATTACATAAAGTACATGATATATATATATATATATATATATGTGTGTGTGTGTGTGTGTGTGTGTGTGTGTGTGTGTGTGTGTGTGTGTGTGTGTGTGTGTGTGTGTGTGTGTGTGTGTGTGTGTATGTGTTATAACTATAGCATAACTGTTATCTCTATTAATAATATGATATAACAAATAATTGTATTCATAAATTCTAACCGAATTTAAAATTTATTTATATTTATCGTAACACAATATGGCCGACGGTGCCTCCACTAGCGTTAGCTCATTTCTGTATAGTTAGATGGGACATTCGCAGCCCTAGGTAAATAAAAATCATGACAGCAACCCATTTTGCATATGATACCGTACTGTTCTTCGTACACTATTAAATAAATTGTAAATATTCTTAAAATTATAGGAAACTATTTAATTCACATTATTTGATTCGTAGAAATTTTTTTAAAGTTTTTAAAATTTTAATTAAAGATATTTATAATATATGTTTTCTCTTACACCAAATAAAATAAATCCAATTTTATAATGTCAGTTTAATGATTCTAAATATGTCAACCATAAATTATATATTGTTATTTTAAAAATAATAAATACTATTTGATTGACTGCATCCATTTATATTTATTATTTTATAATAATCTAATATGACATTAAAAATAAATTAAATTATACGTCAAACTTTACAATCTTAAATACATATTACTAATAGTTATTACTGATGCAAATTAGTATTCGAAGTTCACATGTATAAATTTGAATTTTCAATCAAAATACCTTAGACACACCCCCAAATAAATAAATAAATTCATTATTACAATATTTTATTTAAAAATTATATAAAAAATCTACCATAGTAAATAATCTCTGCAAATGTAATTAGTATTTTTAGTATATACTATATATTTTAAAATAATTGTATTACTATTTATTTAAATATAACAAAATATCACATGATTTAATCCATATTGCATGCCACCTTATTTACAATGCTATAACCCCATATATTTCTATTTTATATTGTTCTATGTAATATGGGTTACTATCATAGTTTTATAATTTTCCAAAAATCTGTAGCGCTAGAGGAGGTAACAGCCACCATCTTGTGTTACTATAATTTTAAAAAAATTTATATATACCAATTTTGAGTGCTATAATGTTGATCCGTAGTGCTCGATTTTTAAGAAAATTACTCAATATACCCAATATCAAGTATCCTTAATCGAATAATTAAAGGGCGAGGAAAACCCAATACATTTTACTAAGAACTAAGGTAGTTTTCTATGAAATTACAAGTAAATAGAATGCCCTTTAATTTAAATCAATACATAAATTTAATAATACTAATTTATTTATTTATTTAGGATTATTCATGAAGGGTATATGATTATGTTTAATAAAGTTTACTTTTACTTTGCTCTCCTTCGAAATTAATAAAATAATATCATTATTGGATAATTATCCAGGATTTACAGTATATCAAATTTAATATGTATACATTTTAATAATTAATTAATGGTAATATTTATGATAATCGTATTTAGTTAATAATTCATGAATATTCTATTAAAATATCGAGAGAGAAATCTAAAACTGAAATAGTACTTGTCGTTATTGCTAAATAAAATATCAATAAAGAATCGGATTATTTGAGCTAGAAATGCCAATAGATATAGTGGACATGCTCATATTAGAGTAGATTCCTGCTAGGAAATAAATTTAAATTAATATGCAAATATTTGTGATAATGTACAGTTTATAAAATATCATTATTATTATAAGAAATTGCTAATACTTAATTACTGATGATGAGTTAGTAAGTCAACATCATTGTGGAAAATACCAATTTCTAACTTTATAATTTCAGGTAATAGATGAAACTATATTTTAAATATTGTATAACAACCGTTTTATTAATGATAAACACAGGTTTAGGTTTGGTTCCAAAAAAGTCAAATTTAGTTTTTTAAAGAGGAATGATACAAACATATATGTTATTGTTGTAATATGTGATGGACCGCAAACCATAATTCGATGATGAAAGATCTGGGAAGAAATATGAATTATCCGCAAATAAATCATAATTTCTAAAACAGTGCTAAATTATGGTTTATAGTATGATGAAATTGATCACAGGAGTTATATTTACGGAGGATAATGTATCATTAATTTAATGTAATAATTAATTTGTAATATTTATGTATTAATTTAATATATCTTTATAATTGTATTATTTTTGGTTTTCATTTAAGTGAATAATCTACAAAAATTTATATAAAATTAATATATTATAGACTAACAAACTTTATAGTAATATTTATACATATATAATTCATATTTAATTTACCTTATTACCATTCTTATAGAATTATTTAATAATGAAACAAATTAAATACATTTTCATATACAAAATCTATATCATAATATAGATTTTATAATTTATAAATTTTAAATTCAGCTTATAAGCTAGAATACACACTCCTGTAGTATATGACTGATTATATTAATATAACAAACCTTATTTAATGTATATGATATAAACATGTAAATGTTATAACTATTGTATAATTGTTGTAACTTTATAATGTGATATAACATATAAGTGTATTCACTATAAATTATATTCTAAATTTCAAAATTGTTTATATATATAAAAATACAAGATAACTGATGTTACCTCCACTAGAGGCATTAGTCTAATGAGCGAGAGCTAGTTCAGCGTTTGCTCATTTCTGTATAGCTAGATAGAACATTCACAATAGAAAATGTAAATCTATGATTGCTATGCTATATGTATTAAATCATGTGATATTATTTGTTATCTTTGAATTAATACAATTATTTAAAAATATATAGTACAGATTATAAAAATACTAATTACATTTGCAGAGATTATTTACTATGATAGATTTTTTATATAATATTTAAATCAAATATAATAATGCATAAATTTATTTATTTGTGTTAATTGAAAATTCAAATTTGTACATGTGAATTTCGAATTATAAATTATAAGTAATATTTATTTAAGATTGTTGAGTTAGACATATAATTTTATTTATTTTTAATGTCATATTAGATCATTATAAAATACTAAAATATCGTGGATATTTAAGCCGGTCGATAATAAATAGTATTTATTATTTTTAAAATAACAATATATATAGTTGATGATTGACATGTTTAGAATTATTAAACTGACATTATAAAATTGGATTTATTTTATTAAATATTACTTATTTTAGGTTATAAAAAATAACTGTTTATTGGTATTCATTAAGTATTCCGTTATTTACAAGATAAATACTTAATAATAAAAAAATAACTTTTATTCAAGTATACAATAAACAATCACAATAACAATTGTATTTAAATAACCAGTCCTGCTCTTCCACATATTTTTCGAAAACATAAATAAGATATATAATGTACGATATTGTGGTTACGAAAACTCATTAAAACAAAACATCAATTTCTCAGATATATAACAATCACAATAACAATTGTATTTAAATAACCAGTCCTGCTCTTCCACATATTTTTCGAAAACATAAATAAGATATATAATGTACGATATTGTGGTTACGAAAACTCATTAAAACAAAACATCAATTTCTCAGGTATATCTATATAGATAATGAACAATAGAAATACAATATCCGCATTTATATTCGATTGTCAGTTAATAAATGATGTAAACGGTGACACTTTCATTGAGATTTTATTGAAATAATTCTGAGGTGGTTGTTAGTGGTGTGATATGTTTGTGCTGAGCATTACTCGTCAATCAATAACGACAATGTCATTTGTTGACATAGCGACAGAGCTTTCTTTCTGATTGGTCGATCGTAGTGAGCGGTGCTGCGATGTAGATGTTTCAGCGATCTGCGGAGTCTGCAAAGATGGTGGTGATTTGTCATCGATGATGATGAAATCCTTGTGTTCTTGGCGACGTACAAAAACTTCAATTTCGTTAATGATCCTCTGCACATATTCACGGGAAACCCCTATTGATCATAATGAAATTATTTTGATAATGATATTGAACTGAAAAGATATTTTAATGTTTTAATTTGATCAATATTATTTTTTAGTAAAAAGTTGATATATAATTTTATCATTAAATTCTTTGCTAGGCTTATCAAATATTCGATTAGTTATATAAGTGCTAATATATAATGGTTATTATATAATGGATATTATATAATGTCTATTATAAAATGACTCTTACCCAAAAATATTTTCACCAAGACATCGGTTTCTGTATATTTTCTATAAAATGTTAAATAAATATAATATAAATATAAATATATATATCGATATGGAAAAATAGGAATAGAAAATATTATTGTATACATTATTATATTTTATAATCTATAAAAATATGATAATATAAATTATTTAAATAATTGACTTCATAGTTTTATAAAAATAATAACATAATATTCTTGACAAATTTTTCTTGAATATCATAATTCTTTAGTTTCCAAAAATTTTTAATCACTAGAAATACAAATATAAATAGATTAGATAAGTAATGGACATTGTATGCATTAAGGATAACAAATATGGCAATATTGTTTACGTAAATATACAAACAGATATTTCCATTCATTTGCTTCTCGACAATTACTCTCTTGTGTTCAACGAAAATGTTTTTAATCCTGTCATGGAAGAGAAAGATGACAGTAAATTAAATCACATATACTAAATTAATATCAAGCGATACTTAATGTAAAGGTCTGATTTATTGATATTAATTTACTAATGATCTTTCTACCTCAGCCTAAATATAAAATATTCGAGATGTCGTTTCGATTTAGCGATATCATGAATCATCGATGAGTCACCGTATAGATATTGTACTAACTGGGACAACATGTACTCCAGGTTCACGTCAACGTTGTAGATGTACCTACGGTAACCCATGAGGCCGGTGTCCAGAATTCCAATGAGAGTGTTTCTTGTTATTGCAATCTTTTCTATGCCTGGAGTGATAAGTAGTGCTGGGGTATGTATAACAGTTGATAGTAGGGATATTGTAAGACGTGAGTAGGTCTATAATAGAATATTAGTAAGATTATAGAATTACTTTGTTGGTCTCGAATAGTTAATATATTTAGCAGGCAGAGAGAAGGACATATGGGAAATGGTAAGGGGAGGAAGAGTTTAGTGACCACTAACTTGAGAGAGAGAGGAAGGCTTTAATGACCACTAACTTGGGAGAGAGAGGAAGGCTTTAGTGACCACTAACTTGGGAGAGAGAGGAAGGCTTTAATGACCACTACTTGGGAGAGAGAGAAAGGCTTTAGTGACCACTAACTTGGGAGAGAGAGGAAGGCTTTAATGACCACTAACTTGGGAGAGAGAGGAAGGCTTTAATGACCACTAACTTGGGAGAGAGAGAAAGGCTTTAGTGACCACTAACTTGGGAGAGAGAGGAAGGCTTTAGTGACCACTAACTTGGGAGAGAGAGGAAGGCTTTAGTGACCACTAACTTGGGAGAGAGAGGAAGGGTTTAGTGACCACTAACTTGGAAGAGAGAGGAAGGGTTTAGTGACCACTAACTTGGGAGAGAGAGAAAGGCTTTAGTGACCACTAACTTGGGAGAGAGAGGAAGGCTTTAATGACCACTACTTGGGAGAGAGAGGAAGGGTTTAGTGACCACTAACTTGGAAGAGAGAGGAAGGGTTTAGTGACCACTAACTTGGGAGAGAGAGGAAGGCTTTAATGACCACTATGTGGAGAGAGAGGAAGGCTTTAGTGACCACTAACTTGGGAGAGAGAGGAAGGATTTAGTGACCACTAACTTGGAAGAGAGAGGAAGGGTTTAGTGACCACTAACTTGGGAGAGAGAGGAAGGCTTTAGTGACCACTAACTTGGGAGAGAGAGGAAGGCTTTAGTGACCAACGCCTTGTTAACACCGAAAAGAATGCAACTTTCCGGAACAAGAAAAGAAGCTTTTGAACTACACAACACGATATCTACGCGACCTTTATGGTAAACCATCTGTAACAACGCGGACAACACGGAGAGAGTTAGCTGTAGTTAATTACGTCCATATATGATTTATGTTATCATTATCTCTTTCGATTAGTTAATTAAATATTTCTCAGGTAAATGAATAAATGATACTAATTAGGTGTAAATATACCTCATTAGTTACAAATGTCACAAAATAAAAACCTGCTGGATATCTTGCAGAATATTATCACGATACAGTCCAGTGTTGATTTTAATGATATGAGGAATATTGTATTTACTGCACAGTATTCCAATTTGTACAAGACTGGACAAAATGATGGAACAAGGTAAATAGTGTAAAGGATAATCAAGTTTCTAGACACTCATGAGGTTAAACAAATAGTGTAAGGCATAACCAAGTTCCTTAACACTCATGAGGTTAAGAAAATGGTGTATGGCATCATTAAATTGGGTCTATCATCTCTATTATTCTCTAAACCAAGTCTCTCACCAAATGATTGGGAAATAGATTTCATTTCAATGAGTTGTTTTTATATTTTGAGATAATTACACAACTAACTACACCTAACATACACATAACCACACATAAGTACTAACCACACAATAAGTACTAACCACACTATAAGTACTAACCACACTATAAGTACTAACCACACCATAAGTACTAACCACACCATAAGTACTAACACACCATAAGTACTAACCACACCATAAGTACTAACCACATTATAAGTACTAACCACACCATAAGTACTAACCACACCATAAGTACTAACCACACCATAAGTACTAACCACACCATAAGTACTAACCACACCATAAGTACTAACTACACCATAAGTACTAACCACACCATAAGTACTAACCACACCATAAGTACTAACCACACCATAAGTACTAACCACACCATAAGTACTAACTACACCATAAGTACTAACCACACCATAAGTACTAACCACACCATAAGTACTAACCACACCATAAGTACTAACCACACCATAAGTACTAACCACACCATAAGTACTAACCACACCATAAGTACTAACCACACCATAAGTACTAACCACACCATAAGTACTAACTACACCATAAGTACTAACCACACCATAAGTACTAACCACACCATAAGTACCCTAACCTTTGCCATGCTTCGTAATCATCTGTGGTGGTTATTATACTTGATATCCTACCACCCACGGTGCAGAGAATAGACTCCAGTTTGTCCACTGTTGCGATTGTAGTCTGCACAGCTGGGGTCGTAGTGTCGTGGTTAAGTGAGGTTTAGATTTGGTCAAAGGTCAAAGTTCATTATATGCATATAACAGAGTTTAAGAAGATGGGACCAATGATATGGTAGTTTTAAGCTAATGACATACTGAGGGTTAGTTTTGAGTAAGGCATAGTTTTTGAAAGGTTAGGTTAGTGGAGGTTAGGTATATGTAATTAAAAAGTGTTAGTGTGTGTTTATTGTAATCTAAATAAGTTTGTTATGATGCCTGTATTGTAATCTCTATACTAGGTTATTGAAGAGGTGTTGAGGTGGTGTTGAGGTATGTAGGTTTTATAATTTGAGGAATGATGTTGATGGAATCCCTGGTAAATTTGTAAAATTCAGTTGGAGGTAAGTAGTGACAATAGGAATAGTTATGTAATGATGCGGCTAATTTATCATTACATAACTTCTGCATATCTGCAAATATTAGTTGAAAACTAATCCTCACCAGATGCAAACCTCAATAAATGCAGATATACTCAACATGTTCCTTAACATGTATTCTACCAACTTAATTCTACTTGCCACATCCAAAGAATCTACTAACTCTACCAAACTGATAACGAACACTATGAAATATATTTAAACTGCCATATAACATTTTTATCCTCAATACTTGCCACACCTGCGGGTTCCTTTATGCCTTCCATGTTAATTTCATTGAAAATGATCACGTTGAAACTGCATTTCAACTTAGATTGTAAGTACAACAGACTTAGGATTGCTCCCATTGTCATACTCTCAGTCGTCAACCGAACACACCTGCAACTCTTGAACCCTGGGGAGAGGGAGGTTAGCTTTTGCGGCACAACCAAGAAGGTTGGGTTTGGTTTTTGGGTGAATTTGATGAATCTTACGGGAGCTCGGTTTAGGACAAAATGTGATATTAATTTAGAGTTTGGCTTTATATTGCTAGAAGATTGTCTGCGTTCACTATTGTGTTAAATACAAGTAAATGTAGTTAAATGTACATGGTCAGGAGAATGTTGCATACCGTTATCAATGATGTAATTCAGAAGTATTTTATTCAAGAGATACAGAATTGGCGAAAGAGAGGAGAGTCTTTTGCCCGGAGTCAACTTGTTTTCCCCATAACTACAAAAAGACGAAGATTCAACAATGAAATTGACATTTAAAAGTTAAAAAAAGCATCTGAAAGTCTCACGAACCCGTTAATCTTTTCCATGAATATATTGTTAAAGAGCACACGGTGTTCCGGATATACCTGGATGTCGACCAATGGGTAGTTGTCGCTGCCGATTGCCAGTAAATTGTTAATGAGTATGCGTACCTGACATTTATTCCAACTCTGGATCGGGAATTGCTTCTGTAAAGAGGTGAATGCTATTTATTTAGAAAATTTCAGGTTTAAATCATTTGCAGACAAATTAATTAAATTGAATATTTTTTTATTGCATCAATTTACAATAATAATTATCATTTATTATAATAAATTTAGAATTAAAAATACTGAGCCATTTCTAAATTTGTTTCTAATATTAAATCGTATTACCAAATAATTTGTTATATGACTTAATTAGGTATATATATATATATATATATATATATATATATATATATATATATATATATACTCCAGGGCAGCAGAGAGAATGAACTATTAGTGAGTCATTCCACTTTACACAACCAATATTTACGTAACTATACGAGGTATTGAACTATATGAACTCTGGCAGATAAATGAGTAAAAAGTCCTATATAAGCCGTGTAGTATCATAGAGGCTGTGGTAGGTATGAAATTGAACAAATGGACTACTCGTTAGCCAATCACGTTAAGCTCTAGAGTCACGATGCAGAAATGGTGGGGTAGAGGTAGGTTAGAGATGGGGTAGAGGTAGGTTAGAGGTAGGGTAGAGGTAGGGTAGAGGTAGGGTAGATGTAGGGTAGAGGTAGGGTAGAGGTAGGGTAGAGGTAGGTTAGAGGTAGGGTAGAGGTAGGGTAGAGGTAGGGTAGAGGTAGGGTAGAGATAGGGTAGAGGTAGGGTAGAGGTAGGGTAGAGGTAGGGTAGAGGTAGGGTAGAGGTAGGGTAGAGGTAGGGTAGAGGTAGGTTAGAGGTAGGGTAGAAGTAGGGTAGAAGTAGGGTAGAGGTAGGTTAGAGGTAGGTTAGAGGTAGGGTAGAGGTAGGTTAGAGGTAGGGTAGAGGTAGGGTAGAGGTAGGGTAGAGGTAGGGTAGAGGTAGGGTAGAGGTAGGGTAGAGGTAGGGTAGAGGTAGGGTAGAGGTAGGTTAGAGGTAGGGTATAGGTAGGGTAGAGGTAGGGTAGATATAGGGTAGAGGTAGGGTAGAGGTAGGGTAGAGGTAGGGTAGAGGTAGGGTAGAGGTAGGGTAGAGGTAGGGTAGAGGTAGGGTAGAGGTAGGGTAGAGGTAGGGTAGAGGTAGGGTAGATGTAGGGTAGAGGTAGGGTAGAGGTAGGGTAGAGGTAGGGTAGAGGTATTGTAGAGGTAGGGTAGAGGTAGGGTAGAGGTAGGGTAGAGGTAGGGTAGAGGTAGGGTAGAGGTAGGGTAGAGGTAGGGTAGAGGTAGGGTAGAGGTAGGGTAGAGGTAGGGTAGAGGTAGGGTAGAGGTAGGGTAGAGGTAGGGTAGAGGTAGGGTAGAGGTAGGGTAGAGGTAGGGTAGAGGTAGGGTAGAGGTAGGGTAGAGGTAGGGTAGAGGTAGGGTAGAGGTAGGGTAGAGGTAGGGTAGAGGTAGGGTAGAGGTAGGGTAGAGGTAGGGTAGAGGTAGGGTAGAGGTAGGGTAGAGGTAGGGTAGAGGTAGGGTAGAGGTAGGGTAGAGGTAGGGTAGAAGTAGGGTAGAGGTAGGTTACCTTGTCGAGCACGAAGGCGAATTCGTCGCGGTTTGTAGTTGACGCCGTTGATTGGTCGTCGTCGTCATCGTCAATTTCGATTGGTCGAGGTTCAATGTTCGCCTGCTCCATATCCACGATAAGGCAATCGACATCGCTCGAGGACGCACTGTGTCCTGGACTAGACATCGCCTGTGGCTGGTGGTATTTAGATACAATATTACTACACTAGAGGTCGAGGATAAGTGAGTAGCCCATGGAAAAGTAAGATATAGGTGACACTTCGGGGGGGGGGGGGGGGGGGGGCTAGGTCGGGCTAACTTAGGGGCTAACCTAGGGGCTAACTTAGGGGCTAACCTAGGGGCTAACTTAGGGGCTAACTCGGGCACTAGGTTATGTAACAGGCGAGATGGAATATTCGTTTGTTTAAACTGATAACAAAATTAGATGTAATATGACACTCTGAAAGTATAAAATACTGTTTTAGACCTTTTAGGAATTCATTTACAATGGAAGTAGCAAATCACTACAGAATATATCATCACTAAACTAACATCATTGTGAATTAATTTATGGTAAGTCATATCATATAATGATTAAGCTAATAAAAATGAATTTTTAATCATGTTAAAATTGATATCAATATTATACAGGATTAAAAACATCTTCGGCATACATAATTTGACAATATTTCAAATATACACCGCAATATTTCAAACAGAATCGTTTATTCTGGATTTATAAACTCGGTGAGTAGCGTGAATCTTTCTATGTTTGTTACAATTCCTATTTCACCTAAAATTACTGGATCACTATACAAGAAGAAATGAACTAACCTATTTTGGCTGAAAAATTACTCGTAAAGTTTAAAATCCGGTATGAAATATCTCATGATTAAAGGTAGCTACTAGCTTACTAAATAATGTTTATTAGTCTAAAAACTTTAAAAAGTACAAATTCCTTAATAAATTAAGTTACAATATTTTTGGTGATCAATTTTATTGATAATCATTATAAAATGAAATACAAAATTAAATAAATAAAAATAAATTAAATAAATTAAATAATAGATAGAAAATCAGTTTGGAAGATCATTTTTCGCTTTTTTCGATTTAATTTCATTCAAACACTTTTTCAATTTCTTTATAAATTCATCAATTTCACTTTCTACAGTACCTGGTAAAGTATTGGTTTCAGCAAAAGACCCCAGTACATTTTTTATGAGAGAGTACAAATATTTTAAATGATTGGTTATTGTTAATGTCAATTATTGTCAAATTTATAAATAAAACTATTTGTAAGAATATCAATAGTTTAACTTGGCACTTTTCATGTATGGAAAAATGATATTCGAGAGACAAACCAATCGTAACTGCGGCTGTCAAATAGGTGTGAGGATAATTGTTAGAATGGGATCCATATCCTATGAAATCAATTCCGCAAACTGTTTTATTTCGAGTGATGTCCACTACCCTAGAGGTCAGATGTTAAATTAATTCATGCGAAATTTAAACCTTTTTGAACTCTATTGTTTAAATGAGCTTGAACACATTAGAAATATGATTAATAAGTCTTATGGTACTGGCTAGATGATATGTAATCACTAGGTGAAATTTATTATTATTATGAACAAAATACAGAGCTCTATAGATTTTTAATTATTAATATGCATAAAATATATATTTATATTTAATATACTTGAGATTATTTTGATATGAGGAAATTATAAAATAATAAGATTTTATACACAAATTGGGTTCTATAAAATATAATATATATGTTCATTGTATAGCTTTTAATGTGCAATGTACAGTGTACAATGTACCGTATACATATATACATAGTATAGCTTACACATTACAGTAAATACATTAACGTGATTACTTTAAATGACCTTGTACCAGACACATTTCTCTTGAAAAGCATAGACCCAATCATCGTAGGGTCATCAAATGAATCCAAGGTTATAGCTGTCAATCAAAATATTAAACGTGATGAACGATCGAGAATGCTTTACTATACGATATCACAAACCAATAGAAATGTTATTGCGAGAAGTTTGTAAAACTCTATCTCCGTAGGTCGGCATTAATTGCTGCAATCTACGAGAGTCGGGTGAACAATTAATTCACACCTTCAGCATAAGTAGTAGGTAATTGAATTAATAAGGCAATATAAAATAACAAAGGATTCTATGAATATATAAACCTATTTTTTAAATCAGTAAAAAGTGTTTTTCGGGTTTCGAGAAGAGATTTATATCCTGAAATTCCCAAAGACAATAGGGTTATTGTAATATCCAATGCTGGACATATGCTGCCTTTACCTGTTTAGTTTTGTATGATAAATTGTATTACATTGATAATAAATATCATAATAAATGCATAGAATCTAAATTTCAAATATAAATTTTATTTTTTGTAAAACAAACCTCAATTTATTTTAAATTGTTTGTTTACGCAATTCTATCTAATTATATAAACCATTATAAGCATATACTACATAAATCTAGAGGCTGTCAAGAAGTACCCACCTAGGCATTGTCTGCCAATATCCAGTACGAGAGATGGATCGAAACCTGCCACTACAGAACCACCGACGGGCACCATGAAGTTTTTGTCAACTGATTGGACAAACGCATCAATACGACCTAACCTTTGACCCTAAGTGAACACATTATTATATAAATAGATAAATCTTTAAGAGTTATTATAAATTAAAATTTGTAATTTTATAGTACTGGTCTTCAATTTCTAGAATTGATGATTTTAAGTATTTGATCAATTATATTATTACAATTATTATTACAATTATTATTACAATTATTATTACAATTATTATTACAATTATTATTACAATTATTATTACAATTATTATTACAATTATTATTACAATTATTATTACAATTATTATTACAATCATTATTACAATCATTATTACAATTATTATTACAATTATTATTACAATTATTATTACAATTATTATTACAATTATTATTACAATTATTATTACAATTATTATTACAATTATTATATTACACGGAAATCATAATAATGAAATTAGACAAATTAAACAAAGGGTATCAATAATATACTAGAAAATATAACTTTACAAGACTGCATTAATAATGCAGTGTCTAGCCTGTTGAATTTGGTGCATGCATGCAGAAGATTGTACTCCGTATGCATTGTTCACAATATGAGGAATGTTGTATTGTTTGCATAGACTAGCGATGAGTTCCAGTCTAGAAAGGTTGCACACATATTTACAATGGCTACATAGCGTCGGGTTTCGCGTATGGCAAGCGCGACCGGATTGAGACGTCACCTATTGGGAATCCGCGGGGCAAAACAAGACGTCGTCGTCAGCACGCAGGCAATCTCCTCGTGATCGGTCGAGCGTAACGCTTCGCGGAAATCTACGATGTTCATGTCGAGTTCGTCTCCTCGACGCTCATTTTCAATCACAATCGCGAGATAACCTGTCAGTTAAAAGAGTGGCATTGACATTAACGAAGCTCATTGCTTAACGGAAGAGATTATCGTAGCCAACAAGATAACGGAAACGTTTGTTTAAGGTCGTAAACATAATCGTAATTATGATTATTCACATAAATATATGATAAAATCACTATAAGAAATTAGTAGAGTATTTCACACTTATGATTATATTATTTTGCAAAATAATTCTTTTCTGTGTGTTTAGTTTATTTATATTTTACAAAATATTATTTGATAGGCACATCTATACTTACCTAACTTGAATAAATATGAAGAAATATATTTGACGTATTAGTATTAAAATTATGGATTTCCAACACGATTCTGAATTTCTGACAAGGGTTTAGCCTTAATTTGAAATGTAAACTAATGAAAATAGTATTCTTACAATAATCATTCATGCGTAAAAATAGAAATGCACATTCCTAAGTAATTTCGAAAGCATATTTGATGATACCTTGAACTATTGCCTTGTTAGCATTACTCGACATAAGAGATATGCGCGGGGAGTACCTGCGGTAGAGATGCACTTTAGGCTACTTTTCTGATCTATTCGGGCCGTGATGACATAACGGGCGCGAGGTCTGCGAATCGACACGGCTGCAATCGACATCGAAAGCGCCATTCCCGTTGCCACGGGCAACACCAGGGCAGCCCGTACACTGGCGACACCTGTAGGCAGTGCATACGCTCGGATAAGAGGGGATGCGGAAGGGTTAGGTATTGATTAGAGGGGTCGACAGCAGTTAGGTATTGCAGTGCATTAGCATTGCAATAGAACTTGCAGGACATGGTACACTAGCAATACGTGTCGATAACGACACACGTCGGCGATATCATCAACGACTAGTGTCACTATTGACACTTATTATCGACACGATGGTAAACAATGCATGTCGAGGTCAAGGCTAACCGGAGACCTTCAGGATATCTAGTAGGAGGCGATTACAGAGGTTTACCAATAACTCAGAACCCTCGGCCTTACCACCCGACGAGTTATAATCGATGGAGCCGGAGAAACTGTTAATGTTAATCAATGGTCACGGTTGATCGAACGTAAAATATTCTTAGAGAATTATTTATTATAATAGAATAATTTAAGCGTATCTATCACAAAGAACAATATTTCTAATTGGTCATCATCAACTTTTAAGTTAATAATTGATAACATTCTTTTAAGTTAATAATCAACTTTTAAGTTCATAATTGATAACATTCTTAACACATATACAATATACCTCATAACACATCTCAACATCTCAATACTGTTATAATATTACTATTGGATCTCATTTATAAAGATAAACTATCATAAAATCATAAAATTTAACAAATATTAATCTACACCCACATATCCTTCCATAAATGCATACTCCCCAACATATATATAACAACACACATATATCTACAAATGAATCAGCATCTATACACTTACACATAGCCAACCCACTCACTACACGGCCAACCCATTCCTACCCACTCCCTACACATTGCATACCCACTCTCTACACATTGCCTACCCACTCCCTACCCACTCTTTACACGGCCAACCCACTCCCTACACGGCCAACCCATTCCTACCCACTCCCTACACATTGCCTACCCACTCTCTACACATTGCCTACCCACTCCCTACTCATTGCCTACCCACTCCCTACCCACTCCCTACCCACTCCCTATCCACTCCTCACCCACTTCCTCACCCACTTCCTATCCACTCCCTACCTACTCCCTACCCACTCCCTACCCACTCCCTACCCACTCCCTATCCACTCTTTACACGGCCAACCCACTCCCTACACATTGCCTACCCACTCTCTACACATTGCCTACCCACTCCCAATCCACTCCCTACATATAGCCTACCCAATCTCTACACATTGCCTACCCACTCCCAGCCCACTCCCTACATGGCCTACCCATTCCCTACACATTGCCTACCCACTCCCTACCCACTCACTACCCACTCCCTACCCACTCCCTATCCACTCCCTACCCTTTCCCTACACATTGCCTACCCACTCCCTACCTACTCACTTACCCACTCACTACCCATTGCCTACCCATTCCCTACTCATTGCCTACCCACTCCCTACCTACTCACTTACCCACTCACTACCCACTCCCTACCCACTCCCTATCCACTCCCTACCCTTTCCCTACACATTGACTACCCACTCCCTACCTACTAACTTACCCACTCACTACCCATTGCCTACCCACTCCCTACTCATTGCCTACCCACTCCCTACCCACTCCCTACACATTGCCTACCCACTCCCTACCTACTCACTTACCCACTCACTACCCACTCCCTACCCATTCCCTACTCATTGCCTACCCACTCCCTACCTACTCACTTACCCACTCACTACCCATTGCCTACCCACTCCCTACCCATTGCCTACCCACTCCCTACCCATTCCCTACCCACTCCCTATCCACTCCCTACCCACTCCCTACCCACTCCCTACCCACTCCCTACCTACTCCCTACCCACTCCCTACACAGCCAACCCGTAGTATCTACGTAAACAATTTTCTCCGATACCAGGGTTTTCTCCGTCCATCAGCGCCAAACGACTTAGCAGAAGTTTCACGGTGACATCTGACCACGGTGTATCCGGCAACTTTCTCTTTTGTGAAGGTGAAAACGTTAATTCAACTATAGGGTATCAAAAGTGATGATTCTTACATCTGATATTTGTTGCAGTAGGGTTATGTAGCAGTAGGGCTATGTTGCAGTAGGGCTATGTTGCAGTAGGGTTATGTTGCAGTAGGGTTATGTTGCAGTAGGGTTATGTAGCAGTAGGGTTATGTTGCAGTAGGGTTATGTAGCAGTAGGGTTATGTAGCAGTAGGGTTATGTTGCAGTAGGGTTATGTAGCAGTAGGGTTATGTTGCAGTAGGGTTATGTAGCAGTAGGGTTATGTTGCAGTAGGGTTATGTAGCAGTAGGGTTATGTTGCAGTAGGGCTATGTTGCAGTAGGGTTATGTAGCAGTAGGGTTATGTTGCAGTAGGGTTATGTTGCAGTAGGGTTATGTTGCAGTAGGGTTATGTTGCAGTAGGGTTATGTAGCAGTAGGGTTATGTTGCAGTAGGGTTATGTAGCAGTAGGGTTATGTTGCAGTAGGGTTATGTTGCAGTAGGGTTATGTTGCAGTAGGGTTATGTTACAGTAGGGTTATGTTGCAGTAGGGTTATGTTGCAGTAGGGTTATGTTGAAGTAGGGCTATGTTGCAGTAGGACTATGTTACAGTAGGGTTATGTTGCGGTAGGTTTATGTTACAGTAGGGTTATATTGGAGTAGGGCTATGTTGCACTAGGTTTATATTGAAGTAGGGCTATGTTGCAGTAGGGTTATGTTGCAGTAGGGCTATGTTGCACTAGGTTTATATTGAAGTAGGGCTATGTTGCAGTAGGTGTATGTTGCAGTAGTATTATGTTGAAGTGGTGTTATGTTGAAGTAGGGTTATGTTGCAGTTGGGCTATGTTGCAGTAGTATTATGTTGAAGTAGGTTTATGTTGCAGTGGGGCTATGTTGCAGTAGTGTTATGTTGCAGTAGTATTATGTTGAAGTGGTGTTATGTTGAAGTAGGGCTATGTTGCAGTAGGGCTATGTTACAGTAGTGTTATGTTGAAGTGGAGTTATGTTGCAGTAGGGCTATGTTGCAGTAAGGTTATGTTGCAGTGGGGCTATGTTACAGTAGGGCTATGTTGCAGTAAGGTTAACTAGTGGATGACGCGACATTAAATTATAACGTTGCCGTGGTGATAACGTTGCCGTGGTGATAACCTGGACGAGTAGTTGTTGAATACGTTTGTCGTGGTGTTGAAGAGCTTGAGCACCTTGACGTGCATACGTTGTACCAGCAAGTCGTTCGCAGATCTTCAAACAGTCTTCGTCCATGTTGTCCTTCAAACTAATAACCTACTTCAATAGATACTACTGCTGCAGGTACTGATATCGCTGCTCGTAGGGCTGCTGCTTTCGATATCGGTGCTTCTACTGCGATATCTTCGAATAGAACTCCGTTGTTGAAGCCGCTTGCTGCTGTTATTACTTCTTGAACAACTACCACTGGCGTTTCTTTAGTTGCTATTGTAGTGCTATTGTTGTTGTTTTCTAATGCTAACAATGATTCAACTCCATAGGTGAAGGTGGATAACAATCGACTAAACAGAATGAGAGTTTGTATCATTTTTGACTAGTTTTGAAATGATTATATGGTAAATATTTATAGTATGTCAATAGAAACTATTTATAATATAAATATTCACTTTGTTACTATTAGTCTAGTAGACTTTTTATGTTGATGAATATATATAATATCGTATATATATTTATATATATCTTATAAAATTCAATATAATATATTGTTACTTAGAAATAATAGAAAGAATAATGTACAAGTTATTATATAATCTCATCTGTAAAGATCCAGAAGGCTGTGACATAACCAGTTAATCTTTAATATTATATTTGGCACTTTATTATATAATACAATTCACAATATTAATTATAACAAATTATTATTCAATGGATAATATAAATATAAAGATCTCACAAATTATAAATCTTTAATAACAATCATATAAGATATATATATCTCATATAAATGTATATAAAAAAAATATAATAACTGTAACAGAAAATAAACAACAATATATTCTTGATATTTATAAATTAGAAATACTAAAAATTCATAATATATAGTTTACATATAAAAATTTAACAAAAGGTAAAAATTAAAATGAATTAACTAAGTTAACTATTATAATTAACTAATTAACTAAGTTAACTATTATAATTAACTAATTAACTAAGCTAACTATTATAATTAAAAGCTAACCTTATTAATATTGACTATTATATAGTGAAATAATTATAAATGTATGTGAATCTTCATTTTATAAATTATTATTAAAATTTGAAAATAGACTTTCTAAAAATTATATTTTTTATTTTGTATTAAAATATAAATTAATTTAATTTCATAAAAATGTATTGTAAAACTTATTAGTATACATTATTTTAAAATTCTTTATATAATCAATTATTAATGTGACCAAATAAAGGAATAATTAGATACAATACATTCTCATATATATTATATATAATTTATTATAATTTGATAAATTATGTCACAATACAATTTATGGATTCAAATTATCAACATAGATATGAAAATTCGGCAATGATTTTTTTGAGAACCTTTTTATGAAGATGTTTTTCAAATGTAATTATATATGGAGACGATAGTATGAACATACTCTGAATTAAATTACAAGATAATAATGTACTTTATCATGCCTTAATTAACAATTACTTTATAATATTCAAGTGCAGTTTATGTTGTGATAATTGTAAACACTATTCACATATTCCTGAAAGTTGTGAATTCTTATAATGGAAATATTTAAACATTAATTGTGTCATATGTTATACACAAATACTTTGACCGCGGAACATTTATAGAAGATATTAATGGGATCAATCGAATGCAATGTACCTAATATACAATAATAGTATATATTTATCACAGTATTTATTTGACTAAAGTAAAGTTAGAAATAATTATGTCATTTATTTAGATTTTTATTATATCTGTAAATATATCATTATATATTCTTATAGACATTATAAGTACTAAAAGAATGGAAAAGTGTTCACGAGTGTACTATCTGTCACAGTACCCTACCGCACAACTCTACTGATATAATCTATTTGCATGCAAGAGTCAAGTGGCGGGTAGAGTACAAAATTCTACTCTACTCTCAACTGTGTAGAGTTTTCAAGTGTATACTCGAATGAGTAGAGTTTTCAAGTAGTGTATTCGAATGAGTAGAGTTTTCAAGTAGTATATTCGAATGAGTAGAGTTTTCAAGTGAAATTCTAAAATCGTTCTACGAACTTATGTTATCGTACCAACAGTTTTATCACGGATTTTCGAAATAAACAACATTTCATTTAACTAATCATAATAAAACTTGTAAACAACCTTTATGATAATATAACCTATTATTAAAATTACTTTAATCAATATTATAATAATAATTAATATGATTATAAATTAAATTATATAAAAGATAATAAAAATGACCCATTAATCTTAATTTATTGATAGAGAAAAATATTTGATAAACAATTAGCAGGTACTATAAAGTAAAGTATAGTGTTACCGGTATCGGATAGCAGTAACAGGTTGAGTACAGTAATGAGTAGACTGTAGACTGGTTATACACACGGAGTATTCAAAAACTGGTTTATTTACACAATTCACAATTACTAGTATTCTGACTTATTTTTAGTAATAATAAATATTTATTATTATAATCCTATTAATTTAATAAGTAAGGACCATTATAATTATGATAATGTACATTTTGTATTGTCAATATAAAATAAAGAGAAATGATTAATAGTGCTGAATATATTTTCGTGCTATGCTATATTTTGTGGGTATACTATATTTTGATAGACAATTAATGAATCGTCGAGACTATGTTCTGTATATATCACTATATGTACGACTCTTAAGCTCCTTGCTGTGTTGAAATCTAGTAGAATTCTATATGTGAACTATGTCTATGAAAGTTGACCCAAGCGCACAAACAGACTATATACAATATGACATGAATTCATATTGTATTATATGATACATATATATTATATAAATCATATGTATATAATATATAACTCATTATAATAGTTTTAAGTACATTTTCCACGTAATTCATAATACGTATAGAAGCTGACACAACTATGGAATTCTAAATATACATAAAAATATAATATTTATTTTCAAAATACGTGTACATACGAATATGTATCCTCTAATAAATACACTATACATGTTACTAGTGTTGAATACCATATATCTACTACTTGTCAAAAGATCAATTATTAATTATTAAAACATGATTAAAATTCGTAAACTAAATTACGATCGGTTAATCGTAGCCAAATCCCTACCAGATTACGCCTATATATATTCTACGACGAAAATATTTTCGCGCTATCGGCGAATAATTCAAAATATGTTAATATCCCAATCTTAGAATTTATATACTAAAAACTGATCGTAATTAGATTATATATTTTAACTATTGTGAAGTAATAATAGGTGTATTTTTGTAAATGAAAGATACTTACTTAATATGTAATAAGAGATATAAAAATAAACAAAAAAAAAATTTTAAATTAATATATCAAAGATTATAAGCAACAAACTGAAGCTTATATATTTTAATTTCATCTATAGATTAAAATAATTATAATCTTCCACTTTTATAGTTATTACTAAGGGATATATATCATTATGTAATGTAAAGCATGCATATGCATTCCCTATAAAATATGTATAATAAAGAATCTATATATTCTATGAAGTAAATTATTCGCATACCTTGAATTATGGAGATATAACTTAATCCTAACTATTATTATCATTATATAAAGTTTAATGTACTTTATCAGTGCTTCTTGACTAATTCAATGAATTTACGTTGTTTAATTCATTATTTTAAAAGTAATTTACTTTGAGAATGTAAACCAATTATCTCTAAAAGTACCTCTCCATATGTATGTATACAGTATGAGGCAGTTCTATCATTTTAAAAATATTTATCAACTTTGAAGATTCCTAGAAAATTAAATTAAAAAAAATTTCTAATTACAATTTATTTTTAATATAGATGCTTATGTTTTATATTGAATTTCTCAAGATTATAAATAAATGGTTTTAGAATAGTTTCGATTCTTATTGATTTTAAAGAAAATACATAAGTATGTTATACATATAAGTATGTTATACTTGTTATACATAAGTATAACAAGAAAAATAGTTAGTGTGTGAAATTATATTGTTATCTATGCATACTAATCGTGTGTTATGAAAAGATATATTGAGTTAGTTTTATGTAAATTAGATTTATTATTTATATATAAACAATAAATTTAGAATTACATTAATAAGTAAATATATATAGCAACATATTTCTCATGCCCAGTTCAGTCCTTATCGATGTTATACGGACCCAATGATTTTAAACAATTTTGCTTGGTAGTGTGATTTAAAAATTGTTATCACATTGCATGACATTTTTATTATGCGATTATTTAATAATAAAATGTAACAGGTTTATAGAGTAATTCAAATTTGAATTTATATAAAATATATTAACAACAATATAATTAATATAAATAGTATTTCAATAAAAAAAATAGTATATTAATATAATTATTCTTATAAATATCAACACAAATTATGATTAATTTTCTAATACACACAAGAAATATGATAATTTATTAGGAAATATGTTACTATAACAGAATATGAATTATTTGCGCAGTTTAATCCTTATTATATATAATATAGTTAACTATATAATTTCGTTTGGTCAATTCATTAAAATCCTATGCGCTACACAACACTAATCATGAGATTCGTTATTAATTGTATTACTAAAATAAGTTAGATATTGAAAAAGTATATGTATAAAATATGTATAAAGTTTTTAAACATAAAATATTCAGTATCAGAATATTATAAAAACAAAAATTTAACTTAAAATAATATATTATATCTATATAGTTTATATATTGTAGTATGTGATATTCGAATTAATTTAAACATAAATGATTTAATAATACAATACAAATATCCATACAATAAAAAATAGCAATATTTATTTTTTTATTTAAAAAAATTGTAGTATATTTACTTGAAATATAAAAAGATAGAATGAGTATGTCTGCAGATTTGACCACAGGAATATGAATAATATAAATTTAGATACTTTTAAAGTATCATTACTATAAAGTATTCATGGTTTTTAATCATGATTTTAACACTTTATCATTCTAATTCACTGGCTGCTTCCTAACAGAACTGTAATGGATTTGAATATAATTAGGTACACTTTCTATTCTAGGCATATCATACATATCAGTTTATTTGTAATATTGATTTATGATAATCTATAAGTAAAAATGAATATTGTACCATTTTGCGAATAAATTATAACAGATATGAATTGAATATGAATCGAAACCTTCCATCGATGTCCACATTCATTACAAAAGCAAAAGGTAGTCATTGGTTCATCAGCGGATCTTGTTTGGACCTGAGTAAATAGCATAAATAATACCTGGCAATACTTTCAGCTAATTTTGGTACCAAATCAAATTCAATGCGAGAACAGAGAAACTATGACTTACATTAAATAGAGAGGAGTAGTAGACGAAGATGATTTAGTAGGGAAGAGTTAGTGGGGATGAATTGTTAGAGTTGACTTGACGGGATATATGTTGGTAGGGTTGAGTTGGTGGGGGTGAGTTGGTAGGATTGAGTTGGTAGGATTGAGTTGGTAGGATTGAGTTGGTAGGATTGAGTTGGTAGGATTGAGTTGGTAGGATTGAGTTAGTAGGATTGAGTTGGTAGGATTGAGTTGGTAGGATTGAGTTGGTAGGATTGAGTTGGTAGGATTGAGTTGGTAGGATTGAGTTGGTAGGATTGAGTTGGTAGGATTGAGTTGGTAGGATTGAGTTGGTAGGATTGAGTTGGTAGGATTGAGTTGGTAGGATTGAGTTGGTAGGATTGAGTTGGTAGGATTGAGTTGGTAGGGTTGAGTTGGTAGGGTTGAGTTGGTAGGATTGAGTTGGTAGGGTTGAGTTGGTAGAGTTGAGTTGGTAGGGTTGAGTTGGTAGGGTTAAGTTCGTGATTGCACAAACTTGGTTGTAGGTACAGTTCCTCTTCTTGCATTTGCCGCACTTTAAAAGAGAACTAGAAGTGCCTCCAGTCTTGGCCATCTGATGGTCATCGATTCCCTCCTTTGTAAATTTATCCCGTAAAGCCTTCATTTCAGCGCTAGCCATGTCCTGGGGTCAAAATGGTTATTAAGAATAACAAGTTGTAACGATAATCACAAATTGATTGTTAAATTTAACGAATGTTAAAAACTGGGTTTAAATCAGGTTGTAAGTTTGTGTAAAGTTAAACTAATGTGAAGTTATTGTTCCGTCTCACTATATTGACATGTTCCAACTCGGGAGTCACACTTAAGCACACATATTTGAGCTAGTTTCATTTATCTCCCTTTGATGCCTACCACCGTAACACTACCTAGAAATCCTACTCTCTATCTTAAAGTAACTTGCCCCCTCAGTTCATCTCAATCTTCTAAGGACTGATATCTCCATGTTGATCAGTGATTTATGCATTTTCATCCTTGTCCCCGTTAACTACCCACATACTAATGACTAGATAACACCCCAATGTTGATTCAAATCACTGACGATTACACACCTGATTCGCATACAAACCAGCTACTAATCCTAACTCCATCGAATAACATTAACCTCACCAATTAGATCCAAATCAACTGACTAGCCCAAAGTCACTTCACAGACCAGCACTAACTCACTGACAAGCTTTAACCCCCACCTAGTCCCAACTACAGCCTCTAGCCCTAATCGCACTAACTTCTGCCGTCATGTTGGATATCTTCTCTGTGTCAATATAGCCGAGCATGACATTCTGTCGCAGCAGAGGATTCCTGGCGTCTTTGAGGTTGGCTACGCGACTTCGAACCCGGTTCTTGTACTTTAGCCCGGTATTAGAGAAAACGGAGAAGATACGTAGAGTTCCGCAGTTAAAGAAAGGATAGCGATATCAAAGAGATGTAATGCGAGTTCATTAAAACATAAAATATGTTAAGTATTCAAAGGTAGTAGTAGTAGTAAGGTAAGTATGGGAAGTATAGAAAGGTAAGTTGGTAGTCAAGCTCTGATATCAATTCAAATAGATTAGCAATAAATAATTAATAGATAGTTATTTTTATCTAATTAATTTATCACGAAAATATACTTTACATTAATATTTCTATATTAATAAAAAGTACTTCTTAAAATGTATTTTAATTATTTACTCATAAGTAATTATATAAATATAATTTATTCTAGATAGAATAAAGTATTACTACATGCATAGTTTAAATTTAAGAACTAAATATCACAATTTATATACAAAGACTAATTTAATTGTATATATTTTAGTGTAAACTTTCATTTAGGGCTAGCGTAAACTACCTTCTATCTATTTATATGCTAATAGATACAAATATGAAAACTATATTAATAACTTTTAAAATTTATTATAAAATCAATTATTTTTTTTGTTTTAGAGATAATTGTTTTAATATTTATTAATAAAATTAAATCATAAAATAATTTTTCCTCAAAAAACCAAGTTAGAGAACAGGCCCTTAATATGTATTTTTTGTAAACACAGAAAAAACTCTTATGTCACACTGTTTTTTCGGTGGTAATAAAATGTAAACACACATGTTTACATAAAACAATATATAATTAGAAATTAAATAGACAAATTAAGTATTCATTTTCAGTTTATAAAATACTTGTAGATTTAAAGAGCAAAATTATTTGGAAACCTACTATCGACATAATCACCACTTTAGAGCATAGTCATATGTTGCGATGGCAGGAAGTATAAACGCTACGAGAATTAGAATAATTTTAGAAATGGGCATGCAAAGGATATAATCTTCTATGGCATTTGCAATTTCTTGTTCAGGGCAGACCGCGTTTTCAAAGGGAGCTGTGGACGAGAGAAAGCTTATATTTAACTATAATACTCATTATGTATACTATAATACTTAGTATGCGAAATTATAGATGATAACTATCTATTAAAGAAACTATCTATGGATTCATATTAAGTTGTCGGGAAGATATATAAAATAATATGTCATAAATAACATATAAGAATATTTATATTAATATTCATAAATATATTTATATTTTAAAGGTGAATTGTTTTGGAAACTGGAAATACGAATGAAATTAACGAGAATTGTGGAGCGATGTGAACCAATCGGATAGATAAGAGAGATACAAACGAATGATCTTAAGAGCCGCAGTGAGTAGTTCCCTACACTTCAGTCGAATGGTATCAGTGGTTTCCCCGTAGGTTGGTTGTATATAATCCGGTGCGGCTGGCAGTGTAGTGTCGACTGATTATGGGGGGGTGGGTGGGGATAATATATTAGAGCGTTAATTTATGATTATAAATTAAAATAATATTTTAAAATATTGAAATTAATGAGTATATTTTATTTAAAAACAATTTGAAATTGTGCAAGATATCCGATATTTATATAAAATGAAGCCGGTAAATATGGATATTGCGAATGGATTATTCAAACCGCTGTGAGGAGTCGGCGAACCCGACTGACTTCCAGGCGTCGTAGGCTCTTCCACGCTCATGGAATTGCTGATATTTGGAGGGACATCCTTAGCCATCGCCAAGTCGGTAATCAGCGGTTTCTCAGGAGTCTGTGGATCGGACACAATAGTCACTGTCGGATCACCAGCACTGCTACCATTTGTCGGAGAGCCGTTGACTTTTTTCTCCTGCGACAATGGCTTCTCAGTTTCTGCGATGGAGGTTCAGAAGATGTCTAGATATTGACTAATGTATAAAACTAATATTTATTAATTTTTTAAAAGCAAATTACATTTATATCTGCGACGAACTCAAACCTGGCAAAAGTTTCTTCCAATTTTTGATCAAAGATTTTGACAATGAAATAACTTCATCATTTTGGATTGTTTTACGTAAATTATTTACAGTCATTCCAATTCGTGTTTTCTGATAAAAAACTAAGTTTAAATATCAAGGATTTCTAATAAAATTTTAACTACTTTACTAATTACTCAAGTCATTTAAAAACTTATCAATAATAAATTAATAATACTTCATTAGAAATAAAGTATTTAAGTATAAAACCTGTAAAACTTCAAGTTTCATTGGAATACTTTTTAGTGATTTTAATAAGTCGAGTGCAATTGTATCATCCTTTAAATATTTAAATTGTAATAATACAAATTAACGAGATATTAAAATGCAAGTATATATTCTAGTTATGAATATATGATATAGTATTATTATGACAACTATTATACTTATTATAATACTTTCTGGGGACAATTATTTAGGCTGACCTAATAAAACTATCATAAACCGCTGAGATATAATTGCATTTTATTTTCATGATTTTAATATGCATTCATATATTAATGAAAATAATTAAATAATATTTCAAGTAATTATTTTTATATACTTTTAGGTTAGAGGATTAGAGCATATATTATACGTAAATATATATTCTATACACAAATTATATACTACTAAAATATATGCGATCTGGGTGAGTGTGGAACATTTATGATACAATATATAGTAATATTTCTAAAAAAAAAATGTGTATATTTTATTTGAAATGTTTACTTAATTGATTTGAAATTGAAGGGAATTGATATACTAATAAATTGATAAATATAATACAATAGTATCGAACAAACAATTATTATAAGAAAGTTATAGTTTAAATTTTATGCAAATTAAATTTAAATTATGATATACATTTATTGAGATTTTCAAAAATATTTATATAAAAAGTGTTTTAACAAAATACATATTATATATTAATCATTAACAAACCTCATTTCCATTTTTGATAATTTTATCTAATTTTTTACCTATACGGTGAATATCTTCTTGAGTGCACATGTTAATATATCTATAAATTAAATTAATATATTTTATTATTATATTTTAAACAACCACTAGCTAAACGTTGTATACTTCCGCTTGCATAGATGATAGGATATTTTCTTTGTAAATATTTCAAAATATTTTTTAATATACTAAATTTTATATGTAATTTTATAAATTACAAAATACAAAATAATAATTTATTTTAATTGTAATTTAATTATATTTATAAATAACTACGAATTGTAGTAATATTGTAAACATTCATCAAATGTATGAATAGTTTCTCTAATCTAATATTATATATATATAAAGAAAATGCTACTCATTAAATTCATATTTCATTTATTAGTCTATACTTGATTGACATTATTTTTAGTAATCTAATATATAAGAAATTTTAAAATTAATTCATAATGTATGAAAATAGTTTATATAATTTATTATATTTAGGCGTAATTGTAAACGTAGAATTAGATTCATCAAATAGCCACAGAGATCCCGATGTTAAATTAATTGATAAAATTGAAGAATACCAGGTTTTATTTTCTGTACATTTTTTAATTAAAAAAAAATAAACTACAAATATTAATAGTAAAACTGATTACATTTCATAATTTCGCTTAGATTATAATATATTGTGCCTTTAAAGTTAAAATAAACTCGAACTTGTATATTATTATTAATTGGTATATTACAATTTTGAGGATAGATAAACGGTGAACTGAATTTGCTTCCAAATTCGAAAGAAAGCCGCATCAGTCTTTCAATTTCTCAACACGGAATTAAAATTGTCAACGAAAATGGATTGGTATATTGATACTATATATATTTGGTAAATTTATTTATTGGTATGTTGGTATTTAATAAATATCATTATATTATAGTACTGAGTTATTATTGTAGTGATTTAAATCACTAGTAGTCTCATCATTCATTATATTTATAAACATGTAACTCGAGATATAACCAGTTTAAATCAATAATTTCTATTATGTTACTTTTAGATTATCATTTGATTTTTATTTGATTAAACTCAAATTTAAACTTCATTAGTAATACTAGACGCTATTTTTTTAACACATATATTTCACAGGTGTTGAATCGTGAGGCTCTGCGATCTCTTGTACAGGTTGTTACATATCGCGATGCACTTGCCAAATGCAACCTGGCCTTGAAGATCGGCCGCCGCGATAATCGCTATGACTGTCATCTATTGCAGTGTAACGATGAGGTACTAAATGTAAATATTGTGGATTTATTCGAATAAAAATAATTATAATACAAATAAGATATAGTATACAATAAAAAATTATATTATATAATAATTATGTCTATTTCACTCCATCTAAAGTGTTATTTACATCTTCCAACATTCTTACTAAATTACATACAATTAATATTGTTA
Source organism: Osedax frankpressi (assembly GCA_964035775.1). Classification (NCBI taxonomy): domain Eukaryota; kingdom Metazoa; phylum Annelida; class Polychaeta; order Sabellida; family Siboglinidae; genus Osedax; species Osedax frankpressi. The sequence goes on from OZ038312.1 coordinate 24,232,175, forward strand.
CTGAATGTTATTAATTGATCACAATTGTAATATGGCTTATTTGAACACCTAATTATTTATGGTACTACTCCAATACTACCATATAATGAGTAATAACATTTTTTTTATAGAAATCGAGTTTTAATACATTTTATAAAATCATATGTTTAGTCAGTGAATGGTGGGATACACCAAATATAGTATTCATTTTTGTACAATATCTTACTTAATAATCTATAAGTTAGACTATAACATATCAATGATCTGTATAAATATTACATTTTATTTATATAATAAAAACTATTCATTATTGATGATTTCCCAACATAATATGTAGTGTTTGATATTAATTGTATTGAGATTTCTAGTAATAAATTCAATAAGTATATAAATACATGTTTGCTTTTTTTTTATTTGAACGAAAATAATTTATTATTTTTCTAGATACAAAAATAAAAGAGATTTTGATGTTATCTCGTTCTCCGATGAAACGAACTCAACTTAATGTAGGGTGGGGTGAAACAAGCCCAGAAATCAGTGAAAACCCATATGTACCCTGCATCTGTGTACTGCTAATGTAATTTATATTGATATTTCAGGAACAAGCGGATGACATCTCATCGAACATCAAACATATTTACAATATGGTGATGAATAGGAAGAGTCTGTGAAATTCTATTTAAGTTCTATGAACTCTATTATATGATTACTCATCATATCTTTCCAGCAACATTTGAAATTCATTATACAAGTTGTGGTATTAGGTATTCACTATATTTATTAACATAATACCTTAACCTATATTTTATATTGTTATGCATTAAATAAATCATTTATAAATAATTTCTCATGTTTTATTTCAATAATGAATATGTATTTAATTATATTTTTATTGGTTATTTAAATTGAGGAATATAGGTTTAGTATTCTACTAACAGCGTATTCAAAAGTAATCAAATAGTACTCATACTTGAAAATACCATTCATATATATGAATGAATGAATATAATTATGACTGAATAAGTGTAATTGAATTAAAATAGTGAATAGATGAGGAATATAATATTTCTCTGAAGTGTTAACTAAAATGAATATAAATAATATTTAAATGATGTAATAAATCAAATGAGTAGATTATGGAGTTAATGCAAGATAATGAACTTAAGGGTGCAATAACCCCTATGCGGACTGAGCAGATCTTTAATTTGATCAATCTCAAATAGCATAACATGATATCAATCAATTAACCCAATGTTCTTTCAAAGATATTTCACAATTTTCAACACAATGATTAATTAAAATAAAATGAAATACCACAATACTAATATAATAGTCAAATCTCTTTTAGCAGATATCATTTTTAATTCCAAATACCTATTTTTGATTTGTTGACTTCTTCTTTCTCCCATGTTGAACCACATTATAAACGTTGATGATGTAGCATCTAAAGTTCCCTTTACAAGTAAACTGATAATACAATTTGTGTATAAAATATTTAATCATAAAATTTATATAGATAATTTATTAAATTTATTGATAAATCAAATATATAAATTAGATCATATAGATTCTAACCTTTGTGTAAATAAAAATAATGCTGCTTTTTAGCATTATAACCATACTTTGAAATTAATTTATATATCATCTGATGTTGATGATGTATATAATTGATCTAAATTCGATTTAATATGTGAAATCCCAGTAGATGAAGTAAATATATTAGATCCTATTATTAAATTATATCATTTGTTAACATAAATAATAAATTTAATATTGCTACACATTAATGATATCTGCACTTTTTGTGTTTAGATTGTATAAAAGATATAAATTACAAATCATATTATTAATTGACTCTGTATTCTTAAAAATCATCAAAGGCCAAATTTCATTTTCTCACCACTATCCTCTAAAATTATATCGAAATTTTCACACTTGCTTGCTCATTTTTCTCCAAAATTAGTTAATTCTTTAAAATGGTATGATAAATATATTTTGCGTAAAAAACAATAAAATAAATGATTAATATGATATTTTCATTCACTTTTGATATATATATTATTATTATATATATACTTATTATCTATTCTAAATAATTGTAGAGTTCATAATATCTCGAATCGTGAATGGTACACAGATATTTTATAACTTGCTTTATATTTTCATATCAGCATAATGTATAAGCTGTATTATAATCATATGGCTTCTTTCGTTAAAATACTTTTCCATTCAGAATTTTCAATCACAGGGTGCTATTATAAATATAATTATTTTATAAATAATTTGTAAATTTCTATTAATGTAGATAATAAAATTTGGATGTGATATTTGGAATATATTAAAAAGTGAGATAATGATTAGGTTGGTGTAAATAAATAAATATTTAAATTTTTACTAATTTAAAGCTATATAAATCAATAATATTCTAGTGTAATACACTTATATTACCTTGTATCTTGTGGGGCAGGCAAGTACGCTAACTACACTCGGAAACCTATATTGTAAAACTATATTCATGAATGCTATTCTGCTTATCAATTTCATCTCCGTTGTTTTTCATGTATCCATTCATCAAAATTATTAAAAATAGCTGCTTTGATGAATTCAATTGATGAATATAACTCGTTGTCAACGTATGTATGCCGATGGAGTCGAATAATTGATATTGTGGTTGTCGCATTATTGGATATTGTCCAGTATTTCATTTCCCGCACAATTTCAGGACTATGATAAGGCATGATGAGGCATCCACTTAATTATCCATCCCGTCTTCAAGCGATTATAGTTGCAGGCTGATTGCTAATTCCGATTGTTGGAGCAAACGAATTAACGAAGGCTGTGGTGGAGTTGAATACGTTTGGGAGCCAATATTTTAATATCTAATTGTATTTGTTAATCAGGTATCCAAAAACTAAGTCTTGGAGTCTTCATTATATTATCATTAAATACCATCCACTACGTTTTTATTGAATTAATCCGAAATAATGTCTTTTGTTAACTTATGATTTAGACGCTATCATCATCTTAACTTGAGGTTTTCGATAATACATATTTGAGTATTACATGTTGGTTACAATAGAGTTCACGGATTGGGAGAATAGGTAGGTTTTGGGGTTATATTTGAAGGTTGATGGTGATGTTAATGAGCGTAGTGGGGATAGGTTATTTCAGTTTTGTGCAGCATAGACGGAAGATGAAGGATTTTAATTGGGGAGAAGTTAGATGTGTACGGATAGAGGTTAATAATTTAAACTGGTTTATTGTTCTTTGTAAAGTTCTGTAAAGTTATGTTGGTATAGATAATTTTTGAGATATAGTCAGGTATCTTGTGGTATATGGAGAGGTTGGTAGAGAGGCAAATCTTGCATAGAATTATGTCTTCGATAGGTAACTAGTGTAGTGAAATGTGTAGTGGAGATATGTGCTGTCGTGAGTATTTTGTATGTAAATATAAATATTATGGCGTCGTTTTGAAGTTTGGAAATGACATGCCACGTATAGCAACGAGTTACAGTAGTCGAGGAAGTGAGTATTAAGGATATGGAGAGTAGCTTATTATAGTGAGGTAATTAATTAATGGCCTCATAATGCATACATTGTGAAGGACATAGTTGATGGATTAAGCCAGTGGTTTACATGAACATCAACTTTCAGTATTTTGTTGAATAGCAAGCTAAGATTTTTGACTTTGTTCGAGTATAGGGATGTGCTTGATTGAAATTGTGATCGTAGGAAAGTAGGGTGAGAGAGTTTGATATCAATTATTTAAATAATTTTAAGATGAATTATTTCATTCACATTATGAATGTATAAAAAAAGTATATTTTGTATTTTTAAGATTTATTATAAAATATAATAAATAACATTAACCATCATAGATATTTAGACTTTATACACTCTTTATACTCTAAACATCCCACTATGTTCCCCATAGGATGAAGTTCCTCATGGGTCATTTGCTGTTTCAGTACTCAAGGTACATTTATGATCCATTACGATCATTGGATTAGACTTCTGCATCAACTCGTGTTCTGAGATCGATTTCATAGGCAAATGTTTTTCGGATGAGCCCTTCACTGAACTTGAGTGGGAAATATTGATATTCTTGTCAATAACGTTAGCAAATTAATTAGAATTATTCTGACTTGAGTGATGGATTGATATACCTGTGAACTCCTTTGAAACAAAAACATATTCTGCACTATCCATTTGATCAACTTTCAAAGTTTCTCTCACCAAATGGTCATCAGCGGTCATCAACATTGCTTTTGTTCACCAGAATTAGAAGTTATTGCAAAATGATCACCGGAATATCGATTAGCGGTATTCAGAAATTGATCATCATCTATTTCATTTATATTAATGACATATCTTAAATTTTGTTCATTACTATTAAGTTATATATTACTTATGCTATATATTACTTATGCTATATATTACTTATGCTATATATTACTTATGCTATATATTACTTATGCTATATATTACTTATGCTATATATTACTTATGCTATATATTACTTATGCTATATATTACTTATGCTATATATTACTTATGCTATATATTACTTATGCTATATATTACTTATGCTATATATTACTTATGCTATATATTACTTATGCTATATATTACTTATGCTATATATTACTTATGCTATATATTACTTATGCTATATATTACTTATGCTATATATTACTTATGCTATATATTACTTATGCTATATATTACTTATGCTATATATTACTTATGCTATATATTACTTATGCTATATATTACTTATGCTATATATTACTTATGCTATATATTACTTATGCTATATATTACTTATGCTATATATTACTTATGCTATATATTACTTCTGCTATATATTACTTAAGCTATATATTACATTAGACATGATCATTTTTTTTAATCTATAAACAATAATAGTAATAATATATCTGCACATATTGTCATCTAATACATTTAAAAATTAATGAAATACCTGTATTTACCGGAAATTTAGAATTATTTATAATAATCGAACAGTTACCTTACCTTAGAAGATATATGACCTGATGAATAGTGATACTAACAATATCGTACACCTTACTATGACCTGAAAGCACACTTTAAGTCGACATTGAGTAGTGCTATACACTACTAGTCTTATCAAACAGTAGTCGGTACTATTGAGATAGTGTTTCTAGGTATATTCCAACGTAGGGATTCATGTTAATGTTGAAATCATGCATTTGATATCTTCGATTGCATTTTGATTTAGGATAATAACTACCATTACAATTACGAGATAGTAATATAGATAATTTATAAACGATATTTGATACATATCATAATTGTTCACATTATAGAAATATTATAATATATTATAGTGGGAGACTATAGTCTCCCATCATTATTAATATATTAACAAAGTCCATAATTTAATTATTTGGGGTGGGGAGTATGCAATTAGTAATAGTTATAATATAAATATATTTAAATATACATTTATTAATTTTAAATGTATTATCACACTGGATACATTGTTTAAATTCAATTTGCTTACTGAAATAACAGATTCTAAACATTAATTTAAGATCATTTAAAAAGGGTAATCAAATAATAACATTTCAAGTAAATTGACTAAATACTCATGCGGGGTTGATTTAATTTGTTTATGACGAATACTCTATTTAATAAGTTTTATAATAACTATTAAATAAACGAATTCATATATGTTTTATTACAATAACATCATTATATAGAATGTGCACTACTGGAATATTGATGACCACTCACCGCCTTACCTATCTAATCATAACGTAATATCACATTCATATTACGTGCATATCATCGATATACATTCGTAACTATCTTCGACACACTGCGTGCGTTGCGCGCGCACGCATGGCGCGAAGCCAAACGATACGCCTCGGGATTCTGCAACCTTAGTTTCTGGGGTCACGCATTGATACTAACATTCTCTTCGAGACTAGATCAAAGACTGCCTATTACTCCCCCGTTAATCACCGTTAATCACCGCTGATCACCGCTGATCACCGCTAATCAGGGTCGATATCGGTTATTTATCATGTTGCATCGATACGTTGATGAGGACATGTTATAAAAAGCGGAAATGACTCCAACTGGACGGCAAATGCAGACCGTCACGCATGGATGAACACAGCCTATTACAAGGGCCCTTTATTTATCGCACAAGTTTCAGTCGAATGATCAGCGTTATGGATGGATGAACACCTTATTTATACGGATCAAAGATGATACAGAGGATAGTGACTGGCTACTTACTTCATTTGTATTTTCACCGGAAGTTAAGCGGACTTTGCATTTATATAACAACCGATAATAACAGGATATATATTAGCATACGAGAGGATTGCCATCGCTCCAATGCTATGCATATCATACCACACCAAGATTCCCGACCCCTCACATTAACACTCCATACTACATCACCACTCCCCCACACAACACTACACCACACACCGCACTACATGACACCACACGTACCAAATTATAACACACAATACCACACTACCCTACACTACTCCAAACCACACTATAATACCCCACCCCACCCAAACCACAAATACTACAATACAATACCCCCACTATAACACAACACAATACACCACCTATCAACACACCTCACAATACAACACATAACATTAATCAAATATTAATGTGTTTAATTCAATTAATTCAATTATAATTTATATAATTATCCCATCTTTATAAACTATAACATTTGTTAAATAATGTAATTTTATTAAATATTTATTGTAAAATTGTGATCATTAACTCTATAGATATTTGAAAACGTACATTTTACAGGTACCTTACAATTAACTATCTTGCTCATTCTACGCACATGAATCTTTACTCTTGCCATACTCTTGCCATACTCTTGCCATAATCTTGCCATACTCTTGCCATACTCTTGCCATACTCTTGCCATACTCTTGCCATACTCTTGCCATAATCTATTCGCCTCTAAACCAACAATTGTAACCAAACACAAAATTCGCAAGATTGCAAAACAACATTGTATGCGTACGTGACATATATAGTATATTTTAAAATGCTATTTAAACACATGTTATATAATATGCTTACATAGTCATTAATTAAATATTATATTAGTAGATATATTCAATGTTGTATTTTTTAATATATAACATTTATTCTTTATAATATTTAAATATTCCTCCCTCCTCATTAATAACAACTCACCTGGCCAAACACCCACTATGTTATACCTGCCCCATCCATTGCTAAGCACCCACTAATTTATACCTGCCCCATCCATTGCCAAGCACCCACTACGTTATACCTGCCCCATACATTGCCAAGCACCACAACTCCTAACCACAACCTCATCTTACCCATCCTTACATCACCCCTGTTGTTCTTCTCGATAGACGACAGTTCGTATCTTAGCTGGGCTGAGTGGTCATCGTGCAACGCCACTTGTGCTGGTGGTCTGAGAGGCCGGGAAAGGGAATGCGATGGTGAAGGGGAAGGATGCGAGGGTCCTCCTTTAGAATGGGAACTCTGCAACACGCAATACTGCCCTGGTTAGCGGGGTCGAAAGGTACCATAGTGGTTATTGGTATAACGGGGTCAACTTTATAGACCGAATCGTTTGTGGCTCAAATGGGTAAACAATAGTTAATTAGATAATAATCATAAGTTTATGAGGTAGATATGACAGCGTTAGTCACTAGAAGTAATATGTTGGTCAAGCGTGGTTACCGACAGCTGTACTAGATCTGTTCAACTGAGATCATCTGAGGTCAACTGAGATCAATGGACAACAAAAGTTCATAATTGAAATAGATTGCTGCACTTTCACAGTGAATGAGTTGCACTATTACTGGAAGTCAGTTAGATATTAGTTTATTATAGTGTACATTTGTAACTATTATTGGATTCTATTAACCTATCCTACCCCTCATATAATTTCAAATTATGTCACCGTATGACATGCCATGTTTTCTTTTATCAATCTACCACGTACACATCACCCCAAATCACTCAAATTATTCTAATATCGTTTTGCATCTCTTCCATCGTACATTTAGCCACAACAGTTTACCCACTCTAATCCCATGTCCTCCTAACTCACCAATATCACCACTTTTCATCCCGATAGGTTATCAATTTCCCTCCAAATATACCTCTCTCTCTCTACCGCCCTTCCTATCCTCCCCATTATCTCCCTTCCTATATCCTTTCATATTTCCCTATACATGTCCCACCATATCTCTCCCTATATCCCACTATATATCCCTCCTTATATCCCTGCATATCGCCCTCATTCTCTTCCTCCCGATCTTCTTCTCCATTTCTCTCATATATAACACTCTTTATCCACTCTTTATCCACTCCGCCCGTACACCTCAGTTAACGGAAGCTACGGTGATTGGGAAGATTGGAGCGAATGCAGTGCCTCTTGTGGAATTGGACAGCGACAACGGAACCGGAATTGCGTTCCTCCGACGTACGGTGGCGCCGAGTGCGGCGATGTACTCAACTCGGTTGAGAATTGTACTTTGTCGGAATGTCCGAGTTAGTGGTGTCCGAGTATGGCGTAATAGCAGAGACGCGTATTCTTTTACAAAGGATATGCGGATATAACGCTCTTTATGCGGATATTTATGTGGATAAGACACTATATCCTCGGGGACTAGTACAGTATTATTACATTACATCCGGGCATTTTCTAATGAGTAGGTACATGCATGTTATGCTAGTATACAATATTATGCAGAGATCTGAATGTCTGTTTACTAAAATAACATTTCGTTTTCAATACCTAAATGAATGAATTGATAAACATCAATGTAAACAGCTCTTAGAAAAACAGACAATAACGGGGTCATATGTGGTTAAAGCTTTAGCGATATCGGATTAAATGCTCACGTTATCGTAAAGCTAGTAATATGTATATGCTTAACAATAACGTTAGTTTGGATAGAAAACACACGCTAGTGAGAATAGCGAAAGTAGTGTCCATAACCGATTGCTAACTAACCGAAATAGATGGACGTGAACATATGGCGATTATATCATAGGTATAGTCTTGGTATGTTTAAGTTCTGAGCGTTATAAGGCTGACGAATGTGTGTGGTTATAAAAGGTTTCAAATAAAATAAATTCTACGTTTGCAATATAAAATAACTATATGTTCCGCTATTCTTGTAATTTCCGTTTAGTTAATAGTATAATATATCGGGTAGAAGTGGTGGTTTCTATTAAAATGGAAGGTCTAGATTTTCTGCGCATGACGCGCGCTCCATCCTGCGATCCCGTGCCTGGGCTGAACCCGTTGAACCTCTTTGCCGACCAGCTGAGCATAACTACGGTGAATGGTCAGCATGGAGCGAATGTAATGCCACCTGTGGTTCCGGTTTCACTAAGAACAGAACGAGACTGTGTTCCCTAGAAGACAGCGCGTTGTGCATGGGTCAATCCGTGCAGATCATCAACTGCGTTCTACCGGAGTGTATGGGTAAGACACGGCTGTTGGAATAGCATGTGGTAGGTGCAGTAGTAGTAGTAGTAGTAGTAGTAGTAGTAGTAGTAGTAGTAGTAGTAGAAGTAGTAGTAGTATTAGTAGTAGTAGTAATATTATATAACAAAACTATACATGAACATCAATTTACCTTAACTCGGTTTTCTATTGTCTTTATAACTTGTTTATTATTATTTGTACCTATAATCTTGTATAATGACTAAACACAATATGAGAACGATTTTGTATATTATCACGAAAGTTTTAAATGCACGTATACTCTTCTTTATAGATACTATTCGCTTCTAACACAGTATTACGTTGTATCGGGATGTTCTGGTATTCTTAGAAGGAGATATAGAGAGAGAGAGAGAGAGAGAGAGAGAGAGAGAGAGAGAGAGAGAGAGAGAGAGAGAGAGAGAGAGAGAGAGAGAGAGAGAGAGAGAGAGAGAGAGAGAGAGAGAGAGAGAGAGAGAGAGAGAGAGAGAGAGAGAGAGAGAGAGAGAGAGAGAGAGAGAGAGAGAGAGAGAGAGAGAGAGAGAGAGAGAGAGAGAGAGAGAGAGAGAGAGAGAGAGAGAGAGAGAGAGAGAGAGAGAGAGAGAGAGAGAGAGAGAGAGAGAGAGAGAGAGAGAGAGAGAGAGAGAGAGAGAGAGAGAGAGAGAGAGAGAGAGAGAGAGAGAGAGAGAGAGAGAGAGAGAGAGAGAGAGAGAGAGAGAGAGAGAGAGAGAGAAGAGAGAGAGAGAGAGAGAGAGAGAGAGAGAGAGAGAGAGAGAGAGAGAGAGAGAGAGAGAGAGAGAGAGAGAGAGAGAGAGATGTTGAAATATAGAGAAAGTCGACGCGGAATAATTAAACTGCCAAGTTACCTTAAAGGTCTAAAAAGGTTACAACAACATCGCATCCTTTGTATGCAACAATAGAGTGCGTCACTTATTTGTTGCACTTATTGTTTTTGATAACGCTAGTTTAGTCTCGCTATTGATTCTCGGTCGCTCTTGCGCAATACACCGATTATGTACAGCGTATGCCGTTATATAGGTACACTCTACAAGTATATAATGTACGTAAAGTACGCGCCCGCATAACTAATCTATTATAGGTTATATGATATCGATTATATAATATATACGATGGTTTGTTTTAGGAAATCTAGTTTATTTGATAGCGCATCGCTGTTGATAACGATTGTGATATATACCGTATACACATAATATAATATAGGCAATGTTTCTATCCGTGGAGGGACTATGCAAATCTTCCTAAAGCAATACATTTGTCTATGTATATTATGTATATAAATGTCTAATAGTAATTGATAAAGAACACATTATTAAATATAAACTCGTACGATCGGATTATCTCCCAGAAATACTAAATGAGGTCAACAAAATGAGCATCCATCAAGTCGACGTTACATAATAACAAGGAAATATATTGTTTAATAAATTAGTTCAGTTGTACTTCAGTGCCGATGGATTATTACGAACATTTAATAACATTTAAAATGTTAAATATATTTTTCAATGTGAATGAAATTTATCTTAATTTTATTATTCAACTAAAAAAATAGTATATATTAGATGATTGATAATGTTTGTTATTAATAGACAACTGTATTTCATTTAATATGTACTTCTGGTCTTTTTTAAAATTCAACCCGAAATATACAAAGTAATTCCGCAATTTATAATTACGCAATATTGTCAAATATAACGGAGACTCGATATTATGCATGTTCCGAATTAGCTAAATCGGAATTCGGTTTTTGTGACGAGTTTTTCTGTTAGATTCGTTAATTAGTATATAGAAAGTAAACACGTTTTCGTTTTTCGCATCTTTCAGCATCTTTCTGCATCTTTGCGCTTAGCATATGACCTCTAACCCCATGGTACCGATACCGACTACGTCACACTACTACGACAGATTAGTTATTTAATGCAGAAAATATATTTTAAAATAGTTTGAAATCGCCTTAATACTTATTTCTAATTAGATATCCATCATTAATATGTTATCTACAAATATGCTTCAAATTAGGCCCATACCCATATCCGTCATATCCCACAATAAGCCCACTACACGGCCACCATGCGCCCACCTACACTAACCATATGCTCACCGTATGCCCATCATATACCCAACAGACGCCCAACACACTACCAACACACACACACACACCCGCACGCACGCACGCACGCACACCCATACCCACCACACATCAACAATCACTACACCTCGTTGGTAGGTGAAGCCGTATGGTCGGAGTGGGGTCAGTGGTCATTGTGTTCTGTGTCATGTGGTGGCGGCAAGAAGCGACGTTACCGTTCCTGTATTTCCGGTTTTTGCAACGACACGTATGTGGAAATTACTCCGGATGAGTGTCACGTGTTCTCTTGTTACCCACGTTAGTGTCATCTACAGACGCCAGCAACAATACCCACTAATAATACCAGATAATAGAATAGAATAGAATACGCTATTAGTATACGTTAATAATACCCGCTAATAATACCCGCTAATTATACCCGCTAATAATACCAGATAATAACTCCCGCTAATAGAATAGAATACGCTAATGATATCTGCTAATAATACCCGATAATAATACCAGATAATAACTCCCGCTAATAGAATAGAATACGCTAATGATATCTGCTAATAATACCCACTAATAATATCCGCTAATTATACCAGATAATAACTCCCGCTAATAGAATAGAATACGCTAATGATATCTGCTAATAATACCCACTAATAATACCCGCTAATTATACCAGATAATAACTCCCGCTAATAGAATAGAATACGCTAATGATATCTGCTAATAATACCCACTACTAATACCCGATAATAATACCAGATAATAACTCCCGCTAATAGAATAGAATACGCTAATGATATCTGCTAATAATACCCACTAATAATACCCGCTAATTATACCAGATAACAAAACTTGCTAATAATACCTGCTAATAATAGCTGATGATAATACCATTTTAATAATACCTGATAATAATACCCATTAATATAACCCGCTAATAATTCCAGATAATAATAACCATTAATAATACCCGCTAATAATACCAGATACTAATACCCGCTAATAATAGCTGATGATAATATCATTTTAATAATACCTGATAATAATACCCACTAATATAACCCGCTAATAATACTTGATGATAATACCCGCTAATAACGCCTATTAAAAATACCCGCTAATAATATTGTCTATTAATAATCGTTAATAATATCATTAAATAACGCAATATAATAATACCCTCTAATGATACCAGATAATAATACCTGATAAGAATACTCTCATAATTCTATATAACAATACTCGCCAATACGTCTGCTAATAATAACCGTTAATAACGCCCGCTAATAATACCAAATAATAATAACCGATTATAATACCCAATAATAACTAATAACTCCCTCTGATAACGTCAACAGTTAATACCATCAACTAACATTAATTACTAGCTTATAAAACTAAAATCCCTAACGCAGCACACTAATGCCCACCAATAAATACCGTTACCGATTTATATCAACCTCACACTCTGTTACTGCCGAACTTCATGGCCAGCTTATCAATAAATTCCACTAATTATCATTTATGAATACCGCAAATAACTTGCGATATCAAAAAATGAGGTCAGGTCGCCAGTCGTAAACCATTGTTCCATGCGCCACTATCGGGCTGTCCAGACTAATCGTCTGTGCCCCCGGTATACCCCCCGCTACGCTTAGATCCCTGCACCGTTAACACCCACAACGTGTAGTTCCGGTGACGTGTTCCGAGCTGAGAACGAGTGGAATGCACGAGAACCGAGAAGCGGAAATCGATCCCACGGGCATTGAACCGTTCTGGGTATTCTGCGATATGTCCGATGATGATCAGCTGGGAATTACGGAGATTAGTTAGTGATGAGTCATCGGGGGTTGTAAGTGAGTCATGACAGATCATTACGAACAGTGAGTCATGGGGTTGTATTAGGATAGGTGGGTAATGAGGTTATATTAAAATAGGTGAGTGATGAGTAAGTATTATAATCTATAATTGATCGAGTACTCTAAGTCTGGCAAATAGGTATCGATGCATCTATATGTTGAGTAATAGAAATTACACTTTTAGATTTTGAGTCAGCATATATTTAGTATTATAACTAGTAATTTAAGGACCAGATGCTATCTATTACTGACCAGCTTATATCTATTCCCAACTCTTGCTGCAAGTTTATCATATAGGTGATGTAGATATTGTAAATAGTGTAATAGATATTGTAAATAGTGTAATAGATATTGTAAATAGTGTAATAGATATTGTAAATAGTGTATATATTGTAATATATATTGTAAATGGTTTATATAGAATACGATATCGTTTAGATAATATATAAGATAGTGTAATAGATAGTATAAAGAGTATAACTATTGTAAGATATACAATAGATAGTGTAGATATTGTAAGAGATAATGTAGATAGTGTAATAGATAGTGTAGATAGTGTAAGAGATAAGGTAGATAGTGTAAAACTTAGGTCATATAGTGTATGAAATTGTATAAATAGTGTCGTGAGTTTAATAATTACGCTAATAAGTGTTCGATCATTTGGTGATGTTTATAGATGATTCAATTAACATTTATGAGAACAAACTATATAGTGTACAATGTACATTATACATTGTACAGTGTACATAGTATACTGTGTGCAATGTATAAACTGGCATACCACGTACAATGTACAATGTACGTCGTGTATAGTGTGCGTACATTGTAAGATATACTTTATATTAATATACAAACAATAAATAAACCAAAGTTTTATTTGGACATCGTCAAAATCCTCGAACATTATGAAACAATTGAATTTCACTTGTCCGCAGTTCACGACCACCCTGGCTTAACGACGATGACCGGAAACAACATGAGGGATGGCGTGAGCATAGACTTCAAGTACAACGTTACCTTGGATCAGATTGATATTCTGGTTTCGGTATCACTCGTTTGCAGACAGTACATCAGGTGTGATATGAGAATACCGTTATATATCTATATATATATATATATATATATATCAACATATATGTATATGTATTTTCCTATAGATTATATTTAATCGCACTAAATTATATTTATTTAGTAGGTGATTATTCTATGACATATCTTTATCTTATAGGATATATATATATATATATATATATATATATATATATACCTTATACTATATATTGTGTGTATTTGTATACGTATTTATATTAATATATGCGAGTATACCACTACCACTACTACTACCACAACCACTACCACTACCACTACTAACATTATCACCAATACAAATCAACACTACCACTATCACTACACCAACCATTACCACCATAACTACAAATACCACCATATATATTGCTAACACGATGTGTACAGATCACTATATATTTATTTCTTGAAAATGTTGGGTGCTAGCGTTCTTTAATAATTAACGGCAGATGAGAATTCATTAGCGCCAGTCTAACTCGGCAAGGTACTTCACAAGTGGTAGCATAGCCCTTCTAGAGGTAAACAGGTCATCGCTTTTGTTTATGCTAGTGTACGTAATTGTATTAGTCGGTATCTACATCTATTTATACGCTTTACATGTATATGAGCGTGAGTTATTGTTCGTAGACGTATTCGTATATTCATTATTATTGATCGGTCAGGGAAAAATTTTTTAACTTATTCATTCATATTTTAAATACTAAATAACGTGTATGTTACGTATATATATAATATAATAACGTGTATATTACGTGTATATATAATATAATAACGTGTATATTACGTGTATATATAATATAATAACGTGTATATTACGTGTATATATAATATAATAACGTGTATATTACGTGTATATATAATATAATAACGTGTATATTACGTGTATATATAATATAATAACGTGTATATTACGTGTATATATAATATAATAACGTGTATATTACGTGTATATATAATATAATAACGTGTATATTACGTGTATATATAATATAATAACGTGTATATTACGTGTATATATAATATAATAACGTGTATATTACGTGTATATATAATATAATAACGTGTATATTACGTGTATATATAATATAATAACGTGTATATTACGTGTATATATAATATAATAACGTGTATATTACGTGTATATATAATATAATAACGTGTATATTACGTGTATATATTATATAATAACGTGTATATTACGTGTATATATAATATAATAACGTGTATATTACGTGTATATATATTATATAATAACGTGTATATTACGTGTATATATTATATAATAACGTGTATATATAACCACCAATATATCATTATTTCCCATCTAAATACATATTTTGGAATTGAAAATCTAATATAATACATACTTATGTTAATGTTGTAAGTCCATTGTACTTCGTATAATCTACCACAATATACCTGTGTCCGTTAGTGTGACTTTAAAGTATGTATTTTTTTAGATGTATTCGTATATTAAATATATATTTAAATTAGTATAATTAATATTTTTGTCATTTTATCTTTTAATTTTTAATTTGGGAAAAATAAAAATGTTTAATAATGTTTTTAATAAAAAATAATTTCTGATGATTTATATAAATTCACTACGTTCCCTTCGTATGTAGGTAACTTCATATGTAGGTCATTGCATCTTCATACCATAACTTTTGAATAACAAAAATACCACAAACTATAGTTTAAGTATACTTACCCAGAAAACCAAAATTATGCGACGATTGGGTTCATCAATAATATGTCTGCGTCAAATGATAGGTTAACCTAAACTAAAAAATGCATCGATCCACGATTAACCAATTAGAAATTATGTATCAAATAAAAAATCGGTTATTAATTTTATATTTAGATATATATAAACATATACAAATTGTGATTGGTCAAGTAAAAGTTTTTCCTATGAAGTATTGATTTTAGACATAAAGGTTTCCTCATCAATACAATCTGATATTATTTATATATTTACAAAATATTAGTATAATCATAATAATTTATTATAATATGTATTTATAACATATATAATATTTATTTATTATTAATTACTTGACCAGCGTGTGGTACATGTGCATTACAAATATGATCTAATTTTAAATATTCTCATTATATTGTAATAATATAATATTTATTTTACCATTAAGAATAATATAATATATGATCAATATTAAGGAGTAACCATTATAATACGTTATTATTCGAGCATTGAGTCGTAGACCAGTGTTAACCTGGGTTATAAGTAATGGGTTATATATTGGTCCTAGTGAGCAAGTTAACCAGGTACTTTTAACACAACCCACTTTAGTACCCACTTTTTGTAACATGGGTTAAAATTACCTATTCATACCCACTCTGTATTATAAGAATATCCCACCAAATAAAATAGTCTGGCATGACTTAAATTAAATATGAAAAATTGAATTTAATGAAGTAGTAATGCGTAATAGTTTCGAGTATTACATTTTGTCATGTACCTAGTGTATATAGGCATTCCAATTTGCAATTTGCAATCCTCCAACAACCAAACCGCTAACTTTCAAATCTAAGACTTCCACCGCATTCTCCACTAACTTAATTTCAAAAACTTAAGCTTGAATTCTAATGCTCGACATTTTAAATCTCCAAAATAAATAATAGTAGGTATATAATAATATAATAATAATAAAGCGTATTATATAATATTCAGTAATACTTTAATAATAATAATGCGCCCATAGTTGGAGTTGCCTAGGAGCTCCGATAACCGACCAATCTGATATCAAATTGCCGTACCTATACTGGGGAAACAAGGACCAGGTAGCACGCCTATATTGGGGCGGAGTTTCAGATACTGATACACTGGGCTGTAAGTGCGGAGAATCGTTAGTATAGCCACTTAACCACCACATAACCACTACATAACCACTACATAACCACTACATAACCACTACATAACCACTACATAACCACCACATAACCACCACATAACCCCTACATAACCACTACATAACTACTACATAACCACCACATAACCACTACATAACCGCTACATAACCACTACATAACCACTACATAACCACTACATAACCACTACATAACCACTACATAACCATTACATAACCACTACATAACCCCTACATAACCACTACATAACCACTACAAAACCACTACATAACCACTACATAACCACTACATAACCACTACATAACCACTACATAACCACTACATAACCACTACATAACCACTACATAACCACTACATAACCACTACATAACCACTACATAACCCCTACATAACCCCTACATAACCACTACATAACCACTACATAACCACTACATAACCACTACATAACCACTACATAACCACTACATAACCCCTACATAACCACTACATAACCACTACATAACCACCACATAACCACTACATAACCACTACATAACCACTACATAACCACTACATAACCACTACATAACCACTACATAACCACTACATAACCACTACATAACCACTACATAACCACTACATAACCACTACATAACCACTACATAACCACTACATAACCACTACATAACCACTACATAACCACTACATAACCACTACATAACCACTACATAACCACTACATAACCACTACATAACCACCACATAACCACTACATAACCACTACATAACCACTACATAACCACCACATAACCACTACATAACCACTACATAACCACTACATAACCACTACATAACCACTACATAACCACTACATAACCACTACATAACCACTACATAACCACTACATAACCACCACATAACCACTACATAACCACTACATAACCACTACATAACCACTACATAACCACTACATAACCCCTACATAACCACTACATAACCACTACATAACCACCACATAACCACTACATAACCACTACATAACCACTACATAACCACTACATAACCACTACATAACCACTACATAACCACCACATAACCACTACATAACCACTACATAACCACTACATAACCACTACATAACCACTACATAACCACTACATAACCACTACATAACCACTACATAACCACTACATAACCACTACATAACCACTACATAACCACTACATAACCACTACTTAACCACTACATAACCACCACATAACCACTACATAACCACTACATAACCCCTACATAACCACTACATAACCACTACATAACCACTACATAACCACTACATAACCACTACATAACCACTACATAACCACTACATAACCACTACATAACCACTACATAACCACTACATAACCACTACATAACCACTACATAACCACTATATAACCACCACATAACCACTACATAACCACTACATAACCACTACATAACCACTACATAACCACTACATAACCACTACATAACCACTACATAACCACTACATAACCACTACATAACCACTACATAACCACTACATAACCACTACATAACCACTACATAACCACTACATAACCACTACATAACCACCACATAACCACTACATAACCACTACATAACCATTACATAACCACCACATAACCACTACATAACCACTACATAACCACTACATAACCACTACATAACCACTACATAACCACTACATAACCACTACATAACCACTACATAACCACTACATAACCACTACATAACCACTACATAACCACTACATAACCACTACATAACCACTACATAACCACTACATAACCACTACATAACCACTACATAACCACTACATAACCACTACATAACCACTACATAACCACTACATAACCACTACATAACCACTACATAACCACTACATAACCACTACATAACCACTACATAACCACTACATAACCACTACATAACCACTACATAACCACTACATAACCACTACATAACCACTACATAACCACTACATAACCACTACATAACCACTACATAACCACTACATAACCACTACATAACCACTACATAACCACTACATAACCACTACATAACCACTACATAACCACTACATAACCACTACATAACCACTACATAACCACTACATAACCACTACATAACCACTACATAACCACTACATAACCACTACATAACCACTACATAACCACTACATAACCACTACATAACCACTACATAACCACTACACAACCACTACATAACCACTACATAACCACTACATAACCACTACATAACCACTACATAACCACTACATAACCACTACATAACCACTACATAACCACTACATAACCACCACATAACCACTACATAACCACTACATAACCACTACATAACCACTACATAACCACTACATAACCACTACATAACCACTACATAACCACTACATAACCACTACATAACCACTACATAACCACTACATAACCACTACATAACCACTACATAACCACTACTTAACCACTACATAACCACCACATAACCACTACATAACCACTACATAACCCCTACATAACCACTACATAACCACTACATAACCACTACATAACCACTACATAACCACTACATAACCACTACATAACCACTACATAACCACTACATAACCACTACATAACCACTACATAACCACTACATAACCACTACATAACCACTATATAACCACCACATAACCACTACATAACCACTACATAACCACTACATAACCACTACATAACCACTACATAACCACTACATAACCACTACATAACCACTACATAACCACTACATAACCACTACATAACCACTACATAACCACTACATAACCACTACATAACCACTACATAACCACTACATAACCACCACATAACCACTACATAACCACTACATAACCATTACATAACCACCACATAACCACTACATAACCACTACATAACCACTACATAACCACTACATAACCACTACATAACCACTACATAACCACTACATAACCACTACATAACCACTACATAACCACTACATAACCACTACATAACCACTACATAACCACTACATAACCACTACATAACCACTACATAACCACTACATAACCACTACATAACCACTACATAACCACTACATAACCACTACATAACCACTACATAACCACTACATAACCACTACATAACCACTACATAACCACTACATAACCACTACATAACCACTACATAACCACTACATAACCACTACATAACCACTACATAACCACTACATAACCACTACATAACCACTACATAACCACTACATAACCACTACATAACCACTACATAACCACTACATAACCACTACATAACCACTACATAACCACTACATAACCACTACATAACCACTACATAACCACTACATAACCACTACATAACCACTACATAACCACTACATAACCACTACATAACCACTACATAACCACTACATAACCACTACATAACCACTACATAACCACTACATAACCACTACATAACCACTACATAACCACTACACAACCACTACATAACCACTACATAACCACTACATAACCACTACATAACCACTACATAACCACTACATAACCACTACATAACCACTACATAACCACTACATAACCACTACATAACCACTACATAACCACTACATAACCACTACATAACCACTACATAACCACTACATAACCACTACATAAGCGCCACATAACGGCCGCATAACCACTACATAACCCCTACATAACCACTACATAACCACTACATAACCGCATACTGATGCTTGCAAACATCCGCTCACTACGCGTATTCTGCGTTTTTTCCGTCGGCTATTCAGTTTTTAAAATAATCTGTTGTTTGTACCCGTAAACAGATGTAAAATATAATCAATACACATTCTGTTTTCGAACGAAAACCGTTCTAATAGAAAAGAGTATATACTAGTCGACGTGCAGCGAGCATGAGTTGATGTATCCGGTATACGGTTCTAACCGGAATATTAAGTATTTATAAGATATTTATAATATATATAATATATAGGTGAAGGTGAACTTTCGTGTATGTAAAATGAATCACGTATGTATAATATATACGAATATATAATATTGAATATAATACATATATTATTATCTAAGATTACCAAAGTAATCAAAGGTAATCGTGGTTGTTATCATGAAATTATTATTAAATTTACTATTGTATATATATGTATATATATATATATATATATATATATATATATATGTATAAGAGTATATGTATCATTAAAAGAGTAATTAAATTATTTAAATCATGATTATGATTTATGATAATTCTATAAAAGAATCGCCTATTTGGTAATATTTGATAAATATCATTTAGTGATGTATGTTTAAATGGTTACATTTTTGTACATCTATATAATTTCAAATCCTTATTATTTATATACAGATTTAATGAAACCTCTTATAAATGGTATTATAATACATATGTTTATAATATGAATATTATTATTTCGGATTTATTACATTTATGAATATATTATAGAATACGTTACCTATATAACAGTTAACATTTACTGTGCTCCAGGCGTCCACATTGCTAACCAAGCACATACTCAATAGGTACACATGCGCTATGCCACAGTTCTCATGTAATTGCGATGCCGCAGACGAAGTGATTCGAGAGGACGGTGGTTACGTCACGTCCAGGGAAGATGTTCCAATCCGCACGTTCAACATAAAGGCTACAGGTAAGTCGCTGTTGATATTCAAGTACTTCGTTTTATATAGAAAAGCTTATTATACTATTAATATTTAGATCAATTTTTTAATTAATTCAAATATAAATATATATATATATATATATATATATACAATATAGTAGTCACTAATTTCTATAATAATTATATATATATATATATATATTATATAATACAGTAAATGATAGGTCATAGTTATTCAACTTTGAATTTCTTATTTTGTTTAATAATTTGTATTAAGATCATTGTATTGTATCTATGGGGGATATCTATAAGCTAAAGTTCATTATGAAAGTTAACTGTGAAAACAAATATTTCCCAACTGAATAAGACTTGGTAAAGTGTTACCAAAAAGTTGATTCGTCATCGTAGTGCACTATCTCTTTTACGTTATGTAATACAATTTATACCAGCTTCTTATTAATGTTCTAGATTTTGCTATTATAAATTATATTTTATGTTATAGTTTTATATACTTATACTATATATTAAAATGCATTCACCATTCTTTTTATGTTTACAGTTGTATACTAATTTTAATTTTAATCTATATTTTATTAAACAAAATAAATAAGATTGTTTGCAATATATTGTGTCTCTTTTATACTATTTATAGTTTCAATTATCTATCCATACATATACACACACGCACGCACACACACATACATATACACACATATACATACACACACACACACACATACACACACACACACACACACACACACACACACACACACACACACACACACACACACACACACACACACACACACATACATACACACACACACATATATATATATTGCGATACATTTGTTCATTGGCAATATTTGAAGGTATCCTTCAAAAATTGCACAAATAGAATTCCATGCTCATCAATTCTCTCAAAATTGATAAACTTATTTATTACCGATACTGATTGCGCATCCAAATAAAATATTTGATTAGATTATATGTATAGTAATATTTTGATTGTTATTTGAAGCTAATAGTAATGTGGTATTTGTTTCTAAGATGGATCTTGGAATACTGGTAACATGACCGTTGGACCAATGCAATGCTACGGAACCGATCCACTGGCCGTTGGGTAATTATCAGAACATCGACGAATAATGGACACATATGACAGAGAATTAAAAGCACGAACCATACTCCGAAACTTGATCTTATAGGGCAGTTTACACCATACCTTGCACTTCCATATTAGATATACAGTTTATCACCGTAACTATTTATTTATGCGATGATCTCGTTCATCACCACCCAGCGATAATCGGCACATTCGTTTATATTTTAGATATATCCAGTCATAAATTACACTCGTTTTTCAATATTCTTGTTATAATAGTTGTGAAAATTCACATATATTATTTATTAATCATTGGAAATACATATTAATACAGTTATTGTAATATATTGTTTTTAAAAATTTAATGCGACATATATACGTCATATTATTTTTTATAATATATATTATATTAAATATGTATAAATCTATATATATCACCATCGATATAGAATAAAGATATTCCTCGATGATATAGTAATTTTAGTTTACAGATTATTAAGCTTATCATAGGAAATTATAATATTTACAAATCCATCGATTCAAGTAGTTTTAATAATATATTTCTATTTGTCAAATATTATATTAGCAAAGATTGCCAAAGTTATATTCGTTATTAGCATAGGTTGAGATTTATAAATCATTTTACATTGAAGTCCTTTAATATAAATATGAATATAAATACTAAAAAAATATTATACTTTACGTTGGTTAATTCTATAGAGTTTAAATAATAATACATTGGTTTATAATAATATAGTTCATAATTTAGTAATAAATGAACACGAGAATAAAAATTGGAAAGAAATGTGTCTAATAGATTTACAATATGGTACCACTGAAGAATAACGCATGGAAATAACATTATAATAAGAGAAGTGCATAGAAAGTTCTTTTCAGCATTACGATTAAGGAAATTTTCAAACGCTAATCGAGCACGATATTATTTATATAGAAAATAATTACATTTATTGGAATTAAACCGCTAACAATAACAATAACAATATCAACAACAACAAAATAAATAGAACAAGGATACGGAGAACTAAATTGATGATAACGATTGAACCGACTATAATTTTAATGATCAATTTAATTTTAATTGGTAAATAATTCCGATATGTAAAAAATTAAATCCAGAAATGTATTACAATTATCCCCAATATTACATTGAGCAACCGACAGCTATTTATATATAAATAAATGTAAATGTACCTATTAAATAAAGTAACCCAAGGTAATAAGTTTACATTATTCATTCATAAAATTAGAAGAAAAATAAAAATTTATATAATAATATTTTATTGTAAAAATTAGAGAACAAATAAAGCTAAGTTTCAGTCTTCAGCTTCTTAGCATCAGGTTGCCCAACTTCATTCTTAGTATTCTCAACAATGTTTTCTCCGGCACCTGCATTCGTAGACTCTTCCATTTTAGTTTCACCGGATTGATCCTTCGTACATGAGTCATCGTTAGCTTCTTCGTCATCGACATCGACATTACATTCGTCTTCAGATTCCGCAATTGGCATTATTTTCACATATCTTGTCTTCTGCAACTCAACGCCGACGTCTTTCGTAGGTTCCGGAGCAGCCGGAAAGACTGAGCTTTTACGTAAATCAACGATAATGGCACTCATGTTGTCACAGCCGATGCATTCTCCGCTGGTATTAGGTGCAATACAATAGTCGAACAACTGAAAGTTGGGTAACAATTATTATTACATGACATTTCCAACTACCTTAAATACGATATTGTATACAAATATGTACATTATCAAAATAATAATCGTATAAAAACCATGCCACAGACTTCCGACAGTTTAGGTTTTGGCTCTAATGACATTTTTTCAATAACAAATGTAACCACTTCTTGATTGGTCATGACATTCCTAAATAAATTGGAAATAAATATATATCAAAAATAAAAATACTATATTTTAAAATTACATTGTAAATTTTATACAAATTTTCAGCAAATCAATAATATAGTGAATAAAATATAAAATACATACCAAATGCCATCGCACGCTAATATAATGAACTCATCCCTGGTGTCCAAATCCAGAGTCCTAACATCTGGTAATGAGCTGATCATCTGATCAACAAGTGGTAATTTTAAGGTGTTCTTGAAGGCATGGTCTCCTGTATTATTAAATACAAAAATAGATAAGTTGGATATAATCAGAATATTTCTCGAGGTTAATTAATAGCGACATCATATTTAATAAGCGCATGGTATGCAAATCTACGAAGGCGATTCGAGACAAACCAAGAGCTCTGGAGAGGTTCAGACTGCTATTTACGCGTCCGTCTTTGGACACGGAACCGCCGGCGGCTTGTATACGCGCCTTTTCACCTTGGTCTTCTGGTTTGTGGTCTTCGCTCATCGCCATAGCGACGCCGGACCGCGACACCACACACCGCGAGTCGCCGGCGTTGGCCACGTACAGACGACGGTCTCGTAACACCGCCACAACCGCCGTACACCCACTGTCGTAGCCTGCCTGCGTAGACAGTATTTTGTAGGGTAAATCATCCACGCGATCACCGACTTCGAACGAAACAATACGGGAAATTTTGATTTTTATATATTTTAGATTATGTTCGACTTTTGGAATGTCGAGGATGACAACTAATTTGAAGATTTGATCTAGAACCACCAATATTATATAATATATAAACATGTATTATGCTAACCTCTCCAGAATGCTGAAATGCACTGATCGGAGTCATATTTTCAATTTCTTCGTCTCCAGAATCTCCAGAAGTATCGTCATTATCATCGCTATATGTATATGACAATTATAGGTATAGAAATAGATAGAAAAAAGTGAATATTTAAAAATTTAACTACTAAACAGTATATAGTAAAAAATACGATATATGAAATAATTTGTTTTGTAAAAATATGTGAAAAAAGATTTTCTTTTTAAAATACATATTAAGTCATTATATAATAAGTGATTTAAATTGGAGTTAAGATGCACCATGTTAAAAATACAATAAAGAAAATCATGTGACTATTTACTGAATCAGTAAAAATAACCTTGAACTTTGTATAATTAAATATTTATTTTCAAATTAAAATTATCAATTGTTAAATCGAAGATTTCTTACATATAATCAGAATAATAACAACGATTATAAAATATTACAACCTTCCAGATTCAAACTCATTTTCGGAATCATCTTCAGAATCATCTTCCTCATCAGACTCATCCTCATTTAATATCTACAATAGAATTATACTAATAATTTTATTAACGTAAATTTTCATATTTGTGATAATGCAATACTGATATTTTATTTAACTACGAATAAAATTAAACAAAGGACATACTCGACTGGTGATTTTACTACTTTGGCTGCTACTGGGCTTAGAATCCACTGAATTGGATTTGGACCATGAATCGCCACCTGCTCCTGAACTGCATATTGAGTCATTAGTATGCGAACTACTTCCTGTTGCTGCTGCACTACCTCCGGCTTCTGCACTACTTCCTGTTGCTGCTGCACTACTTCCTGTTGCTGCTGCACTACTTCCTGTTGCTGATGCACTACTTCCTGTTGCTGCTGCACTACCTCCTGCACCTCCCGTGCATTGGTTAAAGATGCTGGAGCTACCGGTTCCCCCGTTCGACACACTCGCAAAGTAACGTGTCTCATTTTTGCTTTGAGATTTGCCATCCTCGGCTTGTTGGCCATTCATTGTTATTTTGTCGCGGTTGGAACCCTGGATAGTAATGCAATGAAATCTAACAATGCTTTGAGAAAAGATTGTCAGTTTCTTTTTGATAAAATGAAAATTATATATTTCACAATAAACTGGAGTAGTATCTAAATTTCTATTTCTATTTAAACAAATTCTGAGATATAATTTTGTCTATTAGAATGAATCTAACATCTGAGCTCGATGTCCCATTCTTTTTTCCATTCACATTCTATATTGAATAAAGTATATTATTATCATTTGATAGCTACATTTTTAGAAAATGAATTTTGTAATTAAATTTTTATATAAATTAGAAATATTATCATAAGATAATTCAATATTTACAAACATAGCTTATAATAGGATGTCCATTCTTCTTTACAATCTGTTATGTTTTTAAAATTAATTAGAATATAATAATTAAATTAACTAAAAAAATAATGATAATATACTAAACAATAATCATAATATTTATTTTGAAATCAGATTTTAAAATATTTTATTGATGCATTAATGCATTATTAATGTATACTACCTTAATATTATAATTTGCAATTAATTGAGAAAGAGGAATTTGAGCATCTTCGTTTAATAAAGCAGTTTCACTTCCTAATAAAAATGTACAATAATATTTATGTATATATAAAGTAATACGCAAACAATTTATAAATATTCTTAATTTTCGAGGTAAACGTTTGTCATCATCGTCACCAGATTCATCTTCGTTGTCCGTTTCAACTCCCGCCATAGCCGTGAGTCGCTTCAACACATCGGGTTCGAGAATGTGCCGGTCGAACTGCACAAACGTATGTTCGAGAGCGGAAACGATATCGGATTTGTAGTCGTTGCATTCCATTAGCATCTCGGGTAATCGCTGTGCGGCCAACTGGGCAACCTCTGCACCGCCGTGACCATCGTAAATTGCGAAGAATGCCGATTTCAACTCGTCGTCGAAGTTCAATATAACATTATGAGCGTCCTAAAATGATTCGGTAATTATGTAACTACTAATTCATTGTTATAAGAAAAATGGGTTAAAGAATATCGTTTGATTCTGTAATTTCAAAAATAATTGTTTATAATTGAATAAAATATCTAGACTACAACATCAGAATTTTATTTTACACATTCACTATTGATAACATTTATTATATATATTTATATAGGAAAAGCAACGTTTAATATCTCGTAAATAGGTTCCAATACAACTAACATGACCCAAACAGTTTACATGATATATATTAATATTTCATTTATTACCAGACATCACAGGTTCCAATACAACTAACATGACCCAAACAGTTTACATGATATATATTAATATTTCATTTATTACCAGGCATCACCAGGTCTATGGCAGCAATATTTTACATTTGCATATTGGTAAAAAAAATAAAGCTAAGGGATAAATTAAAATGATGTCCTAAATGTCATTGGATATCACCCAAGACAGCTAAGATATATATTACAATTGCATACAATATTTCGTTGAATACCTAGCTTTATATTGCTTTGGATTATTGAATCTAATTCTGTAAAAATTAAATACCAAGTATATATTAAAATATTCTCTAAACTTACTCCAATTACTGGACCTCGTTTGATTTTCGATTATATTAATAAATATTTAAATTTTGAAATTATATAAAATATCGAAATTAGTAATTACAAATACAAAACAATTCAGTGTTTTATTCTAAATTATTGTGGATAATGTCAATTGATAAGTTTGATAACATTTAGAAAATAAATAGATAAATAAAAAACGAGACAAAATTCTTCCCTATATATATGACATTTATTTTTTAATATAATGTTTTAAAGGTGGGGTTCTGAAATTGCTGTTTAATCAGATTCCAATTTTGAATATTATTTGAATTAACTTAAAAAAGAATGGTAAAAATTTGTATGATATATTTTTATCAACATATCAACACATATTTTAGAAATAAATTCAATAATTTACTAAAATAGACATCAATGATTTAATATTACTTATAATAATTAAAGAAAAATTGAATATGTATAATAAATAATAATTTACTGTAATTATGTAAAGATGAATTGAGTACAATTCTTAAAAAGATTTTTTACACTAGAATATTATTAAATTAGATTATTAATATAATATCAATATTATGATTAAAAAGGAAAGAGATTTATAATTACATAATTAAACCTCTTGGCCGACTCTCCATCCTTGCATGGAAGCTTCACCGGCAGAGATTGATTTAAATTCTGAATCATCGGTTAC
This sequence comes from Osedax frankpressi, assembly GCA_964035775.1. Taxonomy (NCBI): domain Eukaryota; kingdom Metazoa; phylum Annelida; class Polychaeta; order Sabellida; family Siboglinidae; genus Osedax; species Osedax frankpressi. Next base: position 24,261,397 of record OZ038312.1, read on the forward strand.
TTTTTCTGTAACAGGTTCTGATAAATAACTCCCCATCTATAAAAGATATATTATACATTGTTATGAACTTGGATAATATACGATGATGATAAATAGTATTATGTTTATTTACAAAATGTAATAACGAGGCATTATGTAATATTATGAAAAAATAGTTTTGCTTAGAATTCATGAATTACTAACCGACCTTTTAAAGATATTAAGTAAATAGTAACGTATTCATTATTAGATAGAGTGTACATTTTTACAACAAGATACATTCACAACAATCTAATGTTAGTCAAACTATTATATGTCAATATAGTAGATGTATATATTAAATTTAAAATGGAATTTTATAATAAACTATTATAAATATTGATTATATTTTATTCATCGTGTATCATAAACCAGTAACTTTACTTATTCCTGAACCATCAGCAGTCTATGAACCTCAAAATGTACCTTCTATATATGTTCAACTTATCATAAACCTTGTTATTTTTACAGTGCGCATTTTCACAGAATAATTATTTTCATTCACCTATGGTCGTTATATATGTAAATAACTTCATATATATTCAATAAACCATCAAATTTACGCCACAAAAAATATAAATATTATTTAGTAAAGTTCAGGACATGATACATTAATCTTTATATTATTATTATATTATTATCACCATCGAAAACAAACTACGTTAAGATGTGTTAAGATATGTTAAAATGTGTTCAAATGTGTTTACTAATAAGTAGGTCAATTTATTTTGGCAATATTCCAAAAATGTAATCACTAGTTACATTTTATATAAATGTATAAATCCCTGTCTACCAAGTAAATATTGATGCTCAACCTGCCCTTAAATTGAATCTGACATCCACTATTATATTAATAAACTACAGTATGGTATTATAATTAGTACATTGAAGTTTTAAGTATGGTATTATATAAGCGTACTTTATAACCCTAGGGTACACAAATTAAGTACATAATTGACTTAGTATTAACTAGTATTACACTATAAGTAATGTTAAAATAAAAATAATACACAAGTAAATCAATTAAAAAAGATAATAAAATATGAGAGATTTTATAATTGTATTATATAATAATATGTATTATATAATAATATGTATTATATCATATATATATATATATATAACTGTATATATAAAGATTATATAATGTAAAATGACAATAATATTAATTATTTAAGTTATGAATATGATAAGGAAATGAATTATTTGAAAATAAATTTCTAAAATTATAATAGATAACAATATAAATACATAGTAATCTACGCTAATCATGTATTCATAGCAATTCTATAGAAATTGTAGATTAATTAAAAATAACTGAGAATGACACTTAATAAATAATAAAAATTCAAATGTGATATTAATAATCTTATTTCATTGTGAGCAGTTGATATGTTTGTCATGGCTAAATATTCATTACACCGAAAGAAGGAATTATATCTTACAAATATTGCTTACATACTATTTGGTCTCTTTCTTCATCGGTCCTTCATGAAAATATAGTTTAATCTTATCTTTCTTACCACCAGAATTACAATTAAGTGCTGCATTTTGTTTTAACATATTAAACTCTCGGTACATAGTGATTATGTTTGTAGAGTCACATAGATACATTAATATTAACTGTGGATCAGTTGTTAATGAAAGTATTGCCAGCACCATTTTAATTTTGTTCATTATATTCAATATGTTTAGATTTATAATTGTATATAATAATTAGTATAATTAATATATGAGATATATAATTTATCCAAATTATAACAAAAAAATTAGAATTTTTCTGATTTTTCAGAAATTGTATATTTTAGTGTCATCATTTATATGAAATATAAAATTATTATACGATATTATTATATAGTTTTGTATATATTAATTTAATATACAAGAAAAACTAGATTATTTTATAATACTTTTAAAATATATACTTTTTTAGATATCATTAATATATTATATTATTCATATTTCTATCTGTTAACATGTAAACTAATCGAAGGTTATGCCCGCCATTTTCTTATATATTTCTAATTTTGATTGTAATGTTGCCAATAATCCCATAGTTTTACCATGCTGTAAAAAAATCCAATAGCAATCATATAATAAACTAAACTCAAAGTGAAATAGCTCATTAGTGAATAATAACTTCTAATGTCAGCAATTTATGTTATCTCATGTTAACATGTATAATCTTGACATCCAGTACATTTAAATTGTCCTATTGTGTTACTCTGATTAGATGTCATATTCGCGGAGAAATAATTTATTGAAGAAATTTATAGCTTTTCATAATATAATTATATATTTACCGAATATAATGAAAATTGCTTACAATACATGATGATAATAAAGACATGTGATCTCATTAAATACTATATTGTTAGTTTTATATAATATAATATTGTTGCTAATAAATTAAATGTGTACAATATTTAATTCGGTGAGATATTAAAAAATAGAAATCAGCTCAATTATTGTACCCGTAATCTGCAGAGGTGAATACACCACCCAACAGTTTGTTTAATGTATATATTATACATGTACATGTTATAATTTGTTATGTTAGTATTACAATTATTTACCATTTAACGGAATCATCATATTCACATGTAAAATCACTTTTAAACCAATGATACTATTATAATATATATATAATCTATGTATCATATTATATATAAATAATATTAAGTATACTAATATTATATATTTTCTGATATTCAATCAAATCATCCATAATAAAAGTGTTAATCAAATATTCTTACAAATAATTGTATAAAATAATGATTAATTATATTGATCTATATATTTATAGTGTCTTCATATATTAAACAAATCATACATGCATATTTAGGAATATTATATGTGATCAAAAATATAATTTATGGGTTTTAATGTCAAAATAGTAAACTATTCAACCATAGAAATGAATAAATGTTATTATCGTATTCTCCCATAAATATGAATATTGTTTTTATTAAATATAGTATTCGGTATCCACAATACATAATATGAATTATAGGTATCTGTGAAGGATGAATTACAATCAAAAAAATAATAAATGTCCAGTGTGTATAATACTAGTAAATTATTATAATATCGCTAATAAGAATATACAGTATTTTTCTATTTTAATTATATAAATGCAAATACATGTTCAAGTTTTATCTAAAATTTTTTACTGGAGATAAATGCAAACATAAATTAATATACAAGTATTAAACTTAGTAATTTCATTTTAAATATTGTAATTCAAATATTAATCGCAAAAATAATATTGGTGAATATTGTTATTACTAAGAAAACGTAATTTGACATATAATATAACCAATATCATACTAACATTTGAAGAAAATAAATTAGTTATAAAATATAAAATGTATAAAAGAAAAATTGATTTTTATCAACTATGATTCATATAAATTCATATAAAGAAAAATTCGCGGTAATATTTAACAATAAATAATCATGCTCATTTTGAGATTAAACGGAAATACTGGTAAAATAGAAAATATATATTAATAATGTATCTATTATTTAATATTATATGCAAATATACCGTATAAGTACTTGTATAATATACAATTAAAATATATTAAAATTTTAAGTTAAATTAATTATTTTATTAGGATATACGAAATCATTATATAATTGATTTTGTATAATAATATTATGATTTTGTAGTTTTAAAAAATGTATATAAACAATTTGTCATATATTTTTACTGTTGCTAATAACATTGGTCATATATATCATTAGTAAACGATATAAACGGATACTATTAAGATAATATTTTACTATCGTATTTTATGAAACTTTATGCAATTTACGTATACAACACACTAATATGCCCATAAGCATATAGTCAATATTTTATTAATTAATTTCAATATTTTTAACACTCGACGTATTTAATAAATTCATAATGTTAGTAAAATAGTTATTCAAATTTATCATAGTATAACATATAATCGTATGTTTAACATAAGCACGTTATTTAATGTATGTACATAATATAATAGTATAAATATTATCCTCTATATGTATATAATTTGTGTATGATAATTTATAATCAATATAATATATATGATTCATGTTGTAAACATTTTTAAAGATTAAGTAAATTTTATAATAATATACTAGGTTACATTTTACATTAAAAATAATTCTAATTAATATTACTCGTTATAATATACTATCAGTAATTGAAATATGGAGTCATAATAGGGAGTATTAAATATGTTTGTAAAATTAGTATGTTACGTAATATGTAATTAAGACGCAATGAGGAGATTTCATCATTTCCATATAAAATTTCTATGAACTTCCAGCATTATAAAGGTATTAAATTATTATTTATTAATATTTAATACCTTGTTTATAGCTATATGAATTTGTGCTTAATAGTCGAAAACATCAAATTACATTTGACTATGCCCTATTATTTACTGAGACATCTATCCTTCGATAGATGCTTCCTTCGGTTAAAAAGTCTAGCCTCGAAGCGGAAAGTGACGAAGAAGACGAATCAGAAGTGTTAGAAGAGAGTCCTTGTGGAAGATATCAGAAGAGAAGGGAGGAGGTTTCTATTAATAATTAATATATTACGATTGCTATAACAACGTATGTATTATTACATTATGTTTTGTGTCATCAATTACTTGATGTGAACTATGGTGGGAACGTATTTTTTAATAAAAATAATAATCGGTGGATTCAAAAAAATTCATGTAATTTATTTTGAATACATTTATTATTTGTAGTTTCAAAAATGGTTTCTAAGATATGTATTGATTAATGAAGGTATATCTTTGCTGATGTAATAAATAGCTTCAATTTTGCACTGGTTAATCAGTAATTCAAAATTTCAATCAGACCATATACAATTGTTTTCAAAAATTATCAAATATTTGTATTTAATTTACAAAGATTATAAAATCGTATTTCTATTATAAAGCTATTTATGATATCTATATATAATTAAAATTCTCCTCAAAATTTCTGTGAATATTCAATTTTTAATCTAGACTGCTAATATATATCATACCTTTTTAACATTAAGATATTTTGTAGTTTTCTCTCTATTGTTCAATCTCTGGTCAAACAACAAAATAATGTATATCTCTGGAGGTAAAATTATGTCTATCTCTAGATAGTTACTTAAGGTACATACATTTACAAGCAATTTGTAATCAAATTGCTTTGAAAAATATTTAAAATTTGTTCTAGTAATATTTCATTTTCAAATAATATTAATAGATTTTAAAATTATAAAAATTAAATAAAAATGAATTAAAAATATAATCAATAAAAATGGTTTTTAGATTTATTTTTAATAACAACCGGTATTTTGATATCCTTTATATTGTGTGTGGATATGTTATACATTGTGCATCCACAAATACTCTCAGATCATTGTTTTTTACCTTTATAAAACAAATTCATATTAAGTAAACTTATAATTATTAAATATTTGAGTACAAAATATTAAAATTTGTTAAATAATAATTAATAAAGATTTTGAAGATTTCGGCATATAAATTTATTCATTTTGATAGTTTCAAAAGTAACAAATAATATAAGAAAGTATAAAATGTAAAAAAAGTAATTAATTGGGTTGTGCTAGAATATATTTTTTTTAATTTGATAAACATTTTTTATCTTTTCTGAGAAATTTTAATTTATTAAAATTATTTATAGATGGCTTAATTATTAAAAATGATTTAAAGATAGCCTTATTATTAAAATGTATTAAGATATATACTCATGAAACAATTTAATTTTCTATTTTAAATTAATAAACAATTTTTTATTTAAAAAATCTTATTTATTAAACTTTATTATGATGGATATAATGGATACAGTGCAACACACTAAACAGTACAAAATAATAAATTATATTTTTGATTAGGGTTTCAATTGAAATGTTTATTTAAATTTTTATGTGAAGTGAAATATGTTTTTTCAATTTTGTGTTATAAATAAATTTAGGTAATTTATTTTTTAAATATTTAAATTTAATTATATTTAATCTATAAAATTATCTTTATATTATCTTTATACAAAATAGCTCTACGAATATCAAATAGCTCTAAATATATGAAGTTTAAATGTAAATATAAACATAATATTATAATTTGCATGTATAGCTCTAGTAATAGATCTGGTGAACTTATTGATGATTTGTTTAGAACCTCGCTATATTGAAACAATATCAAATGTACAGTTATAAATAATTTCCCGAGATGATTCCTAGACAAATATTAATTTTTTTCTTTTACTGTATTTTTGGAGTTGTATTTATTTAATAATTTATAAATATTTATATTTATATATATCCATATTAACCACACCTGTAGTCAGTTATAGGTTAAACAAAGGGGCATACCATAGACTCCTTTAACTACACCCCCCACCTATAGGTACAGCAGAGGGATGTTCCCGGTATTGACTCTGCCTTCCTAGCCATGGACACTGAAGATGGTTTCGAGGTGGTCTGGAACGAAGTCTATATTTCCCAGAAGAAGACAACAAAACAGTTTTCCAATGATAAAATGAAACAAGTACAATTGCTTGAACAGGTGTGTTACTTGTAAGAGTATAGTTAGTACATATCTATTGATTTCTATTAAATGGCGCTTCTATTTATTTCATGGGTATATTTCTATTAAATTATATATTTCTATTAAATTGTATATTTCTAATAAATTGTATATTTCTATTAAATTGTATATTTCTATTAAATTGTATATTTCTATTAAATTGTATATTTCTATTAAATTGTATATTTCTATTAAATGGTGTATTTCATGTAGTGTATATATGTAGTTCATATAATGTATAAACCACTTAATATAACTTCCTTTTTATATACTTTTGGAAAAATAAATCTCTATGTACATTATATGTATATATGTATGTATGTATATATGTATGTATGTATGTATGTATGTATGTATGTATGTATGTATGTATGTATGTATGTATGTATGTATGTATGTATGTATGTATGTATGTATGTATGTATGTATGTATGTATGTATATGTGTGCGTGTTTATGTGTGTGTATGTGTGTGTGGTTATGTATGTGTGTGTGTGTGTGTGTGTGTGTTTATGTATGTATGTAGGTATGTATATGTTTGTGTGTATGTATATGTATGTATGTGTGTGTGTGTGTATGTGTATGTGTGTATGTGTATATGTGTGTGTGTTTGTGGGTGTGTATGTGCGTGTGTATATGTGTGTGTGTATGTGCGTGTGTATGTGCGTGTGTGTGCGTGTGTGTATGTGCGTGTGCGTGTGTATGTGTATGTGTATGTACGTGTATGTGTGTGCTTGTATGTGTATTTATGTACGTGTGTGTGTGTGTATGTATATGTATGTATGTGTGTGTGTGTATGTGTGTGTTTGTGTATGTGTGTATGTGTATATGTGTGTGTGTTTGTGTATGTGTATATGTATGTATGTATGTAGGTATGTATATGTGTGTGTGTGTATGTATATGTATGTAGGTATGTATATGTGTGTGTATGTATGTATATGTATGTAGGTATGTATATGTGTGTGTATGTATATGTATGTATGTGTGTGTGTATGTGCGTGTGTGTGTTTGTGGGTGTGTGTGTTTGTGGGTGTGTATGTGCGTGTGTATATGTGCGTGTATATGTGCGTGTGTATGTGCGTGTGTGTGCGTGTGTGTATAATGTTATTAACCCTCTTCAATTGTAAAAAGTATCCAAAGTATCACAAGTTATTTTATAAGGTATTACTCTGTTTAACAAGTTGTATATTTGATTTATTTGTTGTTCTTTCTGTGTTAGTTTGATTTAATAATTAATCATATTTAATAATGTTCTTAATAAAATTACAATAATTTAATATTTTATATATTGAATCTTGATATAACCAAAATATTATTACATAAGATAGACTATATTACGTAATCATGTCTACATCACATATTACCTGTCTACATCACATATCACCTGTCTACATCACATATTTATGTCTACATCACATAATCATGTCTACATCGCACATCACCTGTCTACATCACATATCTGCTACATACTATAATCTTTGCAATATGTTATGCTATCATCCTATCCATTACAATTTAATTTGATAATATACAGATATAGAAGATATTAGATCTAGTATGCTGGTAGTATTGTCTAGAACTTTATAAACAATAAATTCTTATGGCTTTCAATTCAGTCAAATGTAAATTCCATGTGATAATATAAT
>OZ038312.1:24277152-24443308 GCA_964035775.1 Osedax frankpressi
TAACCCTATAGTTCAGAGGGTTAGTATTACTCTAGTATTTAGCCTGTAGTTAAGAGAGTTAGTGTTACTCTAGTCTTTAGCCTTTATCCTGTAGTTCAGAGGGTTAGTGCTACTCTAGTATTTAGCCTGTAGTTCAGAGAGTTAGTGCTACTCTAGCCTTTAACCTGTAGTTCAGAGGGTTAGTGCTATTCTAGTCTTTAGCCTGTAGTTCAGAGAGTTAGTGCTACTCTAGCATTTAGCCTTTAACCTATAGTTCAGAGGGTTAGTGTTACTCTAGTATTTAGCCTTTATCCTGTAGTTCAGAGGGTTAATGCTACTCTAGTCTTTAGCCTTTAGCCTGTAGTTCAGAGAGTTAGTGCTACTCTAGTCTAGTATTTAGCCTGTAGTTCAGAGAGTTAGTGCTACTCTAGTCTTTAGCCTTTATCCTGTACCACAGAGAGTTAGTGTTACTCTAGTCTTTAGCCTGTAGTTCAGAGAGTTAGTGTTACTCTAGTCTTTAGCCTTTATCCTGTACCACAGAGAGTTAGTGCTACTCTAGTATTTAGCCTTTATACCACAGAGAGTTAGTGTTACTCTAGTATTTAGCCTTTAACCTGTAGTTCAGAGGGTTAGTGCTACTCTAGTATTTAGCATGTAGTTCAGAGAGTTAGTGTTACTCTAGTATTTAGCCTTTATCCTGTAGTTCAGAGGGTTAGTGCTACTCTAGTATTTAGCCTTTAACCTGTAGTTCAGAGGGTTTGTGCTACTCTAGTATTTAGCATGTAGTTCAGAGAGTTAGTGCTACTCTAGTATTTAGCCTGTAGTTCAGAGAGTTAGTGCTACTCTAGTATTTAGCCTGTAGTTCAGAGAGTTAGTGCTACTCTAGTCTTTAGCCTTTAACCTGTAGTTCAGAGGGTAAGTGTTACTCTAGTATTTAGCCTGTAGTTCAGAGAGTTAGTGCTACTCTAGTCTTTAGCCTTTAACCTGTAGTTCAGAGGGTTAGTGTTACTCTAGTATTTAGCCTGTAGTTCAGAGGGTTAGTGTTACTCTAGTATTTAGCCTTTATCCTGTAGTTCAGAGGGTTAGTGTTACTCTAGTATTTAGCCTGTAGTTCAGAGAGTTAGTGCTACTCTAGTCTTTAGCCTTTAACCTGTAGTTCAGAGGGTTAGTGCTACTCTAGTATTTAGCCTGTAGTTCAGAGAGTTAGTGCTACTCTAGTCTTTAGCCTTTAACCTGTAGTTCAGAGGGTTAGTGTTACTCTAGTCTTTAGCCTTTATCATGTACCACAGAGAGTTAGTGTTACTCTAGTCTTTAGCCTTTATCCTGTACCTGCTATTAGTCTTTTTAAATCTCTTGTTAGGATTGCAAATACTCGTCGAAAGTAAAACTATTGTAAAATATCCCGGATAATAATCCGTAAGTCACTTCCGAAATTCCGGCATGCAGGATTTTCTTGGCAAGTGCCTTTCTCTGGACCCGGAGAAGCGACCAACTGCCCGTGAACTGCTCTTTCATACTGTGCTGTTTGAAGTACACTCTTTACGTCTTCTGACCGCTCACTATATCATCGACAAAGGAGGTCTGTGTTATCACCTACAGAAGTCTGTTATCTCCTACAGAAGTCTGTGTTATCACCTACAGAAGTCTGTTATCACCTACAGAAGTCTGTTATCTCCTACAGAAGTCTGTGTTATCTCCTACAGAAGTCTGTTATCTCCTACAGAAGTCTGTTATCACCTACAGAAGTCTGTTATCACCTACAGAAGTCTGTGTTATCACCTACAGAAATCTGTTATCTCCTACAGAAGTCTGTTATCTCCTACAGAAGTCTGTTATCTCCTACAGAAGTCTGTTATCTCCTACAGAAGTCTGTTATCTCCTACAGAAGTCTGTGTTATCTCCTACAGAAGTCTGTTATCACCTACAGAAGTCTGTTATCACCTACAGAAGTCTGTGTTATCTCCTACAGAAGTCTGTTATCTCCTACAGAAGTCTGTTATCACCTACAGAAGTCTGTTATCACCTACAGAAGTCTGTTATCACCTACGGAAGTCTGTGTTATCGCCTACAGAAATCTGTTATCTCCTATAGAAGTTTGTTATCTCCTACAGAAGTCTGTTATCACCTACAGAAGTCTGTTATCACCTACAGAAATCTGTGTTATCACCTACAGAAGTCTGTTATCTCCTACAGAAGTCTGTTATCTCCTACAGAAGTCTGTTATCTCCTACAGAAGTCTGTTATCACCTACAGAAGTCTGTTATCACCTACAGAAGTCTGTTATCTCCTACAGAAGTCTGTTATCACCTACAGAAGTCTGTTATCACCTACAGAAGTCTTTTATCACCTACAGAAGTCTGTGTTATCACCTACAGAAGTCTGTTATCACCTACAGAAGTCTGTTATCTCCTACAGAAGTCTGTTATCACCTACAGAAGTATGTGTTATCTCCTACAGAAGTCTGTTATCACCTACAGAAGTCTGTGTTATCACCTACAGAAGTCTGTGTTATCACCTACAGAAGTCTGTGTTATCACCTACAGAAGTCTGTTATCACCTACAGAAGTCTGTTATCTCCTACAGAAGTGTCGTGCTTACGGCGGAGTGATGTCATTATTATGTAAATAATTGAAGTTTAATCATCATAATTAATATTATATGAATTTCGTATATTAAATTCCGTCTGCATGCTATAGAAATTTATATATAACCCTAAGGAACGCAGTTTCGGTATTATAATTTTATAACTAACTCTAATGGCTCTGTTTTTCTTATCCTAGCCGGCCTTCTAGATAATGAAACTGGACTTCAGTGCAAAAGACAGCAAAATACTGTAATTGCAGATTTGAAAAAGAAATCACAAGGCTCTAAACCAATTGAATTCACGTTAGCACTTTTATGCTATATTTCATAATGTTAGTAAAATGAAATAGAAATCACATTTTAAATGTAGTGCAATTAATTTATATGTGACTATTTTTTAAATGATTTATTAATTTAATAATATATCTTTGTGTATAAATTTAATGATATTATCCAATATTTTAAATGAATTATCATATACAATATTATCAATAGAAATATAATATTAGTATTTTCATTAATTCTACTTTTAACTACTAATATTTTCTAAACTGAATTTTAATTTGTCTAATTTATTAACATCAATTTTAAAAATCATGTTTACATCATTTTTTAAATAATTTATGATAAACAATTTTATTAATAATTTATCTGTTAACCAATTATATTATTTTATTATATTATTATAATATTTCAAATATGTTTAATTGATATAATTTATTTGTCTTAATTATAAAATAATTATAGGCAAAATTAATTATTTATATATTCATATTAGTATAAATTATATTAACAATTTTTATATAAAATTAACTTTTATTATTATAGTTATTTAATTGTTATATAATTATAATATTATAACTAAATTAGTAATTACATTTTAAAATCAACCAATTAACCATTTTTAAAAATATAGTGTTGCTCAAGCAAGGACTTGTGATTTAGAAAAACTTTTAGAAGATGTAAAGTATGTATGATATTATTATAATTGAATTATAATTGAATCATATAATAATCAATGGATTAATTAAATAAACGCAAGAATGCTATACCATAATAATATTTATATTTATACTTTTAATAAATGATCTAAATATATATATATTTTATTAATGATCTCGATATTTATAATAATTTAGGAATGGAATATTTCCATTGACTGCATTTACTCCCCTTACAAGTTTAAATGTTAAACGGGCAATCACACCTGAAATACCTGAAATGGTAAGAAATTCTCTAATATTATTTACTTTATATTGAATATTCCTATATCTTTTCAACATATTTTCTATAATTCATATCATTAATAAATAGTTATTTACAATAATAATTTACAAACTGATAAATGATAGAAATGCATAATTGTCACACCATTTTCCTATAGTTTTAATATCTGAAACCTAATGCACATGATAATTGACTAGATTAATGAAGATGACAAAGAACAATTTGACAAGGAGATACGGAAGGTGATACATATCAGTTGTTGTATGCAATCGTATAAAGAAAAAGGCAAGAAAATAATTGAGGTTTTTACGATATTGATTCCGAAACTTTAATTGTTATATTAATTTTTGCCTATTTCATTTTGTTCGAACCTATGTAATAATAATTACAATATTTCATGAACCGTGACTACTCTACACTAATAGTGCAAATTTAAATAAATATTTATAATTATTATATGTGTATCAAATTATTATGTATATCAAATAGGATTATAAATAACTTATCATTCATATTTTTGTATATACAACAATATTGTTATAATAAAAATTATATATGCAATATATTTAGCATTGGTGAGAAATTAAATAACTATATATTATATGATACTATTTTGAACACGTTTATATTATAATAAAACAATAGGTTAATATAGTATTAATATTTTTTTGTTTGCACATGCAAATCTTTGCTCATGACTTATTTTATGCACAAAATACACCGCTAAGAATTTCGTGAATTAGCCTTTATTATATAATCACACTAATTCAATTAAGTTCTAATTGGACATTTAATTTTTACATGTTTAATCGGGATTAATATAAATTAATTAATTATTATTTGTAAGACATGTAGTTTGTATAAATAACATCGAAATGTGTTTAATATTTATCAGCAAAAAGAATATATTCATCATATTTCAGTTGAAGATTAATCTTAAGCTTGAGGATTGCATGAAGCGACATTTGGTCTGCGAAATCGTTGAATCCGATCTATCTTCGGAACTATCCGATGAACTTGTATCATGTGGTCTAATTAATACGGTTTTAATATCTAATATTATAATGAATACAGTTAATTATGTTTTATTATCTGCATTGTCTATAAATATAATGATAATACAATTTATTTGTTTAGAGCGACCGTGAAAAGATTTGCGATACAATTGAATTGACAAAAAAACGTCTTGCTACCTTAAAAGATAAAAATGGTATGTTTCATCGATAAGTAATATTATAGTAATTCGATAAATGACCTAATCTTTCTTAATGCCTCTAATAGCCAAATGCAGAATAAAAGTCCAATATGGTGTTAGTGATTTGTTTTTTCATTTTTTACGCTTAATTAATCATACGGACAATATTCATTGCGCCGCATTTGTTCGTGGAACCGTACGAATGTATTCCTGGTGTTAATTACCAATTGCCGTTCGCAGGCTCCGTGCTCACCGAGGCGCGACTAAACGCCGATTGCCCGCCTTCCGACTACACGACGACCACGACAACTTTCGAGGAGCGCGATTCCGTCGGCAGGTCGTCGTCGTCGCGTGGTTCCACTCCAACGATTACGGCCAGCGAATCTTCCGCGGGATCCTCCGCTACGTCCGATACGTCCGACGAAGACGACGACGACGACGAATTCTTTTCCGGCGACGACTCGAATGCAACTCCGAAGGGTGCGCAGGCCTTCTCTACGAGCATACCCGACATTCCCATTGTTGCGGCGTCGGTGACCGGTCAGCCTCGACTGACCTCTCGTCGTAACTCCGCTACTCGCTCGAAGTTGGCTGCCAACGAATCCCGCGACATTCCTCGAGCTCGGTCCGGTGGTTATTCGTCGCCGCGTCGAAGCCATACGGCTCCGGGCCATAACTCGAGCGCAGCTGCTACTACTCCGACCTCTGGCGGCAGCGCCGCGAGTACTCCGCCGTCATCCCCTTCTCGTTACCGCGGCAACTGCTCTCCTACCGCGATGAAGAAGGCGATGCCTCCCCAACTGCAATCGCTGAAGAAGCAGCTTTATTACCACCACACCACCACCCACGCTACGACCCACGCTACGACCCACGCTACGACCCACTCCTCCGGACAGGCCACGACCCATGCAAATACCCACCCCCCTATGCACCCCACCACCCACGTCGTAATAGACACCCATCGTCAAAATAAACCGCGATCTTCGCACACCTCCGTAGGCAGCTCCATGCCTTCTCCGCAGATTGACGGGCGCTCCAAGGATGCCGGCCACAAGCTGAAAGTTCTCCACCAGACTGCCAAATCGTCGACTAAATGCGCCGGTAAAGGACACGCCGGCAAAACATCCGCCGAATTGACTGGAAAACAATTCTCCAACCGATCTCGGGACCAACTGAACTCCGCGAACAAAGACGCGAACAGGGACGAATCCGCGAACGCAAAACCGTGCCTCTCCGGAAAGTCCGGCAACTGTAAGTCGAATTCTCAGCACGGCGGAGTCGTAAAGGACTCCTCGTCGACTGTACGCCACTGCGCGGAAACACGTTGCGGTAAAGAGAATCAAACGCTGCCGGGACATTATCGCTCGGCTGGCAGCAGCGGCGATTTGCAACAGCCCGCAGTGCCAACGCCAGCGACGACTTCATCGGCCAAGATTACGCGAGCCAAGTTGCACGACTGTAACATTCCGATAACTGCGAAACAACAACAAAAGGTGAAACTCGACATCGCCGCTTCCAAGGTCGCAAAGGACAAGCACTCGAAACACCCGCACAACCACGTTAAGAAGGTCATTGAATCGCAATAAAGGAAGGAGAGAAAGAGGAGATGTGAGAGTGAGAGGAGAGAACGGTCACATTAGCTTGGATATCTGTAGTTGCACTATTTTACATACAAAATACTTTCGTCGTATTATTTTATTTTCACGGATTCTAAACGTCAAATAAAAACAAAATCAAATCATTTTTTTTAATCAATTTATGTTTTAACAATTTCTGTGGCCAGTGGAACTCGATTAATATATATAACGGAATAGACATAGCAGACTGTGTCTGAAAGTGGAAACAAGATACATGAGCAGAGATAATCTACTGTTATCTGGGAAAATACGCTGACATTAGAGGCACATTTGTTTCTTTGTTGATTCGAGTTTGATTTACCGTAGTCGCCGAATTATTTGATTTTCCGACCTGCAATTGGTTTCATTACAAATGGAAGAAATATATATTAGTATCTAGTTGTATGTAGCATATGTGATGCTATCAACCATTTTCTTATAACAACACAGATTATATAGCAGTTTTACGAAAGGTACCTTAATTGGTTGGTGAGGATATAATTGACTGAGTGGACTCGAGTTGTTAGTGATTTGACCACTCTTCTGCAAGTACTTGGAATCGAGATTCAACCTGAATAAATGAATTATAATTTGATTTTTAATCATTAAATAAGTGAACAGTTTTTCTAAACCACCACATGTATTATTTATTATAACTGTTGAATAACATTAATTATATTATATTATTACGAAATATTTAGGACATATGCCATGGAATTGAAAATAATTTACTTTTATTGATTTATTGATTGTGATCAAACAAGTAAATCGATTAGCATTGAATTTAATATTTATAATCACAATCTAATCCTATGATATAATTCTTGTAGATTAGACTATTATTATATGGAATTATGAATCCATATGTTCAAATTATAGTTGATGAGTTATTTTTACACTCCAGATTCAATATTTAATAATGATGTAAATTATTTCAAGTAAATGGCACTAGAATAAAATACATTTTTTTATTATTTTTCATATCTAATTAATCAATTTCAAATGTAACTTCCCGCTAAATTTTATATTTATATAAAGATCTGTATTTTTGAATAGATGTAAAGTGTATATAATATATTATGACCATTGAAAAAAATATGGAAATCAAATTATAAATTTTTTTTGCCTTTGCAAAATCACTTTCACTCCTATTAAGATATTAGTTAGGTCAGAAAATCACCGGTACATACCCTGCGGACTGCTGGAGAATCGGGGAGGTGCCAAGGGGTGTGTTGATTACGCCCCCTCTCTGGCGTTGCATCGAATTCTGTTCGTCGACGATCGGACTCGATTTTGCCAATGGTACCATTGTCTTCAGCGATGAGTGAGGCTTGGGGCAGACATTTGGAGCCAGGCCAGTCTGCAATGCTACAGGGGCATGTACAGCGATCTGCCCAACCATGGGAACTGCAAACTGTACCTGTAAAACATGCCAGTTTGCATTCATGCAAGATGAGTAGAGAGAAGGAGATTGGGATTATTATGAAAAGGAGTGGAAGTGGGAAGTAAAAAAAAGAGGGACAGTAATTGGGAAAAGCTGTATAAAGAAACATAAAAAGACTAACCTGAGCTTTAGGAATTGGACCATATGGTGAAATTGAAGATTGGCTCAAGGAATTTGCTATTGTGTTTGTAATAGTACCTCCGTGTACCTGGAATTGACGAAATGCGTTTTATATGAAGTGGAGTTTGTTTAGAGCAAGTGGTGTAACGAATGTATACGAATAGAAAACTGTATTTTGTATAGAGGAATACTGGGTTGTATAATATTTGGGATATGCCAGCTATGGATAAGGCATTTTACAAGTAATTTCACTTTTCTTAATACATTTATAATTCAGTACAATATTACAGTTGATATATATTTATTAAAAACTAGATATAGAAAATAAATTTTAAATGAGAAAACAAAAAAAGAAATATCGGAAAATTAATTAAAATATAATTCTAACAATAAAAAAAATCACACATGCCCAAGAAACCAGGTCATTTTAGTTTCTTTGTTATATATTAAAAGAGAAAATACATTTTATTTGTATTTAAATCATAATATAATTAATTTTATTAAAAATACTTCTATTATAATTTGTATTATGATCGTGGGTAGGTAATAACGGGTCGAGAGGACGCGAGTATTTCCGTGATAGGAATTCGACCACTGGAATATGTTACACCGGCGAGCTGAGACTCTGTGACTTGCTTGTTAAGCCAGGAAATCACTGAAATGTATAGAGGGCATTGTTCACTGAGTAAGACCAAGAGTACATTTGAAAGGAGTGGTGAGGGAATAGCTTATTAATCTAATATAAGACAAGAATTAGAGTGAATAGTTGGGGTGATGAGTGTATGAGTAAATAAGTGATTGAGTAAGTGAATAAGTGAGTAAAAAAGTGAGTAAGTGAGTAAATAAGTGAGTAAATAAGTGAGTAAATAAGTGAGTAAGTGAGTGAGTGAGTTGGTAGATGAGGCTCAACCATTTTCGTTGGTTTTTAATACTTCTTTGTCATCTTCGATTTGTTTTCGTGCTGTTTCCAACGAAATTGCAAACTTCTTGTTCTGGACAAAGGTAAAATAGAAATTACTTATTGTGCATTCTCGTGGTATTATCATGCTATTGTTATAATTGTTATCATTGTTATTGAAAGTTATCGTTGATTAGCTTTCAAAAAATGGTATTACAGTAGAGAACATAGTAACTTTAATAATTGGTAATGACAGAATAATCTATGCCTACTATATTTACCAAAGACAGTAAAATATTATGTAAAGATAATAGAAAATATGTAAATACAATATGCAATATATAAATATAAAGTCATTATATTAAGACAATACTGTCAATATATGTCATAAAGTAAGAAAATTCAAAGTCAAAAAACAAAAGAAAATATAACAAAAAGACAATAAGCATGATTCTATTTCACTAACATCATCTTTCAACGAGTCCAGGATACGTCGCGAATCATCTGCTGTCCTTTTATACTCATCAATATCACGAGCCTTTTCAGCCAATAGTTTTTCTTGTTCAGCTATCACCTGACTCCTCACTTTTAACTGTCATGGCATTTGTAGCAAGTATTATTTCCGGCATGCAATTACAAATATAACTACTAGGTAGTTTTAGTTAGAATTGATAATTACATCGAAGAGGTAGGATATGCAAAGAGAATATATTTGCCAAGAATAATGGACCTACCGACATTCTGGCACATCTCACCAAACTCCACCTCACCTCACCTTAATCTACCTAACCTCACCTCACCTCAACTCACCATACTCCACCTCACCTCACCTCAATCTACCTAACCTCACCTCACCTCAACTCACCATACTCCGCCTCACCTCACCTCAATCTACCTAACCTCACCTCACCTCAACTCACCATACTCCGCCTCACCTCACCTCAATCTACCTAACTCCACCTCACCTCACCTTAATCTACCTAACCTTATCACACTTACCTCACTTCACCTCATCTCATCTCACCATACTCCACCTCACCTCACCTCAATCTACCATACTCCACCTCACCTCACCTCAATCTACCTAACCTCACCTCACCTCACCTTAATCTACCTAACCTTATCACACTTACCTCACTTCACCTCATCTCATCTCACCATACTCCACCTCACCTCACCTTAATCTACCTAACCTCACCTCACCTCAACTCACCATACTCCACCTCACCTCACCTCAATCTACCTAACCTTATCACACTTACCTAACCTCACCTCACCTCATCTCACCATACTCCACCTCACCTCACCTCAATCTACCTAACTCCACCTCACCTCACCTTAATCTACCTAACCTTATCACACTTACCTCACTTCACCTCATCTCATCTCACCATACTCCACCTCACCTCACCTCAATCTACCATACTCCACCTCACCTCACCTCAATCTACCTAACCTCACCTCACCTCACCTTAATCTACCTAACCTTATCACACTTACCTCACTTCACCTCATCTCATCTCACCATACTCCACCTCACCTCACCTCAATCTACCATACTCCACCTCACCTCACCTCAATCTACCTAACCTCACCTCACCTCACCTCAATCACCTCTCATCTCACCTCATCTCAATCTACCTAACTTCACCTCACCTCACCTCAACTCACCTCACCTCACCTCACCTCACCTCACCTCACCTCACCTCACCTCACCTCAACTCACCTCACCTCACCTCACCTCACCTCACCCCACCTCACCTCACCCCACCTCACCTCACCCCACCTCACCCCACCCCACCTCACCTCACCTCACCTTGTTGTGATATCCCTTGATATCGGTCTGAAGGCGTTTAATGATTTCGTTGCCTTTAATCAACTCGTCTGACATCTTCTTCACGGAGCCCTCAAGTTTGTGGACCTGTTTGCGGCGTCTGTCCACATCCTCTTCCCCTCGAGTCTAGTGAAGAGGAGCTGTTCGTAATAAACGTAGACACCCTCTTCTCGAGGAGGGTTGGAGCGGGTGTGAAGAGAAGTTACAAGGGAGGTAGAGTAGTTGGGATATCGAGTTGAACAATGTAATTCTGCCGTCGGAAACCTTATGCTCCTTTTCCAATTGCAGAAGTTCCGAGGTTTTGGTCAATAGCTTGTCTTTATCCTGAAAGTCGATAGATACAGAAATTAAATTGTCTAATTCGACTAAATTAAATTTTTCATTCTGTATTATATTTGCTTAATGCGATTAATAGAAATGTTCAAAAAAACTAACAATATAGATAAAAACAAACAATGGAATAAGAATGGTCAGATGGATGAGTTGTTTTTTGTTAGACGGTCGTAACTTTCTTTATATAGATCAGGTGAGTTACACGAGCAAGTGAAAGTAAACAAAATGTAATGAGTGGAAGTAATTACAATATACTAAGTATAATGGATTATAATATACCAATATACTTAGTATAATGGTATATTATATACCAATATACTAAGTATAATGGTATATTATATACCAATATACTAAGTATAATGGTATATTATATACCAATATACTAAGTATAATGGTATATTATATACCAATATACTAAGTATAATGGTAGTATATTAAAATTAAATCTATTTTATATTAAAATTACCAATCAGGAAAAATTTAAAAAATTTTAAAAATTAATAAAGTGACGATATTAAGTTCTTTCGGATTCTCCTCATAAGTATGTAAGTATGTAAGTATGTAAGTATATAAGTATGTAAGTATGTAAGAAGCGAAAGAAGTGAGGAATATTGAAATGGTGGGGAGAGGAAAAACTTTGAGTTCCTGATCGAGGACCGCCAGCCGAGTTCTACTCTGAGCCGCTGAGGTCTCCAAGCCACCGACTACGCCTTCTAGGCGGCCGACTTCGCGACGAGAAGACACCACATCGCCACGGCAACGTCGATGTTCCTCCTCCAGCGTTGACAGCTTGAGTGCGAGTTCCCGGAGAGACGATTCACTGCGATACTTCGTGTCGGTGAGGTCCTGCGGAGACACCAAATCAGTTAGCTAACAAATCCAGTACAGAGGAAGTCGAGGAATATTTCTTTATTCGCCATAATCAATGGTCAAATAATATCCACTCTAATTATTCGTAAACGTAGATATGTAAATTATGGCTCCTTTTGATTTCAGAAATGAAAAGTACTGAAATTATAACAAGTAAATATAAATTTACTAGGAATAAAATTTATTTTAAAAACATTTTTTATACAAATGTATTTAATGATGCTTGTGTTATATACACTCTGTGGAGTCATCCCATATCAGCAGACCTGGCGATATCAACCTTGTAACTACCCCCCGGATAACCTATAATCACTTCAAAGCAGCTCTTGGCTAAAATGTTCACTTTCTAACGAATCGACCATTTCGAAATATTATTCCAAGATTAATTTATTTCGCTAGGCAGACTATACACAACCATTAGCAACCGAAAACAATTCATATAATAATTATTTATATAATTATATATATATAATATATTAAATTCAATATAAATGTTAATAAATAGCATAGTTATAATCTATCATAATCAGATAATGTAATGTTTTAAAAAAACACAAACTACTGTAATTATATTTAACTAACATATTTTGAAATTAAAAATAAATTGATATTTCTATAATTTGATTTACTAAAGAACATATAGAGAAAAAAGGACTTTAAATAATATATTTCATTTACAGTTAAAATATAATACAATGTAATATTCGCCTAAAAAAGATCACAATATAATTTATAATGGTAACAATTTGCGTTTATTCGGAGTTGGTTGCTTAAACAGGGCCATAGTACGCCGACGGTTGAAATCTATTGTCACGATCATGCGATAATATTCCATTGTGGTACTATTATATAGGAGCATTAAAAACAACACCATTAGGGCATTTCGAATTAGTTAGTCGCGAGCTACGAGTGACCTTATTGGAGAGGTCGACCTTGCCGAGTTTGTCTTGGAGGTCGCGGATAGAGCGATTCGACTGTTCCTCGGAAACACGTTTCTCGCGATCCATCTTGTTGAGCAGGTCACTTTTTTCCTTCGTGGGTTTGGGTGCGCGTGGATTAACAACTAGAAATGTGGGGGTAAGGTGTAGAATCTAGACGAGGTGAGGTGAAATTCAATTGGCGATTAAAGTGTCAAGTTCAATATTCAGATAGAATTAGTTTTAAATTTGTTATAATATTTCAATGTCATTTTTTTAATAAAATATTAATTTTCTACGGCAACATTCGGGGGCAACATTATTACTCTGACTAAAATTTGTATTCAAAATCAATCGATCATTTAAAGATGATAAAATACAATAGACTAACTAGAAAGTTGTAGATAATTAGTCGTATAAGGAAGATTACTTTCTGCAGGATTACTTGTTCACATAATAAATTGAACACTCGAGCCATTTGACTTAAATTTTAGATATTACTATTTTAAACATTTCACTTCACGTTATGTTTGGTGATGTAATTAGTTACGCAGTTATCTCGATAACTGCTAAAGACGCAATACAAAATTTCACAAAAACAAAACGGTGATTTAAATTCAGGCACTTTTTAATTATAATCAGAAAATGAAGAGATAATTAATATTTAAATATAAAATTAAATATAAATCAATTTTACATCAAACACTTAAATTGTATAATTGGCGATATAAAAAATTAATTTAATCTTATTGTAGCATACGGACATGAACACATTATTATAATATATGATTAATCAAAAGTGCCTGGATTAAAGCTGCACAATTCACGAGAAATGATATATACTTATCAACTACGTTTATAGATGAAAACATTTGGAAAGTGTGGTGACTATTTACTTTACCTGCTGGGTTTTCTTGCGCTCTTCATTAACTGAGTTCGCTGCTTCGCAGGAAACGTCGGACAACCGTTTAGACCAATCGGATTCGGCGGTTTCGAGTAGTCGCGACTTCTCGGCCAATGAGGCTCGAGCGTCAGCTAAGGCGCCGCCCAGTTCTGCTTCGCTGCTTTCCGCCCTCATTCTCAATTTCTCATTTTCAAACTGCAAACAATTTAATAACCTCAGATAACACAATGTAATATGAGCTAATTCATTAAGACATTTTTAGTTATATACCATATAGAATATAAGGAGATAAGGATTTAAGTAAACAATAGAAACAATACAAGGATTGTATAAAAAGATACAACAGATTGTCTCTAAACCTGTTACGTTTTTAGCTTTCATACTCAACCACTGACCAACTAACCATGTTTAAAGGTTACATTATGTTATGAAGATTCCAAAATATTCTCCAATAGCTGTGACCCTTCTAAATTTAGTTATTGAAATAGGAAGCAAGATTGTATTTGATATGCTTAAATAATCTATTTAATAACAATAGAACAATATAACAATAGATTTTTATATTATATACGCCTTTTTTTACAAAGAAAATAATATTAAATAATACTAATTCACAATAATATTTTAAAGAAATATTTTTTCAAAACTATATTTCATGTGAATAGTATTTATAATTTAAGATTGTATTTCATAAATATATCGCATGGAAAAGTTAGAATATCATCGGATCATGACATGGAAACTGAACAAGTACTATATTAGCTATAACCAAAAGTGTCAAAAACGTCTCACAGACCTCTTTCCTCGAACACCGCTTATCTGATCTTACTCAATTTACCCGACACTTGTGACCCCACTAATTAGTACCGATTCCTTAAACTACTCCATAAATTGTTTGAAAATGAGTCGAGTAGATTTCTCTACTACTCATCTTAAATCAATCTACTAATCACATTCTGCTGATACTGCCGATTCAAATTCTAACTTGACCCCTCCGACTCCAGATTCTAACTTTATAGTCTTTGAGGCAGGAAGCCAGGTAGTCTTTGATGTCCTTGTCACAGCCAGGCAACAGTTTCAGAGATAGGTGGGTGAGGTGTTTGAATGCATTGGTCTCAATAACGTTCAAACAAGCAGATGGCGTACCTGAACTGGGTCAAATAAGCTTTAGGTGAACAATAATTAAATAGATAGATATAATAGATACTTTAGCATACATAACATACTAATTAATATTAATAAATATATTATATATTTTTTAAATAATTCTGAAAACTATTTTAATATATGTTTAATATTTGTAAAAGCTCATATAGAAATTCGACATAAATGAATTATTGTTAATATAATATTTGTATATAAATAATTTTGCAATCTGCTATATGTTCAACTTAAAGTGCCTTGTATAGGTCATATTGCCACGTATAAGTTAAAACGGGCAAATTGATAATCCAAACAAATTATTTTATCCTTAGTAAAATACAAATCAATACTTCTGTTGATAAAAGTTCTAAATTTCCCATGGATATAGTATATAGTATATATTATAAGTTTCACTAACCTGATGCAGTATAGGTCAATGATGAACTTTGGGATGTCTTTCGACTTCTCTGCAATCGCCAGCTCAAGCAGTTGGATGAACTTCTGCGGAAATGCGCCGAAATCCACAAGCAAACCCTGTTGAACTTTCAACCTAAATTCGATCGAGCCACGAGATGAGTGGTATCATTTGACCGACAGCGAGCAAAGGTGGGTTTGACGTAGACAAAAAATAGTTTTAAAAGTCTAGATAACAGACTAGAATTCTAATTAAAAAAATCTAAAATGGGAATGATCCATTGAATAATTAAGAATAATCCATTATCAATGAGCATAACGCTATTGGCTAAAATCAATGGCATTTTGACATAGTAAACGGCAATCTTATAATATCCAGTATTACGGCACTATGTAGTTTTGTACAAACACTTGGAAATCCTCCTCATTCAGTCGAAGGGTGTAGAGAAAAAACAAATCCTGTTCCTCCGTCAGCCTAACAACCAGATCCTGCCAGAGTGCAGTATTCGTATTTGCATTAATAATATTTCAAATATTCAAGTAGATTGGGTATAAAGTTTCATAAAAATTCATTAGAATCTTACTTGAGTATTATTTATGCAGAATTATCTTTAGAAATTAGTTTATAAACAAATGCATACCTTTCTTGCAACCGGAGCTACGATTGTATCAATGTATATACTAAGATGTAGATTAGTTCTTCTGCAAAATCATAAATGTAAACCGTTACTATATAATATATATAAATATGGAATGTAATGGAAAATAATTACTTAAATTATGAAAATTAATAAGATAAAATTAAAATCGATATGAAATAAAGATAATTTTTAATCTAAATAATATGTTAAAATTAAATGATTTAAATATATTTACTTATGATTAAATGAAGAGTGGTTTGTGTTATGAGTTTGGGTTAGGGTTTGGGTGTAGGTTTGGGTTTGGGTTTGGGTTTGGGTTTGGGCATGGGTTTGGGTTTGGGTACCATCACTAAATCTCCTTCATATTAACAATCGATCGCAACTCTATATGAATATGATTTAGTGATCTGTTGAACTCTCTCATCGCCGCATTGGACAGCTGAGCTCTGAATGTTTTGCTTGCTTCCCCTTTATTGTAACTATTAACACTACTAACTAGATAGACATACACAAAACTCAATAGCTATTAACAAGTATTCAGCCATAGCAAACCTTCCAGCATGAAATTAAACTAGCTAGCAATCATTAAAAGGCATTTATATCACAAATCGACCACAGCTTACCGATTTACTTATTTGACTTACTTAATAATAAATCTGACAACTTTTTATTATGAAAGAATAAAAAGCTACTTACAATTCCAAGGTACAGAGCTAAATGATATGAAGCGCTAGCTTTCTCATGCGCTGATTCTTTGTTATGGAAAACAATGCCTACTGATATCTGCTTACTGGAAAATATCCCAATTTTACGAAACAATAGAAAACAATATTATTTGTGTATTAAGTGATATTCATCAAATCCTTGATATTCGAATATAAGTTGATATATCAATTGAAATTTCTATGTTGACGTTCTCAGAATCCAAATCATACATAAATATTCAAATAACCATATATGGTTTGTTGATAATTCTATTGATGTTACTGCAGTCAGAAAAATACAAACATATGTAAACTATGATCTAACCTTGATCTTCAAAATATCAAATTAATATATTCCTTTTTAACTAAGATATAGTTTTTTTAATATCGTTTATGATCAACGGGCTAATTTATTCAAAAAGTGAATATTGTATAAACCGAAACTCCATAATAGATAAAGAATTGGATAAGATTTTTTCAAAATTTTGATATAATAATATAAAAAATAGAATTTCATTTTTTATATAGCTTATGTTTAATAAATATGTATAACTATAACTATATATATACTAGTGTAAGTATAGTATATTAAATATATACTATAACATATATAAACTATACAATATAATACATCAGATTCTAGGGAAACTTAGCAGAAAGTTTGAACAGAAATAATGTGAATTCAAAAGTTAATATACCTGTCTTCGCGATCATTTTTATATTTTACAGTTACTGGGAGTTCCTTTGAGAACAGATCTTCCATAGCGTTTTCATCCGTTATTCATTTGAAATTATCTATAGACATATAACTTATTATTAGATTATAATAGTTTAAAATTTATTATAGAATTAGTTATTTATACAACTATAATTTATCTAAAATTTAAGTATACCTAAAATTATAGTATTATAGATTTTTTTTTGTTTTATAAAATAAATAATTATTTCATTCTAAAATAACATCATAGAAACATGTAAACCTCCCAAATAGTTTGAATCATGCAGTGTAAAGTCCGTATGTCAATTTAAATCTTGAATCTAGTTTTATTTTATATATATTTAATAAATATATATAATAAATTGTATTAATTATATTTATCAAACATTAGTATTTCTATATATATATATTTAGATATTGATATAACAATTTCGATATTTAATATTTGTATACTATATAAAAAATGCTCATGGTAATAATTATTATACTTTAGTAACAATACATATAAATAATGCAGAGTACAGTATCCTGCATACTACATGATGTTTCTATTATTTAATAATTATGCATGGTTTAAAGTTATTATTATATTATGCATATGCTTTGTACATTTATAGTTGTATAATATAATATAACATAATTACACCCCATTAATAACAAAGACTTAACAGAAATAATTACATATAATTATACAATACAAAGAAATTACAAAATATATAATTCTCTATATAGTATATATAGCAAAGTTTTGTGAAAAATACATTTTCATTTCATTACACATTTATATATGACTTTGATATGTATAATATATTTAATACACTATAGTTTACTTATTAAAATATGAATCATCACAGTAAATCATCGAGGTGCTATCGATAGAAGTCAGCTTTCCTTTCATATTATTTCTATTGCGCTAATTTATAAATTTGTTTTGCACATATCCTGCATAATTTGCACTCGCATTAAATTTGACTCGTTCTACATAGTTATTTATCGCTTTATACGATTGTTATATTTTATTTTCTAACAACATATAAGAATATAATTTACATAGTAACTTATATTTTATAAATATTGTACATGATAATACACATATTAAATTAAATATAACACAATTAACATAACTTAATTAGCATATGTATGTATTCTAACGGATGCAATAACTGCTTAACAATACTTAGATAGAAAAAACTTTAATAAATAATATTTTTTAATCTAAAAGTATAAATAAGTGTAAACAAGTTCAATTTTCAAACTATTAACAATAATAATAACTACTTATATGCACTTATTAAATTATAGATTTAGTAATCTAAAATTATTAATAATAATATAATCTATAGTAGTATGTTTGTAAGATGTTGCTAAACATTGCTTAGCTATAGTTAGTTATTCAATCGCGTTCTACCAAATCATATTATATTATTTTAATGAACTATGTGTATACAAGATTAAATTTGCTGTAGTTTTATCGAATAGTTATAATTATCCTAAGAAGGTTGATATAAAAGATGAAAGATGTGGTTTAAATCCAAAGGGTATAACTTAAAATATAAATATATATTGATAATGTAATCTCTTATGAGATGATACCTATAACTTATATTAAATAAATACATTTAATTAAATTCCCAAATATATAACTAAATATATTATTAAATGTATCATTTACAATAATAAAATACACACACAGGCAATGATGGTCCTCCATTCTTTGGATTTGCTTGCCACTATAGATTTATAATTTTCATATAAATATAAAAAATATAAAATATAAATATATATTTATATTTTATGTATATACTTGCCACTATGATCCAATGGTCACATGAATTGTCAATCCCTATTAAGTATGATGTAAATATTTTTAATTCTTCTTATATGCATGTTATCTCCCTATGGACTTCATTTGTCTTTGAGTATGGCCATCAACGATATATATAAATATATATATATACTACATCAGGATATAAAAAAAGTATAATACAATTTATATAACTAAATAATAATTATATAATATAAATTAAAATAAATTAGATTGCAAACATCCATTAGAATACTTATACAAAACTATTATAGCTACATCTTTTTAATATTCTCCTTGCCGTGAGGAACCAACATTCTAAACAGTCTAGCCAATATTAAAATAAGTCGCCAATCTACCAATTCTTCTGCATCTCACGATATCCTTCATATAAATAATTTTGTCTGCGAGAATATTAAATAATATATATATACATATATAATTAATAAATACAACATATAAAAAAATGTAAGTATAATATTAATATGGTTAAATAAATATATGTATGTATGTGGATATATCTTATATATAAGGAAAAAAATTTAAACAAAATGATATTCTTTCTAGAAAATATAATAACCATATAGAATATATTCTAAAGCTATAGCTTTTAAAATAATGTTTGATAATAAAATTTTAATATTTGCATGATTGTTATTATATTATAAAGTTATGTTCCTTGTTTTATTGTATTGTTAATTTTTTAAATTCTCTGATACTTTTTTATTCACAAGAATAATAATGGTAATTATAAAGTAATAATAATATGTAATGCATTACAATGTTATGATAGTGGTGTTTGTAATGAGCCAGTGGATCCTGTGTAATCGGAAGTACAATGGTTTTAGATTATTTTAAACACAGGTGTCGATTGTATATTGGTAGTGTATTCCACAGAATGCGTGACGAGATTTTAAAATCAAGTCGTATTTATACTACCCGTTATATTATCGGTTTATTAAGTTATTTTGTTAGTAGATCGTCTAAAAGATGTATTAAATCAAAGTAAGTTCTACAAATGAGTAGGCGTGGGAAACGATATAGCATTGCGATATAGTAATTGCATATATGCGGTGTGAGTTGTAGCATATTTTATAATTTACTTTAATTAACAGCTGTCAATTACTAGTCTTTTTGACAGCATATGGAAATTTTCAGTAATTTATCAAATCTATCCTTTCCATATTTAAATTTGATAAGTAAATAAATGTGATATATAATAAGTATAAATAAGTATAAATACTTATAAATCTTTTACCAATATATGTGATATTATAGTTAAATATTTTTATATATTCATCGGGAATCGTAATCTATGAAATATATATACTATAGTATACACTATACTCTAAATATATATATATATATATATATATATATATATATATATATAGTTATATAATAAGGGAAATACCTGTAATATACAAAGCTATAGCCAAGATTACATTGGGCTATAGTGACTTCCAATATTACCTTGGGTGACATGTTTTTTCTAATCTTCCCTATACGTTATAATCTATTTTTAACAAACTTGACTCTAATGCATGAAGGCTATTAATATTATTTTCCATTGGCAGAACATAAGTAAATTATTATATTCTTAACGATATATTTTAGTTTTATAACACTGTATATTAATGAAGATACATTTATAAGTGTATCTGTATTATTATTGTAGGCAGTATTTCCAGTAATTCATTTTTATTAGTATATTTTATAGGCAGTAATGTATTATCAGTGAGGCAAGCGTATACAATATTAACGGTATATTGCTATACGAATTACACAAAGAGAAAGTTGAGTAAAGTGCAATGTAAAGTTTAATATCGTATGATACGCTGACGTAAGCGCAAGTTCGTATTAATCTTATTGATTTGTTTAGTATTTATGTAAATTGATGCATTTACAAATAAAATAGTAAAGGCCCCGTTACAGGTCATTGTGGAATATTGTATATTTGCCTAGTTTTGGAAAATAAATATTTAAGTATGATTTGAAATAATAGAGCAGTAACTTTAACTCTTAAAGAATGAAAAAGCTATATAAGTATAGCTTATCTAGTGTATTTAAAGCAGAGCTCAAATCCTGCCTAACTAGTTAGAAACACAAGATATACTGGCCTTTTTAAATCCAAAGAAGAAATGGCATCTGAATCATTTCTTGTTAGGGAAGTTGTTGTGATATGTTGTAGTATATAAGGTAAATGTTGTTGTTGTCACATAACTGTTCTATCAAATATCTAGTGGAATTAGAGAAAACTATTAAATAGAAAATATATAATGGCGTATAATTAAATAAATTATTTTTGTAGGGTTTTCATTTTTTTCAGTAAATGGAAAACTAAAGTATTTTTGATTCACATTAAAGACAAATGTATTCGGTTTGGGTATACATTAAATTATTTATAGTTTAGATTATTATATATAATATAGTTTTAGAATTTGTATTGAAAACATTCAATTATGCCCGAACATGTGAAGGCAATTAACGTAAGTTATGGGTTTTAATGATTAATTTTATTTTTAAAATGTAAGTCTAGTGCATGAATAATACAAAGAAACTATTATGTGGAGTTTTACATGTAGTTCGTCTAGTTTAATATGTATTCTATAAATTACTTTTATGCTATTTTTATCGTTTTTAATGATTTAGATTAAATATTTAATGTTATAGCATTAAAGATATATCTTTAATACATTATTGTATTTTAAATATTTTATATTTAATGCGATAGTTTAAGTCCTGTTATTAATTACAAATCTCTTGCATCTTAATGTGTATCCTATAATCTTAATTACTTTAAATTAATATTGGTTTATATGATAATTCCTAGAGATAAATATAGTACATTTAAACAAATTAAAGGAATTATAATTCTATAGATTATTTAAAAATATATAATATACATGATATCGTTTATATGATATATAACTCAATTTGCTAATTATTAATATAATATGAATGATATATATATAGTCTACCGAGATGACTAGCTGATTTGAACAGATTTATATAAATAATATTCACAAACTACCCGTATTCTTAAACACATAGATTATGCATCATAATATAAGCATCCAGAACAATGTACATTTTATATGTAGAATATTAGTTAGTAATGCCATTATAGTGTATCAAATATATATATGAATCATATATAAAAGATATATTGTTGAAGACCGATAGAAAATTAAGATCATTTTCCAGAATCTCTAGACAACGTTATCCCATTAGATTATTAATTTGAATATAAAATAACAAAAATATCAATTTATACCAAATAACAGACATATATTAAATATAATTTATTAAAGAAAATAATATATAATAACAATAAATTAGAAGATTACTCTGATGATTCAGATTTTGAAGAATCGGAGTCGGAGTTATCTGTGGTGCTTGAACTGGAAGAACTCTGGGCAGTTTTCCGTTGTACTCTGCGATTATCTCTTTCATATCTTCGATCATCTACTCGTTTCTCGGTTTTATCTCTTCTACTGCTAAGTTCCATCCTGCTTTCACCACGACTACGTTCATTATATTTTTTGTCTTTCTTCATATTACTGTGTTTATAATTCGTATCCAATTCTGGTTTTTCCATCCAATCTTCATTAGTGGGTTTTACCTGTTTCTTTTCAATCCATTGTTTTGACCTTTTATCTTCAGAAATTCTAACTACCTTTTTCCCTAAATTACGATCCGATTTATCATCAGCATAATAGTTTCTTCTTTTCTTTCCATTTTTAATATCTCTTTCTTCGCTTTGAATATATTCTCGCTGATCTCTTCTTTTTTCTTTTACATCTTCATATTTTTGATTTCTTCTAGATTTCCGCGAAACAATTTCCTCTTCGGAAGATTCAGAAGATGACGAATCGCTTTCAGACGATGAACTTTTAGATTTAGTAATGATTCTTCTTCTTTGATGCCTTGCTTTTTCTTCGCCTGTATCTTTACTTTTTCTATCATTATAATTCTTATTCTTAGAAGGTACATCTTCATCGCTGCTATCATATCTGTATTTTTTATTCTTTTTTAATTCCTGTCTCTTAAGATTGAATTTTTTCGCTCTGAGGTCTTCTTCAAAATCATTAATTTCTTTCTTGTACTTATCATTCTTTATTTTCTTTGTAACTTCATAGCGAGTATATTTTTTCTTATTATAACTAGAATCGGAATTATCAGATATAGAAACATTCTTCTTGTAATTAGATTTCTTTTGTTCTACGACAAATCTACAAATCCTTTTTTCTGAAATCGGCTTATCATCTTGATTTCTCCTACGATGTTTAGGTTGCGGTGAATTATCCTCTTCGCTCGAGCTACAGCTGGATTCAGGAGTTCTGTCACCCTTTCGTTTGCGTGACCAGTCTACATGGCGTTTTTGCCTATCTCGCACATCTCGCTTAGAAATCCTTTCTGGCTGATTGCGATTTGAGTTATCAGAACTATCCGATGAAACGTATTTTTTCTTATCTACTTTTGAAGATCTGGAATATTCAGCAATTTCTTTAGCTTTCAACCGAGATTGACTCTTTACAATGGCTACTTCGGAACTATCAGATTCGTATCTCTTTCGTTCGTTTTTGTAAACTCGTGTGCTTGATCTTTTCACTTTCGGTTTATGTTCACAATCTGAACTTTCATACGAAGAGTGATATCGATGCTTTTTACTCTCCTCCATTCTATCCCTCCGTTCGTATTGATTTTCCTTTTCGAGTTCTTTTTCATGTCGATACTTCTTTCTTTCGATTGTTTCTTCAATGTCAGCAGATATACGACTCACTCTAAACCGCTTCTTTGTAGTATATTCGTGACTGTTGTCTTTGATATTTTTCATAGATTTTTCCTCTTCATCTTCATAATCATCACGTCTTTTTTCTCGATCTGTTTTCTTAGATGATCTACCACTTCTTTCATCAATCTTGACATTTTCTTTCCTAGAAGATTTTCTAGAATCTCTTACTGGAGAATATTCTTCCTTTCGTCGTTCAGAATGGATTTTTCGTTCTTCCCTTGGAGCTATCTTGACTTTATGCTCCGATTTATCTTCATCAGATCTTTCATGTCTGGATCTACTATCCACTTTGGGAGAGTATTTTCTCCGAGACCTGTGTTCTAGTTTCGAATACTTATCACTGCGAGACATTCTGTCTTCAGATGCATTTCGTCTGGGAGACCTTCTTTCGGCTAGTGAAACCTTCATATCATCTTTAGCGCGAGAAATATCTTCATCCTTGGTAGTTCTTCTATCAGATTTGGAATATCTCTCTGACTTTTCATTTTCGAGAGAATTTCTCCTATTTCTAGATTGTCCATTGTTGTGAGTAGGTTTTCGACCTTCTTGTCTATATTTGCTGTTATCTTTAGTGCTATCTTTCTTAGTATTTTGTGGACTGTCATGTTTACGACCTTTATTCTTTCGCCTTCTTTTGGTCCTAAGCGCTTTGGAACAGTCTATAAAATAAAGTGAAATTTTTATAATTTATAAATTCTATAATTTGATCTCTTAATTTTAGATGATCATTCGAGAAACTCCTATTAAATATTATTCATATTTATAAAATCACAATTATCTACAATTAAGAAGATTTTTTGAATAAAATATATTTCCTGATCAGGTTGAGAGCTAACCGCTGGAGGAACTGCTGGATGAACTGCTAGCAGAACTGCTTGAAGAACTACTGCTGCTAGAGGAACTGCTGCTACTGCTACTGGAAGAACTCTTTACCATCGTTTCAACTTTCTTCTTCGGGTTCGAAATTAAGAACTTACGTAAATCGTCGCTGAAAGGTATAAACTATAGTTTATATCTTATATATACTAGAGGTATGGGTAACATAAGATTTTGTGATGATCAAAATTTACAATGTGAATAAATATGTATTCTAATAAATTTTAATAAAGCATACTCATATACCAACGTTAAGCCTCCTAGACCAATCGAAGTAAAGAAGTTGATTGCAAATCGGGTATTTTGAGGATTGTTCCTCGGCATGATGCCTTCGAAATTAAGGGCCATAGTTCTGTTGGTGTCAAGCATAATACAATTGTGATTAGTTTACAAACTTTTATAGACAACAAATACTTTGGGTTCGTTTACATATAATGTTTATCTGAAGTGAGTACAGTTTTACATCTCTTTATTATTGGTGAGAAATGATAGAATGAGGTTCAAGTGGGGTCGAGATTCAATCGGATGTCAAATGTTCAAAAATGATCAAAATACTAACTGATCCTGCAGGCGATCGTTGAACTTGGGAATACCTAGCACCTCGCTAATCTCCTGGAACAGAATCTTTAAGAAGATACGACTAGAAGATGTAGTGTCGTCCAGGTTTAACTTGATTACTTCGAACACCTGGGATATGATATGATACGATGGGTCATATGGTATGGAAAGGTATAGTGAAAGTGTAGGCGTGAGAGTGTGAAGTTGAATTTGATCATTTAATATAGTTCATTTAATAGAGTTCATTTAATAGAGTTCATTTAATAGAGTTCATTTAATAGAGTTCATTTAATAGAGTTCATTTAATAGAGTTCATTTAATAGAGTTCATTTAATAGAGTTCATTTAATAGAGTTCATTTAATAGAGTTCATTTAATAGAGTTCATTTAATAGAGTTCATTTAATAGAGTTTATTTAATGGAGGTCATCTAATAGAGGTCATCTAATAGAGTTCAATTAATAGAGTTCAATTAATAGAGGTCATCTAATAGAGGTCATCTAATAGAGTTCAATTAATAGAGATCATCTAATAGAGTTCAATTAATAGAGATCATCTAATAGAGTTCATCTAATAGAGGTCATCTAATAGAGTTCATCTAATAGAGTTCATCTAATAGAGTTCATCTAATAGAGTTCATCTAATAGAGTTCATCTAACACTCCAGGATATCGCATCGGAGTCAATTAGATGGGCAAAGAATTTGGCGACGTTGCGCAGTTTGTTGGTCTCTAGAAGGTGGATGGCTTGGTACTGGTCACCGAACATGTCTTGGAAAGGCTCGGTGTACTTCTTGTCGATCAAACAGAAGCGCTACATGGTGAGAGGGGGTAAGGTTAGTATACACGGGGTGAGGGCAGACAAAATGAACATAACGTACTATTTAAACATGCCTTAAAATAGAATTACAAATGTAGTAAATGACCTGAGCAAGTAGGCCGAAATACTTCTCATAGGTGCGCTGTTGTGAACAACAATCCAAGATCATGTTGCATAACTCTTTCTCCTGGCCGGGCTTGATGTTCAACTGTAAAGGGTCCATGGGGTCATACATACTAAGTGAGATACTGGCTAAATAGATACTGAAAAGTAATGATGAAATGTACATATTATTGATGTTATTACAAGATGGAAAGTTGAAAGAAAAAAGTGACTACCACAAATATTAAATAATTGAAAATTCTAGATGAAGACTTCAGTATTTTAAATTGGAGCATAAGGAGAGTGCAACAGGATGTGATCAAAGGAGTAGGTGTCAGTGAGGAGGTGTCAGTGAGTAGGTGTCAGTGAGGAGGTGTCAGTGAGGAGGTGTCAGTGAGGAGGTGTCAGTGAGGAGGTGTCAGTGAGTAGGTGTCAGTGAGGAGGTGTCAGTGAGGAGGTGTCAGTGAGGAGGTGTCAGTGAGGAGGTGTCAGTGAGGAGGTGTCAGTGAGGAGGTGTCAGTGAGTAGGTGTCAGTGAGGAGGTGTCAGTGAGTAGGTGTCAGTGAGGAGGTGTCAGTGAGGAGGTGTCAGTGAGGAGGTGTCAGTGAGTAGGTGTCAGTGAGGAGGTGTCAGTGAGGTGTCAGTGAGTAGGTGTCAGTGAGGAGGTGTCAGTGAGGAGGTGTCAGTGAGGAGGTGTCAGTGAGTAGGTGTCAGTGAGGAGGTGTCAGTGAGGAGGTGTCAGTGAGTAGGTGTCAGTGAGGAGGTGTCAGTGAGGAGGTGTCAGTGAGGAGGTGTCAGTGAGGAGGTGTCAGTGAGGAGGTGTCAGTGAGGAGGTGTCAGTGAGGAGGTGTCAGTGAGGAGGTGTCAGTGAGGAGGTGTCAGTGAGGAGGTGTCAGTGAGGAGGTGTCAGTGAGTAGGTGTCAGTGAGGAGGTGTCAGTGAGGAGGTGTCAGTGAGGAGGTGTCAGTGAGGAGGTGTCAGTGAGGAGGTGTCAGTGAGGAGGTGTCAGTGAGGAGGTGTCAGTGAGGAGGTGTCAGTGAGTAGGTGTCAGTGAGGAGGTGTCAGTGAGTAGGTGTCAGTGAGGAGGTGTCAGTGAGGAGGTGTCAGTGAGGAGGTGTCAGTGACCTTGAGAAGCTTGTGAGCACACTCTTCGTAGTCGAGACTACTCTGCAGGGTCAAGTAGATTGTACGCCGTAAGGTCACCAGGTTGGTTTCCGTGTTGTCGATGATGAACGCCGAGTCCTGGGGCGGTTTGTCTGCTTCAGAGTCTGCGGACGTGAAATTATTGATTTCCTCTAAGCTAAGTTATTACAAAGTAAAGCTAACAGAAGATATTTGTAAAGTAAATGTATTTGAATTCTGAAACCAATTGAAATTGATTTATCATACAATATAAGGAATGTATTATGTTTCAGATGGATATTTTATTTGAGTTAGAATCAAAGTAAAAAGAATTGCAAAAACAATTAGAAGGTAATATTAATGAAGTGATTAAAGTTGAGTGTGATTAGAGTTCTGCAAACCAGTGTCGCTTTCGCTTCCAGTGCCACTCTGCGAATCACTTCCTGAGGAGTCGGAATCTTCACCCAAAATACACGATGCCATCTTTTTATACTTTGCCTCATTATCCAGATAGTTGTTGTCGAGTTGAAAGACGTCTGAAGGAGGAATTAGAAGAGAATATAGGTTAGAAGTTCAAATTACGGGTAAATTATTATGAGTATAAAGTATTATTATTATTATATATTATGAAGTATTATTATTATTATTATATATTATGAAGTATTATTACTATTATTATATATTATGAAGTATTATTATTATTATTATATATTATGAAGTATTATTATTATTATTATATATTATTACTATTATTATATATTATGAAGTATTATTATTATTATTATATATTATGAAGTATTATTACTATTATTATATATTATGAAGTATTATTACTATTATTATATATTATGAAGTATTATTATTATTATATATTATGAAGTATTATTACTATTATTATATATTATGAAGTATTATTACTATTATTATATATTATGAAGTATTATTACTATTATTATATATTATGAAGTATTATTATTATTATTATATATTATGAAGTATTATTATTATTATTATATATTATGAAGTATTATTACTATTATTATATATTATGAAGTATTATTACTATTATTATATATTATGAAGTATTATTATTATTATATATTATGAAGTATTATTACTATTATTATATATTATGAAGTATTATTACTATTATTATATATTATGAAGTATTATTACTATTATTATATATTATGAAGTATTATTACTATTATTATGAAGTATTATTACTATTATTATATATTATGAAGTATTATTATTATTATATATTATGAAGTATTATTACTATTATTATATATTATGAAGTATTATTACTATTATTATATATTATGAAGTATTATTACTATTATTATATATTATGAAGTATTATTATTATTATATATTATGAAGTATTATTACTATTATTATATATTATGAAGTATTATTACTATTATTATATATTATGAAGTATTATTACTATTATTATATATTATGAAGTATTATTATTATTATATATTATGAAGTATTATTACTATTATTATATATTATGAAGTATTATTACTATTATTATATATTATGAAGTATTATTACTATTATTATATATTATGAAGTATTATTATTATTATTATATATTATGAAGTATTATTATTATTATTATTATTATATATTATGAAGTATTATTACTATTATTATATATTATGAAGTATTATTATTATTATTATATATTATGAAGTATTATTATTATTATTATATATTATGAAGTATTATTACTATTATTATATATTATGAAGTATTATTACTATTACTATATATTATGAAGTATTATTACTATTATTATATATTATGAAGTATTATTACTATTATTATATATTATGAAGTATTATTACTATTATTATATATTATGAAGTATTATTACTATTATTATATATTATGAAGTATTATTACTATTACTATATATTATGAAGTATTATTACTATTATTATATATTATGAAGTATTATTACTATTATTATATATTATGAAGTATTATTACTATTATTATATATTATGAAGTATTATTACTATTATTATATATTATGAAGTATTATTATTATTATTATATATTATGAAGTATTATTATTATTATTATATATTATGAAGTATTATTATTATTATTATATATTATGAAGATTAGCGATGTTGCAGTGCAATTCCTTAAACTCGACATGAGCGGAAGCAATCAAATGCAGATATTGCCGTAGCCAATTATGCGTGTTGGCCGTAACGAGAGTACATGCGTACCCAGTTTATTCTCGGCATCTTTTGGTTCTTCCAATAGCATCATGTGCGTGATCATTTCATCGACATCAATTTTGTCGCGCAGCTCGTCGATGATTGCCGGATTGTCCTGCGAAAAGATCAGTGGAGTCGACGATAGCAGAGAAAAGAAGTTAAAACTTGGTTAAATGTTATCATTGGATTAGAGGGGAATGGATTATAGGGCAGCTATCATTGTGGTAATTGTAGGATTTAAAGCATGTCAGTAATCTGGTAGATTAAATGCAGGTTGTTTCAAATAGCGCAGTACATACATATTATTGATCAACTACTATTTCTATTCCCAGCAAAATGATTCAGGCAATTATTATTTTTGATGTTTAAATAAAAATAAATTTGACGACTGACACAATAATGATACTATACATTTTTAGCTTTACGACGCAGGATAAAAATGATAAAACCTATATATTGTGCAGAGTTGAAATTATTATTTCAATTAAATGTGATTCTCAGATATTTGAAATCGCAAAACTGATTTAATTGATCCGGCGGAGGCGCGATGCGAGGACTACCTTGAATTTATTCTTGCGTTTGGCCTGCAACACTTCAATCATGTACTGCACGCGTTGTTCAATGCTGCCCTCGTGTTGAATCTCTCTGAGACTAGAGAACACATCTGCTTCGCGGTGTTAGATACGTCAGGAGTGGACGAAAGTGTAAAGGATGGGTTAGAGGGAAGTGGTATGAGGGGATGGGTTATAGAGAGAAGTGGTACGAGGGGCTGGGAATGATGGGAGGGAAGGGGTGTATGGGGTAAAGTATTTTATATGTTTATAGTTGTTAATTGGTTACTCTAAATTTGACCTTCGAGTCCAGACTTGCAAATCTCCTCCAATGAGAAGGCACACTCGTTCAAGAAGGAAATGGCGATTTCGATAGAATCGGACGTCGGGTTTTCCAACAACAGGGTGAGAATCTCAAGCGCAAGGATCTCGTGGGCCTAAGGAGTTAAAGTGGAGCTAGTCCGACGCGAGAAATTAACGGCACTCGGGACAAGGAAGAGGTCAATTTGTAAGGAAGGGAGGGTAGTCGATGCATAATTTCTCTGTGAGTTAATTTCAAATGAATATATAATGCCGCATCGATGTTTGATGATGAAAAGAGAATAAATAATAAAGATACGAATAAGGAAAGTGAAATACCAAAGGTCGACATTAAATACAAATTAATAAAATAAACTTATTAACTTTATTTCTCAAGAGCATTGTCGAGTTGAGGGACGCTAGCATGTAGTATGTAAAGGGAGGCGGCACTAACCACATGTTGGTTTACCAGATGACCGATGAACTGGACAGAGCGTAGGCACTGCTCCTTGTTGTTGCGACGGAAGCCGGAGCGGAACTGAATCACAAGACGTTTGAGTACCAACTCGCCGTTGGCAGGAAACTTAAGACGGCGGCGATGGAGGAAGTGAATTATAGAATAGATAAATAATTGAACAGAATTCACCGCGGAGTAGGATGTCTGCGATTAATCGGTGAAATGTGTTCAAAATAGAGTTTAAAATAGAGTTTAAAATTGTATCCTTCTTTCCAAGTAAAATTAATGCAACAATAGAATTTATAGATTCTTCAATTCAAATATATATTCAAAAGGATTATTAATAATTACTAATGCAATAATTAAAAATGAAAACTTGTTGTAAATAAATTATATATCATAAGAATAACAAGATGACATTGGAGTTTAATGCTCTGATTTCTCGAAATATAAACTTACCTTAGTATTTAGAATAGACACCAGGCCGGCGTAGATGTGTGTGAATGTTGGTGAAGCCGTTTGCGCTTGAATCACGCACCTGGCAAACCAACCCCTATTGAATAGCGATGATAATATTATCGAAATGCTCATGAAATCTATATATGCAATAGTAATGTATTGTTGTCTTATAATATA
The DNA here is from genome assembly GCA_964035775.1 of Osedax frankpressi. Lineage (NCBI taxonomy): Eukaryota > Metazoa > Annelida > Polychaeta > Sabellida > Siboglinidae > Osedax > Osedax frankpressi. The sequence goes on from OZ038312.1 coordinate 24,308,957, forward strand.
ATCTATAACATGTTACTAAGTGTACATAAACTACAATTACTCGGCGACAATTGTTTTTAAATCATAACATAAATTGCTAGGTATATTTTTTGATTTTTATCATTTATAATTTAAAACTATTATCTTTTAAAGTTGTAATAGAATTTTTGAGATCAATTATATGTTTTTTTTATTATATGTTATATAATGAAAATAAAAAATTAGAATAATATCTGTTGAGTACAAAGTGAAATCAGAATTATAAAAAAACTCAGTCTTATTCTCTGTCTAACAACAGTATCAGTTTCATTCACAAGAGTATAGATATAGTTACTCTCGTTCAAAAATATCTCAAGATAATCCTATTAGTGCCTATATTATTAATACTATCTTGTTATCTAACTTTTTTAATCTTAATAATATTATTAAATACAAATATTTAATTGATATAAAAGTTGTTATTTATAAATAAATTGTTATTTATAGCATGTAACAGAGAATATTAAATTATATGAGAATATAGAGCAAATATAATTTATTTACAAATTGAAATAAAGCAAAATTAATAAAATTCACTTTAATCTCTACATTTTATGATTCTTGAGTCAGCTTTGATCATTATTTATCATTATAAATTTATATTGTAAACCTGTTTAATCAGTATACTTGAAATATGTTATTTATATTACATAACCAAATAACATATGTGATGAAATGATATCATGTAATAGTTCTATAAAATGCTTTCATCCTTACCATTACCTAAATTATTGATTAATAAAAGGAAGTATGTAATGTAAAAAATTACCTGGATTGTTTGCTGAGGAGAAAACCATATAAGGCAATATTATTTTTTTAGACACATAAAAAGATTTTACAAATCTGTAAAAATATTGTTTTCTGGATATTTTTGAAAAATAATACAACTAATAACATTAAATTCATTCATATGGAAAGTAGGTGATATGCTATATACATTAAATATAGCTTTTATAGGAAAATAATTCATTATAGATAATAAATCTAGAGAATTATTTAGAATATAGTATATATAGAATATAGTATTTAGTATATACTAAATTATATATATAATTTAGAAATTACTATAATTAATATAAATATTATGAAGTTTTAATAATTTAAACATAATATAATTAATACCATGTTTAAAATAATTTAAATAAAAGATAATTATTATAAAATTTCTTTCTATGTTTACTGATATTGGTTATTTCATCTTAGATAGTTATTAATGTAACAGAATATCAATTATCATAATATAAAACATACACCAAACAAAGTTTATGTAGTAAAACTATACAAACATGTAATACAACTTGTTTATTTAGTATATGACTTTATTATTGGATACTAGATTAAAATAACAAACAATCATAAATAATTTTAATTAATACAATACATTTTACAGTATCAATTATTATATAATTATATAAATATGATTTATAAATTAAGCATAAGAGAATTATTTCTACATATTAAATATAATTTATAACTTTTGGAATAATATCAGAAATATTATAATATGTAATCAAAATAACTTGAATATATACAAATTATTTCTATTGACATTTTTGATATCATCAATTTTTTAAATACAAAGAAATTGTTTCATATTTTTTTTTAAAACTCAACTAATTTTTAAAGTAGAGATTTAATGCAAACTCATCATTTTTGAAATTGAATAAATATTCATTATCTGATAATATTGCATAGTTAAAGGTAAACAGTTGGAAAATTATTAAAAATGTATGGATTTGAGTAACAAATTCAGAAGTGAAATGAGATACACTTCGTACACACCTGGCACGGACGAGATTCTCCGATATGAGTTCACGCGAGATGAAGTCGATGTTGGACACGTTGACCTTGTTGATGAGACCATTGATACTCTTCTTCAAAGCCTCCCAGGCGATGCGTTGGTACTCCGGCGAGCTCTTGTCCTGTGCGTATGTGTAGGTGAAGGTGGCCGTAGAAACATTACGCCGTTACTTCGTGAATAATATAGATGAATCAGGCGGGCGAAACAATTACCCCTACAAATTAAACACCGCAACGGATTTCGCTGGAACACCGTAGCCTCGGCAACACCTATATATTGTAGTCGGAGAGGGCAGCGAACCTGTACTTTAGCGTTCATAGCGAGCAGGATGGCGGGCGGAATGTAGGCGCCGCCGGTTTTGGTTTCGGTGCCCTGGAGTTTCATGACGGCGGCCTTGCGTTTACGTTTCTCCTCGAGGAACTTCTCGTTGGCTTCATCCTCGTCCAGTTGGCGTTGTTCTTCGGATTTGCTGCGCAAAAGGGAAGCGGAAACGTGCAATATAACGGGGATACAGACTACTCGAATCTTTTGATGCAAACGCAATTAACAATGATTCAAATTCATTAGTATTTCGCTCACGATACATCGATTCTGAAATATTTGATATTTTTTATAGAATCTTGTCACACGATACTTAGTGTACCACTAACAAATGGACACGATTATAATAACTATGACGTAATATCAATAACTCACCCGTCGTCGAAAATAAATTTACTGTGAAAGGGTTTCGATAGTTCTTGGCGTTTTTCATCTTCGTCGCTCTCCACGGCTCGAAACTGACCAGTGTAGCCCCTCTTGTAGTCGTACTGCGAATCAAAAAGGTCACCTTGCATAAACAAAGTTTAAGGACGACATAACCCGGCGAAAATTCCATCTTATCATTAATAAATTTCAATTAAGTAAATACGAATTTCATTACAAAATCATATAAAAAGACATCTAGGAAACTATTTTAAAGTAAAATTTGCCAGTCGAGGTTAAAAGTTGATAAACTAGAAAGTACAAGTTTTAAAGTATACGACACAATAGAATAGGATTTGACTAACACCAAAGGAATCATTGCGACGAGTATGTACCCGATTAGCGCTGGACTCATACCTCGAGGTTCTCTCGTGAAGATGAGACGAGTCTTCGTGGTTACCATGGCGATCTCTATAGTCGACATCATCGCGTTGACCCCTGTCTTCCCTTCGACCTCTATCATCTCTCCTACTTCTATTATCATCCTTACCTATCTCTTTATCATCTTTTCGACTTCTATGAACTTCTCTATCTCTATCATCTCCTTTACCTCTATCATCTCTTCTACTTCGGTCATCTTCTCTATTTCTATCTCTATCATCTCTTCTATCTCTATCATCTCTTCTATCTCTATCATCTCTTCTATCTCTATCATCTCTTCTTTCTCTATCATCTCTTCTATCTCTATCATCTCTTCTATCTCTATCATCTCTTCTACTCCTATCATCATCTCTATCTCTATCGTCTCTTTTACTTCTATCATCTCTTCTACTTCTGTCGTCGTCTCTATTTCTATCTCTATTATTCCTTCCATCTTCTATAGCTTTATTATTTCTTCTACTCCTCTCATCTTCTTTATCTCCATCATCGCTACTATTTCCGTCTTCGCGTTTCCTCTCTTCTTTTCTATCTCTGCCCTCGTCTCTCCCGTTCGCACGGCGACGCGACTCCTTCCTAGTTGCATACTCTCCGGTGTCGCTATCCCCGCTGCTGGCATCATCGCCATCGGAAGTGTCGGCCCGGCGATGCCGACGTCGACGCTGCTCGTGCTTGGCATCGCGGGCATACCTCGTCTCGCGTTTTTGCCTCGCGGTTTCGCGTCTGTCGCGTTCATCTCTGTAGTCGCCGCGGCGGCGTTTCGTACTGCCGTCCGTCACGCAGTCGCTATTCGACACTTCGTGGCCCTTCGATGCGTTGCCGTCGACGTCGTTATTCGAAGCGTCGAGTTCGATTAGCTTACTGGCCACGGCATGGGAATTCGTAGACGACTTGGGCTTCTTTGGAGATTCTAGGAGTCGGTCGCTATCGGTGGCGTTGTGTTCGGACTGTGAATCTAAATCGGTAATGTCACCTTCTGCTCTTAGGGAAATCTGAAATATTGTTAGGCGAATATATTTAATTACATTACAAATTAATAATATAAATTAATTGTACTTATAAAATATACATTTTTAAATGTTATAAACATTACATTAATACATTTAAATAATGTTCATTTCAAAAATATATAATATATTAACCGCTAAATATCATTCAATAATAAATATTATTAGAATTAATTATATTTATATAATAAATATAATATTTCAGAAATAATAAATAAATATCTATTTAGAATAAACATATTTATTCGTTATAAAAAATACTAACATTTATCGGTGATCCACCAGCATATATTTTTTGTGGATTGTTTTCCTTTTCGTGCAATGAAGACTCTCTTAAATAATTAAGAAATTTTAATTCTAGAAAATCGTTGTAATTCAAATATAATATTTATAAAATTATAATCAAAAAACATGTTTTTAAGATAATAAGTATAATATCAATACTAGTGAATTATATTATAAACGGTACCGCTAATTAAACAAAAGAATACAAAATGTTAAAAGGTTTACATTTTTATTATAAATTTGATATATTAAATACAAAGAAGAATTGGGAATATTCTAACATTTGTACTTTTCCTTTTTCATCGTCGGAAGCATTGACATCACACTGTTGAATATATCAATAATGTAATCTCCTTATTAAATATATTTTATTTATAGTAATTCATAATTAAAATACTCCATAACTTATATTTGTGATAATCATAATTAAAAATATAGTGAAAGTTATTAAATACAAATATTATCATTATTACGAAATTTAAAAAATAAATAAAACGGATAATTCTTAATCGTATATAACGTAAATTAAATTAACATACCATTATCAACGCTGTTAAAGTGAAACTCCTGTAGTACCAATATAATTGGATATAGATAAAAAAAATTATATACGAATATTCACGCTTAAATTTTGAATCGGTAGGTGGCAATTTGCCAAAGATGATTTATCCTCACAACCAAAACCAAATTTATTTAAGTTAAATAGAGATCTTAAAAACTAAATTAACCAAATATAAATTAAATATAAAATTAATCAAATATTAACTTTGTAACAAATAATCTATAAATATTAAAAAACAATTATGTACAATATAATACAATTTATGTAAGCAGGAGATTTGATAGGGAGATTAATATAGTGTATATGTAATATTATCATAAACTACAGTTCTTATAAGCCCTCAATATACTGAGTAAATATAAATAACCCACTTGACAGTGTAAACTAATAGTGTAAATACTAACCCATATATGTATACTAATAGCACAAATGAAATAAACGGTGTCAAACACTTTGACACGGAATAAAGTTCTCTGTATGATATACCCTAATAGAGTAAGTTATAAATTACAATATACTTAGCAAAAGATATTTTGTAAAAAAATTATAGTTTCATATAAATTATATATTGAAAATTAAATTACTCCATTGTATTATAATACATACATTCGGTAGAGTCCATTCATCACATACGGTTACATATGTGGTTAAGTGAAACTCATAAATATCAACAGATAACCGAAAATCATTTTTAATACCATATTTAAGATATTCTGTTTTTAACAAAAAATTATGAATTAACTCAATATTTAAATATATTAATTTAAAACTATACTATTTAGTCCCTCTGGATTGATCGAATAGCCGATCTACCTCTAAGCAATATACGCTACTGACACGCCACCGAAGTAGATTCCTATTGATAATATAACCTTTTTAATGTGTCATATTAATTGGCTTATATATCTAAATGAAATCCATTTCTATTTTCGTACGATTCTAATTAAATAATCTGTTTCTAAATAGTTTTGTAGTTACAAAGACAGACGCCATGAATGATTTAAACATATATCTTAAGGTGTCGATATAAACAATGGCTCATCTCAAATGAAACTATTGGTGTTGAGATTTTCAATTGTAACCGATGTATTCCTTTAGGTCATATTTCAACTACTTATAAATTGATATTGAAATTGTTTTATAAAGTAATATAATATTTATTTTTAAGTTTAATTTTAATTCTTAATAATTTTTAATAATTCTAAGAATGCTAGCCTGATATCATTTCTATATTAATTCTTAAATGATGCTTATTTTATCGATGTTAAAAAACTACTCAGTTATAATAACAATATATTATGTTATGTTTAGTTTAGATTATTATTAGAAAAAACTTCTAATATATTACCGAAGTTCAAAAGTTGATTTGTAAAATATCAAATTACTAATTTTAATTATCATAGATATTAATGATCAGAAGCTTAAAATAATATCCCTATTCTAGTATAGGTGTTTTATGCAAAAAAGTATAAGTACATTTATAGTGTATACTAAACTAGTATACATTGTGTAGTGTATAATAGTATTCCAAGGCATGACCCTGAAATACTTCGATACCGACCTCCCTGCAGAGAATATATACTACGCATATACTTATATAGTATACTATCATCCAGGTCTGTATATCTGGTGATCGGTGCAATTCTATTACAGAATAACAATGAAATATATTTCATATTGCGAAACTTTACCGAAGCTGTAAAGAGGTATGCGAACTTCTAGTCATGGACTACGGATGCGAACTATTCTACCATTTTTTCAACGGAAAATAATTCACTGTTGAAACAACCACAAGCCCTTATAAGCCTCTCTACAGAGAAGATTATCTTTAAACTTATCGATTCCGCTTCACCCGACTCCATGACTATTACTATGTTTACAAATCTATAGATTATCAATATCTTATAAACCAGGAAAACATCTTATCCCAGATGGCCCTTTCTCCCGCCATCATACCCGAACAAACATCCATGATCTGATATCTAGTATCCGATATCTATAATATCATCGAAACTTTCACCGATTACGATCCCCATGATGACATACACACCACTTAGCAGATGACGAACATGTAAACCACATCAACTTCACGTCACACACACTCTCCACTATCTCCATATTGGTGATATCAACTACCTTGCTTTTTTGAGACTCGCATTTGATATTAGTTGGCTATTCACGATTCATTATTATGCATAAATATTATTCTTTACGTGCACTGATCTGTCTACGATTAATACCCGTGAATAAATATACCCCTATCCTTTTTTCTCAATGATAAAGTAGATATATAAATAGCACCATCGTATACGATGTGTATAACCATCAAAACAAGCTAGAAATTCCCCTTCACGAATCCGAATAACTGCTAAAAAGAAGAAGAATTAACCCAACTAAAATCTAGAAGGAGCAGGCAGTGTACACTAGTAAATCTACTCCTAGTCGCTGGGACCTGATACTCTGACTAATATATGTGACCGACCAGACTCCCGTGATTTACTGATGATTAACGGCAGTACCATCAGCTGAGCCAGACATAACATACAACATATCCGTGCTACCTTGGATGCACACATACATGATATCCCTAACTAATTCTTAATTTACATTACTATTATGTTCATCATTATACAGTCTTCTTTTGTCTATTTTCATCTAGTTAGAGATTATGCAAAGTGAATAATTTGAAAATACCCATGCAAATTATCATAAAATACTATAATATATATTTTTCCTATATTTTCACATATAATGGATTATAAATGTCATCTAAAAATCACGTCACACAAGTTTAATATGATGTTTCTGGGTAAAATCTACATTATCAATACTATATCAGAATTTCGGAATATAGTTTAACGTACTAATTTATGAGTTACCTTCCAAAATAATGAACGATAGTTTTTATCAATTCATATTAACCATTCAAATTGATAATGTCTGTCGCAATTCCTAATTCTACCAATCAAATTATACGCTATTTGAGAGTTAAATACAATGCTTTACATATACAATTTTATACATAGTATTACATTTTATTCTATAATACGCTTCTATGGTATTTTACGAATACGCAATCTAACAATTCAATTGGTTTGATAAGCCGAAGGATTCATTTTATGCGAGGTTAAACTAAGTATTATTAATTCTATTTTTACTCTTTATTTATTTTTGAATTACCTAGATTATTCTGAACCGATACCTTTAATATGAAATCTCTATGAAAATTTCTATAAAATCTCTAAATTTCAATTAGATTCAAGTTAAAATTAAAATGCTAGTAATCCTTTTTATTACCATGCCATCTATTAACAATAAATGTTATGCTTATGCTCATATAGAACTCTCATAATTCTGACATTGTATTTTTCTCCTGGAATATATAATTTCTTATAATATATTTCTTGTAATATACTTTATTAAGATATTTATATAAACATTATTTGATTTTCGATATCATTAATTTATACCTTTTATATTACGATTGGTGGTGGTAATTAGTTCGTCTATCTACCTTATTAATGGTAAACTTGCGAGTATTGCCAAAGTTTTTTTCAACTACTATGGTCCTCTTATAATCTCGGTGATTCATCTACCGACAAATTATTATATTATTAAGGGTCAACATATGAAAAATATCTATAATTTCCTTGAATAATGCAATCATTGAGGTCACTAAGGTCAAAATTTGAAATTTTTGTAAATAAAAATGTTTGAAACAAAAATGAATGTATTCTATCGCAGTGTTTACTGTTTAGATATACTTATACTTAGTTAATTTTACTGTATATGATTTGGACATGTCACTAATATATAAATACAAATGTTAGTAATTCATTAAATGATATATATATATATGAAATTATACTTTATTTCGCATACTTTAATTTGGATAACAATTACCTGTATCGTAAACATATTCATATCAAAGGTGATATGAGGAGCATCGGCATTAGATCCATCTATCAATATAATTTTTAAATATGTATATTAGCATATGTTGAAAAATGTCTAATGATATTAGGTATATAAAGCATTCGTCAAGTACATACGTACATATAGTACATGCATTATATTTAGTATATGAGGTTATGTAGATAAGTATATTAGATAATAGTTTTATGTCTCCTCTAACGTATAATATATAATATGTCTAATATATAATATGTATAATATATAATATGTCTAATATATAATATGTCTAATATATAGTATGTATAATATATAATATGTATAATATATAATATATCTAATATATAATATGTATAATATATATTATGTCTAATATTTAATATGTATAATATATAATATGTCTAATGTAAAATATGTCTAATATATATTATGTCTAATATTTAATATGTATAATATATAATATGTCTAATATAAAATATGTATGACATATAATATGTCTAATATATAATATGTGTAATATATAATATGTGTAATATATAATATGTCTAATATTTAATATGTCTAATATATAATATATCTAATATTTAATATGTATAATATATAATATGTCTAATGTAAAATATGTCTAATATATATTATGTCTAATATTTAATATGTATAATATATAATATGTCTAATATAAAATATGTATGACATATAATATGTGTAATATATAATATGTGTAATATATAATATGTCTAATATTTAATATGTCTAATATATAATATATCTAATATATAATATGTCTAATATATAATATGTCTAACATATAATATGTATAATATTTAATATATCTAATATATATTATATATAATATGTCTAATATATACTGTGTCTAACAAATGATATTTCAATGAAATGTACCCAAATATTGGTTGAAATTCTATTGCTAGATTTATATAATCCATCTATATAATATTTTATAATAAAAAATCTATTTAGTATAATATTTACAAAAAAAATCTACATATCTATGTTATACATATAAAAGTAGTATGATAATATGAAATATGTATGTTAATAATACTAAATAAATTATATATTTATATAACTTAATAAAAAATCTATATCTAAATTCGTTGAATTGATATATACTATAAAATGTACAGTATATAGTGTATAATGTACAGTATAGAGTGTATAATGTACAGTTTATGTATACAATGTACAATCATATATTCAGATATAAAGTAGCTTACAATATAATAAATTTTGATAACGAAGTTTTTCTGTTTATGTGTCAATATTAATTTTCGATAAATAAAATTCTAGAATAGTTTTCTTCACATTAAAATTGTTTATCTTCCTTTTATTTAAATAATGTGTGGTTGTTTAATCCTTTAATAAACAATTCTTTAATTGTTAATATGACATAGAGTAATTGTTTTTGTAGAGTCAATAATTATAGAATAATTAATTTCTTTATTGTATTTGTATAGTAACATTGAAAAATTTTATATAAAAAATATAAAATTTTGCTATTCCCAATATTCAAGAATAGTCATATAATTTTTGTTCTCTGTGAATCGTTGTGTATTTATAATAAATATTCTCTTGCTCTAATATAAATAAATAAATAAAAAGAAGGATACCTAACAATATTACTAAATACTGACTATATAAATTATTTCAAGTTGTGTGTCATTCAGTTCTATTTTGATATTTATGTAACTACAAAAAAGAAACAAAATTGTATAGACTTTAGTTTTTGTGATTTATATGTCAATCATGATTATTTGAGATTAAGATGATGTCATAAATTATTTGAGAATATATTATGTATAAATTATCACTTGAAACAATTTAAAATAGATCATTTAAACTAATCATATTTTTCAAAATATGTATGTTTATAAATATATAATATATGGAACTATAAACTTAAAATGCCTTTATCCCAAAATCTTATTTGAAATATAAATCTTCTTTATCAATTATCGATTTTATTATTATTTTGAATGCAAATTTATTCTTTTATCAAATAATTATTCTAAATTCTTTAGAATTTGTTAAATTATATAAACATAGTATATTCCAAGATTACAGATAATATGGTAAACAGCGATATATTTATAAATTATTTAAGTATATTATAAACATCATTTGCTATTTCAGACTAAATTTAAATAATAAATTATAAACAAATTATGTAATTGAAGATCCATATTTAATATTTAACAAACTAATATACACTAAGTTTGATAATAATAAAATATAATCTATTGTAATTAGAATGAAGGGAGTGTAGTGGGGAGTATAGTGGGGAGTATAGTGGGGAGTATAGTGGGGAGTACAGTGGGGAGTATAGTGGGGAGTATAGTGGGGAGTATAGGGGGGAGTATAGGGGGGAGTATAGTGGGGAGTTTGTGGGGATTTTTAAGAACTAAATGCTTTTAATTATTTGTACTCTTTGTATATAATGAATACTTCGCTACTACTTTTTAGTAATATTATAAATACTTTTTATGATAAATCAAAATATATCCAAATGTATTGAAACACATTCAAATGTATTAAGTTATATTCAAATGTATTAAGTTTATATTCAAATGTATTAAGTACACCCAAATGTATTAAGTACACCCAAATGTATTGAGACACACCCAAATGTATTGAGACACATACATGGCTCTATTGTAATCTATTGACTGGCTGGTAGCTGTTGAATTAAACATTTGATTTGAAAGTCACCCTATTTATGACCTATTAAATCAAACCAATCGTAGTAATTATAAATTAATATATAACCTAATATAGTTAACGTAGGAGCATTTCATTTCTATATCCTACATACCATTGTATTTTATTGCGATATAGTGTTTATAATGTGTTTATCCATACATTAAGAATTACACCATTCATTCCTATACCTATCCCAAATTTCACATCCTCATCTCAACTGAAATATTTGAGATAAGATACTTCCTATTATTAATGTTTATTGTTTATCTTATGTATTCAGAAGTCACAATGTCAACATTTACTAAGGATTCCTATAATTTGATCTTCTAGGTTTCAGTCGATGCAATGGAAATATTTAATTCGCAACCACTATGTAATTTAATATATTAAATTGTATTTCCATATATGCCTTATATATATTGATATATATGTATACATATATTAACTATATATAATATATATACAGACATATTAAGATAGTTGTATTTTCTATTCATCCTTACACTTCACATGTAGCCGTCATATAAAATGTATATTCCATTGTTGTATTATATAATTGTTTACCTGTCGTTTTGTGTACAGTATACAGTGTAACGACCTACTACATGTGACCAGCTATACATACTCTAGACTCACTTTCCAATCCAACACAGAAATCACGTTCATTTTCATATTCTCATTCGTACTCTGTATCAATTTACACTAAAAACTACGTTCCAAATTAATATCTGAACATTACGAAAGTCACGCAGTGAATACAATAACCTTAGAATGCGCTCCTAAATATAACAATCCAAGACCAGAAGATATGCACTACCTCTATTATATATTGTCTATAGATTTCAAAGAAAGATTCAAACACAAAACTGTCGTACACCTCTACTCCATTACAGTTCAGGATACTTTATATCATAATTAATAGGTACTTTCGCAGTTTCATGTTAATACGTTCGACCTAGCAATCGTTTGCATTTCATGTAATATTATATAATATATACATATGATATTGAGTTCATTGAAATAACTAAGATGGAATATGCTGGTGATTTGACATTTTTATGGTAATTTAGTATGGTTCATTTTAATTCTTGAATATCTATTTTAATATTTTTTTATTTATAAACATAATTATAAACTATGTAAAAGAAACATAAAATGTTAAACCTACATCTTCAACTTGTCAAAGTTTAAATATACGAACTAATAGTTTGTACTTTTCAAAATCTCCAACCTATAAAGTATAAGGGAAGTTATAGCTCAAATGTGTAAGATAAACATAATCAGTATTTGAATATGTAAATAAATTATAAAATTCTATTTAACTTAATTCAAACGTAGATTAAATATCATATGTTGCTAAACTCAAATAATTATATTATATTTATATAACAGAGTATTGAATGTATATCTATAAGTATTCAAATTGTTATATTGAATATATAAATATTAATGTATATTTTTCAAAGTTCAATAAATCTAAATATATATATAGCGATTTTAACATCATTAACTTGATTGACAGGTATATTAGGGTTACAGTTAGCTAAAGTGACCTTTACCAGAAATCTGTATTGTGCCGTGCCACTGAGGAGCAATACTGAATCAGAAAATCCGTAAGTATTTATCAAAATAAGCTTTATTTTGTTAGTAGTATATAATTGAACAAACATTGATAATTACCAATGCAACTTTAAATATAGATAATATGTAATATTATACAATATTGATATTCACTTATTTTTGGATAATTTAATTATAAAGGTAACTGCATTAATCACTTGGTCACATTCCAGTTATTTATATATTTTTCATTGCTAATTTCTTTTGTAATGATTCAATAATTTAACGTCCAAGTAATTTAAAAAACTATTATATAAAATATTTGAATAATAAATAAATTCTACACAGTAAATTATTTGCAATAATAAAGCGATGATATAACTAATTTTATATTTTATATTTATATTGCTATATAAGATAATAGGACTCTTTAAATTTTTAATAAATCATTTCCTAAAAACTAATTGATTCTTTAGATGAAATATTACTAACTATAGTCTATAGTTTGTGTGTATATATAACAATCATAATTGAAAAATGATCTTTACAAAAATGGTATAAAAATACTTACAAATATTTGTGCATTTCATGAAAAATATGAAGTATTTATTCATTTATTAACAACTCCACAAAGTTTTTCTATTTTCCATTATTTTCATTTTATTCAATTGATTCAATATATTTTGTGTTTTCAAAAAATGAACTGCTGAATTATGGAGTTACGTTTAAAATGACTTGTAATAATTGTTTGTGGGACTTATGATTAGATATTTTCAGAAAATAAGGATAAATGATAATTTGTTGTTATATCAAAAATAATTTATTATAATTTTAACTATTATAGGGACATAGAAAGACAATTGCCTAAAGTTTATAATTTGCAACATTTAAATGGTGTCTCCTCCTCCTATTTACACACATTCACACACTTATCTGTAACTTCACAGTCTTATCCTCAGTTGTAGTAATAATACAATGGTGGACTTTGGATGGTCCTACTTTGTACTACTGTTCTATAAATCTATCTCTCTTTTTCTCTCTCTCTCTTTCTCTCTCTCTCTCTCTCTCTCTCTCTCTCTCTCTCTCTCTCTCTTTCTTCCCCTATCTCTCTCTCTCTCTATCTTACTTTCTCTGTCTCCTTCTACGTCTGTCTCTCACTATCTCTCAATCACTCTCTCACCTGCAATGTCTATAGCATTGTCTCGTGTGTTTATGTTTATCTAAGATGAAAGTCTATGAATTTGTTTATAAGTGGGGAGAAAGTGAGGCATGCTATGTTTTATGTGACGTCATGAATTACTAATGCATAACTAATGTTCTATAGAACTGGATATATTGTATAAACCTTGTATATGTATTGATAGGCATTCTGTATTAATATCGAAAATAATTTAGTACATTATTTTATTAAAATTATTTCTGTAGATTTTTTATACCACCTCTCCACCACCTCTACACCACCCTACCCACCACCTCACCACCACCCTACCCACCACCTCTCCATCACACTACCCACCACCTCTCCACCACCCTACCCACCACCTCTCCATCACACTACCCACCACCTCTGCATCACCCTACCTACCACCTCTCCACCATCCTACCCACCACCTCTCCACCATCCTACCCACCACCTCTCCACCACCCTACCCACCACCTCTCCTCCATCCTACCCACCACCTCTCCATCACCCAAACCCACTACCTCTCCACCACACTACCCACCACCTCTCCATCACCCTACCCACTAACTCTTCCTCACCTAACCTACCACCTCTCCATCACCCTACCCGCAACATCTCGCTTACCATGCTCGCATCCTCTCCCACATCTCATCACCACCCTACTCGTACGATGACCTTGAAGTCGTGTGAAGACGGGTATTGTGATGCTAAACATGGGAGGTCCGCAAACTACCGACGATGTCTACGACTTCCTGTTTAGACTTTTCTCCGACCGCGATATCATGAAACTTCCCGTTCAACCGTTCGTACAGTGCCCTCTAACGGTGGCCAGCGTTACAACACCTCATAGTGACGTCATATGACCTCAAAAGGCCCTTCAGTCTAACTTGTGTATTGTTTACTATTTCACTTTATTTAATTATTTATTAATTCAAAAAAATGCAATGCTTCTGAATAATCAACTAGAAAGTGCCTGGATTTCAACCACCCCTTCCTATACTGCCTTTCAAACCAATAACCTAAGCCACGCCCTTTATAGTTTATTAGCCCGTTATATCTCCAACAAACGTATGTCAACACCAATAACCTAAGCCACGCCCTTTATAGTTTATTAGCCCGTTATATCGCCAACAAACGTATGTCAACACCAATAACCTAAGCCACGCCCTTTATAGTTTATTAGCCCGTTATATCTCCAACAAACCTATGTCAACACCAATAACCTAAGCCACGCCCTTTATAGTTTATTAGCCCATAATCTCCAACAAACGTATGTCAACACCAATAACCTAAGCCACGCCCTTTATAGTGTATTAGCCCGTTATATCTCCAACAAACCTATGTCAACACCAATAACCTAAGCCACGCCCTTTATAGTTTATTAGCCCGTTATATCGCCAACAAACCTATGTCAATACCAATAACCTAAGCCACGCCCTTTATAGTTTATTAGCCCGTTATATCTCCAACAAACGTATGTCAACACCAATAACCTAAGCCACGCCCTTTATAGTTTATTAGCCCGTTATATCTCCAACAAACCTATGTCAACACCAATAACCTAAGCCACGCCCTTTATAGTTTATTAGCCCGTTATATCTCCAACAAACCTATGTCAACACCAATAACCTAAGCCACGCCCTTTATAGCTTATTAGCCCACTACATCGCCAACAAACCTATGTCAACACCAATAACCTAAGCCACGCCCTTTATAGTTTATTAGCCCGTTATATCGCCACCAAACGTATGTCAACACCAATAACCTAAGCCACGCCCTTTATAGTTTATTAGCCCGTTATATCTCCAACAAACCTATGTCAACACCAATAACCTAAGCCACGCCCTTTATAGTTTATTAGCCCGTTATATCTCCAACAAACCTATGTCAACACCAATAACCTAAGCCACGCCCTTTATAGTGTATTAGCCCGTTATATCTCCAACAAACGTATGTCAACACCAATAACCTAAGCCACGCCCTTTATAGCTTATTAGCCCACTACATCGCCAACAAACCTATGTCAACACCAATAACCTAAGCCACGCCCTTTATAGTTTATTAGCCCGTTATATCTCCAACAAACGTATGTCAACACCAATAACCTAAGCCACGCCCTTTATAGTGTATTAGCCCGTTATATCTCCAACAAACCTATGTCAACACCAATAACCTAAGCCACGCCCTTTATAGCTTATTAGCCCACTACATCGCCAACAAACCTATGTCAACACCAATAACCTAAGCCACGCCCTTTATAGTGTATTAGCCCGTTATATCTCCAACAAACGTATGTCAACACCAATAACCTAAGCCACGCCCTTTATAGTGTATTAGCCCGTTATATCTCCAACAAACGTATGTCAACACCAATAACCTAAGCCACGCCCTTTATAGTTTATTAGCCCGTTATATCGCCACCAAACGTACGCCGATGGTGAAGAAACACTACGAAGAAATCGGCGGCGGTTCCCCAATTACAAAGTGGACCAAAGCGCAAGGACGCGGCATGGTCCGCCTACTGGACGAGATCAGCCCTATGACTGGTTTGCCCTCTATTCACGCGTCCACTACACAACTCCCAGACATGTGTTTATATATCTCCTTCTCATGTCGTGATCTTCAGTTATAATCAGTTATATTATAATGTAGCACTCAATAATTAGATCTAGGTTTGTATCTTATTGGTAAGACTATATTCTAAAGATTATAATATTTAATAATTTCCTAAAGATTATGATATTGCCTATGCCAGTGACTTCTAAATTGAATGATTTATTAATGATTCAATAATATAGTATTCAGTTTCTTATTGTATTCCTGTATTAATACATTAAAACAATGCATATAGTAATAAAACTTAATTAATTAAATTAGTAGCATTACTAAATAATAATTAATGATCTCCTTGTAATGTCCAGCTTGTCTATTGTTATAGCCTTAATACATTAATAATTATTGTTATAACCTTTATAATAAAGGAGTATTGCGAATGGAATTTCACACTACTTCACTTACTGGTAGTTGATAGTAAATCAAATAAATCAGTTATTATTATATAACTCATACCCTACTCTCCTCTACTTTTCACCCCTTACCCCTCACCATCCTCCTCTACGCCACCCACCCCTCACCTCACCCCACCCTCACCTCACACCACCCCACCCCTCACCCCACCCCTCACCTCACCCCACCCCTCACCTCACCTCACCCCCCACCCCTCACCCCACCCCTCACCTCAACCCCCACCTCACTCCACCCCTCACCTCACCCCACCCCTCACCTCACCCCACCCCTCACCTCACCCCACCCCTCACCTCAACCCTTGCCTCACTCTTTTTCACCCCTTACCCCTCACCATCCTCTTCAGTCCTTACCCCTCACTACCCACACTTGTATATTATACCCTTCATCATCTCTCACATCATCTCTTACATCATCTCTCACATCATCTCTCACATCATCTCTCACATCATCTCTCACATCATCTCTCACATCATCTCTCACATCATCTCTCACATCATCTCTCACATGATCTCTCACATGATCTCTCACATCATCTTTCACATGATCTCTCACATGATCTCTCACATCATCTCTCACATCATCTCTCACATCATCTCCCCTTATCCACACAGCTCCTCACAAGTTCTATGTCGGCTTCCGGTATGTTCACCCACTAACGGAAGAAGTTCTAGAGGAGCTTGAAAGGTTATTAGTCATTTGTTATGCAACATGCAACTCTTGTATGAATAAATATATAGTAATTGATTGTTATATATATATATGTATATAACAATACACATACACACACATACACACATGCACACACATACACATACACACACACACATATATATATATATACACATATATATATATAGACAGGTAATAAATAGGCTGTTTGAATCCTCTTGCAAAATGCAGGAACTGCAAGTTTCCCAATATCTCTGATTTTTTACAATATTTTGACCAAAACCTATTGGAATATGTCAAAATATGTTGGCTGTTGTGATTAGATTGTCATCTCTAGATACTTACACTTATATCTCGTATACTTGGAATATTGACAGTTAATGACATTTACTGGCAGTTAACAACAGTTAATGACAGTTAATACAGCGTGAAGAGGTCATGACCCCAAACTTACTAATTACTCATCGTCATCGTGTAAATTCTATAAACACTATCATTTAAATAAATTCTTCTCTAAATCAACTCTAACTCGATTAACTGTAAATTGTTGTAAAATTGGATACACAACAATATCTACATTCTACGAATTTAATCTCCTACTAGACAGACATTATTATATATCATTAGAACTTTTAAATGAACCTCTATAGTTAGCTTTGTTTAATAAACATAGTTCACTCTCCAGATCATCGGATAAGATAAGATATCTAATATAGAGATAAGCATATAGTAATACAATGATATAAAGTAATTTTAATATATATATATATATGTCTATATGTATATATGTTTATATATTTATATATATACATGTATATATGTATATGTTTATATATTTATATATATACATGTATATATGTATATGTTTATATATTTATATATATACATGTTTATATATTTATATATATACATGTATATATGTATATGTTTATATATCTATATATATACATGTATATATGTATATGTTTATATATTTATGTGTATATATACTAACTAATTATTGAAACTTCTAATATCATTTTAACATCGGTAGTTTTTAGTTACCTCAGACCATCTTCCCACCTTCACACACACTCCCGACCCTTAACCCCACTCCCGACCCTCAATGCCACTCCCAACCCTCAACGCCACTCCCGACCCTCAACCCCACCTTCACACACACTCCTTACCCTTACACATACTCCCAACCCTCAACCCCACTCCCGACCCTCAACCCCACTCCCGACCCTCAACCCCACTCCCGACCCTTAACCCCTCTCCCAACCCTCAACGCCACTCCCGACCCTCAACCCCACCTTCACACACACTCCTTACCCTTACACATACTCCCAACCCTCAACCCCACTCCCGACCCTCAACCCCACTCCCGACCCTCGACCCCACTCCCGACCCTTAACCCCACTCCCGACCTCCTTGCAGAGATGGTGTGGAAAGAGCTGTTGCCTTCACTCAGTACCCTCAGTTCAGTTGCACCACTACGGGCAGCAGTTTGAACACGATTTCGAGGTTCGTGTGCAACTATTACGTCGTACGTATGGGCGTTGTGACGTCATCTAGGTCATTCGGCTCAATCTATTTATAGAAACATTGTTTACTACGATTATCCGACTCGACTACGGTTGCCATAGTAACTCACTTTGTAAAGTTTCGTATATTCTCACTGTGAAATCGTTCCGTTGTCCGAACCGTAGATAGCCAATAATCTCTAATTTCTACTTTCAATTGATTTCGCACTCCTTTTCTATACGCCTACGCCAATGTATATTGCCTTCATCGCATAACCAGATTCTACGGAGAATCGGAAAAGGGTAGTTCAAATGCGCTTTGGTCTGTGATTGACAGGTGGCATGATCACCCACTGCTCATCCAGGTGATTATCTTCTATTCGATGTTCTTTTCATATTCTTTTTTATGCTAATTGTCATATCATTTTAAATCCTGCAGTAAGTTTTAATTGAATAGAATAATTATATTATAAATAAATTCTACATATTTTCTCCTCAATACTTTCACAATATAAATAATGAAATCTCTTGCTGGATTTATCTTAAAATTTTGTCAGAGATTCTCAATATCGCCATAATGCATTATTATCTTATTTATCTTCAAAAGTGTATAAAGTTTAAACTCCATATTTTAAAGTATCTCATATTGAATCAAATTTATTGATTTTATAGCATTTTATCATATTATAAATAATAATAATAATATTTTTAATTGTGTTCTAATCAACCTCTATTTTTCATATTTTGATTGACAGTCATTCGTGGAGACCATTAAGGAAGAGCTTTTGAAGTTTCCGGATGAAGACCGCGAGGATGTTGTCATCCTTTTCTCCGCACATTCGTTACCAATGAAAACGGTTTTACCGATTGTTGAATTATATCTATAGTTTAATTTAATGAAAAATAGGCATGCTCTTTGTAAAATAGGGATGTCTAATATCTATTAAATATTAGATTCGAAATATAGCAAGCATTGATTTAACATAATTTTATATATAATAATTAATTACAAAATAATAACTAAAATAATAATAATAATTTTTATATATAAAATTATTTAATTCAAATTTATAATCAATAACAATTCGTTATTATATTTTCATATTAAAATGATTTAATTATTTAATATCAATATTTTAATGAAATCATAAATTCATGTTTACATTGTCGTATGCATTTGTCATCTATACACGATTCTCTATTGACCCCAAATATTATATTTTCTTTGGGAAAATGTAGAATTGTTGTTATATATTATTGTTAAATATCAAAACGCACGTAAATAAGTTTATAAATAATATACGTCAACGTATTGTAGTTTATTATACGTGGAAGTTAATTGTGCAAAAATGGGCACGATCTTATAAATTTAATAAATATATAGGTATGAACTAATAGTAACTTATAACATGAGAGTGCTGATTTAAAAATAATAACTTATATAATAACTTAATATAATAACTTATAACATGAAAGTGCTGATTTAAAAATAATAACTTATATAATAACTTAATATAGTAACTTATAACATGAGAGTGCTGATTTAAAAATAATAACTTATATAATAACTTAATATAATAACTTATAACATGAAAGTGCTGATTTAAAAATAATAACTTATATAATAACTTAATATAGTAACTTATAACATGAGAGTGCTGATTTAAATATAATAACTTATATAATAACTTAATATAGTAACTTATAACATGAGAGTGCTGATTTAAATATAATAAGCGAATATTTTTAATAATGAATTTTTTTAATCTCTTACTGAAATTCACTATTTTTTATCAAATGACTAATTTTTTATCAAATGACTAATTTTCAAATAGTATAACACAAAAAGAACAACTAGCTCATTGTATTGAATATTAAATTAATTATGCTAATAATAATTTACACCCTTATATATTAAAGTGTATTAATTATATATAAATACTAACTATACTGTTTAATGTGTTAAAAAAAGGATAATAGGCGTAATATAGTTTATTGTATTATTAACAATCAACTATTATTATAAAATTTTAAAATCATAATATCAATTTCATTTATATGATTGACAGGATTTACCTTAAAAACTAGACATGAAATTAGAAATTACTTTGGGCAGAGGTGATGATAAATTATATATTAAAACATGTATTAAAATTTTAAAAATTATAAATTCATTAAAATGTGATAAACATTTCATAATCAGTGCAAAATAAGATAAATATCATCAATTTGAATAATTTTTTATATAAAAATTAAATCATAATATTTATAAATTATTGATTGATATGTTTATTTTTTAATATGATTGACAATTAGAACATATGAGATCAAAATTTTATTTATTGAGAATAAATGGTGATATTTCTAAATATATATTTATAATTATTATTATTATTTACTGTATTTTATATATAAATTGAATAAGAAAATATTTACAGTCATAATATAATTAAATTACACTATTATAATTATTATTTACTTGATTTGATTATCTTTAATATATAAATAAGGATTTAATATTTAGTTTAATTAAGTAAAGTTTAATTAAGTAAAGTCATATATTTTTACATATAAAATTACCTTCATAACAACATTTGTATTGTGTGTAAGAATTTTATTTACGAACTCAAGTTTATCTGATCTCTTAAGCTTATCTGATCTCTTAAGCTTAACCTAATAATACATATTCCATTAACATCGTTGATATCAACTTAACTGATAGATAATTTGGTGTGCAATAACCTTGTCCACCATGACTCATGCCATAATCATTTCACTGGAATTTCTTTAATGAGATAATAATAATAATTATATAAAGTAGTTATTATAATTAATTTTGCAGAGTAATATTTAATCAAATGTTATTTTATGTTTGTACATTTAAATCTGGAATGAATTTTTTAAATATTCCATTTAATTAAAATATATTTAATAAATAAATAATTTTTGTGTATTACAAAATTATTATTGTACGAAAAATGTGTTTTTCTATTTTATAACCTTTATGCATTTAATTGACAGGTGAACAAAGGCGACACCTACCCTCAGGAAGTAGCAAGCACTGTCGCCAGAGTAATGGACAGTCTCGAATACTCCCATAATTACCGACTGGTCTGGCAATCGAAGGTCAGCAGAGCAATCCTATGTTCTAGCCCCACACAACCTCATCGCCCTCTTATTAACACCCGACCCCATATAAGGCAACGGTGGCGGGTCTGCGACCTCTCTCCGCCACTTGCGCACCCTCGAATAACCTCGTTGACATTTGACCCCCAGGTAGGCCCGCAGCAATGGCTCGGAGCCGCCACAGACGACGCCATCGTAGGTCTTGCTAAACAGGGCCGTAAGAATATACTCTTGGTGCCTATCGCCTTCACCAGCGATCACATCGAGACTCTGCATGAACTCGACATCGAGTATGCACGAGATCTTAAGAAAAAGGTTGCAACAAAATATAGCATATATGCGATTTTCTGTATACAAATTCTGAATAATTTTAAAGTTTCTAGCTATTCCTCGTATAAATATTTTATCATATTAATCATATAAGTAATACAAGTTTTCGACTACAATAGTTCATTTGTTAATAGTTCATTTGTTAATAGTTCATTTGTTAATAGTTCATTTGTTTTATAGGTTGTCATTAAGAACATCAGGAGGACTCCCGCACTGAATGATCGACCACTTTTTATAAAGGTTAAATAAAACCCGGTTTCATTAAAAGCATTTAGCCGAAGATGTACCCGGTACAGCTTCTGTACAGCCTCTGTACAGCCTCTGTACAGCCTCTGTATAGCTCAGTACCGAGGCTGTACAATCTCAGTACAGTCTCAGTACAGCTTCTGTACAGCCTCAGTACAGCCTTAGTACAGTTTCTGTACAGCCTCAGTACAGCCTCTGTACAGCCTCAGTACAGTCTCAGTACAGCCTCTGTACAGCCTATGTACAGCCTCAGTACAGCCTCAGTACAGTCTCAGTACAGCTTCTGTACAGTCTCAGTACAGCCTCTGTACAGCCTATGTACAGTCTCAGTACAGCCTCTGTACAGCCTCAGTACAGTCTCAGTACAGCCTCTGTACAGCCTCAGTACAGCATCTCTACAGCCTCAGTACAGCCTCTGTACAGCATCTCTACAGTCTCAATACAGCTTCTGTACAGCCTCTCTACAGCTTCTGTACAGCCTCAGTACAGTCTCTCTACAGTCTCAATACAGCTTCTGTACCGAGGTTGCATTCCTATGCGTAAATTAACAAGCTCGTAATGCTTTGTCTACAGACGCTGGCCACTATTGTCAAACAGCACCTCGAGAAGCACATTGCCGTCGAGACCAAGCAGTTCTCCATGTGCTGCCCGATGTGTGATAACAATGCATGTTCCCAGACCAAACGGTTCTTCTACGGCCAGAAAATGGGGTCGACTCCCGTCGTGTAGAGTTCGCACACTGCCAGTAAAGTTCAAGCCCTCCCAGTAGAGCTCATATCCTCTCAGTAAAGTCCGCACCCGCTCGTTAATGCGAAAGAACTACTGAACCCAGCCTATACATTACGAATTGGCTGAAATCCGTGTTTTAAGACTAAATTATTTAATACAAAGCCGTATCCATGTTAGATCAACTCTACTTCCGATCACATATGAAATTTAACACGTATGTACACATGTATGGACACAAGCAGGGACACACGTATGGACACACGTATGGACACACTTATTTACACATGTATGGACACACGTATGGACACACATAGGGACACATGTATGGACACACGTATGGACACACTTATGGACACACGTATGGACACACGTATGGACACACGTATGGACACATGTATGGACAGACGTATGGACACACATAGGGACACACGTATGTACACACGTATGGACACACTTATGGACACACGTATGGACACACGTATGGACACACGTATGGACACATGTATGGACAGACGTATGGACACACATAGGGACACACGTATGTACACACGTATGGACACACATATGTACACACGTATAGACACACGTATGCACATGCAATGTCCAGCACAACTGACCATTCTTCAGTGGAATTTAGCTTCGTCGTTAAAAAATCATTGATTTATCTATTCATTTTACCTTCGCATTTTATCGATGACGGACTCAACACGAGAAAGTTATTACCTGCTCCTTCGTTTGTTATTTATTGACTAATTATGTCCTGATCGTACTTCTGTACATTATTTTGATCAAATCAATTTTTTATCACCCAAATGACTATTTCCTGAAGAAGTTATGATCTTAAAATTATGCATTCGCATATATTCCTGTTATACTCAAATGTATTAATTTGAATTGAAATCCACTGATTAATATTACTGTAAATATTTGTAATATACTATATATATAATATAATAATTGATTGTATATGATAATTTATGGAAGTAGCAAAAACTATAAATATTGCAACATATTGCTAATAATGTAAATACTAGAATATTTATCCAAACTTAGGAACCTAAAATATATTTACCCCATAGAAATATATTTACTTCATGAGCACTTTTGTTTAATTGATTGTAAAAATAGATTCTATAGAAAAATGAAATTTGTATATATTTAAATAACAATTTTGCACCAATATATTATATATTAAATGAACACTATTTATGTTATTGAGGTTTTAAAAATGACTAGATTTCAACAACTAACCCAATATAAGGTTGTTAAAGATGTTAAGATCTAGCTACCCTAATTTGTTAATACCACATGTACATGTAAATTCATGTTTTAATATTATCGAATTTCAAATATATATTTTTAATAAAATACACATTGCATTATTTTGTTTACTATAAATTATCATCTGTATTATTGTATAATAAAAGGAACAGCATTTTTTTAAATCTAATGGAAACTTGATTCATCAAATTATACTCTTTTGTTAAAAACTTACTTCGTACCTGTTTGGTTAGATCCATCCTAAACAATGTCTACATTGAAAATTAAAACAATAGCCCCACCGATCTTTACAATGAATCCGTTTCAATTATCTCGTTGTCGCTTAGCAGTTCATAATCTCATATTTCTAAAGTTAACATTACGCGAATGTAATTTACGTATCCATCGTACGAAGATACATCACCACCGTGGAGTCGTGAAAGGAATTCGTTATCTCTCTCTTCTCTATCTCCGTAATTGCAATGAAATTATTGGCTGCGAGTTTGCGATTGTTTACAGCGAAATTGGCAATCCTATATCAGATTTATTCGTAGATATATAAAAATATGCAATTCGTAGGTAGGCGACAATGGGTAATAATGTTATTCTGAGGGTACGGCGAGGAGGACACGAGGAGGACATGGGGAGGACACGAGGAGGACATGGGGAGGACACGGGGAGGACATGGGCGTGGCCTACATTTCGGTCAAGTCGTCATTGAAGTACAGGTGTATGGCCTGCAGATAAGAATTGTCGCTGATGTTTAGCTTGTAGAACTCGTCGTCTTCGTCTTTGATACCATTTTCTATTAAAAGGAGATGGGGGCGTGGTTAAGGGTAGGAGGGGGAGGCTGGGAGGGCGTGGTTAAGTGTAGGAGAAGGAGAAGTGGTTATAGGCTGAATAGGGCGTGGTTAAGAGCAGGAGGGGAGGCTGGGAGGGCGTGGTTAAGTGTAGGAGAAGGAGAAGTGGTTATAGGCTGAATAGGGCGTGGTTAAGGGTATGAGGGGGAGGCTGGGAGGGCGTGGTTAAGTGTAGGAGAAGGAGAAGTGGTTATAGGCTGAATAGGGCGTGGTTAAGGGTAAGAGAGGAGGCTGGGTAGGGCGTGGTTAAGTGTAGGATAAGGAGAAGTGGTTAGAAGCTGGGTAGGGCGTGGTTAAGGGTAAGAGAAGGAGTTGTTATAGGCTGAATAGGGCGTGGTTAAGGGTAAGAGAGTGAGGTTGGATAGGGCGTGGTTAAAGGTAAGAGAAGGAGTGGTTATAGGCTGAATAGGGCGTGGTTAGGGGTAAGAGGGGGAGGTTGGATAGGGCGTGGTTAAGGGTAAGAGAAGGAGTGGTTATAGGCTGAATATGGCGTGGTTAGGGGTAAGAGGGGAGGGCGGTTAATAAGTAGATGTAGGGGGTGGTTAATAAGTAGATGTAGGGGGTGGTTAGTGAGAAGATGTAGGGGTGGTTAATAAGTATATGTAGGGGGTGGTTAGTAAGTAGATGTAGGGGGTGGTTAATAAGTAGATGTAGGGGGTGGTTAGTAAGTAGATGTAGGGGGTGGTTAATAAGTAGATGTAGGGGGTGGTTAATAAGTAGATGTAGGAGGTGTTTAATAAGTAGATGTAGGGGGTGGTTAATAAGTAGATGTAGGGGGTGGTTAGTAAGTAAATGTAGGGGGTGGTTAGTAAGTAGATGTAGGGGTGGTTAATAAGTAGATGTAGGGGGTGGTTAATAAGTAGATGTAGGGGGAGGTTAGTGAGTAGATGTAGGGGGTTGTTAATAAGTAGATGTAGTGGGTTGGTTAGTGAGTAGATGTAGGGGGTGGTTAGTGAGTAGATGTAGGGGGTGGTTAGTGAGTAGATGTAGGGGGTGGTTAGTGAGTAGATGTAGGGGGTGGTTAATGAGTAGATGTAGGGGGTTGTTAATAAGTAGATGTAGGGGGTGGTTAGTGAGTAGATGTAGAGGGTGGTTAGTGAGTAGATGTAGGGGGTGGTTAGTGAGTAGATGTAGGGGGTGGTTAATAAGTAGATGTAGGGGGTGGTTAGTGAGTAGATGCAGGGGGTGGTTAGTGAGTAGATGTAGGGGTTGGTTAATAAGTAGATGTAGGGGTGGTTAATAAGTAGATGTAGGGGATGGTTAGTGAGTAGATGTAGGGGTGGTTAATAAGTAGATTTAGGGGTTAGTTAATAAGTAGATGTAGGGGGTGGTTAGTGAGTAGATGTAGGGGGTGGTTAGTAAGTAGATGTAGGTGGTGGTTAATAAGTAGATGTAGGGGGTGGTTAGTGAGTAGATGTAGGGGGTGGTTAGTAAGTAGATGTAGGGGGTGGTTAGTAAGTAGATGTAGGGGGTGGTTAATAAGTAGATGTAGGGGGTGGTTAATAAGTAGATGTAGGGGTGGTTAATAAGTAGATGTAGGGGTGGTTAGTGAGTAGATGTAGGGGTGGTTAGTGAGTAGATGTAGGGGGTGGTTAATAAGTAGATGTAGGGGGTGGTTAGTAAGTAGATGTAGGGGGTGGTTAATAAGTAGATGTAGGGGGTGGTTAATAAGTAGATGTAGGGGGTGGTTAATAAGTAGATGTAGGGGGTAGTTAATAAGTAGATGTAAGGGGTGGTTAATAAGTAGATGTAGGGGGTGGTTAATAAGTAGATTTAGGGGGTGATTAGTGAGTAGATGTAGGGGGTGGTTAATAAGTAGATGTAGGGGGTGGTTAATAATTAGATGTAGGGGGTGGTTAATAAGTATATGTAGGGGGTGGTTAATAAGTAGATGTAGGGGGTAGTTAATAAGTAGATGTAAGGGGTGGTTAATAAGTAGATGTAGGGGGTGGTTAATAATTAGATGTAGGGGGTGGTTAATAAGTATATGTAGGGGGTGGTTAATAAGTAGATGTAGGGGTAGTTAATAAGTATATGTAGGGGGTGGTTAATAAGTAGATGTAGGGGGTGGTTAATAAGTAGATGTAGGGGGTGGTTAATAAGTAGATGTAGGAGGTGTTTAATAAGTAGATGTAGGGGGTGGTTAATAAGTAGATGTAGGGGGTGGTTAGTAAGTAAATGTAGGGGGTGGTTAGTAAGTAGATGTAGGGGTGGTTAATAAGTAGATGTAGGGGGTGGTTAATAAGTAGATGTAGGGGGAGGTTAGTGAGTAGATGTAGGGGGTTGTTAATAAGTAGATGTAGTGGGTTGGTTAGTGAGTAGATGTAGGGGGTGGTTAGTGAGTAGATGTAGGGGGTGGTTAGTGAGTAGATGTAGGGGGTGGTTAGTGAGTAGATGTAGGGGGTGGTTAATGAGTAGATGTAGGGGGTTGTTAATAAGTAGATGTAGGGGGTGGTTAGTGAGTAGATGTAGGGGGTGGTTAGTGAGTAGATGTAGGGGGTGGTTAGTGAGTAGATATAGGGGGAGGTTAGTGAGTAGATGTAGGGGGTTGTTAATAAGTAGATGTAGGGGGTGGTTAGTGAGTAGATGTAGGGGGTGGTTAATAAGTAGATGGAGGGGGTGGTTAATAAGTAGATGTAGGGGTGGTTAATAAGTAGATGTAGGGGGTGGTTAATAAGTAGATGTAGGGGGTGGTTAATAAGTAGATGTAGGGGGTGGTTAATAAGTAGATGTAGGAGGTGTTTAATAAGTAGATGTAGGGGGTGGTTAATAAGTAGATGTAGGGGGTGGTTAGTAAGTAAATGTAGGGGGTGGTTAGTAAGTAGATGTAGGGGTGGTTAATAAGTAGATGTAGGGGGTGGTTAATAAGTAGATGTAGGGGGAGGTTAGTGAGTAGATGTAGGGGGTTGTTAATAAGTAGATGTAGTGGGTTGGTTAGTGAGTAGATGTAGGGGGTGGTTAGTGAGTAGATGTAGGGGGTGGTTAGTGAGTAGATGTAGGGGGTGGTTAGTGAGTAGATGTAGGGGGTGGTTAATGAGTAGATGTAGGGGGTTGTTAATAAGTAGATGTAGGGGGTGGTTAGTGAGTAGATGTAGGGGGTGGTTAGTGAGTAGATGTAGGGGGTGGTTAGTGAGTAGATATAGGGGGAGGTTAGTGAGTAGATGTAGGGGGTTGTTAATAAGTAGATGTAGGGCGTGGTTAGTGAGTAGATGTAGGGGGTGGTTAATAAGTAGATGGAGGGGGTGGTTAATAAGTAGATGTAGGGGTGGTTAATAAGTAGATGTAGGGGGTGGTTAATAAGTAGATGTAGGAGGAGGAGGTTAGTGAGTAGATGTAGGGGGAGGTTAGTGAGTAGATGTAGGGGGTGGTTAGTAAGTAGATGTAGGGGGTGGTTAATAAGTAGATGTAGGGGGTAGTTAGTGAGTAGATGCAGGGGGTGGTTAGTGAGTAGATGTAGGGGTTGGTTAATAAGTAGATGTAGGGGTGGTTAATAAGTAGATGTAGGGGATGGTTAGTGAGTAGATGTAGGGGGTGGTTAATAAGTAGATGTAGGGGTTAGTTAATAAGTAGATGTAGGGGGTGGTTAGTGAGTAGATGTAGGGGGTGGTTAGTAAGTAGATGTAGGTGGTGGTTAATAAGTAGATGTAGGGGGTGGTTAGTGAGTAGATGTAGGGGGTGGTTAGTAAGTAGATGTAGGGGGTGGTTAATAAGTAGATGTAGGGGGTGGTTAATAAGTAGATGTAGGGGTGGTTAATAAGTAGATGTAGGGGTGGTTAGTGAGTAGATGTAGGGGTGGTTAGTGAGTAGATGTAGGGGGTGGTTAATAAGTAGATGTAGGGGGTGGTTAGTAAGTAGATGTAGGGGGTGGTTAATAAGTAGATGTAGGGGGTGGTTAATAAGTAGATGTAGGGGGTGGTTAATAAGTAGATGTAGGGGGTAGTTAATAAGTAGATGTAAGGGGTGGTTAATAAGTAGATGTAGGGGGTGGTTAATAAGTAGATTTAGGGGGTGATTAGTGAGTAGATGTAGGGGGTGGTTAATAAGTAGATGTAGGGGGTGGTTAATAATTAGATGTAGGGGGTGGTTAATAAGTATATGTAGGGGGTGGTTAATAAGTAGATGTAGGGGGTAGTTAATAAGTAGATGTAAGGGGTGGTTAATAAGTAGATGTAGGGGGTGGTTAATAAGTAGATGTAGGGTGTGGTTAAGAATTAAATGTAGGGGGTGGTTAATAAGTATATGTAGGGGGTGGTTAATAAGTAGATGTAGGGGTAGTTAATAAGTAGATGTAAGGGGTGGTTAATAAGTAGATGTAGGGGGTGGTTAATAAGTAGATGTAGGGGGTGGTTAGTGAGTAGATGTAGGGGGTGGTTAGTAAGTAGATTTAGGGGGTGATTAGTGAGTAGATGTAGGGGGTGGTTAATAAGTAGATGTAGGGGGTAGTTAATAAGTAGATGTAAGGGGTGGTTAATAAGTAGATGTAGGGGGTGGTTAATAAGTAGATGTAGGGGGTGGTTAGTGAGTAGATGTAGGGGGTGGTTAGATAGTATAGGAAGATTGCAACCTTCTAGCGTGAGCCCCATATCGAGGTTGGTGCCGTTGTGTTTCCAAGTGTAACTGGCGGCGTGAGCATTATATTTCAGGTATCTCTGTTGAACCTCGGTCATGCGTTCCTCGGAGCAAACCTGGAGCGATGTTAAAAGTCAAAATTACGGTTTTGAATCAAGAACGGTCACAATATACGGATAAGTGATAACGGATGAAAAGAACTGGATATGTTTATGATATTTTCATATTGTAGATTACATGAATAATAAGATTGATCATATTACTGGTTTCAATATAATGCAACAATTCAAATGATAATTAATAACAACTACAGTTTAGAAATAATATAAAAATATTATACGGATTTGGCAATTTCAAATAATTAAAAGAAATATAATTGTTTTACACCTGATTATTTACCATTTAATGACCTAATGTAGTTTGTTTAGAGTTGTTAAATATGTTATTCTTCAATCTAGCCTTGTCGTTACACATGCAATTACAAATTATTAAGTATTACCAGTATTTATTAGTAGTGGCACGTGATGTTTTGACATTGCGTATATGAAATAGACTACTACATAAGAGTTATATAATTAGAACTTGCATTAATGTAACTACACAAAAACTATCAAGCGACTAATTAGAAATTAACAAAACGGATTATTTCACCTAGAGTAGTGACGAGAGACTACGCGAACCTCAATCTTCTGCACTTGCGATGTCAGCGTGTTGATGATCCTAATGCTACGTGTTTTGTTGGACAGGGTGCCTGGGAAGTGTTTGGGGATGTGTACGGGATCAGTAGGAAAGTACTACGTGTAGGACAATGCGATTAGTATAGCGTTTCCATGGAAACGACGATCGTGGTATATTATGAGTAGAGATTGTTCACGAAGGTTATCGAGTCTAACTTATGGAAAAGAGAGTTTAGTTACCAATATCTTTAGAAATTACATTAAAACAATAGAAGCAAACTAAGCGAAAACGTATAGATCTAGTCTGGGAGTATACCACTAGTCTGCGATCTTCTCGGCGTGGTGAGCGAACCTTAGATACGTGTTAAGTGTGCGAAGTTGCCAGTAGCTGAGGAAGAGGTCTGGTGTGGAGTAGTCGCGACTAACCAACGCAGTAGTTGTCATCCCTCCACCACGGTCGACCGAAGTCATTGGCCCAGTCGGACGCAGGACATTCCGGCGGGACGTGTAAGAAACGGCCGTGAGGCGTGAAGGCAATCAAACATCCAGTTAGCGGATCAACAGCTCGCCGAATCTGTTGAATATATTTTGCGGATGAGTGAGAGAAGGGTTGAGAAAAGGGTTGAGGGAGATGGAGATGGGGATGGAGATGGAGAGGGAGATGGAGAGGGAGATGGAGAGGGAGATGGAGATGGAGATGGAGATGGAGATGGAGAGGGAGAGGGAGAGGGAGAGGGAGAGGGAGAGGGAGAGGGAGAGGGAGAGGGAGAGGGAGAGGGAGAGGGAGAGGGAGAGGGAGAGGGAGAGGGAGAGGGAGAGGGAGAGGGAGAGGGAGAGGGAGAGGGAGAGGGAGAGGGAGAGGGAGAGGGAGAGGGAGAGGGAGAGGGAGAGGGAGAGGGAGAGAAAGTACATGAGTAAGAGGGGTAGCTATACCTTGAATCGGTGTTATAGTTAATTTTAAAATAGAATAATATAATAATGATGTTTTAGTGTAGTAATAAGAGATAGAATGGGTATCGTATCAAAATAACGTTGTTGGATGTATTTTATATTATGTATTCACTGTATGGCATACATCGCTTAACATATAACGCAGTCGTGTACAATGTAAATTTCGTACACTATACATGACATATTATTATTAATTCCATTGTCAATGTGACATTTCGATGTGAGATCAGCGCACCTCGGTGTTTACCAACTTCTTTTGTTTTGGCGTCGAACCAATGAGAAATGTCTGTTCCGGCGGCTTCGGAGATAGGTTTCAAAAGAATATCACCTACGGTTAAACATAATTATAAATATCTCTAATTTAATATAGTTAATCAAACCTTGAACATCACTATTTAAACTATAACATGTGTAAAAAACACACATATCAATTATATTTCAAATGAATAAGGATAATACATATGATTACATCTAATAATGTATGTATATTAAGAATTATATCGGTTATTAGTCTATATTTAAAAACTGTTTCTGAGAAAGCGGGTTGAATGAATATTTGAATCAACTCTTAAAACATGGTTTGTTAGAGCTAAGCATCAATAGCTTTATATTTGACGTATAATTTAATGCTGATAATAAATATTACATTTAATATAACAAAGCTTTAAAATTAAATTTATATATAGTTGCTAAAGGATATAAAATATATAGAATTCAAATACATTATACACTTTTAAGGATATAAATAAGTATGACAGTGAATACTAATATATATATATGTTAATATAACTTATTTAAAGATTGTTATTACATGAATTTACGTAAACTATGACATAGTCACAGAGAAAGTTAATATTGCATTTTTGAATAATTGTTATATAAATGTTTATAATAGAATATCAATAAAATAAACCTTTATATATTTCACATAATGGTGTTAAATCATATACTTTACCGAGAAATGAAACCCAACAATCATTTATAGTACTGTGAATAGCCACTTCAGAAGGAGTAAAAAACTTAGTTCTCACCATTATATTTTATATTTTCAAATGATATCTTGTTACTACAACAAATGAAAATATTTGTTTATTTACACGCAATCTACTTTTATTGTTTTTTCTTTTTTTTATTGGCTCAACTTTCTTAATATTTATATATTTCGGGTAAGTAAACTATATATATCCATTCAAGTTATAATTATGGTAGATATTTTCTTAAATATATGAATAATTATAGATTAACCATTCAAAATTATTAAAATGTACAATTATACATTATTTCTCCATTTTTGTGATAATTTGAAAATTATTTTATCGCCCTATAACCGAAATATTATTTAATGTATATTTATATACATATTTAATATTTATGCTATGGTATATTATATATATTAGTATTATATATAACTATTACTGTATGTAATGACATTTTGTAAAGGATCTAATGATGTAAACTCATCTCATAATGTAAACTAATAATTATATTATTAGTTATATTCCAACTAATGAAATAACTAGTTGCGATATAGGTTAACCTATGTTTCAAAATTAACTATCATACGAGATTACATATTTTATATATTAAAGTAAATATTCCTTGCAACGGTATCTATCACGTACAGTTAATTCCTGACTACTTACTAATATTATTACTTATTTATATACTATGTGGTGTCCTATCGTGTATTTTACAGTAGACAATGGATGGTGATACTCAACAACTACCATTTTGCAAGGAAAATGTATTAAAGGTTCAATCTAATATTTCGTTTTATATTTTGGTATTATGTTCCCATTTCACTCTCTACTATTAAATCAAATTGTGATTCATTTTATGTTTTAGATGATTGAATTGATGTACAGCGATAATCCGGATAAATTGATGGTCAACCAATACTTAACAAACTTTCAGCGTTCAAAAACAGCGTGGTCGATATCATTCGAAATACTTTCCGAATTATCACTTTACGTTAGTTTTTTTAACTTTCATTATCATTATTAATGAGAAAGTTAATATTATTACATATCATATCTAATATTTACTATTATTATAGTTAATTTTTATTTAAATTGTCATTTTATCTCAAATCTTGATAAAGATTGATGTATATGTCTAGTCAGCATATTTTTGTTTCCAAGGGTAAATGAATTATAACTTTTAATGAATATCATCGGGTATTAAATTCTACATGTTCTTAATTTTCATCTCACATCAAAAGAGTAGTTATATTTCTTTCAAATCTGCTCATCGTCAAATATTTTATGGGTGTAATTAGCTGATCTTTTTACCAATATCCTATTTTATATATACATAGCTATTTACTTAGATATCATGTTTGTCTGCAAAATATAAAATCGCAGTTATTACTTTATTAATTTAATAAAGCTTAACTCTCATCCATTAGTATATATTATAAACACCTTGTAAGCATTGAGAATCAGGACAACAAAATCAAATTATTTGAGTACTAAAATTAATATTTTAATCTAAATCTAAAAAATGAATTGGTAATTTCATGAATCTTAAACAATTATTTACTGAATATCAAAGTTAAAATAAAACATTTTATACAAGAAAAGCTTAAACGTATCTTTTGGATAGTTATAATTATAAGTTCTACTTTACTTAATTACCTGGTTTATGAATTAATTATAACATTGAATGTATACAAAACTAATCAATATACTCTATTATTGCTGTATAAGTGAAATATAAAATTAACAAGGATAGATGGCATGTAGTAAAATTATAATTATTTAGTTAAAATTTACAAATAATCATTTCTAATAGTGTTCATATTATATATATGAAAGGTGATCACAAAACCGAAGTCTTACATTATATCATTTGTTATTAATTATTTAATATTTTATTCTGATCATGACATCAATTCTTCTATAATATTTTATAAATCTTAAATCAAACTTAAATGCTTATTTACTTATATTTATTTATATATATAAGAATTATAAACTAAAATTGATACATTTTAGTTTATTTTACTTTATAGAATATCACTCATAGCATGCTAATTTTGAGAGAATTCTGATCAATTCCAAATTCCACAGTGTAGTATACAATATAATTATGATGTTAATCCACTTTTATAGCTAACAGTTTTTAATTCATTATTTGCATCTTAAATTAATAGTATTTAAGTATTTTATGTCCTTTTTTATGACCAGACATTACATTTTCTCATCGAGAACAAATTATTTATAATCATCTTTAAATGTAGTAAATATTTGTACAGGTAAATATTACTATAATTGAGTTTATAAAAATATTTAATTATTATGTTACATTTTGTTTTTTGTAAACAAAGGCAATAGATATATAATATTAATATAATCATGGATATAATCATGGATATATCTATTTATTTTTAGATGATATGTTGCTATATATGAATATTACTTTATCATTATTCACAAAATTATGCTTAATTCATCAGAATCATGATCGGAATTCTATAAAATATTAATATTATATTACCTTTATTAAAGATTTACCACTTAATCTTTATCTTCATGACATTAAATATAGTTTTATATTCAGAAATTTAATGTTTTTAAAAATATTCTTTATCTTAAAAAATGTAAATAATGTACATACTATAATTATTAAATAAATACTTATATTAGTTTATTTCTATGTTATAATATATCTTCTACTAGATCATTTATAGTTTCAAGTTATATGCATCTGTGAGGATGTCAAATTTGATTTTAACCTTATGTCCATGTGATATCTATAACCATATAATACAATTATATATACATACTAAAGGTTACTAAGATATACAATCGCCTATTTCTTCTATATCATGGTAACATTTAAATTAACCTGTAAGATAATAAAATAATTTGTTTAATTAATATATTATATAGAATATTTTATAGTTTTTGAGTATAAAATGAGTATAAAATAAATAAAATAATATCAGTTCAAATTCTAATAATATATTTAATATAATAATATGTTTATATAAAATTAATATAATTATTTTTTTAAACCAAATATTTTGACCAAGTTAAATTCATCTCTACCGAGTAATTTAGTAATCTTGATATCATTTCGAATATATTTATCTACAATACATATTGATAATACTTATTTACATATAACTTACATAATATAAGTAATATTGTAATTTATGTATGCAATTTAAATATATATTTTTGTAATTAAATGTGAAACATCTGTGAATAATGCTAATCATGTTTATTATATAATATATATATATTATATTTAGTTTTGCAAGTCAAATTAAATACCGATGTGTTGTATATTAAAGCATTGTTGGAGTTTAATAAATTTCATGTAACATATTTTCAAAAGATAGAATGTGTAATTATTTTTTGAACTTTGTTCCAATAATACTTTAATTTAGAACAATATAGTATGTATATAGTATATATAACTATATATAATACTATATATAACTATTATAACATATAACTATTGTAACATATAATATATATATATATATATATAATAAAACTGTGTATACAAATTATGTATTATCTATGATTAAAAAGTATATTCATTCTATAGCCAGAGAATGTTACTTTTTTCAGTGCAACTTTATTGAAGAACAAAATTCTATTGAACTGGTTAGTTTAAAATTTGTATTGCTCCTTATGTAGTTCTTGGGTTGTGGCAATAAAACTAGTACTGTATGGTTAATAATGTCATATCACGTGTCATCATATGTCATCATATGTCATATCCCATGCCACAGTCCATAGGAAAGTATTGTTATATAATTGCAGTGATAAATGTAATTATGTTCTACTATGTAAAGGAAATAATACATTTCTTGGCTGATATGAAACAATGTACTCATTGTATCTCCTGGTATTACGGATATCTACATTATCTAGGAATGAGGTGTGTACCGATTACATTGCATTCCGTGGCCAGTTGCTCTGTTTGTGGCAGAAGTTCATTAGTCTGCGCGAATCTCTGATGAATCACTTCGCCTCTGCGGTCAGTAAATCTCACCTCTGCGGTCAGTAAATCTCACCTCTGCGGTCAGTAAATCTCACCTCTGCGGTCAGTAAATCTCACCTCTGCGGTCAGTAAATCTCACCTCGTATCTCAGTAAATCTCACCTCGCATCTCAGTAAATCTCACCTCGTATCTCAGTAAATCTCACCTCGTATCTCAGTAAATCTCACCTCGTATCTCAGTAAATCTCACCTCGTATCTCAGTAAATATCACCTCGTATCTCAGTAAATCTCACCTCGCATCTCAGTATATCGTTTATTATTATCAAATCTTATCTATGTTATCAGCTCTACTATCTTATTAGTAGTAATTATTTTGAATTCGCAATATAATATTTATAATATTTATATTGAAAACCACGTTTTTTTATTCGCATTAATCGCAAACCATTTTATTTTCTTTATCGTAGATTTCTCAGTTCATCGTCCAATCATCAAAAGAACAATGGCCCGATTCGATGACCGACATGATTGGTCAGTTTGCCTCAGCTTCCAACTTCGAAGATCCGGTTCAGGTAATCATTATGTAGCGATTGCCGGCTTACTCGCGACTGTAGTTCTTGTGAAGCTATGCGATTACGTGCGTAGCTATTGCTAGCTCGGGCATTCGCTCGAGCAGAACTTATCAACAGCGATTACGTTTTGATGTATTCCTATATTCTCTTGGTAAGAACTTCCAGTCTGCGCAGATTATTTAAATGTTCTTTCACATTCTCAGATGAAGATGTCGCAGAAATTGCTTTTATTGGTTTTGGCCGAAATACCCAGCATTGTTAGCATTATTGGTGTAATGTTTAATGTTTTCAATTCCAATAACTTTTAGTATCAAGTCTTTGTATTTAGTATCAAGTCTTTCTATTTAAAATATTATTGATTCTCGTCTAATGCTATTAACATTTATTTGTTTAAAAAAACGACATCAATTCGCAGATGAAACCTCGTGAATCGCATTTACTCAAGATTCAGATGGGAGATCGTAATCGCTTCTTTAAACAGTCTTGCAACTGTTAGTATGAAGGAGACAAGAAATAGGTATTCTAGATAATAATCAATATAGTTCAATGATATCTTGAATAGATAAGGATTTATATGAAATCAATTGGGAACTATTATCTGTATTGAAAAATCATTAGATAATTGACTGTAATGATGAATCCAAAGTAATGTAATCAAATAATAATAATGTATTGTTATCCGTAGTGAATTATATGTATAAAAAGTCGAAAAATTATAATAAACAAGAATTAAAAATGACAAAGATGAAAATGACGCAAAATTATTAAACTGTTCGTGATATTATTTTTAACTTAGTTTTTTTTTGGTTAATTTGATTGTATTTGTTTTTATATTTTATGTATCGGCTTAACCTTTACAAGTTATTTACATGCAAATAGATACAAATAGATACAAATATAGGATAACACTGTACTAGATTAATGATACTTTTTTATAGAAATTATATAATCTTCTAATTTTTTTTACTATAGAGTAACATATATATCTTCT
Organism: Osedax frankpressi; assembly: GCA_964035775.1. Lineage (NCBI taxonomy): Eukaryota > Metazoa > Annelida > Polychaeta > Sabellida > Siboglinidae > Osedax > Osedax frankpressi. The sequence goes on from OZ038312.1 coordinate 24,347,599, forward strand.
AATCTTTATAATAATATTGCATAATAATTGTATATTTCATATAAAAATAATGACCTCAATATAATTAATTTATAAAAAATCAGAATTTGAATAATAATTTGTTTATGCATTTATCATGTTAAATATTAAATAGAATAATAGGTCTAAATATAATGAATATAATGCAGAACATTTAAAGGTAATCTAACAAGTAGGTCAACAGTTATCATCCTTCTCAAGATGCATCATATGATGAAAATTAATATTCTATGTAATTCAATTATAAAGGTTTATTTATAAATTTTATGAACTAAATACAAAATTAGTGATATTTATGGTTATTATTATTTTATAATGCATACATAATGAAGCATAACCAGCTCCATAATAATGTCTTCCTCATAATATTTCGAAACCTTTCTTTTACAAGTGCCACTGTATAATTATATCAGAAAATAGTAAATGTAAATAAAGGGTAATTCGTGAATGACGCACTAAATTTTGTGCATGATAGACAAGGAGAAATGCTTTATTTCTATTGGATAATCATTGCAATATAAAAGTGACTCCCATCGGAAGCTAAAAATTTTACCTATAATCAATATTTACTTTTATAAATTTTTCAAATTGATGAAATATTAATAATTATATTAAATTAATAAGTATCATTAATATTACTTTTATTTATTTATTATAACAATTTAATTTATTTTTAAAATTGTGAATTTGGTGGTTAAATTCTTTTTGGGTCAATAACTTTTTGGTCACATATTTATAGAAACCACTAATTTTTACATATATTTAATATTTTTACTATTAAATGAACTTTAATATATAATGTAATAGAATCTCTCTAAGAATCTCTCTAAACAATTGACAACATTGGCACAAATTGTGTTGATATATATTTTTAAATAATTTTAAAATAATTTTTTTAAATGTATGATTTTTTAAAACATTTTTAACCTTTGATTTAGATTTTAGGACCCTGTAGCAAGTGATTATTTTATCTAATTTTGTTTAGTTAACAGCTAATTTTAATAATTTATTAGTTAAATTATCAGTTAACCTGTTATTAGATTTTATTCCTGGTAACCGAACAAAATGGAAACTGATTTAATAAATTAGTTTGGCTGTCTAAGTAATACATTTGTATTAAAATTAGAATCTTCAATGTGAATATTAATCAAATTATATTGTTTTATTTACAGTGAGACAGTTCCTTACAGAAGCTGCAAATGATCCCGACTTAATCAAATACACTATCAAGTGTTTGGGTTAGTTCATATGATCAGTGTTAAAATATCTTAATCGCCATTCCCCTTACTCCGTCTGCACAAAGCTCATTCCTTTCCACCATATTCCTTTCCATCTAAGGTGCGTTCACATTGAAAGTGATCAGTAATGAACAACCTTATAAATGTTTAGTCCAAAACTACAACATTCAAATCTTGGTTTCAATGAATCTTTTAGATTCAGTAAATTTATCCTGAAAATGAAATCTATTAATAACTATAAATCTATTAATAACTATAAATCTATTAATAACTATATTCTAATTGGTATTTTTCACAGCCTCATCGCCAATTGCATTAATTTTATTTTAAAGTAATATATAAGTTCATTATAATTAATATACTTATCTGAATAAATAATTATTTCAATAATTCATATTAAATTATTTATACTTAAAACCAAACGCAAACCCTACCCTAGTCCTACCCCTCTCCCCTCGTTCGCAGGAAATTGGTACGATATCGGCATGTTACCTATTGAGAACGGACCTTTGTTGCCGATGGTGTTTGAGCACATGATCTCCGGCAAGGACATCGTGGATTGCTGCCATGCCATCTCCTCACTGTTCCTTAACTACGAATTCATAGAGTGCGTTACCAACGTTACCCCCCCCCCCCCTAGACCCGCACGTTAATGGCGTCGTAGGGTGTTGATCTATTGCAAATGTACAAGTGATATCCTTTGCGACTCCATGTATTCTTTTTGTATCCAGAATTCGCTAACAAATCGTAACTCGTTTAATATCTCTAATTTAATATATTTAATTGTTATTTCATCATTCTTTCTCAATATAGATTCTATTGTTTTGATATATTTGACGTAACGTAAATTTGTCTGATCAGGAAGATGCCAGCAATGTGCAAAGAGATTTTACTAAGCATTGGAGATCTTCAGACTTTCATCGAGGATGTGGTGTTTGCAAAGAAAGATCAGGTCGGTGACTTAGTGCCGGTGTTTGGATGTTGGTGGTATGACGTGGGTGCGGAGACGTGGGTCTTTACTCGGGTGCGGGGATGTTGGTGGTATGGCGTGGGTGCGGAGACGTGGGTCTTTACTAGGGTGCGGGGATGTTGGTGGTATGGCGTGGGTGCGGAGACGTGGGTCTTTACTCGGGTGCGGGGATGTTGGTGGTATGGCGTGGGTGCGTAGACGTGGGTCTTTACTAGGGTGCGGGGATGTTGGTGGTATGGCGTGGGTGCGGAGACGTGGGTCTTTACTAGGGTGCGGGTTTATGTCACGGGAACCTATACTCGCCTGGCGTTTGAATAATTCTAGTATCGTAGGCAGGTTTATTTGCGCGTCTTATTAATCTCTTGTCCGTCTGTCCCGCCAGACCGATATTGACCAGGTGACTATGATGCTGGTGAACTGCGCTGACCACACAGTCAGCATTATGGTCAACGAGACTGTGGCCGTCTCCAAGATTCAGAATGCCAGCGAAAGCGAGTCTCGCTACATGAACGCCTACGACAACATCATGTCTTTTCTCTTGGTTTGTAGGCGGTCAAGATGCTTGACCATTAAATCAATACTCTTTCCTTTATGATAATAGATAATTATAAACAAATGTTGTACTTAAATAATACTTGGTAACTGTTGAAGAATATTGATTTAACTTTTTATATTTGCTGTTTTTAAATAATCCAGTGGTAACCCTATCATCCCAATCCTACCTTGATATACCCACACCTGCGCAACTCCACACACACCTCTTCACACACACACCATACAACTATTCCCTACTCTCTCACAGGCTTTAGGTACCCTTAGTGACAAATTTCCAAGTTCTCAAATTCTCAGCGAAAACACTTTAATGATCTGGCATGACCACACAGTTAGCTCTACCATAACACCACTACATCTACCCTTGACCCACTCCCTCCTTTCTGATACCCCACTCCCTCCGTTCTGGCACCCCACTCCCTACTCTCTTTAACCCATCTCTCTCCTCTCTGTAAACCCACTCCCTCCCTTCTGTAACCCCACTCCCTCTCCTCTGACCACCCACTCCCTCCCGTCTGTAACCCTACTTCCTCCTCTATTTACTCCCACTCCCTCCTCTCTAAAACCCCACTTCTTCCCCTCTGACACCCCACTCCATACTCTGTAACCCAACTCACTCCCCTCTGACACCTCACTACCTCCCCTCTGTAACCCCACTCCCTCCCGTCTGTAACCCTACTTCCTCCTCTATTTACTCCCACTCCCTCCTCTCTAAAACCCCACTTCTTCCCCTCTGACACCCCACTCCCTACTCTGTAACCCAACTCACTCCCCTCTGACACCTCACTACATCCCCTCTGTAACCCCACTCCCTCCCGTCTGTAACCCTACTTCCTCCTCTATTTACTCCCACTCCCTCCTCTCTAAAACCCCACTTCTTCCCCTCTGACACCCCACTCCCTACTCTGTAACCCAACTCACTCCCCTCTGACACCTCACTACATCCCCTCTGTAACCCCACTCCCTCCCGTCTGTAACCCTACTTCCTCCTCTATTTACTCCCACTCCCTCCTCTCTAAAACCCCACTTCTTCCCCTCTGACACCCCACTCCATACTCTGTAACCCAACTCACTCCCCTCTGACACCTCACTACCTCCCCTCTGTAACCCCACTCCCTCCCGTCTGTAACCCTACTTCCTCCTCTATTTACTCCCACTCCCTCCTCTCTAAAACCCCACTTCTTCCCCTCTGACACCCCACTCCCTACTCTGTAACCCAACTCACTCCCCTCTGACACCTCACTACATCCCCTCTGTAACCCCACTCCCTCCCGTCTGTAACCCTACTTCCTCCTCTATTTACTCCCACTCCCTCCTCTCTAAAACCCCACTTCTTCCCCTCTGACACCCCACTCCCTACTCTGTAACCCAACTCACTCCCCTCTGACACCTCACTACCTCCCCTCTGTAACCCTACTCCCTCCCGTCTGTAACCCTACTTCCTCCTCTATTTACTCCCACTCCCTATTCTCTAAAACCCCAAACCCCACTTCTAGGAAGTACTCTATAAACTTGAGAAAGATGACTTTAACTTAGTGATTGAATATTATAAGAATCGTTACTTTAATATGATGCTGAAACTCATCAATGTAACTCACTACCCGGAGAGTTACTCCGAATACATCAATGAATGGAATGATGGTTAAATATTGCCATTGATTCCCTTTAGTATCTATTAGTCATCATTTAGTCATTTTTTAGTCGTTATTTTAGTCGTTTTTTAGTCGTTATTTAGTCATTGTTTAGTCGTCATTTAGTCATTGTTCAGTCATTGTTTAGTCATTGTTTAGTCATCATTTAGTCATTGTTTAGTCGTTATTTACTCATTGTTTAGTCGTCATTTAGTCATTGTTCAGTCATTGTTTAGTCATTGTTTAGTCATCATTTAGTCATTGTTTAGTCATCATTTAGTCCTTGTTTAGTTATCATTTAGTCATTGTTCAGTCATCATTTAGTCATTGTTTAGTCATCATTTAGTCATTGTTCAGTCATCATTTAGTCATTGTTCAGTCATCATTTAGTCATTGTTCAGTCATTGTTTAGTCATCATTTAGTCATTGTTCAGTCATCATTTAGTCATTGTTTAGTCATCATTTAGTCATTGTTCAGTCATCATTTAGTCATTGTTTAGTCGTCATTTAGTCATTGTTTAGTCATCATTTAGTCATTGTTTAGTCATCATTTAGTCATTGTTTAGTCATCATTTAGTCATTGTTTAGTCATCATTTAGTCATTGTTTAGTCATCATTTAGTCATTGTTTAGTCGTCATTGTTTAGTCATTGTTTAGTCATCATTTAGTCATTGTTTAGTCGTCATTTAGTCATTGTTTAGTCGTTATTTAGTCATTGTTTAGTCCATGTATAAACCTCATTTAGTCATTGTTTAGTTCATTTTTGTTATTTAAAAGTATGTTAAACTACCATCTAAATATGACATTTTATTCACTATGTCACAACTTAACATTTAATATTAATAATTATAATAATGTAATATTGGGTTATTTGTTTTACAGATGAGAGAGAATCATTTCGTTGTTATAGACAAGATGTTCAGGATACCTTGGTTAGTGGTCTTTAATAGGTAGTCTTTAGTTAGTGGTCTTTAATAAGTAGTCTTTAGTTAGTAGTCTTTAATAAGTAGTCTTTAGTTAGTAGTCTTTAATAAGTAGTCTTTAGTTAGTAGTCTTTAATATGTGGTATTTAGTTAGTAGTCTTTAATATGTGGTATTTAGTTAGTAGTCTTTAATATGTGGTATTTAGTTGGTAGTCTTTAATATGTGGTCTTTAGTTAGTGGTCTTTAATAAGTAGTCTTTAGTTAGTAGTCTTTAATAAGTAGTCTTTAGTTAGTAGTCTTTAATATGTGGTATTTAGTTAGTAGTCTTTAATATGTGGTATTTAGTTAGTTGTCTTTAATATGTGGTATTTAGTTAGTAGTCTTTAATATGTGGTATTTAGTTAGTTGTCTTTAATATGTGGTATTTAGTTAGTAGTCTTTAATATGTGGTATTTAGTTAGTAGTCTTTAATATGTGGTATTTAGTTGGTAGTCTTTAATATGTGGTCTTTAGTTAGTTGTCTTTAGTTTGTAGTCTTTAGTTAGTAGTCTTTAATATGTGGTATTTAGTTAGTAGTCTTTAATATGTGGTATTTAGTTAGTAGTCTTTAATATCTGGTATTTAGTTAGTTGTCTTTAATATGTGGTATTTAGTTAGTAGTCTTTAATATGTGGTATTTAGTTGGTAGTCTTTAATATGTGGTCTTTAGTTAGTTGTCTTTAGTTTGTAGTCTTTAGTTAGTAGTCTTTAATATGTGGTCTTTAGTTAGTAGTCTTTAATATGTGGTATTTAGTTAGTAGTCTTTAATATGTGGTATTTAGTTAGTAGTCTTTAATATGTGGTATTTAGTTAGTAGTCTTTAATATGTGGTCTTTAGTTAGTAGTATTTAGTTATTAGTCTTTAATATGTGGTCTTTAGTTAGTTGTCTTTAGTTAGTAGTCTTTAATAAGTAGTCTTTAATAAGTAGACTTTAATAAGTAGTCTTTAGTAAGTAGTCTTTAATAAATAGTCTTTAATAAGTAGTCTTTAATAAAGTAGTCTTTAATAAGTAGTCTTTAATAAGTAGTCTTTAATAAGTAGTCTTTAATAAGTAGTCTTTAATAAGTAGTCTTTAATAAAGTAGTGTTTATTTAGTATACATTGGTTACGTTATATCTAGTGCAAGTCTTAATAGAACATATAAAAATCTCACTTTACCCCTAATCTCGCGTTTGATCCCATAACGTTCTACTTTCATCAGATGAACGCTTATCCGCTGTTTGCGGAGAAGCAGTTGACTTATTTCAAATTCATGTTGAAAGAATCGGTGGGACAGACTTGGCAGGTTTGAAGTTGTTTAGGCTGATATAGATTGCGCTTCGTACAGTATTTATAGTCCGTCTAAAGTCCTGTCTTAGATTATGTGCTATTTATAAATATTAGGCAACTAAACGTGGAAAACATATTTTTATGCCATAATTTTCATAGTTAGTCGAGTGTGTAAATTGACACATGACCCCCTTGACCTTTAGAAAAGCGAGGCGATACTGTACGCAATTTCTTCCATCCTGGAGAGTATCGACGTCAAAGAAGACTGCGACTTCGTCTACGATATCTTCAGAATCATCGAGAACATCCAAACCACCAACGAACTGCTGGCCAATCAGATCATTGAGTTCTCAGGTTTGTCTGCACCCGTATTTAGGATTCCCGGTGCTTCATTCGACATCCACGCCTCACCCCCTAATTCTCTTTCCTCCATGCTATTTACTCCCTACTATCTACCCCCTTCATTCCCTTCAATCTATACTCCTTAACTGACCCCGTACCTATCCTCTCCCCATTCCCTCACCTCCCAACTATGCCCTCATCCGTTTTACTTTCAGGTTCCTGTTCAATATTTTTCAACAATCTGCCACCCGATATCCTCGAGTTCACAATGAAATGTGTTCTGGATGGACTGCTTAGCTCTCGCACTTGGACTACGGCCTCATTTGCTCTCAAGGACATTGTAAACGACGTCGGAAAACAGGCCCTGAGTCCCTACAACGACAGCATATTCGGCTACTGTTGGGTTAGAGGGGGCTTAGAGTAGATTAGAGCTTATTTGGAGTTATCACTTATTGGGGGGTCCATAAGGGTTATTTGCAAAGGGATGCGAAATACAACTGTATAAACTTTTGGGACCTATTAAGGAAGTCGTATATAGAGGGGATGGGGCTTATCAACAATACCGAATATGGAGTATGAGAGACCTATGCTTTAGGAGATGCCTGGAGGATGTCTAGGTGTATTTAAAGAGATGTAAAATGAAGTTTCTAATTATTTTACCATTTCATTGCAGTGTTTCATCGATCAAAAGGAAATACCGGTTAGTATATGCTCGCCTACTAAGATAAAGATATTTGATAACTCTTAAGCTCACCCTAAAACCTACTCCGAACCCCGTCAATTAGCCCCATCGCTAACCGTATCTAAACCGCCGTCTAGCACCCCAACAAACTAAGAATCATGGCCATCGTTGGTTCGACAATTTTGCATTCTACCGACGTTAATGACATTCAACTGAAGACCAATAGCGGGATCACTAAACTAACGGACAGTCTGATGAGTGCAGTGCAAGCTGAGGTTAGCGTTAACCTCGATACTCGACCCTCCCCGAGCTGTTTAACCCGTTGTAGTCGATGTGTATCTTTAACCGCACATAACCTACTACGCTACTTTTAACCCATTCGATGATCTCTACAATAACCTTCGACTAATTATGTGACCTTATTAAAGGGAGTTGCCAAAGGAGATAAACTTCAGAGTATAATTAACTACAATGATCTTGTAGCGAGTCTATTGCATGGTCTTATGGCCTACAGTCTTAACGGAGACTATAACCCGGTTAGAGTGCTAGCCACACATAGCCAAATACACATAGCCATCTATGTCTCTATCGATGTCCTTTCCACGCTTCCTACCTCACTCAGCCACACCGTCTGACCCACCCAGCCACACCCCTCCTGCACCTAGCCACACCCTCTGCCCCACCCAGCCACCCCTCCTTTCTTACCCAGCCACACCCCTGCCGCACCTAGCAACACCCTCTGCCCCACCAAGCCACACCCCTCCTGCACCTAGTCAAACCCCTCCTGCACTCAGCCACACCCCTGCCCCACCCAGCCACACCTCCTGTCTTACCCAGCCACACCCCTGCCCCACCTAGCCACACCTCCTGTCTCACCTCCTCTCACATACAACCAGACTAAAGACGTGATATCTGTGGTACTGCAAATGTATCCCAGCATTCTTGTAGAATTTCCTTTTGAAGAAGGAATCATCAAGGTTCTATTATCATATTAATGGCTTGGTGTTTAATATTTAGAAATGCCTTCCCTTGTCAATGCACTCCACCTGTCCACATCCGTTGAAACGACCTTCGACCTCTCACTTCAGTCCCTCACCGAGGTAATGAAGAAAGCTCTGAGAACACTTTCAGATGATTTCGACGTTTTCACTCTGGCTACAATTGAGTTGTATATGCAGCCAATACCCATTGACTTCCAAATGCATAGTCTTGTCTTTGTGAAAAATGTTTGTACATATATACACTCTCACACTCACACGCACACACTCACTCATACACTCACATACACTCTCACACACGCACTCACATACATACACTCACACACAAACACACAGGTGTCCATATACACACATACATACAGGCAGCTATGCACACACATTTATTTAAGCTCCTACTAAAAAGCTTTTAATTATTATTTTTATGTTAACTATCAATTTATTAAAATACTTAAACATAATGTGTACATAGTATTAATCAGATATCAACAATATCAAATAACTTAATATTAAAATAGAACTTTACCTACAAACTCACCCTTACCATAATGCCTGCAACACACTTTCGTCTCTTTCTTACAGTTAATGTGTGCATTTGGCAATGATGAAAAGTTCAAGGATCCGTTGAAAAGTTTATTCAAATCTATCAATGAAGCCAACCTAAAGTTCTATAAAATGAATGGTTATTACCTCACAATGTATTTTCTCCTCCCTCCCTCCCTCTCTCCCTCCCTCCCTCCCTCCCTCCCTCCCTCCCTCCCTCCCTCCCTCCCTCACTCCCTACCTTTCTATCTCTCTCCCTGTATACATCCTTCTAACCCTCGACATTCTCGTATATAGGCCATAGTCAACACCCCGACGTCTTTGAAGCCTATCTCTCTTTCTTGTCGACGCTGCTTCGTAAAGTGAAATGTTTCTTTTCCGATGAAACCTGCAATCTCACCGATCTCTTCAATTTAGGTGAGTCGTTGTTGAACCCTGTTGCCTTCGTATCTCTATTGACCTCTGCCGCTATTCCGCAGGTATAGTTGGAGTATCGATGCAGGAGTCCACCGTTGTCAAACAAGCTGGATTGGTGTTGGTTAGTAAGTCTCGGAGTACCCTTAACTCGGAGTACTCTTAACTCGGAGTACCCTTAACTTGGAGTACCCTTAACTTGGAGTACCCTTAACTCGGAGTACCCTTAACTCGGAGTACCCTTAACTCGGAGTACCCTTAACTCGGAGTACCCTTAACTCGGAGTACCCTTAACTCGGAGTACCCTTAACTCGGAGTACCCTTAACTCGGAGTACCCTTAACTCGGAGTACCCTTAACTCGGAGTACCCTTAACTCGGAGTACCCTTAACTCGGAGTACCCTTAACGTGGAGTACACTTAATGTGGAGTACACTTAATGTGGAGTACACTTAATGTGGAGTACCCTTAACTCGGAGTACCCTTAACTCGGAGTACCCTTAACTCGGAGTACCCTTAACTCGGAGTACCCTTAACTCGAAGTACCCTTAACTCGGAGTACCCTTAACTCGGAGTACCCTTAACTCGGAGTACCCTTAACTCGGAGTACCCTTAACTCGGAGTACCCTTAACTCGGAGTACCCTTAACTCGGAGTACCCTTAACTCGGAGTACCCTTAACTCGGAGTACCCTTAACTCGGAGTACCCTTAACTCGGAGTACCCTTAACTCGGAGTACCCTTAACGTGGAGACCCTTAACTTGGAGTACCCTTAAAGTGGAGTACCCTTAACTCGGAGTACCCTTAAAGTGGAGTACCCTTAACGTGGAGTACCTTTAAAGTACCCATTAAGGGGGCGACGTTTGTTCGCAACTTACCATCCCTCGTAACTATGACATTCTTCGCTTTACAGTCCGGCTTCGTGGCGTTGCAGAACAATCCTTCGTCGGCTTTGGTTTGCAATCAGTTGGGAGGCAAAGCGCTTGATCAATGCTACATGGTTTGTCGGCGATCTATTTCTATGCTTACTTTTGTGTTTTGATACCAGACGTACTATCTAATCTCACTTATCTAATCTAATCTAATCTAATTGCGTTATCAAATTCATATAGGCGGTGTCTGGAACTCACCCAAGAAATCAAATTCAATATTTTACCGAGATGATTGTGGGCCTAAATTTGTTTGTATTCGATATTCGTAAATCTACTTTTGACCCTGTATTTATCTTGTTTTCATCTCTTTGCATTGGAAACATAATCTGTTCAAACAACCGTTATTAATAATTAATATTGGACACGTAAAATGCAAGTAAAATAAGAAATTCCCTCAAAACAATTCAGACACTATTCTACTGAGCTCAGCCACTGGTTGAAGGAATGCTGCGATCAAGAAGGTTATCCAAGAACAGGTATAACTTGCAAGGACAAAAGTGAATTCATGAAATTAATTTTAAAGTTGGTCTTCATCTTAATTTACAGTGAATTTTAATATTTTATCCGCGTTGCTAGAAATCCTAATAAAAAAACCTCTTAGAACAAGAAAGTATGCTTATTGCAACAGGAGAATCATTTTCATACTCATCCTTCCCTTATCTCTCTCTACTTCATCCTGCCCTTATCTCTCTCTATTTCATCCTGCCCTTATCTCTCTCTACTTCTTCCTGCCCTTATCTCTATTGCCTTCATCCTTATCTCTCTTTACTCTATCCTGCCCTTATCTCTCTCTACTTCATCCTGCCCTTATCTATTTCTACTTCATCCTTCCCTTATCTCTCTTTACTTCATCCTGCCCTTATCTCTCTCTACTTCATCCTTCCCTTATCTCTCTCTACTATATCCTGCCCTTATCTCTCTACTTCATCCTGCCCTTATCTCTCTCTACTTCATCATGTCCTTATCTCTCTACTTCATCCTGCCCTTATCTCTTTACTATATCCTGCCCTTATCTCTCTACTTCATCCTTCCCTTATCTCTCTTTACTTCATCCTGCCCTTATCTCTTTACTTCATCCTGCCCTTATCTCTCTCTACTTCATCCTGCCCTTATCTCTCTCTACTTCATCATGTCCTTATCTCTCTACTTCATCCTGCCCTTATCTCTTTACTATATCCTGCCCTTATCTCTCTATTTCATCCTGCCCTTATCTCTCTTTACTTCATCCTGCCCTTATCTCTTTACTTCATCCTGCCCTTATCTCTCTCTACTTCATCCTTCCCTTATCTCTCTCTACTATATCCTGCCCTTATCTCTCTACTTCATCCTGCCCTTATCTCTCTACTTCATCCTTCCCTTATCTCTCTTTACTTCATCCTGCCCTTATCTCTTTACTTCATCCTGCCCTTATCTCTCTCTACTTCATCCTTCCCTTATCTCTCTCTACTATATCCTGCCCTTATCTCTCTCTACTTCATCCTGCCCTTATCTCTTTACTTCATCCTGCCCTTATCTCTCTTTACTTCATCCTGCCCTTATCTCTCTACTTCATCCTGCCCTTATCTCTCTCTACTTCATCCTGCCCTTATCTCTCTCTACTTCATCCTGCCCTTATCTCTTTACTCTATCCTGCCCTTATCTCTCTTTACTTCATCCTGCCCTTATCTCTCTCTACTTCATCCTGCCCTTATATCTCTTTACTTCATCCTGCCCTTATCTCTCTTTACTTCATCCTGCCCTTATCTCTCTTTACTTCATCCTGCCCTTATCTCTTTACTCTATCCTTCCCTTATCTCTCTCTACTTCATTCTGATCGTAGAGTTTATATCGTTGCTTATTCTTCGACTTCACCTATTGCAGCCTTAACCCGGACTACACTCTTAACCCTCCCGTTCTGCAGGAATGGCCACTCGTTGCGTTCCTGTAATGAGGTGCTCGAGACGTTTACGCTGAGGTGGCGAGGACTGTCCAACACCGAGTACGCTCGCGCTACCTCCAACTTCATCTCCAGAGCCGACTTATAGATGCAATGACGCATGCAACCTTCGTTTCTTTCATCATAGGCATTTTATTACAATAAACTATGAACGTTTTTACACATGTTGCACTTGTTCTGATTAACCGCTACGTCGACAATTAGAAATGTTGCTTTGGAATTCAAATTAATTTGAAAACATTTTGAACAACTTTGGAATGATTCATTTCTACTCCGATATCAATATAATTATAATAATAATTAAGGCAGTTGTTTGGCCCATTCTTTATTAATTTCAATTAATATTTAAATTCTTAGTCACAATTTTACTAGTAATGTGTTATAAAGTTAGTTGTTGGTCAAAGTAAACATTCTCCATTAGTTTCATAGATTAATAATCGTATGTTCAACTATAATTTTATTGCTTGAAATTATTTCTCTTTGTATATATCTTTAATTTCTTTTAGAAAAATTGAAGTATAGATAAAATATATGCAAGTTTTATATTAGTTATATGTATAAATTCCATTGAAACTAGAATTTAATTATACGGATCTAAAGATAAATGAAAATATAGATTATATATCGTAATTTGTATTTGTTGTGTATAAGAAATAAATCATTTTCTTAGTTATGTCATATTACTAGATGTAAAAATGTATAGTTAATTCTGGTAAGTTACTGTGGTTAACCTATATATATATATTATACATATATAATTTGAGTTTAGTGCTAGTTGATATAAATAAATGTATTATGAGAATTGTTGCATTCTTACTTATTTATTTTATCATCTTTATATGTAATAATTTAATAGCAACAGAATTATTTGAATGATTATTTCAATCTATTTTTAAAAGAAGTATTAGTGAAACTGGGTATTTTTCACCCAGGTTATAGCTTTGTAGTCAAATATTTGTTGTTCATATTTCTTACGACTAATAGTTATACCATGTAGTAAAATTTGTTTAAATTTAATTAACTAAAATTTATATTATCAGTTAATTCAGATTCAGTCATACTGTGTAACTTCTATAGAAGTTTTATTTAGTAGAAAACAAATAAATTCGTTTTTCTCATTATTTTGGAGTATTCTCTACAATATTCTATTTGGACTTTTTATTTCTTAAGTTATTTTAAATTATATCAATTGTTAATTAGTTATGTCTATAGTCATATATTTATTATAATATTATCGTAAATTACGTAGAAGTTTACTAATTATAATATTATATTAATTCGTTGTAGACATTACTGCGAAAGTAACTTTCAGAGTTGGTATTATTTCAGAATCTATTTAAGATTAAGCCTTTTTAATTAGAAAGGTATATTCATTAATATGAATAAGGGAATAGTATTTTGAAAGGATTATATGCTTTACTATAATTAACTACATTTATTTACTAACCAAATAATATAATGGTTAGTCTTCAATTTAGAGAATAAGGAAGATATGAACTACTGTGAGCTTTCTGATGTTGATTAATCAAAATCAATTGATTCATTTTTAATGGCGATAAATAGTATTTAGTTTTCTGAACAGTTAGAGTGAATATTTTCTTAACCTTGGGTTATATCCAATCCTGAATGATGGGTCATTTTAGAAAGTGTAATTTTATAGCGAAACATCTATCTTTAGAGACTAGAGAAGTGAAATGATTTAAAGCAAATTATTTGAAATGTAAAACGAATTTGATAAATAATACCTTTTTATTGAAATATCTATATTATATACATATCTTGATACATAAATTAAGAGACTAATTGTGAAAGGTAAATTATTTAAGTTTGTTTACTCACGGGAAAGTAAATACTATCTAAAGCTGATCACAATTTAAGAGCAGTATAACATGCAATGGATTAATATAGTTAATTAAGTTAAATAAGTGTGTAGTAAAGATTGTCAATAAATAAAAAAATTGATTTCTGTACCATGGAATTTTGTAAAGGATTTTTATCTTTTCTGTAGTATGTTATTATTGAGTATGTCATAATCTTCTTATAAACTATTATCTCTAAAGTGTCAGTAAGTATATAGGAGTTGACATATAACAGTAGTTAAAGTTAATGCAATATAGCTTGTAACTGTAAATAAAGTAGTAAGGACCATACACCTCGATATGGGATTAAGCAATAATAATATTATATATCAATATTATTTGGACAGTTTTCATATTGTTAAAATACGAAGTTTGATAAGATTCATTTATTTATAGAGATAATACTGTTCCAATTAGATTTTTTCCCTCAATATCATCAAATATTTTGGCTATATTATTTATAAATAATATACCAATATTGGTTACAGATACATATTTAGTCAGGTTGATTAGACTACTTTAGTCTCTGTATGACACAGTGTACGGTGCCAAATGAGATACCTATTTATTAGGTATTCATTTTTAAAAGTTTTAAAAATGATTGACTGTTTAATTATTTTTCGATAACTACAATCATATATATAGTGATATTACGTTGGTATATAACATAAACATAAGGGTATATATACATATATGTATTTTTAATTTGTATATTCTTATAACTTTGAAAATAATCTATTAATAAAACTACACAATCATAGTAGGTAATATATTTGTAACAAGACAAATAAGGAATACATGTGAACTTATGTTAATTTTATAACTTCAACTAATTGAAGCTTTGCAGTTGCTGATTAGTCCAAAGAGCTACACAATAATGTTAATTCAATTCGATACAATTTACGTCTAAATTATATTTATTATGGCTATCTTACTTTATAATATATATTATTGAATATGCTATTGATACTTTTTAAGTTTCCAACATTGTAAAGTGAATCAGTTACACTGTACCAGGTACAGTGTACCTTATCAGTCATTAATAAATCAAAGTATCATAAGGATTATAAAGGTATCATAACGAGTAAAATGAAATTATTTACCCCAAGCATATGAAACATAAAATTGTGGTTTTGATAACTAATTATATATTATAATCTAATCTAATATTAACAAGGTAACCTTGGATATAACTATATAATATATTTGGTTAATTTCCTATAATTACCCATCTATATTCAATACAATTATTTGAACCTAGAAATGGGGATTAACAGAATCTTTGTAAATTTAAATAAAAAAAATTCCTTCCGTATAATATTTTTCAAAACATTAATTACAATATTAAATATATATGTATTTAAAGTATATTATATATATTTTATAAATCATAAATAACTATCCTTTTAAAAGGTATATATGTATAATAATCGCCGTATAAAATAATATATATTTTTATTTTATATCACAATGATTTTAAAGTAATATATAATTTTAAAATATATAATTTTGAATATTTACTAATTATTTAGGACATTATTAAAACATTTGTGATGGGGATTCAAACAGATACATATGATATAATCGCAAACCAACCAGTTGTTATTGATAATGTTAGTATGTTTATTACTAGTATTATAATACTACTATTATATAACATATATGTTGGTATTATAATAATATTAATATAATATAATTATTTATTTATTTAGAATATTTATTAAAAATAATATAATAGAATGTTAAATTATGTAGTATACATACATGATATAATAAATATAATTGATTGGTATAACTCCTGTATCGATTATATGCCTTTATAGAATATATTATATTCTAATATAATGTAAAAGTTACCAACTCAATTGCGATTATTGAAAAGAAGATTATTAAAATTAAATTAAAACTTTATTATTTATTCATCTAGTTATTATCAAGAATTAATATGTATTAAATCCTTATTATGTTTCATGATTATGGTTTTGATATAAGAATGTTTGATGCTTAAATTGCTGTAAAATATTTACTAAATAATTATTAATTTAAAATATAACAATATATTATCATTAATATATATATATATATATATATATATATATATACATTATACATATATATATATATATATATATATTTATATATGTATAATGTATATATATATATATATATATTAATGATAATATATTGTTAAATAAAATAATTCAAAATAACACATTTGTTATAATTATAATTCATTCAATTCTGAAGTTTTTATATTTTTGGTAGAATATCTCTCCCACAGTTTCCATAGAGAATCCTATTTTTGCTACAAGCCACCTTTTTCCATCTTACTGATTGTCCATTTTGAAGTAAACATACCTGTATCAGATACCAGTAATTTAATAATAATATATAATAATAATCCACAATTACACAAATAATTAAATATATTCATTTTTATTTATATATACATTTTATATTGAAATACAATATTTACAATTAGGGGTGAGTTTTTAGATTCAACATCTAGAATATACCATTATTCTAAGCCATTGTTGCTCTTAATATTACGTTTAACTATGAATTTACAGAAAACCTCCAGATATCCATTTTTCATCAAAAATCTTCATCTAATATGTTAATTTTATGCATTATATAATATAGTATATATACACATATTAACACATACACAACATTAAGATATATCATTAAGAAATCTGAAATTTTTTAATTATCCAATTTATATTTTTCTTCGATATCGCTAAAAGATTCACATATATCATTGTCTGGTAACGATGCTAATGTTGCTAAAAGCTGTGTAACATTCTTGGTAACTAGATGCCGTAGTTTTAATATAAATAAAGTATTAACTTTATAATTATTTAAACATTTTTCCGCATTCTAAATGTATATGAGTTAATTTCATTAAATACTTTATTGTAGTATCATAAATTTTGTTTAATAATTAATTATACGTTAGCTAGTTACTTTTTTTAGAAGTTTCATGATATTGTATATAATTTAAATAAATGATTTTATTTTTGAAATTTTGAAGTTTTATTTACACTAAGAGATATGAATATGAATATTTAATATTTAAAATATTTACTCTTCATATATTCATATTTTTCATAATTATTATATTTATTATATTTATTATAGTTATTATATTATTTAATATTTAGGGTTCTGGTGTTATTAAAGCAGGCTTCGCTGGTGATCAAGTACCTAAACATCATTTCTCCAATATGTAAGTGTAATATTATATTCAATATTGTACAATCAATTATATCTACATTCTCCTCCAATGGAAGTCCTCCATATCATAGTCCCACTTTTTCCCTATACGATATTATCTTAACATGATGTCATTTTCACATAATGTCATTTTAATATGATGTAATCTTCACATGATGTAATCTACACATGACGTAATCATCACATGATGTAATCTTCACATGATGTCATCTTCAAAAATTATTCTCAATGATGTGACCATCACTTGACCAATCATTCCATATTTTCCCCCTTCCTTCAATACCAACACCTTACCTCACATATTATACTCATCCGACCACACCTCACCCAATTTCCTTATGTCCCTCTCTATCACCACATAATTCCTCATGCATCACCCATGCTATATATCATTTATAAACATACCTTTCCCCCTATAATATGCACTACATCTTTACCCAAAATATCATGTTTATTCCCTTATGCCTCACCCATATTTTCCCTATAATTATATTTCTTACAAAATTATTCCTCATCAACTCCATCATATTCCCATATTGTATCTCTATCTAAATATTAATCTAATCGCATCTCTCCCCATCACAATATTTCCTATTCGAAATCCATCCACAGTCTTAATACACACGTCTCCCAAACTACTCCCTTCCAAATCACCTCACCCTAATGGCATTTGCTGATCCGAATCTCTTCACATTATACCACTCACCGGGTGAGTGTCACCCCTACTGGGTGGGGACCATCCACCCTTCTCTCTCATTACACATCCTCAAATACCAATTTCACTCACTACACTACTCACTCACAACATATCTCCTCATCATGCCCCCCCTCCCTATGTCCTGCCCTTCCCACACCTACCCTCCCCACACCTACCCTCCCCATATCTAGCCCTACTCACCACGTCCCATCTCATTACGTTCTGCTCTACATTATAGCATCGGCCGCCCCAAACATCAACGCGTCATGGCTGGCGCCCTGGAGGGAGATTCATTTGTAGGCAATCAGGCGCAACTGCACCGCGGCCTACTTTCTCTCAAGTACCCTATGGAGCATGGCATCGTCGAGAACTGGGCCGATATGGAAAAGGTGTGGGCTTACATGTACGGACAACATGAAATGATGACCTTAGCAGAAGAGGTTAAAACTCGTTCGTGACTTGTGCTAATGGCATATGTCAATTTATTTATATAAACTTGCTATAATAGTATAGCCTAGCATATATAAAAGTATATATAATACTATAGTCTAGTATATATATTAGTATAATCTAGTAAATATAATAGTATAATCTAGTAAATATATTAGTATAATCTAGTAAATATAATAGTATAATCTAGTAAATATAATAGTATAGTCTAGTAAATATAATAGTATATATAAAAGTATAGTCTAGTGTATAGAATTTAAACTCTAAAACCATTCAATAATTAACATTTATTAATATGATCATACTGTTACATAGAATTTAATCAAGTGTCATTTCCTTCTTATCCAGCATCCAGTTCTTTTGACAGAAGCTCCCTTGAATCCAGCTCTGAATCGAAAGAGGATGGCGGAAATATTTTTTGAAACCTTTAATGTTCCGGCATTTTATGTCTCTATTCAAGCTGTCCTCAGTCTGTTAGTAATCATTCTCTCCTCACATCTCTTCACTTTAATCAATTCATGTTACCTCTCCTCTTCTCTCCTCAATTCACTTTTCTTAACCCCATCTCCCCTCAATTCACTTTTCTTAACCCCATATTACTTTGTATATCATTTCTTCAGATTGACTTATCCCACTTTACACAGTTAACCTCACCTCACTCCAATTTTACTTTCTCCATCTCATTTCACTTTACCGAATCGCATTGTAATCCATTACACCACATCCCTCCTTCACTCTAGCCCCACCATATCCCCCCTTCACCTCAGCCCCTTCACCCCAGCCCCACCACATCCCCCTTCACCCCAGCCCTACCACATCCCCCCTTCACCCCAGCCCCCCTTCACCCTAGCTCCACCACACCCCCTTTACCCCAACCCCACCACCCCCCTTTTCACTCCAGCCCCCCTTCACCCCAGCCCTACCACATCCCCCCTTCACCCCAGCTCCACCACATCCCCCTTCACTCCAGCCCCACCACATCCTCCCTTCACCCCAGCCCCACCACATTCCCCTTCACCCCAGCCCCACCACATCCCCCTTCACCCCAGCCCTACCACACCCCCTTCACCCCAGCCCCACCACATCCCCCTTCACCCCAGCCCCCCTTCACCCTAGCTCCACAACACCCCCTTTACCCCAGCCCCACCACACCACTCTTCACTCCAGCCCTACCACATCCCCCCTTCACCCCAGCTCCACCAAATCCCCTTTACCACATCCCCACCACACCCCCTTCACTCCAGCCCCACCACATCCCTCTTCACTCCAGCCTCACCACACCCCCCCATCAGCTCAGCCCCACCACACCCCCCTTCACTCCAGCCCCACCACACCCCCTTCATCCCAGCTCCACCACACCCCCTTCACTCCAGCCCCTCCACATCCCCCTTCACCCCAGCCCCACCACATCCCCCCTTCACCCCAGCCCCACCACATCCCCCTTCACCCCAGCTCTACCACACACCCTTCACTCCCCTTCACCCCCCCTTCACCCCAGCCCCTCCACATCCCCCTTCACCCCAGTCCCACCACGTCCCTCTTCACCCCAGCTCCACCACATCCCTCTTCACCCCAGCTCCACCACACCCCCCTTCACCCCAGCCCCACCACATCCCCCTTCACCCTAGCTCCACAACACCCCCTTTACCCCAGCCCCACCACACCACTCTTCACTCCAGCCCTACCACATCCCCCCTTCACCCCAGCTCCACAAAATCCCCTTTACCACATCCCCACCACACCCCCTTCACTCCAGCCCCACCACATCCCTCTTCACTCCAGCCTCACCACACCCCCCATCAGCTCAGCCCCACCACACCCCCCTTCACTCCAGCCCCACCACACCCCCTTCATCCCAGCTCCACCACACCCCCTTCACTCCAGCCCCACCACATCCCTCTTCACTCCAGCCTCACCACACCCCCCATCAGCTCAGCCCCACCACACCCCCCTTCACTCCAGCCCCACCACGTCCCTCTTCACCCCAGCTCCACCACATCCCTCTTCACCCCAGCTCCACCACACCCCCCTTCACCCCAGCCCCACCACATCCCCCTTCACCCCAGCCCCCCTTCACCCTAGCTCCACAACACCCCCTTTACCCCAGCCCCACCACACCACTCTTCACTCCAGCCCTACCACATCCCCCCTTCACCCCAGCTCCACCAAATCCCCTTTACCACATCCCCACCACACCCCCTTCACTCCAGCCCCACCACATCCCTCTTCACTCCAGCCTCACCACACCCCCCATCAGCTCAGCCCCACCACACCCCCTTCACCCCAGCTCTACCACACACCCTTCACTCCCCTTCACCCCCCCTTCACCCCAGCCCCTCCACATCCCCCTTCACCCCAGTCCCACCACGTCCCTCTTCACCCCAGCTCCACCACATCCCTCTTCACCCCAGCTCCACCACACCCCCCTTCACTCCAGCCCCACCATCCCCCCTTCATCCCAGCCCCACCATACCCCCCTTCACTCCAGCCCCACCATCCCCTCTTCATCCCAGCCCCACCACACCCCCCTTCACTCCAGCCCCACCACACCCCCTTCATCCCAGCTCCACCTCACCCCCCTTCACCCCAGCCCCACCATACCCCCTTCATCCCAGCTCCACCTCACCCCCCTTCACCCCAGCCCCACCATACCCCCTTCACCCAGCCCCACCACACCCCCCTTCACTCCAGCCCCCCACACCCGCCTTCACCCCAGCCCCACCACCCCCCTTCACCCCAGCCCCACCACACCCCCTTCACCCCAGCCCCACCACCCCCCTTCACCCCAGTTCCACCACACCCCCTTCACCCCAGCCCCACCACACCCCCCTTCACCCTAGCCCCGCCTCCCCCCTTCACCCCAGCCCCACCATACTCCCTTCATCCCAGCCCCACCACACCCCCCTTCACCCCCACCACACCACTTCACCCCACCCCCTTCACCCCCCTTCACCCTAGCCCCGCCTCCTCACAGCTACTCTACTGGTCGTACCACTGGCGTTGTGCTAGACTCCGGTGACGGCGTCACTCACGCCGTTCCTATCTACGAAGGATTTGCTTTGCAGAATTCCGTAATGCGTATTGATCTAGCTGGTCGCGATGTAACTCGCTACCTCCGTAACTTGTTGCGACTTGAAGGTCATCGCTTGAATACCAGCAGCGAGTTTGAAGTCATTCGACAAATGAAGGAGGTCAGTAATAGTTAGAGTATAATGCGTTCTTAGAATATATAGAGTACTTCGACTACTTAGAGTACATATAGTACTTAGAGTATTTCGGCGAGTCCGCCTCGAATACAATACAAAATAGTTCATTTTATTTTTACATTGCGTAACGTTAAAAATGTATTCATTCTGTTTTTGCATGGATTGTTGTCTTTTACTAAGTAGACTGATATGTGTTGCATAATATTTTTTCTGTACTCTAGATATAAATCTTTCCACAATAATAATCCATATAAGATTGTTTTCTTACTTTAAGACATTTTCTTAAGACACGCCTATTCGATCTAACATTTGTTCTGAATTAAACAATTAGTTCAACCAGATCACTTCTCTCTTCATCCTCTCATTACTAAGGGCCATTATTATCTCATTACTTCCTGCCACTTGATATAAATGCCTTGACTCATCCTACACGCCTGTCAATATATATATCAATGCGATTTGCAGAAATTCTGTTGCCTGTCCGTGAAATCCAAAGAAGATATTTTATTGGACAAGATATCTCCCGAAATCTACAAATTACCCGACGGCAACGAAATTAAGGTAACCGTGCATTTCTGGGTTTTATTCTACAACTGATTAACAGATTAACGATTAAAATAAATTACATGTATGCAAACATTAAAATACTCTCTTCTCCGCAACTAATATCTATTAACGATGAGTAACATTTCCTGTACGTCGTTACCTAGGTTACCACAGCTAAACATCTGGCGCCCGAACTCCTGTTCCGACCCGACCTGATTGGCGATGAACAGGTCGGTATCCACCGCGTGTTGCAGATGTCTGTTCAGAAGTCCGACATGGACCTACGACGTTGTCTCTACAACAACATTGTACTCAGTGGAGGCTCCACGCTATTCAAAGGTTGCGAGTTATAATCGAGTGTTCACGTTCTTCTGTGTCGTGCTAACAATAGGTATTACGCAATGTAAATTAATTGTTCACCCGCAATGCGTACTAGCATAGTTACATTGAATTATTAAATCAATTTTTCTACATTTTTTTAAAATAAAACTATTGTCATCAGTACAAAAATGTACTTTACAAAGTGTCACAGCATTTGTATAAATTATTATGTTATACATTTTAATTCAAAGATATGTGACTTGCTTTTATAATTCTGTTGCAATTATTATTTTAATTTGATTAATATTTGAATTATGATAATTATATAGATAACATTATATATATTTATATATATTAAAATAACTCTATTAACATATTTAAAAACAACACCAATATATAAATTAGATTATATAAAATTATCTAAAGTTAGTTTGAATTATTAACTACATGATAATAAAATCAACGTAAGATCACTAGAAGATATTTCTAAAAGTCCTCTTCTCATTTATAATTATTGTTAACACCTTCAGTTAAAAATAAAAATTATATAATTAATAAATTAGAATTTATAGAAACATTATATTAAATATACATTGCGAATAATAAACCCTATAAGTATAAAAATATAATGTCAAATTATATTATATTAGCTTATAATTAGGTCAGCTTATTATTATGGAATAATACTTAATGCATTCTAATGATATAGCATATTTAAAACTTATTTATATTATTCAATATATTATGAATCAAATATTAATAATATACTTCTTATATAATATATAAATTTCACAATTTGAAATAATGTAGAAAATTTTAATTAAAAAAATATTATATAAAAAGGTACATTTATCTTTAGGAAATCTAAATTAAATTGTAATATTGATATAAATCTTAGTTTTTATAACTGAACCTGTATTGTAAACCTCTATTGATATTTATGAACCATCCTGGTTAATACTTGTTTTCATTTTTATTAGAATTTTAATAATCGGAGTATCTATTTTGAACTTATACCTAAAAGAAAATTTAAATTACATTTACGAATGAATACAATTTTTAATTAACTAGAAAAAAATATGGTCAGATAATTGCTATATTGATTACAAAAACCAAAGCGCATACATATATCTTCTTCAAGTGACCTTCAATCCTTGTTTAATATCTACATCAATATACAAAACTAATAGCGTTATTAATAATTAATAATAATGAACTTATTTAGATATCAATTAGTTATCATTGGAATTAAATTGCAAATGGTATATTGTTAATATAATTGTAGAATATTCTATGTAGAATAATAATTGTAGAAATATTTATTAGTTGATTACGGATTACTTGTTAATCAAGATTAAATAGATTATAACAAATCATGCTATAACGTTTTTAGGATTTGGAGACAGACTTTTGATGGAGTTAAAAAAGATCATGCCTAAAGAGGTGAAAGTCAAAATCACGGCTCCCCAAGAAAGATTGTATGCGACTTGGATAGGGTTCGTTACTAGAAATATTTGTACAGATTTGCTTTAACTATTAACATTTTAACGTCGTTCGCAGAGGTTCTATTCTGGCATCACTTGATACGTTTAAGAGGCTGATGATATCCAAACAAGAATACACTGATAATGGAATTGACCGCATAGAAAAGAAAGTATTCTAGTAAAGGAGAAGATAATCCCAGCCCTAGTGTTTCTTACGAAGAGCAATATTGCTTATGTTTATTGAATGTATAACTGTTTACTATTTATTGGTTTTTAAAATAAATATACATGATTCCAGTGATTTATTTTTATAATTTACGACATTTGAATCGTTTGATTTTTCTTGATTAAATTTTGTTCGCGAATCATCTTCAACTCTTCTTTCTTAAACGTGTTCTTGTTTTGTTTCTTCTCAGTTCTACGAATCTATTATTTTGAACAATGGACATTGATATTACACCAATATTGAATTGAATACATATATATAAAACAATGTTTATATTAAATATATTCTATACATCTCAACCTTTCTATATTCCTTAATTGCAGACTTTCGCAATTTCTTTTCTTCCTTTGATTCATCCCTAGGACGGAATGTATCGAGGTCGATGCATCCGGTATGGGATAGAATGTTAGGAGGGTTATCTTTACTCTTCGGTGGTCTTTCATTTGGCTCTCTCTGACATAAGGGATATGATTTTAATAGATCAAAAACCTACTAAATTATATTATAGCAATAAAATATTATTTTATTAAGATGCAAAACCTTGATTTTCTCTGAAATTACCGAAGGGTTATTGTAAAGGGTTGAATAGGTACCTGAAAATGAATGGAAAATAAATAATATTTTAGATTATAAAATATTAATAATTTATTTATTGGTTTTGAAAATCGAATACAAATTATAAGAGTTTTTAAATTAGACATTTAATAGAAATTATTAAAGAAATAAAGTGAAGATTGCGAGACAAACTCAGTATAGATTCGCAATCCCATTTATCCTTCTCGGGTTCCATTGAAATCTTGATGAGGTCGGAAAGATCTTCGGGGTCGCTATCTACAAGGTCATCTAGATTCATACGACCAATGTTTTGTGTCGCCTGAACTACGTCAATCAACTTCCTGTAATCCAGAGCATTTCCTTATTAGGCACGAAGTCATGAATATAAATTAGCTATAAGTTAAAATTCACTTCACCGAGTACTCGGCTGTTGATCTTTGAGAATATACACGATTCTTCAGCGAAATTTGCAAGTAGACTAAGTTTTGCGTACTACGATTTCCTGCGAGTTTCGGCACTAACGTAACAACGCAGGCCTTGTCGTACTCCTTGAGGGCGATGTCGATTAGCATTTGTTCCGTGTTGCGATTGCTGCCCTCGATCTCGTCGTGGTCCAAGGCGCCAATCTCTTCGTCGTCGTATTGTTCATACAACTGCGGCGGCGATTTTAAGTACTTTTGTAGGTATCCGCCAATTTCATCAATTACGCACGAAGTAAATCAAAAGAAAACTTTGATCGATTCCCTAAGATTACCGACTAAGAACCGATAATCTTGACAAATAATATATATCCTTAGCTATTTGATGTAATATCAATAATAACGGTTTCAAAGCGATCGTCGACCATTGTGAGACCCTTATTACGCCTCAATACAGACGAGGTCATGGAATACTCGGTGAAGCGTGACTTTGTTTCTTCGTCAGAGAAATTTATATCGCTGTCGTCATCGCACCTGAAATTCTTGCACGAGTCGTCGGAATCGGAACCACTAGGAAGTCAATTGTTTACGTATTAATGACTATCTATTGATGCTAAATGTTTATACTTGGACACGTATCATGATAATTACATGATTATTTAAAAATATATTATAAATAATGTTATCAAATGTAAAGTTAAGTATAAAAACTTTTCGCTGTAGCTATCGTAGTAACGACCGGACTGTTCACCCTGCACAGCGATGGGTTCATTCCTATCGTTTGCTTCTATCATGAAATCATCGGCGAGTTGATTGTCAGGATCGTCAAAATCAAAATCTTCGTCAAGCGCTGCCACAATATCGGGGTCCCAGTCGGGACGTGGTCCTGAAAAGGCCATTTATCATATTTGGACAACAAAGAATCGTAGGGAGATAAGGATGCCCCATCCTAAGATTATTTAAGGATCTCTCGTATTAATTATATACCCTCGTCTAAAAATAAAGTTACTTCTCTGCAGTAACATGACAACGTACATGACAGCGGTTTACAGTCATCTGGGAATACAAGCAGCAAAAACATTTGCAATGATTTGCGCATATGCAACAGCAGCTAATTAACCTTTGGTGTTGTATTGAGCATTAAGGAAGCCAGGATCCATGACATCATTAGACTCGAATAGTTCACTAGGCAATCTAACGGGCTCAGTCTATTGTAATGTTATATAATGTATCATTACTTTGTTTTTTAGTACCATTGATTTCTATTAAATATGTATAAAAGTAAATCTAAAACTTAAACTAAGGTTTCTTACTCTAAACCATTATTTACTATAATTATTAAACCAGTATTAAACCATTATTTACTATAAGATAACATGTCATAAATATATAATATAGATGAGTTACTATCTTAGATGGAACTTTTTATTTTAACTAACTTTGTCAATCATTTCAAATTCAGGAATATTTGATTCACAAAAGGCATTTCGATCTTTCAGATGTTTCATATAATCATAGTCATCTTCATAGTAAATTCCGTGCTTTTTCTTCAATTCATTAATAATATCTGCCTGTGTAGATTATACACATAATTTAAATTACCCATATATTAATAAGTATAATTCTGTAATCATTTCAATATGTGTTTTACAAAATGTGCAAAAATATTGTTACGCAAATATAAGAAAATTTAAACAAATGTAATTAAAGTTTAATGTATCAAAAAAATAATATACAAATATACAAAATAATAACAAATTAAAATAAATTAGTTCATAATATATAGGTATATGTGTTGATATCAAAATAGTAACGGTAAAACAGATCTAACAAACAATCAAAATTTTTAAACTATGAAAATCTGTAAAAGTCTATTGGAGAGATACCAGAATTACAAGATTTGGTGACAATACATTTAACATTATAAAATTTTTTCATTGTTTTTGGAATAAATAAAGCAATTTTTTGGGATTCAAGTTTTATATTTGAACAGGATCAAAGCGAAATCAAACTTTTAATAATATTCGTATTTAATAAATATTAAATTCAAATTTCACATTCTTTTTAATAATCGACTGTTATTAATCCAATAGAATATTATTGTATCCTAAAATATATTATCAAAATAGATATAAAATGATATCTATTGTAAAAACTCAAACCCAAACTACTTGGTTTTCTGGGTTTTCTATATAAATTCTGAAATAAAATCAAACAACAAAATAAAATTATCGTTGAACTTTGCCATTCAAAATTAAATATTTTTTCTTAAATTTAAATTTTAAATTCGGTATTTTTAAATTTTTCGTAGAATCACTGATAAAATAATTCCAATAGAATATCGTATTTTCGGTTCATAATTATTTTTGCATTAATTTTAAATGAGCTTTAAACTTACCATATATTTCCTATATATCATTATTCGTTAGTAATGGCATAAATTTTCTAATTAATTAAAGTGAAACTTTACTTTATATAATAAGAATTATCCAAAAAATTTTATTTCAAATGATTATATTTATGTTTTATGATAAACTTTAAATTAATTTAAATACTACCACTATATTATATAACTTTAATCACATCATAATACAATAAAAATAATTACTTTTATATCATCCGTAGAAACTTTAAGCATAAAAATGATATATATCCTAGAAGAGTTTTATATAATAATAGCTTATTAAATTATTAAGAGTAAATATCTTAATTATTATGATTATTTGAAATTTCTGTTTTATTATATTTACTAAAATTCTTTAAATTATGCATACATACCCTTTTGGCTGTAGCGGCATCAGGCAAAAGAACTCTCTCGGATTGTTCTGGATCTTGTTGACTTCTATGAACCAAATGGTAAGTCACAGAATTTTTCTTTTCTATAAACTTCTTTCGCGGCTAAGATTTGAAAAACCATTAACAACATAATTGTATATGTATACGAGTTATTTATTATAATAAATTACAATATCTCATAATAATATGATGTATATATATATTATTATGATCTATATTTGAGTATCGTAATATCTATTAATATAGAGTGTATACTACCAAATATAGTATATAAAAATGGATTTCATAATATATATTGTAATTAATTTTAAATATTCACAATTTAAAAATATATTTATTTTTAAAACAGAAAACAATCAATCGAAATTTCTAGTGATTCAGTAATATGAACTCGCTCGCAATAAGTATGCGTGAATTTATTTTCGCATTAATGCTGTAGCAACCATAGTGATTCATATTAAAATCACAATCAAAATCAGGCATATTCATTAATTTTGTGGGAAGATTACTAGGTAATCTTGGTTTTAGGTGTGGCTCTTTTTTACGAATTTTCGCCCTACCATTTTCAATACGTGTTAATTAATAAAATAATATGATAAAAACAAACCATTGTATTTGTGATTAATTATTATCGATAATAAATCTATATTATAAATATTATAATTAAGTAAAATAATATTTCGAGGTGATATCAGTTTTTACACTTTACAAAACCAAGTTCAAAAAATATATATTATTCTCAATAATTAAATTTAATACTATATATATAGTATCTACTATAAAATAGTAAATTTAGTAAAAAATAGAATTATTTAAATAAACTAAATTCAATAGCACATTGTTTAGAAAAAGATCTTTGTTAAATCGTCGATCAGTGAAAATTAAATATGTATAGTTGCATACATATATAAATACTATATCTATCATTGGAGAAAATCATATTTAAATTGAATACTATTTTGAGTATGTCATATAATATATTAAAGTTTACACAGTCAAATAAATTCCTACAATTGATATTGAAAAATATTAGAATGTCTTCTACATTTTATGAAAAAAAAGATATGAAATATACAGTCGGAATAGTATGTAATATTATATATGTAATATATATTAAAATAAAGGATTTTGTAAACTGTAAAAATATATTAGGCCGAGAGCATATAAAGCGCGAGATGAGCGACACCAACTGGGCGTGGTCTCTATAACGACTAGTTGTTAAGATAATAATATAAATTACTTATAGTATAATCCGTACTAGTAAGACGAAACTTGACTTGACGGATAGGTCTAATACGTATCAAGCCTATTTACTACCTAGGGCATATATATGTTCGATATCGTAAACATAATCACTATAAACATATATATAAAATAAACTATATATGCTATATGTCCAATACTATAGCATAATATGTGTGTATTTTTCAACTATAAATATATCCGAGTATCATATATGTTTATTATGAGTATACTACACAGTAATAATATTAATATGTATTACGTATAATACTTATATTGGACAACACTTGCTTGATTTTAATAGCGTATTTAGATAATATTTTAATAAATTCAATATCAATCTATTTAATGGAAGGTATATATTATTTTTTTTGTAAAAAAAAAATTACAGCCAAGTTTCTTTTAGTTCGCTACAATTAGAATACTCGTTTTCTCAGAATTATTATTTTCTCTCGCCTACTGATATTATAAATATAATATTTATTACTTATTTATTGATATAATTACTTGTTGATTTCATAAATTTATTAATAACTTCGTATATATTCATAAAACCATATCATTGTTCATACAAAAAAAAATTTAATAATGGATATTTCGGAATGACATTTATATAATTATAGAATTAATATATAAAGTATAAAAGATAATTATATTTTGTTTCCTCAATTCCAAGAATTAAATCTATTATTACATTTTTTATAGAGCTATGAATCCCTATGTTTACTTAGTTGACAACTGTAATTATATTGACTATGGAGAATGAATTCATTTCTTATTATCTAATATTATTGGATACATATTTCAAAGCTATTAAATACTTGTTTAAATATTCATTGTCAGATAACAATAAGAAACCCGCTTTAGGTTTTGTCGGGTTGTGGGGTATACGATGGCTCCGAAGTTCATGAAGTGTCAGCGTTAGTTACATAAGTCACTTACGTTAATGTAATATGTGTAGCATAATATTATGATTTAATAGAGTATAATAGATATATTTATCTAATATATTAATTCATATAATATGTAAGGTTATTATATAATTGAGTAAATATGACAAGAAACAAAAAGTTTGTAATGTTTTTACAATTTATCCTGAATAATTATAAAATAATGTTTTATGTTATTAACTATATATCTAAAAAATTATTATAAAATCATATTTATATATATAACTCTATATAATATATAATCTTAAAATATATATACACTTATCATACAATTAATTATATATTTCTATTTTCAACTTTTATTTGTCTTTTAATTTAATTTATTTAATTTTTATTTTATGTCGTATTGTAATTTTAGAATTTTAGTTTTATTGAATGTAATATTTACTAACAATGGTAGATAATTTTGAAATATTATAATTACAATTACCTATTTATACTTCCAATATGGACTAATATATTATTCAAAAGAATTAATCGTTTTCCTTGTACTATAAAAATGTACCATAAATGTCAATTTCTGAAATTAATATTTGTTGAATCAATAATAAAATAATATCTTGTTTTTATGGAAATTAATTCTGATATTATTTGCATTATTATATTTATTAATTTAGAGTTTAGCCTTCTATCAAATAATATGTTTCTCTATAACTCTATCATCTTTATATACTTTAAAACCGTTATGTACTCTTTTACGCTCTTACCAGTTCCATTTAAGTAATCCCTCGTTTAAATCTTAGCACTCTCCATTATAACATTTTCCACCTTATTGTACTTTCATCCGTATAACATCCCTGGATACCCTATTACGCCCATGTCACGCCCATGTCACGCCTCATTAATTACCCATTCCAGAGTGCTTGTCGCATTAAGTCGACTGAATATCCGTGCAAAGATATACGCCCCCGACGAAGACTACGAAGCCATCAATCACATCACAGGCGAACCGATGTCCACGAAAAGGTTGTAACTCTTGCCACTGCCACCGGAGGGCAATGCATAGTGCCCTGCGTTTGTTGCATAAGTGTGAGAGACAATATTTAAAATATAATATTTGTTTCTATTATTGACTCTATTGGGCAAATACCCGCTGCTCCCCGAGAAGTGGTGCCGTTAACTCTACTGAAATGTTTAGTTCCACTCCTCACTGCAACTCCAATACACATAGCGTCAACACAGCCTCACACATACCGCTTGTTTCAGCCCCCTCCATAGCCTGCCTAATGCCTATTCTGTATCCCCATCTCTAACTCTCCAGGAATGCGATGATAGAGTCTGCACGTATTAGCAGAGGTAAAGTTGCTCCCCTATCCTCACTGAAACACCCAGACCATGACGCTGTTATCTTCCCAGGTGGATTTGGTGCAGCAAAAGTTCTGTTGGTACACCTAAATATATATTAGAATATTCTTTATGGATATATCATTTATTATTAGCCTTGATTAATAGCCAAGAATTTGCACGGCAAATTAATCTATTTATAATTATTTTCTTCTTAATTTAAAAACTGTTTATCGATTTCAAATATTTCTGTTGCTATTATAAATCACAACATTTGGTAGATAATGCAATTTACTAAATTATTAAATTCTTTATCTAAATCAATGGACTAATCATGATTATTATGTTGGTAATATATCTTGTTAGTTAATGAGATAATTGTAATGCTTTAAATGACATTAATCTTTGTCTTATTTGCTATTTAATTTATTCTTTTTATTTACTATTTTTTTCCGTTGAATCCAATAAATTTACTATTAATAATATGTACCAAAAAGTAATTATTAAAGGCTAATCCAGCCGCTATATTAGATTATATCCTGCTTGATATGATTTAGATGTTATATTATTGAATTACACTGAGATTTTGAGATGTGATCAACAGCGATCGATTGAATGTGAAAATATTTAGTGTTATGGATGTTTGAAAATATTATTTTAAGAATTTTTGTCTATTTTATTGCTGAAATTTGCGATAACCAGAAAGATTAAATATTAATTTTGTTATTATAAACCTGGTGCATCAATTTAAAGATCTGATTTTGCGACCCAACAAGAGATGGTCACCCTAGATCCAGAAGTTACTAGAATCATCGGAGAGTTCCACAGGAATTACAAACCAATTGGGTTAGTTTAACTGAAACTCCTTTGCTTCATTTTTTTCTATAAATAACTTTCACCATGAATATCTCATATCACTCTCACCTTCCCACTGTTTGTTGTGGCCCTTCTCACTCTCCATTCCATATCTCACTTATTATATCTTCTCCCATTCCATTCTCCTCTTCACTTTATTCCTATCCCTCGAATCATATTTTGCCTCACCCTCTTTCCTTTCACCAATTCTCATATCCACTCTGTCCACTACTTCCCATTTCATTCAGAGCACATCCTTCCTTTAGACTCAATTTCAATATTATTTGCTTATCTCAAACTGGATTTCTCCCCAACTACACAAATCTTCGTCACCTTCTCTCTCTATATCTTTCTCCCACGTTCCGTACACAAAATTTCCTTTATCTTTACACTTATCTCATCTCTCTTTTGCTCCATCCCTCCCTCCTCCCTTATCTCTCATTTGCTACATCCCTCCCTCCTCCCTAATATCATCTCATTTGCTCCATCCCTCCTTCCTCCCTTTTCTCTTATTTGCTCCATCCCTCCTTCCTCCCTTATCTCTCATTTGCTACATCCCTCCTTCCTCCCTTTTCTCTCATTTGCTCCATCCCTCCTTCCTCCCTTATCTCTCATTTACTTCATCCCTCCTTCCTCCCTTATCTCTCATTTGCTCCATCCTTCCCTCCTCCCTTATCTCTCATTTGCTACATCCCTCCTTCCTCCCTTTTCTCTCATTTGCTCCATCCCTCCTTCCTCCCTTATCTCTCATTTGCTTCATCCCTCCTTCCTCCCTTATCTCTCATTTGCTCCATCCTTCCCTCCTCCCTTATCTCTCATTTGCTCCATCCCTCCTTCCTCCCTTATCTCTCATTTGCTTCATCCCTCCTTCCTCCCTTATCTCTCATTTTCTCAATCCCTCCCTTCTCCCTTATCTCTCATTTGCTATATCCCTCCTTCCTCCCTTATCTCTCATTTGCTACATCCCTCCCTCTCATTTTCTTTTCAGCATGTGTTGCATTTCGCCTATCCTGGCTGCCAAAGCAATCCCTGGCTGCGAGATCACAATTGGCAAGATCATGCAGACGCCGTCTGACCGCAGTGAAGGTCACCTATGGCCATACGAAGGCACTAATGATATCCTCAAGAAAATGGGAGCTACACCTGTCAGCAAATCTCACTTAATATCCTTTACACTCTTCTTAGTGTTGGCATTTAATCTTTCGTTGCCTTACTACGTGATCTTTTAATTATCCTCTCATCGAGTATTGGAGCATTCCTTTTTTCTTCTCTTTCCTTATCTTATTCCTTTCACAATGTTGATATATCCTCATAATTATTTTTCCTGTTAAACTTTATCGACCTCTTTTCTTTCTCATTAGCCGTTTTTTTTTATCTCAATACCCCTCTCATCCTTCTTGATTTTCCTGTCATTAGATAATTTTTTTACCTTACTTTAGTTATTCTAGTCACCCGACCCCTCAACCTCAACCTCAACCCATCGGTGGTTGTTTTCCTTAACCCCGTGTCACAGTAGCCACGTCGACATTGAGAACCGCCTGGTGACAGCTCCAGCCTACATGTACAATGGTCCAATTCACGATGTTCACGACTGCATTAAACTGTTTGTCGGCGAAATCTACAACCTTATCCTGGAGACCGAGTGAAGGGTAAAGAAACTCTTTGCTCCGCCTCCCTCGATCTAATAAGCCCGATACCTTCAGTGACCACCCGCGCAGCCTACGTCTTAGGTCTCTCTTGGCTCTTCTCACCGTCACCACCACCGGACCAGCGATGACATATTATGACTTCACTGTCATCGCCTCTACACAACCACTATTGATTCATCACCGCCTCTATAATAACATCAGCGCATTATCATGTCCCATATACTATCGCCTACACAACCTCTACACCACCCATACACAGACCCTTCATAGACCCTACACAGACCCTTCATAGACCCTACACAGCGCCTTAATATACCCTAGACAGCCCCTTCATAGACCCTATATCACCCCTACACAACCCCTTCATAGACCCTACACAGCCCCTTTATAGACCCTATATCACCCCTACACAACCCCTTCATAGACCCTACACAGCCCCTTTATAGACCCTATATTACCCCTACACAGCCCCTACATATACCCTACACAGCCCCTACATATACCCTACACAGCTCCTACATATACCCTACACAGCCCCTTCATATACCCTACACAGCCCCTTCATAGACCCTATATCACCCCTAGACAGCCCCTACATATACCCTATACAGCCCCTTCATAGACCCTACACAGCCCCTTCATAGACCCTATATCATCCCTAGACAGCCCCTTCATATACCCTACACAGCCCCTTCATATACCCTACACAACTCCTACATATACCCTACACAGCCCCTTCATATACCCTACACAGCCCCTTCATAGACCCTATATCACCCCTAGACAGCCCCTACATATACCCTATACAGCCCCTTCATAGACCCTACACAGCCCCTTCATAGACCCTATATCATCCCTAGACAGCCCCTTCATATACCCTACACAGCCCCTTCATATACCCTACACAACTCCTACATATACCCTACACAGCCCCTTCATAGACCCTACACAGCCCCTTCATAGACCCTATATCATCCCTAGACAGCCCCTTCATATACCCTACACAGCCCCTTCATATACCCTACACAACTCCTACATATACCCTACACAGCCCCTTCATATACCCTACACAGCCCCTTCATAGACCCTATATCACCCCTAGACAGCCCCTACATATACCCTACACAGCCCCTTCATATACCCTACACAACTCCTACATATACCCTACACAGCCCCTTCATATACCCTACACAGCCCCTTCATAGACCCTACACAGCCCCTTCATAGACCCTACACAGCCCCTTCATAGACCCTATATCACCCCTAGACAGCCCCTTCATATACCCTACACAGCCCCTTCATATACCCTACACAGCCCCTTCATAGACCCTATATCACCCCTACACAGCCCCTTCATATACCCTAGACAGCCCCTACATATACCCTATACAGCCCCTTCATATACCCTACACCGCCCCTTCATAGACCCTACACAGCCCCTTCATAGACCCTATATCACCCCTAGACAGCCCCTTCATATACCCTACACAGCCCCTTCATATACCCTACACAGCCCCTTCATAGACCCTATATCACCCCTAGACAGCCCCTTAATATACCCTACACAGCCCCTTCATATACCCTACACAGCCCCTTCATAGACCCTATATCACCCCTAGACAGCCCCTTAATATACCCTACACAGCCCCTTCATATACCCTACACAGCCCCTTCATAGACCCTATATCATCCCTAGACAGCCCCTTCATATACCCTACACAGCCCCTTCATATACCCTACACAGCCCCTTCATATACCCTAAACAGCCCCTTCATATACCCTACACAGCCCCTTCATAGACCCTATATCACCCCTAGACAGCCCCTTAATATACCCTACACAGCCCCTTCATAGACCCTATATCACCCCTAGACAGCCCCTTAATATACCCTACACAGCCCCTTAATATACCCTACACAGCCCCTTCATATACCCTACACAGCCCCTTCATAGACCCTATATCACCCCTAGACAGCCCCTTAATATACCCTACACAGCCCCTTCATATACCCTACACAGCCCCTTCATAGACCCTATATCACCCTTAGACAGCCCCTTCATATACCCTACACAGCCCCTTCATATACCCTACACAGCCCCTTCATAGACCCTATATCACCCCTAGACAACCCCTTCATATATCCTACACATTCCCTTCATAGACCCTATATCACCCCTAGACAACCCCTTCATATACCCTACACAGCCCCTTCATAGACCCTATATCACTCCTAGACAGCCCCTTCATATACCCTACACAGCCCCTTCATATACCCTACATAGCCCCTTCATATACCCTACACAGTCCCTTCATAGACCCTACACAGCCCCTACATAAACCCTACAACATGCCTACAGTAATTTGTTACATTACTAAATTGTGAATTCCGAAATAAAAGTTTAAGTAAAAATTCTGTAATTTTATTAAAACTGTAACAGGCCTAATATTGTTATAATTGTTATAACAGTTGTAACAGCTATAACTGTAATACTGTTATAATTGTTATAAAAATTATAACAGCTGTAACTGTAATACTGTTATAATTAATTTCAACACATAATTCATTATAATAACACTTTTTATTAATAGAGTTTCATAATTAGTTTAGGATTTGGGTGTTATGTTAAAATGCGAACATCGATATTAATAATTTATTAATTATTAATCATATTTTTTGAATTAAAATATATAATAATGGCTAACGTCAACAGCAGTATAAGATTATTTTACATAAACTGATTTCATTAGTGTGAAATATATTTGTTACATAGTTTTCTTAAATATGTTGTCGTTCTTAAATTAGCATATTTTATTTCTGTTAAGAATATGCAAATAACTGCAACCAAATGTAAGAAAATCAATATGTTATGTATTAGTATGACACTGCCTAATTTACTGCCACCAATTTCATTTTCTTTCTGACTTCTATATATATTTTATAACCAACCCAATATATGAACACAATATTACTGGGTGATTTTAACATATGTTCGACCTACTATTATTGTCTAACCAAAGGATGAACTCAGTAAAACTAATACACCTTACTCACCACTCCACACTCATAATAGATATGATCTGACAAATAATACAACAAACTAAATAATAATATTAGGTGAAAAGAGGTATTTAATATCAATATTATATCAGATGACTATCAATTTTAATATTTTAAAATTCTTAAGTTTAGAAAAAAACTTTTTATCAAAATAAACTGCTTTCAACATGTAATGATGCGCGAAAAAATACTAAACTTATAAATAAATGATTACATTACCATAAGATATAATATTATAATATATTTTGTGGTATAATATATATAACTGTGGTACAATATATTTTAAGTAACATTACTGTAGTACAATATATTTTAAGTAACATATATGTGGTACAATATATTTTAAGTAACATAACTGTGGTACAATATATTTTAAGTAACATTACTGTAGTACAATATATTTTAAGTAACATATCTGTGGTACAATATATTTTAAGTAACATATACATCTGTGTTACACTATATTTTAAGTAACATATCTGTGGTACAATATATTTTAAGTAACATATCTGTGGTACAATATATTTTAAGTAACATATCTGTGGTACAATATATTTTAAGTAACATATATGTGGTACAATATATTTTAAGTAACATATACATCTGTGGTACAATATATTTTAAGTAACATATACATCTGTGGTACAATATATTTTAAGTAACATATACATCTGTGGTACAATATATTTTAAGTAACATATATGTGTTACAATATATTTTAAGTAACATATACATATGTGGTACAATATATTTTAAGTAACATATCTGTGGTACAATATATTTTAAGTAACATATCTGTGGTACAATATATTTTAAGTAACATATCTGTGTTACATTATATTTTAAGTAACATATCTGTGGTACAATATATTTTAAGTAACATATCTGTGGTACAATATATTTTAAGTAACATAACTGTGGTACAATATATTTTAAGTAACATATACATCTGTGGTACAATATATTTTAAGTAACATATACATCTGTGGTACAATATATTTTAAGTAACATATACATCTGTGGTACAATATATTTTAAGTAACATATATGTGTTACAATATATTTTAAGTAACATATACATATGTGGTACAATATATTTTAAGTAACATATCTGTGGTACAATATATTTTAAGTAACATATCTGTGGTACAATATATTTTAAGTAACATATCTGTGTTACAATATATTTTAAGTAACATATCTGTGGTACAATATATTTTAAGTAACATAACTGTGTTACAATATATTTTAAGTAACATATCTGTGGTACAATATATTTTAAGTAACATAACTGTGGTACAATATATTTTAAGTAACATATAAATCTGTGGTACAATATATTTTAAGTGTTTCGCTTTATTATTTTATCTTCTACAATATTTAGATATTCAACTTATTTATTATTTCAAATTGATTTTATTAATAGTCTCTTGTTTTACACTAAGTATAGTTTACATATTATATGGTGACAAACCATCTTTTCTTATAAACTACATTATTATTACTATAACCTAATATTATGGTAATCTTGGCTATAACTATGTATATCCTTAAACTTGTTTTTTAATTTTCTTGAGAGATATTCTAAAAAATACTACTAATTTATTACTAATAACCTACCTTATTTTATATATAAGCATGTGGGGTTTTTATTTTTCATTATGCAGCAAATTCATTAGTTTTATTTAGAAATGTTATATGCTATATAATACATCTATGATTTATTAGTTATTTTTAAATCTATATATATATATATATATATTATTATGATCTATGATAAAAATAAATTTTAATAATTTTAAAATTTGTGTTTGAATATTAAGTTTTATTGTTTTCTGTTATAACATTGTATATTAAGAATTAAAATACCTTTTATATTCTAATAGTTAGTGGTTATATATATTACAAAATATATAATATATCACTAATTTAATAATGAACTTGAATTTAATAAATATGTGATTGAATTTAACTATTATCAATTATATATATTTTGGCAAGTTAATAAATCAATTAATAATAATAATAAATTATAATTACATACTATAATAATTGATAGTAAAATTATTAAATTTAATAATAATATATTATAATGCATGGATCAAGTAACCAATCAGACGTTAAAAACTAGCGGGAGACTCTTTTGAATATGCAACTTATTTTGGTGATTGTTCAATACCTCGTGTCATTTTTAAACTATGAAATATTGGATCACGTATGGAAGAGGATCAGGGAAAAAAATTTTAAAATTAGCCAAGCCCTAAAATCTATGATTAGTATTAATAGAATTGCTTGATTTGTATGCATGATTTTAATACGAATCACAATATTTGTTCAATAATTAAATATATTAAATATATGTTTTTAGTCTTTTTATAGTTATGTAATTATTTAATTTTATATATGTGAATATTATTTGTATGATTGAGTATATAAAATACGTGAATTCCTTACAACTATGAAAGGCGTCCATGTCGAATATCAGACTATATATCATATGATATTACTTCTTATTATAGTATATGATAGATATAGCGTATATGTATCATATGATATACATATGATACATATATGATATATGTAACAATACTATAATATGAAGTAATATCATGAGATATAGTACTATATTCGATCTGGTCGTCTATATTCAATATACTCGTATACGCAATTAAAAATGACATATTAATAAAAAACTAAAAACACATATTTAATTATTTAATCAAATATTATGATTCATATTAAAATCATGCATAAAAAGCGAGCAATTCTATTCAGTAATTAAAAGTATGGCTAATTTTTACGAATTTTCACCGGGTGTTCTTCTATACGTAATCCAAAATATTTCATAGTTTGAGATATTGGTAAAAATTGCTTTAAAATATGTTATATATTGTTTTTGAAGACATCCTAACAAAAGAGATCCATGCATTCATCGAAATACAACTCTAGCTGCTACTGTTGAACACCTTTCATCTCTTTGAATGGAGGCTTCATTTTTGTACAATACAACTGAATCGCCTGAAGGTGAACGCCTGAAGCAGGGTCAACGAAGTTAATCCTGGAGTTAATAGATTAATGCTCGAAGTTCAGATTAATATCCAACATGATAAGTACTGATGATAATAATTATGGATTCACATTATCATAAATAATTTGGATAAGTGTGGTGGCTGTTATGTCTTGTGCAATCATCATGTAGCCCAAGGATAGAGATACGGACAATTAAACCATCGAAACCAAACATATTTAACAGTTTAAACCGTTGAAAATTACATTATTTATATTGTATCACATATTCTACACAATCTACTGCTTGTTAACAAGTGCTACCAAGCGTAACTGCCAAACGTAACAAAGCTTGACGATGTTTCCTTAGCAACGCATTTCGTATTTCTAATCATTGTTTTGCTATCTCGCGGGACCAGACGTTATCAGCTGCATATGTTACCCGAGTAATTCGTTTTAAACTTATTGTTTTATCATTGTTACACGTAATACCTATAGATTTATCAACAAATCACCTAATAAATGATCTACTGATATTCTTACTATAAAATATATCATCGGATATAATTTATTAGATATATTCTTATTTACACGAACGATCTATCCCATAGATAATAATATATAACATAAAATGTTATTGTTCTTAAAGTTTTATATTTATTAATTCACTATTTTTAATAAATATTAGGACCTACGTTTACGTGATATAGAAGATGGTTTGGCCTTTGTCGTTTGAAAATTACGTGCCACTAATTGCCGGGTCACGTGACAGAACATTTCAGGTTTACCTACTATTAAATAATTGGGCAATAAATAACTCGGGTTAATTAGCTAAACACTAGTGTAGGACGCTCCGACACGCCATTTAAGAACATTCTCGATGGAAACTTTGAATTACTCGCGAAATTAAATATGCATAGGATAGTAAAAATAATCACACATCTAGCGTTACTATGCAGATAAGATGTGTAGGAGTATTTTGTAGATTATTTTGCACTTACAGCATTGCTAGAATCGCAAAACGCTTGTTCCGTTTACTTCCTCGACCTCGAAACATATATGTTTGTGCGACGATGCATGACTTCAATTACGAAACCATAGGAACCCCACGACCAAGCTATCATCAGAGCCATGAACGCGAAATATAAACCACCGAAAATAGGACAACCCGAATGTACAATTTTCATCGGTAAAATGAATTCGACGACAACTGAAAGCGAGTTAGTAGCTCCCTATAGCCAACTAGTAGATATAATGACCTACTGAGTATTAGTGGGTAAGTTATTAATTGAAATTAGAGTAGCGTAGGTGAACATTTGAATAAATGTTTAAATTTTATTTTTATTACAGATTATTTGATATTTGCAATGAATTTGGAGTCGTCGTTAGAATTAAGCTCGTAGTTGACTTGGTAACGAAATTATCCAGAAAGTTAGTAGCATGGTTCTTCATTTGATCTATATTTAATGGTATCAGTATTCCTTTGTATAATGTAACGTTTATATTCAATACTATATACCAAGTATGCTAAATAATCAGTGTGATGATTTAAAATGGCTACTTGATGATACTGATTATTTATTATCGTAAATTTCGAAAATTTCTGATTCCCTTATTGATTTATATTGAATTACATGAAGGATGTAATCTTGTTTTAGATAAGAGATAACTGGTTCTATTGTCTTCTGTATTTTCATCATTTGATTACTCTTGCTACTCATGTTACACATTCACATAGTTATTTACTCGAACACTGTACTCACTAATGCATTCAAATATATTCTGCAAATTTGCATAGCTGTTGAACATTCGCCAGCCGAATCACTGTCCAGTCTAATCTTTTCTGTATTGTGTCTTAAACTGTCTACGTCTTACGTTCTCATTTCAATTCTCCATATCGTATTTAGTATTCAAGGCAGTCCCTCTTCAGATATGCATTCTGCGAATATGACAATGAGCAATCGGCCGTGAAGGCTTGTCGATCTCTGAACGGCCGCGAAATAGACGGCTACTCGATCTACGTGGACAGAGAATGTTCCAGATTGTGCAGGTTTTCACAGATTGAATCCCCCATCCTATTGGCAGTTGTTTATTACTGATACGTATTTCTATTGCGAATCCGAATACAACCAAATTGATTTTATTATTTTTAAAAATCAAAGTTTGGCAATATAGAATAGTAATTTTATAAAGTGCTATGAAGTGATAAATCATGTTTTTTTATGTTTTGATGGAGATCTTTAAAAACGAATTTAAAGAATGTTCATTTAATAAAAGCGTTTCAATTTGAATATAATCTCTATGATCTTTCTTTAATGTTGGTTTTTTATTCAGCGGCTGGATACCGAGGAGACTTGGCGGTGGTATCGGAGGCAATAAAAACTCCGGCCAACTACGGTTTGGAGGAATAACACGGCCATTTTGTTCGCAGGGTCCCCGTTTGTATGAGTAGTTATATATCATCGATTATAAATTGAACACAATTTATTACGTGCAACTTTAGTTCACGTTTTATCACCTATTATATTTTTTTATTCCATAGGCAATTTTATTTCTATATTTTCAATTTTTTAAATACAGGTAATCAATAATATTAGAAATTGTTGATCATCATTATTAATTTACAGAATGTACATTGTACAATGTACATCTTATAAATCAAAATATAAAATATTTAAATTCATTCTTTTGAATATCAAAATTGTGTTTCCCTAATTAGAAATTTTTAATAATTTGTTATTGATATATTGTTATATATTGTTATATATATTATTGATATATTGTTATTGATATATAAAATTAATTATTATATACTATATTGTTAATATATTATAATTTTGTAAAAGGAATATTATAATCGTATAAATATATTGACATTAAATATTTTATTTTTTATCATCGATACAGAATAAAGTTGATGTACAATATATAATTTTATGAGAATTCTGTAAATTACTACTCTATTAAATATTTAAAAAAATCTAATTTATTTAGAGCATATTTAATTTTGTAATATTGTAAAAATATATACTTTATGAATTATAAATGTAATGTATCTAATATGCCTAGGGATATTAATATATATTATTTGTTAAGTTCTTATAGTGTTTGCTATTATTAATATCAATGAATATCAATCTAAATAGTTGATCTTAACTCTTGTTATGAAATGTTAAAGAATATCCATATCGCCGTAATCCATCAAAGGTATTCTTCAAGTCTATTATTCGTTCACTTTATTTTATTATTAAATAATATGCTAAGATTGGAAAATATTTTGGTTTGAATAACATTTTATATTTAAATAATATAAAAATAGCTACTCTTTATTCTTTGATTGTAATTTAGAAAATAACAGAAAAAGAAAATAGATAACAAACATAAGTTAGAAATAATAGAATTTAATTAAATTAGTGATTATATATTTTAGTGGTTTTATAATTTATGGTATATTTGTAATTATTTGACCCAAATTTTATATTCGTTTTAACAAAATTACAATATTAGTTTTTAATTTGTATACTTTTTGTTATCCTTAAATAATGTAACACTTTAACATTTAACATTTAACAAATTTATATTTGTATATTCTGATACATAATAAATCAATATATTAAAAAAATAGAATAAAATCAAATAAATATTAATAAAGTATTATTTAAAGTATTATTTTATTAATCTATAAAAATTGTAAAATTATTATGACTCCTTTTAAAACATATTTTTGTTTGCAGGGTTTTTGAATCGTAAGCGAGTTCAACGCAATGGTGGTGATGGCTGGGGAAGAGAAGGATGCATTGGTAGCAGCTCCGTAGTCCCGAATAGGGAAGAAGAGGATTTCAATGGTGTGAGAAGATCATGCGTTTTCACTGAAGAACGAAGAACTATTAATAGAGATAAGGGAAGGGAAGATAGGCGAGGTGATAGAGGGGATAGAAATAAGGGAAGGGAAGATAGGCGAAGTGATAGAGAGGATAGAGATAAGCGAATGGTAGATAGGAGACTTGATAGAGGGGATAGAGATAAGGGAAGGGAAGATAGGCGAGATCGTAGAGAGAATATGAGCAGAGGAAAACGAGATGGGAGCAGAACTTATGATCGAGAGGAGATAAGGTGGAGTAGAGAGGATAGGCGGGGTGATAGGGTGGAGAGAGTATTGGGTAGAGATG
This sequence comes from Osedax frankpressi, assembly GCA_964035775.1. Classification (NCBI taxonomy): domain Eukaryota; kingdom Metazoa; phylum Annelida; class Polychaeta; order Sabellida; family Siboglinidae; genus Osedax; species Osedax frankpressi. The sequence continues at coordinate 24,392,092 of OZ038312.1, forward strand.
ATAGAGGAGCAGGCAAAGAAAATAGGTGGGGCGATAGACAGGACAGAGTTGGAGGTAGAGAGGATAGGCGGGGTGATAGGGAGGAGAGAGTATGGGGTAGAGATGATAGAGGAATGGGCAAAGAAAATAGGTGGGGTGATAGACAGGATAGAGCTGGAGGTAGAGAGGATAGGCGGGGTGATAGAGAAGAGAGAGTTGGAGGTAGAGAGGATAGGCGGGGTGATAGAGAAGAGAGAGTTGGAGGTAGAGAGGATAGGCGGGGTGATAGAGAAGAGAGAGTTGGAGGCAGAGAGGATAGGTGGGGTGATAGGGAAGAAAGAGCTACGGGCAGAGAGGATAGGCGGGGTGATAGGGAAGAGAGAGTTGGAGGCAGAGAGGATAGAGTTGGAGGCAGAGAGGATAGGCGGGGTGATAGAGAAGAGAGAACTACGGGTAGAGAGGATAGGTGGGGTGATAGGGAAGAAAGAGCTACGGGCAGAGAGGATAGGCGGGGTGATAGGGAAGTGAGAGTATGGGGGAAAGATGATGGAAGATATGACAAAGGATGCTTTGTTAAGAGAGAAATAAATGACTAGTGAGTATAATGAATTTTAATAATTAATATTATTTCAAATTATAACATTACATTATTATATTTCACAGTTATATAGACGGTTATTATTTTGAATTTTACCATTTGTATCAAATTATTGCTATATATGAATTTTTTAAAATTTCATATTTTATTAATTTTTTATATTATTTTGTAAAAAAATGATTATTGATTTTATTGATCAATTTAAATATCTAATATTTATTGATTAGTGTATTGTTATTTTAAAAAAAAAACAAAACAATTTATACAATTTTCATTATATTTACTTATACCTATAAATGCAAGCATTTATATTAAAAATTAATAAGGATAGAAATCATTATAACTTCATTAATGAGGCATTGATTAAAACTGATAGCTCCTTAACTATAATAAATTATTTGACATTTTCCACATTCCATATAAACTAAATATATTATTGAAACTGAATTAATAAGAATCAATTAAGATATCAGCTCTTCTATGGATTGTATGCTTGGAATAGATCTCATTCTTCTAGACCCGAGATCTGCTTTAGATAAGACTAGACCATCATGGTATACTCATAGAACGTTTCATTAATTTTGAGTTATTGATACTTAATAAAAATAAATAATATATTTTCAAAACCTAGGCAGATATTAATGATTAATATCTTGGGCCTTTTACTATTTTTTTTATATATAAATCCATTTGAGTAATACAAACTAAACATGAACTATAATCTTGAGCTGGTAATACTCAGCTTTATATTGGAGAAATAAACACTGCAACTAAAAACTATGATAAACTAATAACGGTTACACTGCGAATTACTGCCTAAAAGTATAGCTAATATAAAAAAACTGATAAATATATCTTCACTAAACACTACCATTTATTTCAATCTACTACACTACTCTACTGCTCCTATCTAATTGTATAGAATGGAGTAGTTCGTTGAGTACAAAATTCTACTCCACTGGATTCGACTCTACTCACCACCGAGTACAGTTTTAGAGTAGTATACATCACTTGTATGATTTTTTCATGTTTGCGGGAGTTTTATCACTAAATATACGAAATATCAATATTTCATGTTACCAATGATAATAGAATTTGTAAACATCCTTCGTTTAAAAATAATCATCAACAATTAACTTTAATTAATCGTGGTAATAAATAATATCATATACAAATGAAATTATATTAAAAAACTAACTATTAATCTTATTTTATAGATATAAAAATATATTTGATTAACAAGTGCTGGGTAGAGTAATGTTAGTAGTGTTGTAACAAGTACTAGTCATCAGTAGAGCGGTGATAGGCAGTGAATCCGAATATACTTTGAAGTTCTACAAATGTAGTTAAGCAAAATAATATTAATATAAAATAATATTAAGTTTATAAGTTAAAAAGAATTACGATCAGATCTTAGGGAAGATCAAAAAGAGAATATCATAAATACTTTGCCAACAACTGGTTTCTTCCTTATTAATTGTTTACTATATATATTCAAACATGACTATTTCAATTCTCCATAGATACAACTCCATAATATATATAAAAAAGACTAAATTACAAATGGAGATCACCAACAAGAATAACATATAACTTACCCATGGCAAAGTCATAAGGAATCATTTCCCAATTAGACTTCGAATTATCTACGAAATACTTTCACTAACTAACATCGCTTAATATTTCGTAACAGCTGATAAGCGAATTACAACTTTATTCGTAAATATTGATGAATCTAACTGGAATTAAATATAAACATTGCAATATTTTGATGGAAAGACGTCGTAAATAAAATGGAAAACATGTGAGAGAGATAATAAAACACAATTAGTTTCATTTTATTAGAGAATGATTAGAGGTATATATTGTATATTATTTCACCTAAAACCAATGTTAGCGCGGTTCATAATGCTATAGCGTTCAATTGTTGCTGCGAGGGTTAGTTGTTGAACTTTGGGTAGATGGGCAATGCCCATTGGGCATGGCAATATCAATTGCAAGAGTCAGTGGTAACTGGAGTCAGTGGTAACTGGAGTCAGTGGTAGCTGGAGTCAGTGGTAGCTGGAGTCAATGGTAACTGTAATCAGTGGTAACTGTAATCAGTGGTAACTGGAGTCAGTAGTAGCTGGAGTCAGTGGTAGTTGGAGTCAGTGGTAACTGGAGTCAGTGGTAGCTGGACACGGCAGTTGTGAGATCCGCTGCACCGCCACAGAGATCATTCTCTCCAAGTCGCCGATGTCGTTGAAACTTTTACGATTGCCCGCCTCTACCACCAGGGAGAAGTAAGGAGCAAAACTGTCCATCATCTACGTGCGGTTGTAATATTAATCAATTCGTTGCCATGAAACTTTATCTTGATTGGTAAATTTTCAAAAATCAGCTATATTTATTCGATGAATACAATCAAATTGAATTAGTTGAATACAAATACTTTACAAGTGAGTCCTCAGTATATCGCAAACATTTATTACCAAATGTATGTAAGAGATTAGATTATAGTTTTGAATACAATTATTTATGGCACTATTATCGTATGTAAAAAAAGTGCAAATTAAATGTGATTTAATAAGAAAACTAATAGTGGTATAAAAAGTGGTTTAATAGTTTAACGTAAATAACCAACATCGAGTGGGGAAAATAAATATAACTACTCCCAAGTCAATACAGATGATGGGATATTTATTCTAAGTGTCCTTTTAATGACCTCGTTATCAGGGATGTCATTGTCCAAGGTAATACCGAGTATATCTGCGGTCAACATTGTCCACAGTTTAGCGGTGTCGGGAAGATTGTAGCCACCTAGTGAGAGAAATATGCAACTATATTTTTAATTAAATTAAGTTTTTTCACATTTTATAAGAGAACTCTCAGGAATTAAAATCATAAATTACACTTAAAGCATTAGTATAAATACTTACATCGACACTAGTATAAATAAGTTGTAAAGTGTACAACGTAAGCATGACCGTGATCTTTATTAGCGTAATGTTGATCTAAATATCGAAAATTCTCGAGTTTAAAAACTGCAGTTTGAACTTTAAACTGATAGGGAAAACAAGGATATCTACCAAATCTTCACCGACAAAATCATTTCCGAATTGAACATTACCATAAAAGGGCACCGACCTCCTCCGAGTAGCATCAGCGGAACGTTACGAAAGTCGTTGGCGAGTAGTTTCACCGCTCGCCGGTAAGAGGACGTTGTGAGATTGCCGGCGACGTGAGGATCAGTGGAGAGAGCGTCCCCTCCGCACTGACAAACTACGCAGTCGGGTCTAAACCTCTCATAGATGGCGGGTACAATACTGTATACGGGTACGGGGTAGGGGTGTTGAAGGTAGGGTCAGAGGTGATGGGGTGATAAATGGTTAGAAGAGGGGCGAATGAAGAGGTTAAGGAGTGGTTGGGGATATATATATGTGAAGGAGCAGATCTTAAGAATATGAAAGAGAAGTTGAATTAGTGTAGTGAGTGTTGTTTTATATTAATATATAGAGTATTTATTGTATTTCAAATAAATGAACATTACGGTAACTCAATTCACTTCTCACTATCTCTATTCACTCTAAATCTTCAATCTAACTACAAATCACCCAAATCGCATTTCTATAAAATCTGCTCTCTTTATCTTCACATTTCTAAATCCTCCCAACTCACATTTTCTCACTATTTACATATTTTAATTCTATCTCTATCCATTTTAGTAATAATCTACCTTCTGAATACAAGGTCAAATTCGAAGTCATTGTAGCCCTCCTTCATCGGCATGTTGCAGCAGTAGCCAATGCCTTTCCCGGCTCCTATATTATTGAAAGCACCTGTTCCTGTAGATAAAGGATTGCGAGGATTAATAGAGACAAATAAGTGACAATAGGTAAAAGTAGGGAGAAATTTGATGAGTAGTCATATTAAGAGAGTATTTGGAGTAGAAGTTGTGAGTAGAGAGAATACCATTACTCTATCTAAACACTAGACTGATATTAACAGCGCTATCGTAGGATTGCAATAAGTGGGCCAAAGTTTCACATGAAGCCACTAACCAGGGAAGAAGCCTGCAGCGTATTTGTGAACGGAAAATGTGAACACCGATTTCGAATTGTAGAAAGCTTCCTCGACACCTGATAAGTGATGATCGTAGTCTCGCGAAATTGGGTTAATGTGAGAGGGTCGAGTAAATGGATTATTAGCAGTAATTGAGAAGTATTGCAATTACTTTGGAAAATTTATTTATTTAAAAAAAGACTAAAATGATTAAAACTTTAAATCTAAGATATTTTTAAGTCGATTTCATAAACATTAATCGAAAAATTCGTTGGCGCATGGACACAAAAGAGTTATTGTAGTATACCGAAGGCTACAGCGAACCGTTGCCGTGGTGCAGATCTAGGTCGATGTACAGGACACGTTTGAATCGCGTAAGTAGATCTACGATGCCGATCACGATATCGTTAAAGTAGCAGTAGCCGGAAGCTTGAAACCTTAAATATAAGAAACGTTTACGCTCAATGCAATTGATGCCCTAACATAGCATACAGCCTAATATAAGCTAGGGTGCTTCCTTTTAAAATTTGTTAAGGTCTATTTCAAATAATACATTGGATATATAGGAATATTAATTTGACATAAATAATATATATAAACTTTATATATATATCAATCTGATTATTTGATATCTGTATATATATATATATATACATAAGTATATATTCTATCAACAAATAATTTTAGAAAATACAACCTGATAAATATAATTAAAACATAGAAAAAATAATTAAAAATAATATTTAAGTAATATTATTAAGATATTAGTCAGATAATATTAAATAAAATTATTTATTTCATAAAATAATATAATCAAAGAAAAAATTTGAATAATTTTCAGAAAATAAGTCCAAAATTAATTTTGTTTAATTTATATAAATATATATACTTTTTTAACTCATATATAATTTTAAGATATATTGTATTATTTACTTTAAAAATATATATATACAGAATAATTTGAGATTATCATTAATGTAATAATGAATATTATTATAAAATAAATATATACCTGGAAGTAGCATTAAAATATTATATATAACTAAGATTATTAATTATTCAGATACCGATTAAAAACTTTAAATTAATGATATAAATATTTGTGATATATATATATATCTATATATATTTATTAGTACATATCGAAAAATCCATTTATATTCAAAAATCAGCCATGGTCATATTTAATGATTTGTTCAATCAAATATTTTTAAAATGAAAAATAATCTATTTAAAAAAAATAACAGTCATTAATTTAAACATAGATTGAAACAAAAAGGGTGAAAAAATAATTATTTTAAAATAAAGAAAAATATTACAAAATTTAAATATATATGATTTAAATTTATTGAGAAATTTATTAAAATATTTCATCCGTTATAAACAAACTTATAAAGTTTTCTTGTAAAAAAATATACTAGTCTACACTCTAGCATATGCTCTACACTCTACACTCAAGTCTACACTCAAGTCTACACTCAAGTCTACACTCAAGTCTACACTCAAGTCTACACTCAAGTCTACACTCAAGTCTACACCGTATTTACATCCTAGTCTGCACACTGACATGCACTATACACTAGACTACAAGCTAATCAACACACTCAAATCTACACTCTATTCTACACTCTATTCTACACTCTATTCTACACTATATTCTATACTCTATCATACATCCTTACTTAGTTATTATCATACATACAGTTGGGTTAAGATAAAAATCATTTGGAATAATTTTCTTAATTTTATTTCTATTTGGATGAGAAAATTGATAATTTAGTCAATATTTAATTTTTAGCCTATATTAAATATTAATTTTAATTTTTTTTGTTCACAAAGAAAATTATCATAAAGAAAATTTGTGATACATAAAGTAAAACTATACAATATAATTATAAACAATTTGATGGGTAAAATTATCACGTCATAACTCGATTGATATTCAATTGGCTGCTGTCTGACCTGGTAGCATGGTGCCAGCCTCCGCACCAATTGATTGACACAGGAGCATTATGAATACCCTGAAAGGATAGTAATGTTAGGTACCATCGCTGAGATACAATTAAATGAATCCCGAAATAAATATGATTCTAGTACTATGAAATAAAAACACAAAATCTCATAATGTAATGCTATAAGAAAATAAAATGAAGTTATTATCATAAATAATGTCTAGACAAGTATTATATATATATATATATAATATATAAATTATATATATATATATATATATATATATATTTATATACATAATAGTTAGAATTTCCATCAATTTAAAGGTTTATAAAACCTCGGCATCAGACGATTTAAGTTTGACATGGTCTTCGCCTGAAAGATTTTCAGCGAATTACTTATTAATACTTATTATCATGACACCATTCAAATGACACAAAATACTCTTTCATGTCAAAAGAAATCGCATAATATCCCACGACAGTAGCGGTAACTAGAGGTTAGGGTACCACCGTAATGGACCCAAGCCGTCAACATGAAAACCTGTAGGGGAGTACCCTTCGGGTCTGCGCTGGGTGTTCACCGATCGACCTGAGAAGTCGGACGTCAACGCCTTCGACTGCGATGAAATGACGCTCCGAAGCCCGCCAGCAGCTGTACAGTAGTCGGCTTCAATGAATCTACGTCGCCCGTTTTCATGTTTTTCGCCGCGACCTACCTCCGACGGCAGTTTAGTTTCGGGTCCGTCGATGTCCGCTGCGACCGTATCTCCGCTGTCAATGGAGTCTGGATTTCTCGGTCGTTTGCGTGAATGTCCGAGCGCCCCGTTCGACTGGTTGCGGGTTTGGCCGGTCAACAGTTGGGAGGCGGCGAGGCTGGCTCCTACAATGGCGGCGGCATCGTCGTACACACCTTCGTACAATTCGCAGTCATAGCCTGGGTGGGGGGATGGGGGTGGAGGTATAAAGGATGGTGTGGGTCTTAGGGTGAGAATAGAGGGGTAGGTCTTAGGGTGAGTATAGAAAGGAGGGGATTAGGGATAGAAATGGGTAGGAAGAAGGGAATGGATTATTGATGGGAAGATGAGGATTTAGTTTATGAGTTAGGGTTAATGTGGGGTTTGGGTAGGGAGTTTAGAATTAGGATAATATAAATTAATATGATAGTTTTGGGAAAAGATAGGAGATAATGCGATGTGAGTAAAGCTACGCAGATATAGAGATATAGTTATTGGTTAAAGTTAGTGGTATATAGAAATATAGACTTGTGTAACAATAATAGCTAATTATAAGTCAAACCGAGACCGTGTTCTTCTAGGAGGTCATCGTCAATATCTTCTTCACCTTTCTCCGATACAACTTTCAAAAGTTCAATGTAATCCGAACTGTGATACTTGAGCAGGACGCTTGACTTCGCGGGCTTTGCGCTCGTCACCAGACTGTGGTCGTTAGGTCAAAGGTCATAGAATGGATACTCCGTATTACTTCGCATAAATAAAACTCTACGAGTGACTATCAGTATTTCTAAATCCACATTTTGATGGTATTGTTTATAAAAATGATATGGAATCCATTACTCACAAATGATATCTCACATATAGAATTTAACTACACATAAATAAGTTTTAGACTTGTATAATTAGGTATAAATAATTGTTGACATAAAATGTTGTCTAATCCTGACTCCTTCAAATAAAATACTTTACTCTACTTTATATTAATAACTCATTTCATATATTGACTCGTATATTTTAATAATAATGATATTTTAAATTTGACAATAAATGTATTAACTATCCTTTTTCTTAAATTTAATTGTACTCCTTTTTATCTAATTGACTTATATCTTGCAATGTATATTTTATGATTATTGATTATTGATTTATTGATTATTAATGGTTATTTATTTTTTAATATATTTTATTTTATTTTATTATTTTAATTATTTAATCAAATAGGAAGTATTTGTATAATGATATTTTGTTATTTTTAAATATTTATATTTTAATTGTCTGTATCTCTTAAACTAATCATTGATAGGGCAATTGTCACAATAAGAATCATATGTTCAATAATTATCCATATGTAAAAACAGAATCTGATAATAATAATAATAATAACATTTTATTTATGAAGATATTATATCTAAAAGTATATTTTCAAAAATTTAATTATTTTAAAAACGTGAGTTCTAATTTTATCATTATATATATCATATTTTTCTGATTTAATATTACTGCATTTATACTATAACATATGTTTTCTTTGTTATCATTCATTTTACTATATTATATACATTCACTCATTACGAAGTCGAAGGAACAGGAGGAGCCATGTCAAATTATTAACAACTCTCAGAAATTCATCTAACCATAGGTGTTCGAGAAGGCCAAAGGCTTTCATGAGGATATGAGTCATACTGGCCTGTTATAATGTATGATATTCAATTATGATGAATGGCAGATGGAATATGTGGTAGACAGAGGTTTGTGAGTTTGATTTCCGGAATAAACTAAAGTTTAACCTTAAAATCATAAATAGAAGTTATTAAAAATAGGTCTTTTATTAATATATGTTGCAAAAAGATTGCATGTAAAGTTATGTAGAGCGATTATATAATATAATATAATGCCGCGATATATATCAATTCTATTCAGCTGCAATGAAACATCTCAGCAAACAGAGTGATGTAATAGTTTTGTAAAATCCGTTGATGTGTTCACAAAAAAAAAAATAATATAAAAGAAATTAAACAATGTAAAAAATGAAATTATCTCGATTCTTTGCGGAGATTATTTATATTCTTGTTGGTTATGCAATGATACATTATTTATATTCTTTTTGGATATGCTTGGCAAGGTCGTAGCTAATTCTATAAAGGAAATACAAACCGGCGAAGTAGCCAGTGTCTAAACCGGATTAGCATCATTATTTGCGTTAATAAAGTAAAAGGCATATATAAATAAAGTAAAGGTATATAAATAAAGTAAAAGGTATATATAAATAAAGTAAAAGGTATATATAAATAAAGTAAAAGGTATATATAAATAAAGTAAAAGGTATATATAAATAAAGTAAAAGGTATATATAAATAAAGTAAAAGGTATATATAAATAAAGTAAAAGGTATATATAAATAAAGTAAAAGGTATATATAAATAAAGTAAAAGGTATATATAAATAAAGTAAAAGAAATATATAAATAAAGAATATTACGAATCCGACTTATTTCATATCTAATAACAATATTTATAAATATATATATATCATATAGTTATATTATTTGTGACTAATCAAACAAAACTAACACTATAGAGGCAGATAATAATTACTTCCTAGTATAGAGTATTATATATATATATATATGATAATGTCACAAAGAGTTTTTTGATGATTGACTTTGAAGAGATTTTCAAAATGTACGCAAAATGTAGAAAAGAAGCAATTAACAGCGAATAATCAACTCAAAAATACAAATTGTTGTAGGAAAATAATATATATTAAATAATAGATGTGACATCCAACAAATACATTTATATTACAAAAACGCATCAGTTACATATTGTGGTAAACAGATTCAATAGAATAGAATATTATATTACAACATAGCACACTCCTTGTAAGTAGGTGAAAATTCTCATTACACTCTATGTACTTGATAGATGCTACGCATTGAATACACTCTATGCACTTAATAGATGATATACTCAATGAGGAAGATAACATATGTATAATATCATTGGACATATAACAACAGGGTTAGAATAATAAACTTATTATTAATTTTAAAATTTGATTTAATATATTTCAATTTGACACTAACATAATATAATTATTATAATGTATATTCTTGTAAATTATCATAAATACACATACAAATTTAAGATTATGAATTTCAATAAATAATAATATTTTTTATAATTGAATGTATTGAATGTACACTGTATATTCAATAATATACATTATTTGTGTATCACATGGAATACAAATTTGAGTTAAACAGATTATTTATTGTATATAGAGAATTTTGTATTATGTGAAACTATTTTATACAATATGAACAATTGTTCATATTGTATAAGATAGTCATAACCAAGATTAGGTAATCATGGATAGTACAATTACAATTTTTTTTTAATAACTACTATAAATATGTCAATTATTACTTTATTAAGACTTATACATAACTACATAGTATATAGCAGTATATATATATATATATATATATATATATATATATTATAATATCATATATATGAAATGTAATATATTTTTCAATATATCTAAGTAATAGATAATAAAAAATTGCAAAAACATATATTATTTACCTTAATAAACCACCAATGGTGGTCCACCATCAATAATATAAATTAGACAGAATCATTCATCAGTATGAGAATAAAGGTGCGTCTCCCATATCACATGGCATGTTGATATTATTTACATTGTTTTTATTTACTAGCGCTTGGCAGTGGTAGGAAAAATTAAATCGACAAATTTATAAGCGATTATTTTGTCAGCTCTTTTATACTTTTATAAATTTTCGTTGAAATATATTTGATATATTCCGAATGGTAATATTTTCCATTAGTACCATCCGATGGGTTTATTTTATATTACAGTATGGATGAGTATTGTCTATTTCCATATACAGCCAATCTGTTTTTATATCAAATATTGAAATACTTTGGTGTTATTTAATCTGATTGCTACATATTGTATTTCCATAAAATAAACTTATCCCCATATTTTAGAATTCAAATCATTAGGATCTTATGATCTCCTGATTTTTACATTTTCAATGATATTCAACTATCATCAACGATTTACATTCTAATGGCTCCTTTATGTTCTGTAGTATAGGTTATTCATTCAGTTTGTCTTCGACTTTATCTAGTAATGTTATGAAAACAGTTTAATGCTCATACTACTTTTGTACTACTGCTGCTTTTTCGTCTACCTTAATATTTCCCATCGAATACCAACGGTAACAACTTCATTACCTGGATTATCAAGGGTTCGGCGCATCGTATTTAATGTGCTTTAACTTACCTTCCGACATCGTCGAGTATTTGCATGCAGAAGATTCCGTAATTCAGTTCAAACTAGAATAGTTCTTTTCACTATACGCTATCACTTTTATTATTACTTCTTTTTATTTACCCTGTTAAGCCCCGAATAGTGGGGTTTTTTGTTTTTGTCGATTGAATTTTCTTAGGTTTGGAGTCTTTGTTGATCATTTTATTCAGAGGTAATGATGATAAATTCACAGGCGAACCCTTATTAATTTTAAATTGCCAGGGTATCGACAGCTATTTTTTTAGATGATCTACGATCTATCACCTTGTCTTAAGATAATTTGTTTTATAGCACATTGTACATGTTTTTCCATGCAGGGGACATAATACATTCAGGAATAAGTTATTTTGCTACAGTACCTGTATTTGTATCTTTTAAAGATCCTTCTGAATTTTGTGTATTTTGTTGATTATGAAATCCATTATAATGAGATATATCTCATTATAATGTATCTTAATATCTTATTGTAATAAATATCTTATAAATATCTTTCTTTTGAGTGTTGAGCTTCGTTATTGTGACTTATCTTCTGATTGCTAGATTCTTATTAATACTTCATGAAAACTTTAATTTGATATATCAATATATTCAGAAAATATTGTTATTTTTGAATGATTTTTTATAAATTTTAATTAAAACCTCTTTCATAATTTAATTTGATAAGACATCCTCACAGAATCATGCCTTAGTAAGATAAGTTACATGTCTATGTAGATGAAATTTGTTTTCTAATTACAAAGTATAATCTTACATGATTTTATACTGGTGGTAAATATTGCGTATTAACATTTCACTGATATGCATGTTAATAAAAAACGAAATTAAAAAAAAAATTTAATTTATTATCAATTGATGATAAATTAAAATGAAGCTACATTACATTCAAAATTATAATTTGATTTAAATTAACTCTTTTAATATCATAAACTAATCACTGATCTTTTAAAATTAACTAACTCTATTTCTTACTTTTGGAAGCTTATTGCATGCTTCAATAGTATTACTATCACATATATAAAATACATCTCTAGAATTTGTATTGCACATTTTAATAAATAATGAGAGAAAAATAATATTTTTTAAATTTTGAATTAATACAAAGATTTGAGTAATCGGATGTGAATAACAATTTATCATAATATTAATACTCATTATACCTGCAATATAAATATGTTATTATTAATATTATTATTATTATTATATGTTATTATTATTAAAATATGTTATTATTAGTATTATTATTATAATATGTTATTATTAGTATTCTTATTATTAAAATATGTTATTAGTATTATTATTATTATAAAATGTATTGGGTTTAAATTATAAACTTGGTATACCTACAGTTTGTCACGAATTCACATATTTATTTTGTGTTTAATTTATGGCCTTTGTAATGTATTTTCATATTAATAATATAGTAGCCAAGATTACCTCAATAATGGTAATCTTGGATAGTAGTTTATAAACTTATTATATATAATATACAAAATTCTAAATACGACTTATAGTCTACACGACTTGATTATATTTAACCTAAATTCTTATATACAAGATCCCTAATTCACTATTGAACATTAATATCTTTGAAACTAATATAAGTTTCTACAAGAAGCCATATTGATAAACCTGATTAAGTCTAAATGACTAGATTCTATAAAATATATTACAATTGAAAATAGTTCTTAAAATCTTCATGATCGAGATTATTTATCTTAGATAAGTTTGCTTAGATCAAACAATGTACCTCGCTCTCATAATTTTCACTGTGAAATACCGACTTCAATACACAGTTGCTTATAAGTATATAAATACCAATTACACGTGAATACCACTAGAGTACATATATATATTATATAACGCCTACAGTCCATCTCAAGTTTGCGAGCGTATGGTCCAGTGAATACAAATCAACACAATATCTGCGAAAAATAAATATTGATTGATAAGCAAACAAAAGCGAATAAAATTGCAGTTAACTTATTTCCTAGTGTTTTTAAGGACATCTGTAAGAACTTAAAAATAACCAGAATTTAATACATATACATCACATTAATACATATACACATCACATTGTAGTTATATATAATACAAAATGTAAATAAATATGCTTAGAAATAGGAAAAATGCGATTATTATTCTAAAAATAAAATGTATATTAAATGCCATTCTCTTAAGGGTGCGGTGTTAGATAGAGGGCTTAAGTAAGTAATTGCATTATGATATATTTATTACCATCCGGTATATTGAATGTTACCATCAATGAATCAAATAAACACTGACAAATGATTTTATTAATCTTTCTTTATATTCCTATTTTATAATAAAAATAATATATGTCATTATAAATAATGTCTATATATTAAAATTATTAAAAAATTGAGAATTATTAAGAATTATTAAAAAAAATTGCCGGTTTTTTTTCAGTTAGTTACTCACTGCAATATCATGTGATTTCATCTTATTCAATATAACTCGGTACTATCGCCAAATAAACAAGACGATGGCTCAATATTATCTTTCAAAATACACTATTGAGATTTGTACTTTATTACCATACATTATAAAATAAAAGTTATTTATATTTTGAATTTGGGCATCCTTTGTAAAATTAATAAAATAGTTCTCTAGTTTATTATATATTATTATATAATATTATAACCAACACGAGTAATAGATCATATGAATAATAATAGTTTTCATAGTTTATTGTATTCAATTAAATATATATATATTTAGGAATTATTCATATAATAAAACAGTTGTGAAGTGAAAGAGCAAAGTTTGTAGCTAAAATGTATATTCAGATAATGTGCACATTCGTGTAATCACCTCGTTTGCAATAGATGTATTATTAATATAATAATGAGGTGGCAGAGTGGAACAGGGTCCATTCTCCCTAGTGCCGAAGACCTAGTCTACTAGACCGCTACTCGGCAGGGGCGTTGGTTCGACGATCTTGCGAGGGGAATATCCGGGTCTGGTGCGGGCTACTCCCAGTAGTCTTGGCTGACGCGCTGTAAGGGATGTGCCAGCATGTCGCTGAACACCTCGAAGACGCGTTGACTGCTGTAGCCGGCGCTCAGAATGTAACCGCGGCCGCTGACCGTGTCGAGGTCGCAGAGCTTCTGGTATATCTGCAATTGGGGTAGTGAAGGATTAATGTAAGGTGGTGTAAGGTGGTATAAGGCACAGGAATTGTAGTGGTAAGGTTATGTAGGGGAGGATTGGTTGTGTAACCAGGATGTTTACATTGCTGATAACCTGGATATATTTTATTTATTAAAAATCATGTTTACAGTTCTATGAGATTATAAAAAGTTTATGGAAATAAATGTCGCATAGTTTAAAAAAATGATGCTACCTTTCAAAAACAAATAACTGATGCTATCTATCATATAGTAGCACTAAATCGCTTTGAATTCGTTCTAAGTTTAGGTGTTCTGGTATTAACTCGAGTCAATGAATAATCTTATGTAGCGTTCAGCGATGCATGCAGTGGGGTAGAGGTTGAATGGAAACATGAATTCGAGCTACTCACCTTTTCACACTCTGCCTTCTGGTTATCATCGTACAAGTAGATGCAGTCGATGAACAGCAGCTTCTTGGCGCAGAAATTCTTCAACTCCTTATAAAATATGAAATAAAGTCGCGAGGTGGAAGAATATACCCTCGGAGTATTAATATTAATAGACTATCAACACCATATTAACTGCATTTAAATAGGTTTGTATGTGTGGTGATAACACATTGTATTGTATTGTATTGTAATACATCGTATATATACAGTGGAGTTCTTCCCTCCCATGCCAGGAAATTTGGTTATGCGAAACTCATGACTATCAACAGAGGGCCAAAACTACCTTCCCATCGTATACATCAAATTTACATTATGGGAGAATTAAACGCCAATAAGATGTTAGGCTCTGCAATAGACACTAGGTGGCGTTTTAACCTCTATATTGAATTTCGGAACGCAATCGACTCTTACGTAAATCAGAATCAGCCGGACAAGGTAGTATGGGTCAAAGGTCAATTCGGGCAAGTTCATAATAACTGGTAATTTAGACCTAGAGGAGATGAATACGGTTACTGATTTTAAACACATTCTCTACATCAACTACCATACATTGGTATTTTGTATACAATCCTCCTATCTCCTCCTATCTACTACAACCTCTGACCTCTTCACCATCTCCACCTCAACTTTCCTCCTGTTGTGTAAGCAATACATTCCAATCACCTCCACCATCGCAAACAACCCTCTACATATCCACCAATCCTCACTACCTAAACCAATCTTTACCTTCTCCTCACCAACATTACTATTACTGCTACAGGCACTCACTACTACTAAAATAAATCTTCTCTTAATTTCTCCATGCACTACGGTGCCCGATATTCTACCACCCGCACGTATTACACCACCACATGCGTACACCCCCCCACCTCACTACACCCGACCTCTGCGTAGCTCTCACTAACAGCTCCTTAAACATGTCGTCAAAGTTGCAGGTATCGCCGTAAGTGTCGGGCAACAGGAAGTCATTGAAGTTGCCGAGGATCGTCAGCAACTTGTTGATATTATCAGTGAAATCGCACATCTATAAATACATTTGGCAGATTAGAAATTTGGATGTCGACCAATCAAATGGACTACATATTAATCAGGGTCAATATTTTTTTTTAAAAATTTAGATAAGGCTGAAAAATAAATATCACAATAAAAGTGCAGAATGCAAATAATAAAAGTAGGTATTAAAATAATAAAATTAGATATTAAAACAATAAAAATAGGTATTAAACAATAAAAGTACAACTTTTACATATTACACATGATGTATATGAAGGGATAAATAAAAGTATTGCCCAAACAAAGAGAAGCTGGTAATATAACTTTTATATGGCAGAAGTGCCCTTCAATTCATATATAGAAACTTATCATGCATAGGTGCAAACGATGTCATGCTTCAGTGATCGTACGATCATGTCTCGTTGCACCCACTTCATTATTTGGTTTACAAACTATTCATGGTTCGGTGGACATACTTTTCGCATGCTTCAGCAGACCAAACGAACCCAAATCATCGTCTTGCCGAGGAATGCCAAAGCAAACTGGTGTCGTGGATTCATGTTCAGCTTAGTGGTGAGCAAGAAACCGAGGGCTCTCTGTACAACTTCAATTAGAGGCTGCATCTTGCTGTTGAGTGGACTGGAGAGCTAGAAGTGTAAGCTAGGGATAGGATAGGGAGCTGAGGGAGAAGATAAGGGGGGTAATAGTAGGTGATGGAGAGGCCGAGTAAGGAGAGTGGGGTGTAAAGAGGAGAAGGGAGGAGAAGAGAGGGATAAACAGATTAGATGAGTTGAAATGGCCAATCTGTCTGAGATAAACAGTCCAGGGGGGAGAGTGTGGTTATTAGTCATAAATGAAATTCATTATAAACGAGTATTCCTTACTGCAGAGTGCAGGCATCGTATAAAGGTGAAGTTTTCACTCAGTATCGTTAATCAAGTCTAGCGAAGGGCATACGATGGTATTAACTTGTGAAATGAAACTCTACATCACTATAAATTGTAAAACATGGCCATGGAAATTTCTAGAATGTCAAACAGTCATGTAATTATTATATATAAAATTTAAATAAATTATAAAAAAAATATATTTCTGACATTAATATACAACCATGACAATTAAATCACATGCATTGTTTGAGAGATGTATGAGATAATTAAGATTAATCATAAATGAATATTCGTAAATTTATAATGAGTAAACAAGTAATGATATTGTTACTTGATATTGAACAATAACCGACTTACCCACTCACTGATTCAAAAGAAGTTGTCATCATGCAATTTGAAATGTCAATGCAGAAAATCTGTAATAAATAATCGAGTGAAAATATTTATTCACAAATTTTTTGACATTTATCTAAATAGGACTCTTGATTTAAATCAAAACTTTACAAACACACACATTTATTCTTATAATTTAGAATACGATTTTCATTACGAATATTATTTTATTCAAAATCAAAGATCATAATACATATACTCGAAGGACTATATTACACTTCGAGGATTTTGTTTGGCAATATCGCTGAATGTAAAAATGATACAACATTGAGTATCCCATGGGCACATATGCATAGCCTATTTAGATTCATATACTAGTGGTGTAAATAAATAGAAAATATTACTAAATTCACAATTACGACCAATAGAGATTAAAGCGAAATAAATATGAAAAATTCAGGAAATTGGATATTACAGCGAAATTGATCTTAGATAACATGACAAATCGCATTTGATTCTTTCTTAAAAACATATAAAACATAACGTTCGACAATTTATTATACAATACAATAAGACAAATTAATACTTAACAATTAAAAATAAAAAAAAAAATAAATAGGTTCTAATTTTAAGAAATAGATTTGTTTACTAATATTTTGTAAAAATAATTAGTCAAGTAATAATTTGACCACATACTAAGCGAGGTCTCACATAAACCCTTATACTGCGCCTTATGCTAACCACCTCATGCTAACCACCTCATGCTAACCACTAGTTGTCAATTGGCAAGTAGTTGATTGATCAAATAATATCTATTTTAGCATTGGTTTTATTGTACATTGCAAAATGAAATCATTATATTTTTGCTAAAATACCTTAGGATTTTAATCACTTTCAGATTTTAATTTACCAAATTTTCATTCTATGTGAAAAAAATATAATTGTAAATGTGGTTTACAAGAAATTTATTATTGGATCAATTCAAAATTTTCTTAAAATAGTTCATTTTTAAAATTCAATTTATTTTTTGTTTATTTTTAATTTATCATTTCTTTTAAAATTATTATATTTATATTTAGAATTACTGTGGTTATGAAAAAGGGCATACCAATTTTTCTGGGCAGTTGTTGTGTTCTATTGTATGTGTGCGTTTCGTATATACGTTACCACTAGAATCTGAAATTTCTCTGAAGTGCCTAGGAAATGAGTACTTCTGTCTATGATTATCAAGTTTGATAATCTCGGGTGTACGTGGAACATGAGATAAATATTTTTTAATTAAAGTAGAATCGCCGTTCGCATCTTCAATTTTTTCAGGGATCAATATATCAGTATTCTCCTTTTCTATAATTATATTGGATACAACAACATTGTTTTGATCAGACTCTTCGATATTTAAGTTTGCTACTCCATCTATATCATTCTTCGTAGGTAGATTAGTGTCATTACTTTTAATTAATTCGTTAGCTCTTTTTTGAGCTAAATACAGGGGGTTAACATTTTTATCAAAATTCGAATCGAGTTCTTCATTATTAGACATTTTTTTAAAATAAAATAATTTCTATTGTTAATGTTACTGATTTATGAATAATGTATAAATACATTTATAGATTGTAATTTTAATAAATCTATATATTGTACTTTTCATATATACAATGTATAGTACACACTGTGTACTACACAGTGTATACCATACATAATTTAAACATACCCACCAACCATATTAAATATATTGTGTAATAATAGCTTTAATGACATACATAGAATATTTATTTTAATAAATATATATATAAAATTATAAAATCATTAACACAATGATGACACAGTGAACAACCTTATTAAAAATATACATATGCATACTATTATTAATTATTAATTATTAACTATTATTAATTTATTTTGACGTCGCTAACATATCGAATTTTTGAAGTAAACCTCTGAAATTATATAATAACGTATGCAATTAACCAGCTCAAGGATTCGTCCTTATTAATAAACGATTATTTTTATAATATTTTATATTTAAGATATATCAGTAGTGCCAATTCCCCGTACCCTCATGGGATATTTTTATATACATATGTGTGTGTATATGTGGATTTATACTGTATAGTTATTTATATAGTAATCCTAGTCACTGGTTGGCATAATACACATGTTTACGCTGTCAATACAATCCCTAGGTTTAAGAGCTCTCGTAGTTCTAGGATCTGGAAATATGGGTAAGATAGTGGACCAGCCCTAGTCCCTTAAAAAGAAATTACTTTAAAAGTAATGATAAAATAATAAATTATATAAATAAACTTGTATTGATATATATCTACTACTATTTATATATTGTTTATATATATATACAATATATAAATAGTATATAATATATATATATATATATATATATATATATATATATATATATTCATATGTTAAACTATTGTACAACAACTACTTATATATTGAGTGCATAGCAATTCGATTTACCCGCTAAATCTATAGTAGTATTCAATTTATAAATATAATAAGAAAAGGTAATTCTAAAAAATGCTTACAATATAATTCATTTATAAATAGTCAAATAATATATGAATAAAATAATTTACACTATAATATTTTCTAGAAATAACATATTTTATCATAAATTTTAATAATTATGTAATAAATAATTTAATAATTTAATTTAGTAATTTAATAATTATGCATTTATATTTGTAAATAATCACTTTAAATTCATATATTGATCTCATAGTCATATATATATATATCTTTAATGTTATAATTATTTTAAACTATAATCTTTATTATCTTATTATATATCATATTACCTTATTATATATTAATTATTTATAATTCTTTACTTAATCTTATTAAATATTTGTTATTTACAACTTTTCAAATGTTCATTGTGTTAAATTAAACCATTACAAAAAAATTATATATACATATCAATTTTAAATTATTAGTTTACATTATTAATTAATATTTACTTTCATCTACAATGTTGTTGCAGTTATGCTGAGACACACTCTTGTTAGCTTAAACGAAATGTAAAGCTCATTTTAAACCAAAATACTTATTTAGTAAAACAAAAATATAGATAGAAACTATTAAAAACGTAGAATATTTAATTTCAACTTATTGAGATTGTTAAACTACAGCATTTTCATATTTCCAATAAGATGTTCACGTACAATGTATGCAGAATCTATCTTCAGATTTAATTTTGTTATAAATGTTCTCATTAGTTTTCATGATAAATTGTTAAATAGATTCTACGTTAACTTATACATTAAATTAATGAATATTTGTTATACCTTTTTAAACTTAAAATAAATATCATTTTTACCAGATCTGCATATTATGCAATCAGTAAATTTAGTTCAATAGATATCTCCTATTCTATATATCACTTTTTTATTTATTGATACTTCTTTCTATTTTAATGAATTAAATTGCTATTTATCAATAGAATTCATAAATGGATGTAATAAATGATGAAAAACTTTTTTAAGTCATTGTTTCAATGAATGTTTAATGTATATTATAATATATGTATTGCTCACGTGTGTAAATTAAATAAAATCGAGTCGAATTGACTACGTTTATATATGCATACAAAATATAGCGCTATATTTACTAATGACACAATGGGTAAAATAGATAACAGAGGTTAAAAGATAGCCTTCCTTAACAACTTTATTGAGTAGGTGTACGATACCTGCGGGTAAAACGCGGTAGTGCGCTGACAAATTAAATTTCGAACGCCTACTAGAAGTGACGGGGTACTTAAGTATTTTAGCGGATGAGACATCGTAATGGATACAGTTCGACTATTGGCGGCGATTAAAACGCCGGTAAGATATGCGGCTACGACTCGCAAGCAAAATCGACGGGCGACAAACGTCTGGATAATACTAAAAAGTGGAGAATAGGGCGAGCGGAACCCATAGCATAGGGCGAGGTCCGTAATGCACCGGGGAAAGGGGGGGGGTGGTTATACGAGTATTTGGGATCGGTGCACTGCACCGACGTTGGCGACGTGATCGGAGAATGCAAAGCTGAAGTGCTGCGTTGCCGTCGATTTCACTTCCAGAGAGGATAACGACTTGAAAACGCACTCGATACAAGTGTCGTACGCGTCGGCTAGACGAGAGCATGCGGAGAGGTGAAGTCGCAGTTCAGTGAACGCGAATTGCTCGTCTACAGCAAGCAGTCGTCGTCGTCGTAAGTCAGGTTGAACAGCAGGTAGATGGCGACGAATGACACAACGCTGGAAAGCGAACTCATCAAGCAGGAGCCCAGCTTTATCTGGCCGGAAGCGGTCGACAGTTTAAATCTGGGCACTCAATAGGGAGATTACGAACCCTCGCACAGGTATTATAATACTTTATGTTATTTACTATAGAATTTGTGTTTCGAATTGAATGGATGAGATTTACGGAATCGGAAATTGTTTGGATTTAAACCACTATATTGCGACTCAATTGAGATTGAAAGGGACAAAGCATTGTATTAATTACATGAGTATTATAATGGTAAATATAAATACCGTATAGTCAGAGTTGTTTAAAACAATGTCATTTCAATTGTGATTATTTAAATAATGAAATAATTATGAAATATAGAGATGAAATAATTATGAATTATATGAAATAATTATTCTAGACACATTATTCACAATTTCTTAAAATGAAAAAAATAAAATACCTTTACAATTTAGTTAATAACATAATGATAATTATAATAATAAGAAAATCATAATAATAAGAAATTCATAATAAATGGTTTAATAAGAAAATGATAGTAAATAGTTTTGTATATAAAATATCGTTGAAATAATCTAGAATAAAAATTATAAATGATATAACGTTGACTAACCAAAGATACTCGAAACAACAATACGGAAAAACAGAAGCTGGATACCACCATGATGGACATGAAGAAGATAGCCACATCAACTATGATATAATCGGAAATATAGAGGTGCTTTTATTTATTGCATATAGAGAAATGTCACAATTAAAAGTAGATCATATAATAATCATGAATTAAAAGTTGATTGTATATTGTAATGAAGAGATACATATCCTCTTTATACCATATACATGATCCAGGTAAATACACATACACGCAGATGTATAATCATAATGGTCAGAACCTAATTCACTTTATTTAATACACAACCATAATTAAATATTGTTCATGAAATAAATACATATTTATAAAAAATAATATTACCATTACCATGAATTATAGCAAAATATAATGTGTGCATTTATTAAATGATAGTATTTGACTTTATATTGTATTTTAAACGTGTGTTGAAGGTTAATACGAATACAAATATTTAGAATCGTGTATTTGGTTCGAAGGTTTTGGAAACACATTAATCTTATTTAATTTACAAATTATAAATAATGCTTATGAGATTAAAGGTTGCTACTTGGTAAACACCAGTTATATTTATATTTATAAATATATATAAATATATATATAAATATATATATATATAAATATATATATAAATATATATATATATATATATATATATATATATATATGTATATATATATATATATATATATATGTATGATAATTATGCCAATGAAGCTATAATATTCAATTGCATTATCTATGACCGGACTTACCAATAGGTGATGAATTCTCATAGATATTAGAATTGTTCCTTCGTAAAATGATTGTGATCATAGCGAAGAGAATGTAGAATGCCAACAGGAAAATCAACCAAAAGTTGCTGTGAATCGATATATGCGAGTGCTTAGTTATTTTTACAAATCTTATTTTGCAGTACTACGATATGAAGTATGTTTAGAATATGATATGGGTACAAACTTTTGGCCGTTAATGAGACATGCACCTATAAGCAACCCTAATCCCGTGGTCGCTAGTAAAGCCAACAACACCACTTTAAGTCTGTGTGCCAATCGCTAGATTATATCGCGTATTAATTCGTTAGGATATTACTATGTCATGGTATTTAAATTATATAATAATTAATTATTTATATAAAGTAGTATAAAGTAGTTCGGATAAACAATCTATATTGTAACAATTATTCGATAAATGAACTACTCGCGGATATTATTAAATAACACTAAATTCTAACCCTGTACAAATGAATGAGGGATTCAAATGAAATTCCAGCCACGGATTGATGTAAATTGTAGATTTATTAATTATAGATATTTGAAAAACATTACACAATTAATTAGATAGATATATTTACTTCAATAATCACTATTATATAATATCATACATGATCAAATATTACATTTGCATATTTTAAAATTATTAATTACAACAATAGATGGAAAATTAATAACGAATATTGTGGGTAAAAAATGTCCTGATGTAAATAAAAGTGAAGTAATAATGATGAAATTCACTGTTTAAACTAAACATAAACAAATTGTAAGGCGATTTATCATTATGTGTCTCATAATACTGTCTTTAATTATAAGTATTATGTAGGGTATTTAATAAAGGATATATGATATTAGTTTAATTACTATGGAGCGCATAATATAATAATTAGAGAGATTCAGATTTTACAGTGGTTATCAATTGATATTTATATAAATACTAGAAAAGGGATCGTATCTAAAGAAAGAATATGCGTAGTAATTAAAATGAATCACAATGCATAACTGTAGACTATAATGTATACATGTAGTATGAAGAAATGTCAATTAGGTTGACTATACTTTGAAGTAGGTTATGGTTATTTTCAACAATTATGAATTATATTAAATAGTGAGCTTGAATTTTTTTATACAATTTAAAATTCGAAAAAACTTTAAAATATCTCATAAATAATCATATAATAATGATTTAAATTAATAGTATATTATAATAAATAGTTTGTAGGTAAACTGAATAATATATAAATTTAATATATTAAACTTGACTTAGGTTATTAATGTTATAGTGCTTATAAATGAAAATACCTTTTGATATTTCCATTTAGAACTATATAGGAAATCCTAGTAAATAAATATATTCTTTCATTGCAAAGATTGAATATGATATCTATGAATAGATTCGGATTCTATCTTAAAATTCACATATTTTTACATTGAGATTCTGGTTCTCATCCAATATATATATGTAATACTATACATCATTTCTCTATAAGTAGTCAAATGAATATAATGATTAGTATTTATATATTGCATATTCGATAGATTATATTTTATATACGTATACTTATACAATATCGATGTATCAATATGAAAAGTGTGTATCATATAGTATGTATCCAATACCTTATATGGTAATATTCCGGGTAATATTATGATATGATAATCGATACAATTACCTGAAACTTCTTGGTAATCTTGACTATTACCATTGATAATATATGGTTATAGAAAGAATAGATTCAATTTTGATATGTTTGATCGATATCTAAAGTATACCTGTAAATATGGATGTAAATAAATTGGATTGAGAGGTATGAGAAATAATGTTGGGAAATATATATGTGAATATGATGATTTTGTTAATACGCGGCAAGTTTTACGCGTTTATTCGTAAACACATATACATTCTAAAGCAGGGGTTCCCAAACTATGAGTATTAGGTAATGAGAACTTTTTGAAATTCCAAATATAATTTTATAAGTATTTCAGAGAGAATTTACATATATGTTAATTATATGCCTATAGGCATATTAATTAAATTATTTACAATTCTGAGAAGCAAAAATTAAACATTAAGTTTTTAGCATATAATATTAAATATAGGTACATCATATTTGTAGATTCATAATAGATTAATTAATTAATAGATTACAAAGTGATTTATTTAAATAATAGAAATTTGATTTTTAATATTTGTTATTATTTAGATAATGTGATATTTCACATTTTGAATTTAGATTATTTTGAATAGAAAATGTTGGATACCCCTACACTAAAATATTAACTAACAGCTCAAATATTTATGGCAATATTTGATACATTTTGATCTGATAATAATACAATTTTATATTTATGTGATAATAATATATTAGATATTATTTTATGAGAATACATTAAAATTTTTTTTTAAACGATCGTTTAAATTGTATTTGTTTCCTTAAATAATTGCTGGAAGTATATTCCATAATGTTGTATCCACAATGTAAGAAAACTTTCGATTGAAACCATATTACAGATAGACTGTTAATATTCAAGTATATTAATATTCTAGAAAATTAGTATTAAAAGTAACAAAATATATGAATTTAGGTAAATATTCGATTCAATTATAAAAATATTGATATTTTATAATAGTTCATTGTTAATACTTATTGTATTATTTAAAATTATTTGAAATGTAGTAATTTTAGTATGCAAAATTTGACAGATATCACAAAAATTACAGTGATATATTAGTTTTATAATATCTTTAGATGTGTCACCTGAAATAAAAAATAATAAAAATGAAAGTATGCATTGCAACAAATAATTACCTATGGTTTTTTTAGATCGCATGCACTATATTTCGTAAAATAAAATATGAATTCGATTAGTTATACATTTCTTGTTAATGGCATTTATTGTAGAGCAATATTCTAGTCTGTTTTCACAATTGAACGATGGAAGGAGAGAGATGATTCTATATTTTATACCACGAATCATATATGTGTTGTAGTTTCTGTTTCTGATACATATATATATATATATATATATATATATATATATATATATATATATATACACATATATATATAGTGTTATTATTATTATTAAATTTATTTTTATAACAATAAAGTTATCAAATTTAATCTTAGGTTATCAAATAATAGGTGACAAATTAAAAATTACCGATAATGGATAACAAAAAGAAAATAAATGAGCCTACAGTTTATTCTTGAACACGTGTACACTAGAGGTTTTAATGGTGCTAAGTATTTCTGACAGAAAGTTCTAAATATATAATTAAATATACTATGTGTGTATATGACTTGTGGAATTACAATTATTTGTATCTAGGCTGTATAATGTACATTGTACAATGTACAATATACGAAGTACAGTGTATAATGAATTGATCAGTTATGACAGGTAAACTTTTATTTGAATCTATAAATTGTATTATTCAAGATTAGGCTGTATTAAGAGATGTCACTGTACTGTATAGTATGTTTAGTATAGTATGACATTAGTTGGTAATATGTCGTTTGGTAATGTGTATTAGTATATATCAGGATATTCTTAGGTAGTATACAAAATATATTTTATTATATCAGTTGTATTGGGATATTTATTAAAAATATTTGTAGGATATCTACTTATATTATATTTATATATAGTGAAATCCATACAAGTTAGGTTCTTTTTGTTGGTACATCTTAGTATTTATGTAGCACTTTTTCTAAATAATTTTAAATCGTTTATGATTTAGATTTGTTTTTTTTTCAAAAATTAAATCAAGTGAAATGATTATGTAAACTGCCGAGTTAAGCAGTGGTGTTTGTGAAGTAGTTTTCAGTCGGTTGGTTTTCTCTGTTGTTATTTGCTATATTGATTTTGTAGGTAGTCGACTTTTAATTTTACTTTTTATATGTAACGATTGACAAATATGGCATGTACTTTACATATGATTAAATAATCCTGAGTTAAGAATATTTTATCTATATGTATACATTTTTTATATTGTGAACTATTTTTTAAATTCATGAAATATGCCTTATTGATATTAGTGATTAATTTGTGTCATAAATCGTGACTCTTGATTACTTTTGGCATTATAATGACATATATATATTATTTTGCTAGCACTTAATACAAATTGTATTTTATAATACGATTAAAAAAAGTAATACAGAGTACGAAAAAGTGACACAATGAAAATACCTTGAAGATAATTGGTAATTATTCAAAATTTCATAATTTTCCACGGTAAATCCAAGTACTCGAGTATAAATCATACACTATTTATATCGAAAACTAATGGAATTAATTCCCGTAGTTTAGATAATTATCTATAATAATAAATTAATTAATTTAAATTATTATAATACGTAGGATTTATTACCAAGTAATTGCTGCTAGCAATTTTCTGATATATAGATATTATATTCTATATATAGAATATATAAAATAATATACATCATAATATACTATCATATCTTAACAAATCTAAGTGTTTATACAAATATATAAATATATATATATATATATATATATATATATATATATCACTTTTAAATGTATTTTCCTCTACAATTTATCACTACATAGAAATTCAAACCTCTCTTTCTAAGTTAACTTTCTTGATGATATATAACTAGTTGATAATGATATTATAGAATTAGTCATATTTAGTTAGTGGAGTTAATTAAAGAGTTAACTCTATATTATCCAAACTAATTTCGCTATTATTATTGATTCCTTTAATGCTTTTCAAAATGTAACCTACACTTATATGTGTTATATGTCACCTTGTTGTAATTAGATATTTTAAATTCAACACAAACGCAATTTATTTGTTTGAATAATTCAAAACATGTTAATCAATCACAACTCACTTAGTAATTTGTGATATTATCATGTATCTGTTTTGGATAGTATGTTGAAACTAGGTATGGTATTCCGTGATCTATGCAAACTTTAAATCTAGATTAAATTATAACTAAATGCATACCAGGTCATTTATTACGGAGTCCCTAGATAACTATAATTATCTCTAAATTCTGTACCAATTAGTACTAATATTAAACTTATACTATAGTTGCCGTCGTCATTACAATTGTAGTATATCATATAGTTAACTACATAAAAAATACATCATCCTAATAACGGCCGTTATCGGAGGGTTATGGCCCGGGCCACAACTCTCCGACTTTGATAACTATAGAGGAAATACCTACCCAGATTTTCTTAAATATATACGGATGATAAAATCTACCATTATTCAAGAGTATTCTTAAAATATATATAATTTATTTAAGTATATTTAAATTTGATATTAATTTGATATTAATGGTGTATTCTATTTATACCGTAGTATCTTATATAATGCATATGTATAATGATGTATACTAATGTATATTATTAATAATTATTAAGTATATCCTATATAGACCTGATAAGAGTAATACAAGTGTGGGGAAAATTTACTAATAAATAAAATTCTTTATAATACTTATAATTATTTTATAATATATTGTTATTAAAATTATATGTTTATGAATTAGTTGTATACAATATTATATATATATATATATATAATACTTTGATCTGTTATTTCTCTCAAAAAGTTATCAGTTGTTATTATTTAGCTTTGAATTTTAAATGATCATTCAAAAAATATTACATTATTTTTAAAAATTATACGTTATTTGTCATACGCAATAGTTAGAGCTTCATAAGTGCTTCAATTATAAAGAATATTAAAAATTAAATGAATTCCAATTTTGTTCCATTGTTGATAATAAATCATTTAATAATTTATTAAATTATTGTAAATTGTGTCCTTTTTTTGCTGTCAATCTAATTGGAAAATTTCTAAACGTTATAACTTAATGTTAGTTGATCTCTAATTGCATCTGAAATTCATATTTTTGTGCTATTATATTTTACTAGATTTTTGTACCACGAGTTTGTCCACAATGGGCAATGTCCATTGGGCATAGTAAAAGCTAATTGCAGCTATCTTTGGATTTTACTTTTAACATAGCATATATGTTTGATATATTTAGTAAAAACTTCTTGTTGGATGCAAGATATATCTTATAAACCATCGTATATATTATACGGCCAATATATGTCATCCAATATTATTATTTTATAACATATAGCATATAACGAAATGATTTAATTTTTCGTGGAAAGAGAAAATAACTTTTTGGTATATACTACCTTCTATTCATGTTATTTACTTCTAACCAATATTTTAATTCTCGAATATCATTACATCTCCATTTTATCAAGCTCGTAAATTACCATTCATGTTTTCATTCTCTCAAAAGATATTTTCTGACAGGCCATATTTTATTGATGTAATTATTTTTTTGAATAATATTATATTCATTTTAATTTGAGAATTTGTATTTAAATTTATTATTGAAGTAATACCTTTATTTTGAAAAATTTGCATAACATGATCATGCAATGATGGTTTATTAATATAGGAAAACTTTTCTATAGTTTTTTTTTACAATTTAAAAATCATCTTTAAATAAAAGCAAATTCTGTACATTTAAATTTTGGAATGTTTCTGAAAATTAATATCTAATCTACTATATAGATCTGAATATATATATATATATATATGTAATGAACAATTTATATTTTCTATTAAAATAATAATTATTAACACATTTATGATTTATTAAATTACTCGGAAAATAATACTATATTGGTATTATATTTAAAGTATTACAATGTCTTATCTTATAATATTAAAAATTATATATTAAGAAGAGTTGTTTTATTAAAAGTTGTTTAGGAACTTCTTTAGAAGATAATGATTATAATTATTACTAATTAATTAACTTTCTAGCTGTATAAAGCTAACAACACGAATGAATTAATGTTTTATTTAACAAAAATCTTTATGCAAGGAGTTACGATTTATAATGATGGTTAATATAATAGAAATACACTATAATTATTCGATAATTAACTCAAGATAAATAATTATATATGCCGTTAATAATAATATTATAATTAGACAATTAGACATGAAAAGATCTTAGATTATTAATTTACCTATAATCTAAGCAATGATACAAATGATATATATTTTTTCCAGTTTCCATAACGATACAGGGGGCTTTGCTTATATTACAATATGAAAACTTATATATATATATATATATATATTACTATAGTCATGAATTCTATGTATAAGTGTTAGCATACACTCATGGATGTCAATATTGACGAACACGGTGCAACACATTTTCGCCTCCTATATATACTGCATACAATATATAATATGTATTATGTATATTATGCTATTATCTAATTTATGTAAAATATGAATATTTATAACATGACATAAAAATAATTCAATAATTCATTATATCGCGGATTAATATACATCAAAAAATATAAAATTCTAGGCGAATGGGTATATATAGAAGCTTAATACTCGTTGCTATAGTATTAACGAGAATGTTCGGATATCTGTATTCCTATAATAGGGTTAAATCTATATTTAGAACTGCACCTAGTCAGCTGGTCGAAAATAACATTGAATCATGTGATCATAATAACATCCGGGATATCAGATCATAATAAACCTAATGTAAACATTACTGTATATATCAATAGTTTCATTATACAATTTAACTTTACAATCCTATTAATTCATTCTACACGCACTTTATTATTACCAAATAATTCATATGGTTAGTTAAATAAATACTTTATATACTTTATCCATTTAAAGTAATATTATATAGAATTCAGAATGGTAACAGTAAAATTAATGATTCATTACAAATATATTTTTAAAAATGATGAAATTTAATTTGTTTTTACATTTTTTAATTCTCTTAACCTTTTTTATAACTTTTTTATATATTTTTTTATTATATATTTGTAAGTTATTTAAGTTAATACCTTTGAATAAATAATTACATTTGATATCTATAAATAATAAAAACTTTATTATATAAAGCTATATATAAAGTTAATTGATTTTGTATTATCATAATTATAAGTAACTTATTAAGTCATCAAAATTAATAATTATAATTTATTAATTTAATTATTAAAATGATATTGATAATAATATTATTAATAATACATTTTTAATTACAATCAATATGATTATTCAACATTAATATGAATATGATATTGCAATACATAACATAATTATATTCATAAGATATTAATTATTACTATAATTAAATATTATATTTATGTTATACGTTATATGTATTATATATTATTAAATATTTGTATTGTATTGTTTATATAATATATGTTAATATGCTCGATTTCAGTGTATTAGGCTTTATGATTGATTGGTCTTTCGATATGAATGAAAACAATAAGATAATTAACCGATTTTCACGGGAACGAACATTGATTATTAAGTTAATGTCTTACTGTTTTCATGATTACTAGTTACAATATGACATATATCATAACTTACATCCAAACTCTAACCATAATCCATATCAAAACCAACAATGATCAATTATAACAATTGTATAGTATGTTTATTTAATAAATCATCCATACAATAGTCGGTAAATATAAATCAACCTTAGTTTAACTTCCCTAATGAATTAATTCAATCATATTTTGACACATTTAATATCCTTAGACAAAATTGTATACTAGGATATATATTATATGTTAATATAATATGTCAATGTATTTTATCATTGTATTTTAAATAATTGAAAATCAAGTAGTTGATAATGATTTATATTTGAGCTCTTTTTAGGAGATTCTATGATAATTTTTTAGAGAAAAGCTTAAAAACTATAAAATACTCTAATATATTGCAATTTTAGCCAAAAATGACAACACAATATACTCTAATAGTTGGATGCAAACATTATCCTGGTTAGAGTGATTGATAATTTGAATTAATATAATTTATAATATAAATTCATTGTTAAACATTTTTTATAATATATATTATATATTTATTTATTATTTAATATTTAATATTATATATAATAAAATTGCAAATTTTGTTTTACTTTAAATGATCCTTTTAAAAGATAAGTTTCAATTTTGAATTTTTTAATAAATCATTAATATTAAAAAATTAATATATGTTTAATATATTTAGTAGTAAAATAAAATATTATATAAATAAAAATGAAATTTATATGTTTATATTTTATTTCTATATTTTAAGGATTATTGACATATGCCATACTGATTAATCATAGATACATTAATGATATATTACCGGATATAAGTATTTTGTGCTTCAGCACTATTTTTCATTACATATGTAATTCAGCTAAATAACTCAGCGTGAATACCCTTTTACATATGTTAATACTTTTTTTATAAATCAATAATATTTTTTTTAAAGATTTTATCATACATTAAATGTTATTTAATTACTCAAAGATGTTAATATTATTTAATTTATTAATACATTAATAGTATCTCATAATTATTATCATAACCATTATCTATACCTTGCTCTAACTATATAGTCATTTCCACTAATAACATATTATTACAATATAAGTATTTAATTATTGCATTAAATAGTCATCAAAATAAGGATATTAATATTAATATTTATTTGCTTGCCAATATATTATTTCATAAATTAATAGATTACAATCATTATATTATCAGATTGTAATATAATTAACTTAGTGCTTTATATAACACACATTATACATATGTTTATACATTATTATTTTATTTAATATATGAGTTATTTTCATATATATATTTATGCTTGTGAATACATATTGGTTACTTATTATATATAGATTTCCATTGAATTTGTATATTTAGAGTAGTAAATATATATATAATAAATATGATATTTATATTTGAATTAAAGATGGATATGAATATGATATTTATATTTATATTTGAATTATTTATATTTAAAGTATACTGCCTTTAATTATAGTGACATATGTATTGTATTGTTTTCATGTGATTATGTTTTATGGAATACCCAATAGACCTATATAGATTCTCACTACAGATGTGTAGTGTGTGCTAGAGAGAACATACATCAGATACACAGTAATTCAGTTGGTTAGACTCATATATCATCACTTGTACATCATTTGTTTAACTTGTTACAAATTGCATCAATAAAAGATTTGTTTATATATGAGTGTGTATTTACTAGTACATAATATGAGATATTAAACAATGTTATATATAAATTTGTAAATAAGATATATATATATATATATATAACATATGTAATTTATATGGTGAAATGACACACCTACTGTATGCCCAACACGGTTTTACTATATGACATTAGTGCATTTGGCTTCCTGCCAGCATTGACCCATTTCTTTCTGGGTATCTAGGTCAGGTTTGTTTTGAAAAACAACTTGTAAATATATTTGGTTGTTATCATTTATGTTAATATTTTGTGTTATTTTTGATATTATTAGCAATGTTAATCAAAGTATTGTACTAGTACACTGTACTTAGTACAATGACTATTCTGATTAAAATCACTAATTGAACAATTAATGCCATATGTTTAGTGATCTTGGATTAAGCATATATATCAACACTGATATAGATTACTCCATTGTTTATATTGATTAGTTAATGCCCTTAGTTAATAATTTGTATATTACAATTTAATACATTTATAATTATAAGTATATAAATCTTACATTTATCATAATTATGTATTATAATATATATAATATATATCAATGATATGATATCATATACCATAAATTATCGATATATGATATCGGTATATGATATCACATGTATTATATATTATATATATTATATATATATATAATATATATTATATATATATAATATATATACAATATATATATAATATATATTATATATATTATATATATATAATATATATTATATATATATTATTTAGGGTCACTCCTTTAAAGTAAATAATAAATAATGTAAATGTAAATAATGTTGGTAGTAAAAAATCCAACACAGCTGATATAAGAGAATGATATAAGCAGATTTGTTATATTTATTACCATTATCTGTCTACCAGTTTATCTTTATATAATATTTGCAAATGATTCATTTACATTTATGACATAATTAATAAATCATTAATTGTTTTATTAAATATAAATATTAGCTAATATTGTTTTTAGTTGTTAAATTATTTAATTATAATAATATTAACACATATATTTTAATAATAGAAACACAGTATCCATGGAATTAATACAATCAGATAACAATCAATAGAATTTTATTTTTTTGTATACAATATTTTTGTAACATATAAAATTATTTTATAAAATCATCTAATCTCCATCCTAGATGTTGATATCATTTTATATATTATACCA
Source organism: Osedax frankpressi (assembly GCA_964035775.1). Taxonomy (NCBI): domain Eukaryota; kingdom Metazoa; phylum Annelida; class Polychaeta; order Sabellida; family Siboglinidae; genus Osedax; species Osedax frankpressi. The sequence goes on from OZ038312.1 coordinate 24,426,520, forward strand.
TTATATTATAAACTATGTTTCCTGGGTACATTGTTTGATTAGAAAGTTGTTAATAGTTGTTAATAGCTGTAGCTAATAAATAATTCCTTAATTTGCAACCTAGTGTAAATATTTGAAATTATTTTATTCTTTCACATATATTCGTTAACTTGTTAGTATTTTTTTGATTAGAAAATTATTTTTTATAATTATAAATAGTTTACAATTAACCTACATTGCCAGTTATTTTTAGTGTTATAATTAATATAAATAATGTTATGAAAATGTAAATATCAATAATTTGATACAATATTAATTTACAACATCAATCATGTTTTAATATGTGATAATATATTTATATTATGTATATACATTTTATGTTAGAACATTTAATATATATTATAATATATATATTACATATAATAATATTATATTGTATATCTATAGTTAATATATTTGCATTTTTCACTATAAGATTATACATAAACATGTATTCAGAGTTATTATTCAAACACATGACACTTTAAATGAATACAAATTACTTCCTGACCACCTGGCACATGATTTATCTTCATTGTTCATTCTCCTTGTACAATTGATTTAAATACATAGTTATGATTATCTCATTACACACGTCTCATTTTGTAGATTATCCTTTTATTCGAATTATTTAACTTATAATTAATTATTAAGTGAGCGTTTTCTTGTATATCTTGTTCATGCTATTAATTCATGAGATGTCACATGTTAATATTGAATACAGATCTCGCATGAATGCACTCGGTGCACATGTACCTAGTGGCGTGTTTACAATCTGTGTACTTGCACTTAGTGCTGTGTTTACAATCTGTGTACTTGTACCTAGTACCGTGTTTACAATCTGTGTACTTGCACCTAGTGCCATGTTTACAATCAGTGCACATGTACCTAGTGGTGTGTTTACAATCAGTGCACATGCACCTAGTGCTGTGTTTACAATCGGTGCGCATGTACCTAACGCTGTGTTTACAATCTGTGCACTTGCAATAGATTGCTCCTCTAACTACAGCCGGATGTTTACTATTCACGACGCTGTCACAACCCACCATTGTTAGGGCTTATCTCAGCCTGACATCCTAATTTGCGGGGAGACCGCGGTACCCCGGGTAGACCTTTTATTACCTCATGACGGGTTTCAGCCCTCGGTAGGGAATTCCGAGTACCCATAACTAGAGATTCTTATGTACCGAGGTTGACCTTAAGTTCATATGTCGTACTTCCCGTAGTCCAAAATAGACCCGGGCAGAGTTCTTTGCGTTGGTTTGGAAGGATTGTATATCCTCTCCGCGGCCTTTATGATCTGGGCCGTTAATTAGGACATCCACGTCGATTGCGGCGGTGTTTTAGTGGACGTGTTTTCTCTATATTATTTCACGCTACCCTACGCCGGAGACCCTAGCACTACATTAATCTCTCCGGGGGCCATTGACCTCGCTTCGTGGAATATCTCTCGGCGATATATTCACCTCATTCTCTGCCATTGATTAATTTCTATCTGCTGTGTTCGTAATGTATTATTGTATCAATACCATTGTATTTCGACATTAAACTGGTGATCCTTTGTGATTACCTTTGTCATTATCTATTATGAGTGGCATATATATAAATCTACAGTATATTATATATGTTATTATTTAATATTTTCCATACGATTTATATTATAATATAATAATATATTACAATACACAAAAAATATATAGTATATATACATTTCATTACTATTAATAAAGATAATTGAATTATGATTTAATAATTAATATTTTATTTGTTTCTAAATATAAATCTCCACTTCTATAATTCCATTGGATAATTGAAGCAAACAGTTTAGCTACCATCTCTCCCCTACAATCACGTTACCTGACTTTTGCCCCTTTCACAGGACCATGTATGAATGCGATCCACATTCATTTTATCTCGAAGACGACATGCAGTTGTTAAGTGATCACAATTTACAAAAGTAAGTTTAATGCTGAGGTATAGCAAGGTTTTAGAGTGGTTTTGCACTGTAGGTTATTAGATATATACTTCTGGTACTTACTTACTTACTCACTCATTCACTCACTCACTCACTAATTGACTCACTCACTCACTCACTCACTCACTCACTGACTCACTCACTCACTCACTCACTCACTCACTCACTCACTCACTCACTCACTCACTCACTCACTCACTCACTCACTCACTCACTCACTCACTCACTCACTCACTCACTCACTCACTCACTCACTCACTCACTCACTCACTCACTCACTCACTCACTCACTCACTCACTCACTCACTCACTCACTCACTCACTCACTCACTCACTCACTCACTCACTCACTCACTCACTCACTAATTCACTCTCTCACTCACTCACTCACTCACTCACTCACTCACTCACTCACTCACTCACTCACTCACTCACTCACTCACTCACTCACTCACTCACTCACTCACTCACTCACTCACTCACTCATTCACTCACTCACTCACTCACTCACTCACTCACTCACTCATTCACTCACTCACTCACTCACTCACTCACTCATCTCTATTATTATTTGGGTCAAGTCAGATATGTTCATGATTACAAATGACGTGCCAGCAATGAAAACAGCTTGAAAACAATAGAGTTATTCTATAAAAACACTGCATTGTTTAGTAGTTGCTAGGCAGATCTATTTATAGAGCAAGGATTTCCTGTTAATGTTTATGTTACAATTGAGATTCTGATTTGTCATTATGTTTTTAATATAACTCCAATTGCCAATGGCGCCACCTATATATCTACTATCTAAATCCTTGACCAACCCATCCTCTTATTTTCGTTATTATAATTACACTTCTTGTTAATTCTATTTGCATCACAATTTCTAGTTATACGATATCACCTCATTAAATCTTCATTGTTGTAAAAAAAACTTATATTAATATACAGTGTATATTATACATCTGATTTAACAATATTGATATAATTGCACCAGATACTTTTTTACTCTTATAACCTTAAAACCGTCATTACCTTCATTGAGTCATTACACTGATTGTATCGGTGTAATGACAACGTGAATATGTTGCTATCCATTATCTCACGTTACGTGTAGGTGCGCTTCAGTCAGTAAAAGCTGTAATATGTTGCACGTTTATCTCCCGAATTAGACATAAAACCGTATCTACAAATTAGTGTTCATCTAACGCCTGAATCGTGCTTCCATGTGTAAATAATCACCCGTTAGTGTTGACTTGTTACTAATACAGTAGCTAACGGGCATAATGTCTATTTGCGATTACAGTTTGTATATCTATGATCCACAAACGCCGTCTATAAGAATCCCCGAGTATATCTATATTTAGAAAGTGATTCATCGTTACTAAACGAACTCTCGTTTACGACTAACAATTAATCTACGTGGCTTTTGTAAACTCTAATTCTATTTGTATCCTGGTAATAATTTAGTTAAAGCTGTAAAAATAATTCCGTAGATAGTTAGTTTGTTGTTTGCAGGTGAGGTGCAGGTGTAATTGTAAGGCAGCTTGTCGAGTACTTCAGTTACTCACACTCGTTACTACTCCGAAATGGCACACACCTCACAGTAGATCACACTGGCTAATAATAGTACAAATAACACTTATTAATTCTAAATTTAGATAAGTAGTATTTCAAATATTTGTAATCAGTGGGTTATTTATAACTATTTGTAATATACTCCCTCTCCCTCTCCTCTCCCTCTCCCTCTCCCTCTCCCTCTCCCTCTCCCTCTCCCTCTCCCTCTCCCTCTCCCTCTCCCTCTCCCTCTCCCTCTCCCTCTCCTCTCCCTCTCCCTCTCCCTCTCCCTCTCCCTCTCCCTCTCCCTCTCCCTCTCCCTCTCCCTCTCCCTCTCCCTCTCCCTCTCCCTCTCCCTCTCCCTCTCCCTCTCCCTCTCCCTCTCCCTCTCCCTCTCCCTCTCCCTCTCCCTCTCCCTCTCCCTCTCCCTCTCCCTCTCCCTCTCCCTCTCCCTCTCCCTCTCCCTCTCCCTCTCCTTCTCCCTCTACACCTCCCTCTCCCTCTCCCTCTCCCTCTCCCTCTCCCTCTCCCTCTCCCTCTCCCTCTCCCTCTCCCTCTCCCTCTCCCTCTCCCTCTCCCTCTCCCTCTCCCCTCCCTCTCCCTCTCCCTCCCCACCTCCCTCTCCACCTCCCTCCCCACCTCCCTCCCCACCTCCCTCCCCACCTCCCTCCCCACCTCCCTCTCCCTCCCTCTCCCTCTCCCTCTCCCTCTCCCTCTCCCTCTCCCTCTCCCTCTCCCTCTCCCTCTCCCTCTCCCTCTCCCTCTCCCTCTCCCTCTCCCTCTCCCTCTCCCTCTCCCTCTCCCTCTCCCTCTCCCTCTCCCTCTCCCTCTCCCTCTCCCTCTCCCTCTCCCTCTCCCTCTCCCTCTCCCTCTCCCTCTCCCTCTCCCTCTCCCTCTCCCTCTCCCTCTCCCTCTCCCTCTCCCTCTCCCTCTCCCTCTCCCTCTCCCTCTCCCTCTCCCTCTCCCTCTCCCTCTCCCTCTCCCTCTCCCTCTCCCTCTCCCTCTCCCTCTCCCTCTCCCTCTCCCTCTCCCTCTCCCTATCCCTCTCCCTCTCCCTCTCCCTCTCCCTATCCCTCTCCCTCTCCCTCTCCCTCTCCCTCTCCCTCTCCCTCTCCCTCTCCCTCTCCCTCTCCCTCTCCCTCTCCCTCTCCCTCTCCCTCTCCCTCTCCCTCTCCCTCTCCCTCTCCCTCTCCCTCTCCCTCTCCCTCTCCCTCTCCCTCTCCCTCTCCCTCTCCCTCTCCCTCTCCCTCTCCCTCTCCCTCTCCCTCTCCCTCTCCCTCTCCCTCTCCCTCTCCCTCTCCCTCTCCCTCTCCCTATCCCTCTCCCTCTCCCTCTCCCTCCCCTCCCTCTTCTTCTACCTCTAACTATCCTAACTTTTCCTTGCAGTGCATCATTCTATGAAGCTGCATTACCTAAGATTCGCATGTCACTGGACAATGCATTTGCCGTAGACTCGTCGATCATTGAACTTGGGCCCACTTTAGCGGCACTCAACGAAGAGCATTCGGAACAGTTCAGCGAATGCGAAATCAACGAACCGTGGCTCGACGCCATCGAATTGGCAATTCGCAATGATTACGCACTCAGGTCAGTGAGGTCAGGTTTCCCCCAAATAACCATCGGCGTAATTAACACGCAATCTCCGGAGTAACGCCATACGCCGACCCCGCAGTCAAGACATCGACACCAAATGGGAGGAGATAAAGCAGTTCATTTCGCTGGACGAGCAGAGAATGGCCGCTGCCAACACTCGCGGAATGATGAAATCTCAACGGGAACTCCTCAAACTCTCCGTGTCTACCGAAGACTACGACAGCGATACCGACGCCTCGGAGACAGGTTACAGCGCCCCCTAGCGAGTTTCAGAAACATATGTCGAGTACGTACGGAGATAGCAGATTATGGTAGTGAAAGAATAAATATATTTCAATACTAACTATAGGTTGTACTATATTAATTAATAATATCATATAGTGAATTTATAGCGGCATACCTTTGACCTTTGAATATTAAATCTACGCATTTCGTCTCTTAGTAAATAAACTCATTGCTTAATAATACATAATAATAGATAACTATAGATAACTATAGATAAGATTCGACTGAGAGTTCACTTAATAGGTCGTAGTAAGATTAACTTTGCATATAGTAACTTCAGTAGTTTGGTTTTTGTTCTGTGAGATTGAAAACACTATAGAAGGAAGCAAATACTACAAAAACCATAGAAGGAATCAAACACTATAGAGAATGCTGCAATCACTGTAGAAGAAAGCAAACACTATAGAAGGAAGCAAATACTACAAACACTATCGAAGGAATCAAATACCATAGAAAGCTCTGAAAACACTATAAAAGAAAGAAGGTACCGTAAAAACTATAGAAGTAAGAAGGAACTGCAAACACTATAGAAGGAAGAAGGCACTGCAAACACTATAGAAGGAAGAAGGCACTGCAAATACTATAGAAGGAAGCAAGAGGACATATACTTCATAACAATCTAATTAGTTATTAGTTTATTATTAAGTTAAATAATATAGATATGGTCTATTAATAAAACTTCAGTAGATTAAATCTGTGTAATTAATTTTATAATTTATCATTTATTTGTATGAATTAGAAAATTTCCAGAATTTATAATTTTCCTAAACTTGTCATCATAAAATTTGCCATTGTCAGCAATTCTGTTTGATCGACGATTTGTAATATAATTTAGTATGTTAAGATGAACGTATAAACACAGTTATAATGGCCTATGGTAAAGCTTTGTTATGGTTATTTGTACTCATAATGTACAAACTCGCTACTACGATCTCTATGACCTTATTCTTATTGCTGCAAACGTGCATTCTTTTCACCTGTCAATCAAAGCTAAAGCAACACTAGTCACGCATTGGATACAATGTGGCGATGTATTAGAATATACTCCTGCCCCTTTTATAACAATTGTGAGCAGATATCGTAAATGAATTACTAAAAGGTGAACGATTGTTATTACGTGAACGTGAGTACCACATTCATGGCATTCCTACCTATCTTCCAAGCTTCCCTTACGTAATACCTACTATCCGAGGTCAATATCGTATCGTCTTCTATGCCACGCCCACATATCTCTGAACTCATTCGCGGACATCGCGGTATCGTTTTTTTCGAACGTCATCCGTGTAGAAATCGCACTCTGTGAATAGTGTAATATGACGCGAATAGGGCGTACTCGTGATACACGTAAAGGTACCCTAAAATATATCGCAATATATCGCAATATATCGCAATATATCACTGTGTCCTATAGTGCAGAGCCTATAGTGCAGGTCCTACAATATAGGTCCTACTGCGTTAACGTTGTACGCGTTTGTTTACATTTCTATCGGCCTCAGTTCGTTTCTACTCTTGCGAGAACGTTCGATTCACACAAAAATCGGTCAACTCAATAACCGACATTGTTTGGAGATAAGGAAATACCCACACACACACACAAATACACATTCACATACGCACACACGCACACACACACACCCACACATATACACCAACATACACACAGACTATCACTTATACAGTTTAACATTAATATATATATATATATATATATATATATATATATATATATATATATATATATATATATATATGCAAGTCATACACACAATTTTTATGAGCTTTTTATGTGTCGCCCTAAATGCACCGAGAACATTTCTGGTCTACTTAATTATTATTCAAATGTCACTCATTATATATCAAATTCAACAAAACCACAGCTAATTAACTCTTCATCCTCTACCCTCTACTTTCTTCTACTTATAATCCCTATTATTTTAAACACCCTCATCCTCCTACTCTCCATTCTATATTTCCTGACATCACCCTCCCCATCACCCTCCCCATCACCCTCCCCATCACCCTCCCCATCACACTCCCCACCACCCTCCCCATCACACTCCCCATCACCCTCCCCATCACCCTCCCCATCACACTCCCCAATCAGTCCTAATTACCTCTCACACAGCCCTTCACTTTTCATTACCCATTTACTATAATCTTTCCCACTCTCGGCTCATTAATAGTTCCCCACTAGTTCCTCACTAGTTCCTCACTAGCTCCTACACAAGCTCCTCCCATAACCCCATGCCCACTTCTAACTACCCATCCTCTAACTCCATTCCTTATCATCACTCTTAATCACTTTACCACTCACTCTTACCTCAAACCACAAACCCTTTTCCCCAAACCTCTCTTCTTTAATCTCTCTCCTTTACCCTTCTCCTCTATAACATCTCCTCTCCTCCAACCCCTTCCCTCCAACCCCTCTCCTCTAACCCCTCTAACCCATGTCCTCTACCCCTATCCACTAACCCATTTCCTCTACCCTTCTTCTTTACATCTCTCCTCTATCCTCTCTACATTAACCCCTCTACTCTAACCCCTATCCTCTAACCCTCTCATCAATCCCTCTATCCTATCACCGACAATTCCCCTAATGTCGGGGATGAAATCTCACATAACCCTTACCCCTTCACTAAACCCCAATGCTCTCCCCTCACTAAACCCCACTGCTCTCCCCTCACTAAACCCCACTGCTCTCCCCTCACTAACCCCACTGCTCTCCCCTCACTAACCCCACTGCTCTCCCTTCACTAAACCCCACTGCTCTCCCCTCACTAACCCCACTGCTATCCCCTCGCTAACCCCACTGCTCTCCCCTCACTAACCCCACTGCTCTCCCCTCGCTAACCCCACTGCTCTCCCCTCACTAACCCCACTGCTCTCCCCTCACTAACCCCACTGCTCTCCCTTCACTAAACCCCACTGCTCTCCCCTCACTAAACCCCACTGCTCTCCCCTCACTAAACCCCACTGCTCTCCCCTCACTAACCCCACTGCTCTCCCCTCACTAAACCCCACTGCTCTCCCTTCACTAAACCCCACTGCTCTCCCCTCGCTAACCCCACTGCTCTCCCCTCACTAAACCCCACTGCTCTCCCCTCGCTAACCCCACTGCTCTCCCCTCGCTAACCCCACTGCTCTCCCCTCGCTAACCCCACTGCTCTCCCCTCACTAACCCCACTGCTCTCCCCTCGCTAACCCCACTGCTCTCCCCTTCACTAAACCCCACTGCTCTCCCCTCACTAAACCCCACTGCTCTCCCCTCACTAAACCCCACTGCTCTCCCCTCGCTAACCCCACTGCTCTCCCCTCGCTAACCCCACTGCTCTCCCCTCGCTAACCCCACTGCTCTCCCCTCGCTAACCCCTTGGCTAAACCCTTCGGCCACCTACAGAATCCATGTCCAGTGATACCGAGGGTGGAGTCAGCAAACGCTACTTCTGGCAGTACAACCTGCAGGCCAAAGGTCCCAAGGGTAAACGATTGTGCCGAGGTCTTGGCATTGCGGATCCTCACGTACTCAACGACTTTCAGGATCCAGTGCATGTGGACTACTCCGCGGCTGAGTCATCCCTGGTGTTGAGACATTCAGGTGAGTCAGACGAGGGGTTGTGGGCGTTGCTTAAGTAACGAGTAGTGAGAGGTTGGAGTGTGAAGTCAAATGTAGTTAAAGGAGTGGTTGGAGGGTATCTTAATTAAGTAAGAAGTAGATAGAAGGAGTCTAAATTAAGAAGCGGTAGAGGAAGTAGTTAGAGAAAGTCTTTAGTAATAAGTAGTCAAGGAATTGTTTAGAGAGAATCTTAAGTAAGAAATCAACGTTATTCTCTACATTTTCATTATATATTAGGTACAGATGTACTTGCATCTGATTTTCTGAGTATTCCTTTAGCGAACTCTTTTTTGTATTCACTTCTCAGAAGAATTCAATTCATCGAAATCAACAATTGTAGAATAACAAAACTCAGCGATCTTTCACCTATTGACCCAGTTATTGCAATTCTAATACTCATCTGGGCTGGATATTAAAATACTTCAGCGGGGTGGACACTCCGTTGAAGTAAGCACACTTCAAAGACATTTCTATTTATCCGTTTTCAATTTACTTTCTACTCATTTGTATTTACCACCATTGATCTCCCGAGGAATTCAGTTGAACGATTTCTTCATCAATCATCTGAATTCCTCGTAACCTTATGGTAACACGCAGAGAGAGAAATTCATTTCAGAATAACTGCTCATGTCTATTTTTTGAACACATCTTCATATAAATAATATAATCTAAATATTTTGATATGAACTTATAATAGATATAGAAAATGTATAATTAATATATATAATATATATATATAGATATATAGATATTATATATATTAATGAATATTTTTTGTTAATCTGCTAATAAATAAATACATAAGATAATAATAATATCCATAATTAATCATTGCAATAAAAACAATAAATCTTCGTTTACACTTTATGTAATTCAATACGTATTTCTCTAGCTAATTTAATATAAGATATATCAAGTATAATATATATGTACAATATAATCCATCTTACACCTATGTACATATCTACTCTACTCATACATATCTACTCACACCTACAGTGTAGGTCCTACACTCCCATCCTACACCCATCTGCACCAATTTACACTCCAATACATCCATCTACACTATTCTATACCCTCATCTACATCCGCAAACTCTCATACATCTACCTATAACCTATATCAAATACATCGCCTAACCACTTTCTACCTCCTTTAATTTCTTACCTCTTGGTAAGAAATTAAAGGAGCCCTCTTCCTATCCTCCACCTATACAATATCCGGCACTTGTGCCCCTACCTCTACGATACCCGGCACCTGTGCCCCTACCTCTACGATACCCGGCACCTGTGCCCCTACCTCTACGATACCCGGCACCTGTGCCCCTACCTCTACGATACCCAGCACCCCGGGCCTCATCTCTACGATACCCAGTACCCCGGGCCTCATCTCTACCGTAACCCCATAGCTCATATCGTATCCCTAACCCCACACAGGTAAAATACGACGAGGGGATGGTAACGACGTAACTCCAAACCCCGAGAAACTGAATCGCATTGGCCGAGAACTAGACCGACTTAACAACGCCATTACCATGCTAAACAATACGCATAATGATCAGGTTTAAAGATCATGTTACCCCTCTAACACCACAAGCTAATATTGATTAGTTTTAACACTAGACCATTTTTTATTATATCATTATTTTAAAATTTCAAATTAATTTTTCTCAACTAGTTAAAACAATAACTTCTCGCAAATTACATTTCCCTCTCCTCATTGTTATTTGAGGAAGTAATTCTTTAGCATTCAAAAGACGTAATTAATACATTTACTCCATGCAATACTTATTACTTCAACATTATTTAACGCCATTATTTAACTAATTTACTTAATAACTTTACTCTATCATTACTTAACTACATTACTTATTACTCAAACATTACTTAACTACATTACTTATTACTCAAACATTACTTAACAATATTACTTATTACTCTTATATTACTTAACAAGATTACTTATTATTCTAACTTTACTTAATAAGATTACTTATTACTTATTACTCCAATATAATTTGCAAGTAAATCATTGTTGTAAATACTAATTACTAATGTAATTATAAGTAGTACTTTCAATTTACATACAACATTCAAATGAAATATGTTATCAAACATGCTGGTATATGTGTTTTTGTGTATGTATATGTGTGCGTATATATGTGTGGGTGAATGCATGTATTGTATTGGAGTGAATCACTGTATTGTGTTATTTATAAGCGAGGTTAATAAGTATTTTTGAGGTAAATTAAGCAGCGTCATACTTTGTGTATACCTGTATACTTTGGGTATACCTGTATACTTTGGGTATACTTTAGGTATACCTGTATATTTTGGGTATACCTGTATACTTTGGGTGTACCTGTATACTTTGGGTATACCTGTATACTTTAGGTATACCTGTATACTTTGGGTATACCTGTATATTTTAGGTATACCTGTACAATGTACTCCGTACACTGTACCTCATATCTTTTTATATAATTCCTATCTTTTTGATAAAACATTTCATTTTTATTATATTTATATATTATTATGTTTATATTTGTTATATAAATCTTTAGTTATATAAACAATTTAATTGTTTGTAATTTTTTCAAATAAAACAACTGTGTCTATTATATAATGGATAGAAACATACTTTCCCCATTGTCCTTTTTCTTACTTTTATAAATATTTTACTTTAAACTTCAACCAAAACCCCACCTTCGCTTAACATAAGCCCCGTCCTCTTTTAACATAAGACCCGTCCTCTTTTAACATAAGCCCCATTAATCAGGTGACTCGTCAAATGCGCCGTGAGAAGAACAAATTTGCATCTCGAGCTTGTCGTTTAAAGAAGAAGGCTCAACATGAAGCCAATAAATTGAAACTTGCCGGACTGGAAAATGAGCATAGTTTGTACCCAGAATGCAATATCTAAATTTCACCCAAACAACATAACTTAAAATGTACCCAGAATTCAGCTGTGTGATTGTGTGACTGTGTGACTGTGTGATTGTGTGATTGTGTGATTGTGTGACTGTGTGACTGTGTGACTGTGTGATTGTGTGACTGTGTGATTGTGTGACTGTGTGACTGTGTGACTGTGTGACTGTGTGACTGTGTGACTGTGTGACTGTGTGACTGTGCGACTGTGTGATTGTGTGACTGTGTGGCTGTGTGACTATGTGATTGTGACTGTATAACTTAGCACTTCTGGTTGACTATTATTATATAATATATCATATTTAACCAATCTTACCCTTGACCTCTTGTCATTAACCTTGACGTATTTCTCTTATCATCTCAGGTCAACTAATGAAGGTGATAACAAGTATTAAGACGGAAGTGGTGGCGTCGCTGGGAGTTGCGCGAGACTCAACTTCTGGCCACCCCTACTCGAAGAGTAAACATCCTATCACCGTATCCACCAACCTCTCAGAAAAACTCTCTTCGCTGACCAATATTTATCTAGGTAGGTTTGCAAAATTATAGTTTCTCTTGCCTTATTATATAACGTATATATTATATAACATGACCTCTACTCGCTATGATCCCTATAGCCATGACTACAATAGTTGTGACTCTACTATAGCTATAACTATAACTCTACTAGTTATGAATATTAATAATTATGAATATTACTAGATATGATCCTCGCAAACTATTAACCATGACCCCGATTTGCCTTTTCGCAGGTGAAATGGTGGCCGGCCACACTACCGAGTATGTTAACTCTGTACTCGAGAAGAGGAAGTGAAACAACCGTTCAAATCCCACAGCACCCGCTGACCCCTGACCCCTATTACGACTCTGTATTATTGAACATCGGCGTGCATACATGCACCCAACCCTGCACACACATACATATATATATATATATATATATATATATATATGTATATATATATATATATATGTATATATATATATATATATATATATATATATATATATATATATAACATATATGTGATATCGTATTATAAACAAACACACTGTATTATTTATTATTTATCATTTATCATAAATCCGAATATTATCAATGATTCTTCGTTATTACCATTTATTCTAACCTTCTTCTGTTATGCCCATCACTATTACTACATAATGTTATATATACTATCTCTATTACTACTACTACTACTACTACTGTTATTACTTATACCGGAGCTGGCTCGTGGTTTCATTTTGAGATTTTATCTCTTTTATTTTCACCAATAAAACTTTAAAAATAAACGACGTCTTTTCAAAATATGCTAGAAATCGATTGGTAAATATTGTTTAGTATGTGTAGCGAAGGAATTCTTCGCCAGCATATTACATAAGAACATTTTTAGATTACACTGAATATGTAAACTGTTTTCAAATTTCTGTGTATTCGATCTTGAGATTGTTAATTATGAATGTAAACACTACATCAAGGTTCTAAGTTTATAAATAGATTTTGCTAAGCCTAGAGGTAATGATAAATAATGCACGAGGAAACAAAGTTTAAATAAAAATCAGATATTATATTATATACTTATTTTGATGACTAATCGATACTACAATTTTACATTTTGAATTGTTCATAATTGCCTGCTTTAATCATAAGTGTTACATGTTACAGGTGGCCTCAACTCATATATATGTGTTACAAACAGTTCACTCTATTATGGACAATATAATATAGTATCTGTATATTCGAATGCTAACTTTATATTATTTACATACATATGAATATATATTTATACGATATATCACAAATGTCTAGGGAAACAATAGTTATTTTTAAATTCAGTTTATTATTGGTTCTTTGAATTCAGCAGGTTATAGTAAATAGCTATAGTAAATACAGATCTCACATATCTATAAGAAGTATACAGTTTATATGCATCGAGATATCATAGACTGTTGTGTGTTCATTAAATGCATATATTATACAATGCAAGTTAATCTAGTGTTACACAGAGTTATATCTACTTAGTTCAACACGACTTTACTGAGTGTATCAATGAAATCATTCTATAGAATATTCATTTCAGATATTTCATTTCGTATATTCTACGAAATTCTATAATTATCTAGATATACTCTAAAATAAAGAATGATTTTATTTTTACTTTAAAATATGTTATTAATTGGCAGATTAGATAATATCTATTTTATATATATATATATATATATATAGATGTTTGTTGTAACAATTAAGTATGCATGTATATAAGATGATAATAATTTACTTTAAGTCTGAATAAGATAAAATAAAAATAAAATAAGTGTTTGTATAACAATATTGGTAGTGTGAAGGTGTTCCAGCAAACTAGTTTGAAAGTGCATTTATAATTACTGTAAAATGTAAATAATATAACGAATAACATAATAAAAGGAATAACTGCTCCATGCTTCTGGTAATTCGAAGTGTTTCTTTAGCTTTCTGGAAAAGGTTGTAAAAAAAGGTGTAGCTCTGGAACATAGTAGGGCATGAAATCATGATATAGAAGAATTATTCCAAACACAACGAACATATTAATTTAAGTAGGATTTATCTGATGAACAGACAACATCTTAAATAGTGAGTAAGTCGAGTTTAACGCTGTATAAATAATTGCAAATAAAGTAGAGATTGGATTCGTTTGAGAAGATACGGATGATTGATGTATTATTTGATTATAGTATTTGACTATAGTATTTGACTGTAGTATTTGACTATAGTATTTGACTATAGTAGTTGACTATAGTATTTGACTATAGTATTTGAATATAGTACAATACTATAGTACTTGACTATAGTATTTGACTATAGTATTTGACTATAGTATTTGACTATAGTATTTGACTATAGTATTTGACTATAGTATTTGACTATAGTATTTGACTATAGTATTTGACTATAGTACTTAACTATAGTAATTGACTATAGTACTTGACTATAGTATTTGACTATAGTACTTGACTATAGTACTTGACTGTAGTATTTGACTATAGTATTTGACTATAGTATTTGACTATAGTATTTGACTATAGTATTTGACTATAGTATTTGACTATAGTATTTGACTATAGTATTTGACTATAGTATTTGACTATAGTATTTGACTATAGTATTTGACTATAGTACTTGACTATATTACTTGACTATAGTATTTGACTATAGTATTTGACTATAGTATTTGACTTTAGTATTTGACTATAGTATTTGACTATAGTACTTGACTATAGTACTTGACTATAGTACTTGACTATAGTATTTGACTATAGTACTTGACTATAGTACTTGACTGTAGTATTTGACTATAGTATTTGACTATAGTATTTGACTATAGTATTTGACTATAGTATTTGACTATAGTATTTGACTATAGTATTTGACTATAGTATTTGACTATAGTATTTGACTATAGTATTTGACTATAGTATTTGACTATAGTATTTGACTATATTATTTGACTATAGTATTTGACTATAGTACTTGACTATATTACTTGACTATAGTACTTGATTATAGTACTTGACTATAGTATTTGACTATAGTATTTGACTATATTATTTGACTATAGTACTTGACTATATTACTTGACTATAGTATTTGACTATAATACTTGACTATAGTACTTGACTATAGTACTTGACTATAGTATTTGACTATAGTATTTGACTATAGTATTTGACTATAGTACTTGACTATAGTATTTGACTATAGTACTTGACTATAGTATTTGACTATAGTACTTGACTATAGTATTTGACTATAGTATTTGACTATAGTATTTGACTATAGTACTTGACTATAGTATTTGACTATAGTATTTGACTATATTATTTGACTATAGTACTTGACTAGTATTTGACTATAGTACTTGACTATAGTATTTGACTATATTACTTGACTATAGTATTTGACTATAGTACTTGACTATAGTATTTGACTATAGTACTTGACTATAGTATTTGACTATAGTACTTGACTATAGTATTTGACTATAGTACTTGACTATAGTATTTGACTATAGTACTTGACTATAGTATTTGACTATAGTATTTGACTATAGTATTTGACTATAGTACTTGACTATAGTACTTGACTATAGTATTTGACTATAGGGGCTAGGTCTACTCTGGCATGCTAATAATTTACTTCATTGATGAGTAGGTTTAGTATGTTTTCATCGGATACATTTTGATTTTAATCCTCGCAGTTGCATGACAGTACAGACATTAACACATTAACACATTCGACAGTACAGACATTAACACATTAACACATTCGACAGTACAGACATTAACATCTGTATAATTATATATGTAGGTATGTAATGCAACATTTTTTTACTGGAAGTCACTTGGTACGTTGTTAAAACCTTAAACTGAAGTTATGTTTGAATTGATATGAAAATCGGCTAAATTACTAATAATTTCATCTTTAATTGATATTAGTTTCATACCTAAGGAAATGACCCAGTTGACGGCCTCATATCTTATTTTCACGATGACAAGTCCTCCTACGTTCCATTTAAAATGAAGTTTGGAGATTCAAGATTTATTAGGTGTGAAATTATTTTGCGCTTAAAGTAGACTTCAATTTCAAACGTACTCGTAAAGAGCACTTTCCATTCGCCCTGGAGCAAGGTCATGAGATAACAATGGAAATGAATGGCTTCTAGGGATTTTAAGTTTTATATACCGCGTCGATAACGAATTATATAAATTCTGTAAAAGCGATGAATAGAAGTTTAACTCCTATTGATATCAAAACCACTGTTTACCTTGTAAGAGAAAGTTAGCAAT
>OZ038312.1:24443508-24476008 GCA_964035775.1 Osedax frankpressi
CTGGTATCTATGGATATATTACTGGGAGTCGAGTGGAAGGGGGTACAATATTGGGTAGCAGTTGGCAGTAGGGCTATCTGGATGCATATATATGGGGATTTATGGGGATTTGTGGGGATTTGTATATGGTTGACGATATAGGTGCGGGCATCTCAATTGGTGAATGGTATTTTGAGTGGCATAGATATGGAGTTGGTGTAACCGTGGGGTAGGTTTTATAAATTGTTTGTAACGGGGATAGGATTATCTTAGGGAATTGGCTTAGGATTTATATATATATATATATATATATATATATATATATATATATATATATATATTTGGTAGGATGCTGCGGCATCCTTTGGTATATATGGGTCTTGTAGCATAGACCCTCACGCCCTAAGGGTAACATAGTCTAACAATATATAAAGATGGCCATTAGTGGCACTCACTAATATGATTTAATACTAGTGTTTATTGATTGAGGGCTGTCATATATATGAAATATAATGCGTAATTGTAGTTTTAGCATATAGTAAAATAACGTTCATCTTTCTTAGTATTGATTTGGGTCGTTAACTGGGTGCATATTGAAGTTATAGTTATAGTCTGGCACGAATATATAGGTGCAATCTTTACCTAGAATGGAGGTTGACTTGGAGGTCAAGGGGTAAACATGAATAGGGATGGTAAGCCGAATAGATTGCGCGGAGTAGTTATATATTTCTAAGGATTAGCAGTACGTCTAAGATGTGGGCGCGATGGGAATGCCTGGGCTGGAGTGCCAGGCCTTGAGTGCCTAGGCAGGAGTACCGTGGCGAGAGTGCCTGGGCGGAAGTGCCTGGGAGCGAGTGCACGGATGAATAGAGTCTCCTCGCTAGTCTGAGAACACGCGATGGTCGAATTAAGTGCAGCCTCGCTAATTGCTATGTAGTGGTCAGTCTATGGGGGAAACGGGAGGGGCTAGGAGGTCGAATGTGCTAGTTTTCTTTAACAATCTATATAGAATTGAAAACACACTAACTTTATGATAACCCCAAAATAACTATTTATAAAATATTTAAACAAGTATTTGATTTAAAAATGTATTTTAAATACTTAAATTAAAACAAATTAATTACTATATTAGTATAAAAGTTATACTTATATATATATATATATATATATATATATATATATATATATATTCACAAGTATACTTAATATGGTATAAATGCAGTGTATCTAATAATTAAATCTATAAAGATTCCAATATAAATAATTTATAAGTTTTATAGTATTTGCTACCTATAGGTTATACCTATCAATAAGTATAATGTCCAAGTAATTTAAGTGTTTTGTTATCTAATAAAATTTAAAACAACCCAAGAAAACATCAATATATGATCAATATTTAATCTGGATTTTTGGGACATTGTACGTAGTTGGCGTTGTTTTAAATAAAGAGTTCATATTAAGTACAAGCTGCAACTGAGGTGTCTGGGTCTACACTATATTCGGTTGCCTTTTCCTTATACTATAGTAACTTCAGTTGACTTAGTTAATATATAATGTACTCAACTTGTAACTTATCACATATCCTAACTGTTTAAAAATTACTCATCTAGTTCCTACTTCAATCCTCTTAATACAACTAATTAACCACGCCCTTAACTGCTCGCTCCGCCCACAATCCGCTAGGTAATGGCACGATAGATTTCGATGAATTTCTGACGATGATGGCGAAGAAGATGAAAAGTACCGACAGCGAGGACGAGATGAGGGAAGCGTTCAGGTTACGTAACTCTATAGTATTTCGTTCAGATATTACGCAATAACATGTGTAACTCGCAAACACAGTTATGAAATAGTTTTGTAAATAATCTTATTTGTTAATATTAACAAGAAATTATGCAATACCAAATATAAAATTATCTACCCATCAACAATGCAGATCGTTTTATTATTTCGTTATATAATTAGAGTGAAAATATATTTAATTTACATTTCACATATAATAGTTTATATATATTAATTTATTGAATTAAATATTTCAATAGATATATATATACCATACTCATCAAATAGAGTGATATAATACTTTTGTAAAGTATTTTGATGTGTTTACTAAATTAAATTAATATATAAGAAATTATATAATGCAAAACATGTAACTACCTGGATTATTTCTAGGTAAACCATGGGTAGTGTATGAACAGAAACCCAATACTTTAATTTACCATAATATATATATATATATATATATATATATATATATATATACTATAGTGTATTACATCACTAGATTTAATAACAATGTCCCACACGCCTTGAAATAATTGCGTAATAAATTATATGCTATAGTGCCTAGGTTTATATAACTATATCGCAATTCTCTAGAAATCCGTATCGAGGTTTAATTCATTTATAATCGTCGCACACTCATCGCGTGATTAGTTTTACGTCTGAGCCAAACAAAATAACTACACAAACTAAACAGTGGCTTGTAAATGAAAGGTTGGCGTGGTACGCACTGCATATGTAATGTATATCGTAGTGGCACTGTGTAAAATGATATAATCCATTATTTTGATACCGGTTTTTATCGACAACTATAATTATTGTTATTTAGTATTCGCCGAGTTGATATAAACGCTTTAGAAGCCGTGGAAGCTGTAGATGTTTTATATGTTAAGGATATATTTTCTATATGTAATATATAGTTATAGATCATTTATTTGATATTGTTGATACTGTAGATAGATGTTGAATTATGTTTGTTACATTATTAAACGGTTAATTGATTTTATAAATTGAAAGTAAACGTCGAAAACTAAAACATAACTTGAAATACATCACTTTTGGTAAGATGGCATAAAGGAGTATATAAAGCCTCTATATTTAAAACGTATCTATTTAACTTCAAGATAGTTGACATATTCTTGATAATTAATTTATAACTCAATATCTAAACTTTATAATAATAAATATTCATCCACTTTTTAAAATAATTTTAATAATAATAAAATTTTAAAAATTATATTTCTTCTCTTTGCTTACATATATTACATAACTAAACTATAGTTGAACCTTATATTATGTAAACTGTTTTAGCTAACGTTTATAAAATTGATTTTATAATCTGATATGTTTATTATGATAAAAAGGTCAATTTATATTAAATACAAATTGAATTAGAAAAATTGTTTCACGATGATAATTATTATATATAATATCCATATTGTATATACTTACAAATTGATACAAAAATAAATATAAATAAATATATATATACAAATATAAATATATATATATATATATAAATATAAATATATATATCGTCAATTTAAAATAATGAAAAATTATACTAAAATTAAATTGTATAGAAATTTTGAGTAGTTCTTCATTATTAGAAATCGGGATTAATTAATATTAGTATCATTATTATCATTAGTAATATATAATATTAATAACAATAATAATAATATAAATAATTAACTATAATACAATTGATTTAAAAGTATATTTTTATATAAAATAATTAATAAATTCATATAAAATAACCAAAGTTATATTCAGATTATAATCTTAGGTTGCATATTGTACTATATACACACACACATATATATATATATATATATATATATATATATATATATATATAGATATATATATATATATATATATATATATATTTACTGTATATAATACAGAGTTTACTATACATACCCTATAATATACAAGTATACATGCTGTATCTTACTATATATAGTAGGGTATACCGTATATTTACTATATATAGGAATGTTAAATAAAAATTGACTTTATTATTGAGTTCATTCTTTAAGAAATCCAATTACTCTGACTGTCAAGATAATATTAATATAATTTTATGGGGTAAAATAATATTAATACCATTTTATGGTGTACATTTTCGTGATAAAATGAATTGTAAAGCTCTACGTACGGAAACGCGTAGTGTAACGTTTCGCTTGATTGTAGGGTATTCGACAAGGATGGGGATGGCTTCATTTCGGCGGCCGAACTACGTCACGTGATGGCAAATCTCGGCGAGAAGCTGACCGACGAGGAGGTGGAGGAGATGATACGCGAGGCTGACCTAGACGGAGATGGTAAAGTCGACTATGTAGGTATGTATTATGAGGTGGGGTGACCGGATGCTGAATGGAAAAGCGATAAGGGTGGATCGATGAAGTGCGGAACGTATTCACATAGCGGAGTTCAGATTGTGTACATTTTTATAAATAATACAAATGCATATGTATTTTTAATGTCGATGTAATTAATGTCCACTTTTCATATATATAAAACAATTGTGTTGGCCTGTATGGTTACTTTATTTATTATATCCTATATTTCTCTAGAATATTTTATTATATAAATTTTATACCGCTGATTTTTCAGAATTCCAAAAGATGATGTTTTCTCGATAAGTCACTGAAGTGCGAATAAGAAATGAATCAAAACTCATTCATAGATATAGCATAATAGCTATATCTACTCGTGTATATAATTATATCTACATACTATAGAATATAATACAAGGATTAATAGTACCATAGTAATTCGTTTGTGACCTTGCAACGCTATTATAAGTCAGTCTTGTATGTACGATTTCTATTTATTTATATTTCTAATGCAGACGCGTCGTACCGCTATTGTTTACAACATTTAACCCCTATCCTCTAACCCCTGAACTGCGACTCTTTATCTCGTCTGTGTATGTTGAGGTACTTATCGACCGTGGCGTGTCAATCGATCGTTTCGGTGTATCGTAGATCGGCAACTATTTACATTCCGTGAACCATTGATATAGTGTGACCTCTGGTGACCTCGACTGGCCACCCCGTATGCGGGTATCGCGTGAAGTTCATAGGTCAACTCGATAATAAACCAATATGCGATATAATTAAATAAATTTTTAAAATACTGTTTTAATTATGCTGAATGATGTGAATGTACTTGTTTTTGAACTTGACGTGTATTACATGAACTACATTACTTTGTACTTGGCGTGTATTACATGTACTACATTACTTTGAACTTGGCGTGTATTACATGTACTACATTACTTTGAACTTGGCGTGTATTACATGTACTACATTACTTTGTACTTAGCGTGTATTACATGTACTACATTACTTTGAACTTGGCGTGTATTACATGAACTACATTACTTTGAACTTGGGGTGTATTACATGTACTACATTACTTTGTACTTGGCGTGTATTACATGAACTACATTACTTTGTACTTGGCGTATATTACATGAACTACATTACTTTGAACTTGGCGTGTATTACATGAACTACATTACTTTGTACTTGGCGTAATAAGTACATCTAGATACAATTCAATAAAAAACTATTAATATCCGAATACGTTGATTTATATTTTATTATATTGGGTATTATTATCTATAGATTTATTTAACTTAATGTACAGACGATATATATTTATACTAAAGAGGAACATTATAATATGGTAATAGAATATATTTTTAAAATGAAACACATGCGATCCTAATAAATACCTCGTATTGGATATTCATATATGATATATATATACATATATATATATATATATATATATATATATATATATATAGTATATAGCATATAACTATTTTATATATGATATATAATTATATTGATGAAACATTCGTTTTTTTCAGATAAGAAATTCTTGAAATTCTTTCGAAAGTATTGTTCTTGATATTTATAGATTTAATATTACTATTTTCAGTCTGTAATAATAGGATAGATATTCTAAATATTAAGTTATATTATCGCAATGATAATATGTATATATATATATATATATATATATATATATATATATATGTATATATATATATATATATATATATATATATATATATATATATATTATCTATAGGTTTAACACGTAATATAAAGTATTTTTAAATTCTCTGGGGTCATTCCTAGTTAAATCATCAAATATTTAATATTCATGTTTTGAATATTTATTGATTTTAATGAAAATTTAAATACATGGTTTAAAAAATGAGATAGACAGAAAAAATTTAAAAAATTATTATTGGGCCCCCTAAAATATAAATACTATTTACTAACTTCTTTTTTATATGGTTTATATATTTAAACTTGTCAGTAATATATATATATATATATATATATATATATATATATATATGTATGTGTGTGTATATCAATTATCAATTTTTTTAGGTTAAAGTACATTATTTTTTCATATTTTACTATTTTTAAAGTGCTCTAGAATTTCTTTTATTTAATATATTTAAATAATTGTTTCACAATATGTATATATGTATTATATAATATATGTAAATATATAAGTTCAATAAATAAAGATATATTAAATGAATTATTTATAATTTAATTTTGCTTATTTTCAAAAATAGCAAAATTTCAACTCTAAAAAGAAAAAAACGCCACTCAAAATATTTGTTTGTAATTTTTTATAATTCATTTATTCCGTACACAGTCATATTCAATTATCGGAATATTGCATATTTTCATATTTCTTATATATTTTTTTGTCTTATATAAGTTTTTATGGTTAGAATTTCTAGATTTTCACACAGATGTGAAAATATAATATATTTGCATAACTAGAGTATATTAGGGGTAATTACAATTACATTAATTTTCATTAAAAATAACGTTATGTTCTAGCGATGAAATTAGATATTACTATCAAATTTATGAATTTATTAATGTGAATTCACTATATTACTTTGATAATTTTTTTAAAAATTCACTTTATAAAATATATTCTATACAGATTAATAAATGTTTAATGTTTAACATTAATATTTAAAGTACAAATATAATTCTATGGAAAGAGCATATTTTATGGAATATATATATATTTTAGAGAATAAGAGCCATAAATATGTTATAGAAATAAAAGATAAATTAATAAACTTAAATATTCTAGAATATTTGATATTATTTGAAAGAAATAAAATACAAATTGTGAGTAAATGATTTATATTTTGATAAATATTATTTATTGATAAAGTAATACTCCTGAAATTATACTAGTTATTTCTCAAGAGATAAAAAGGATGATTTAATTAATCCAACTATCTAGGCATCTCTCTTCTCTACTATATAAAATATAAACGTAAGAACAAATAAAAATATAAGAATTGTCATTGCATCAAAGTGTATATGTAACTAATAAATAAATAAATAATTTAAAATCATAATTATGATGTAAAAGAAGTACTCATTTTTAAGTAGGTAATCATTATTAATTGAAAAAAATATATAATAAAGAAGTAGTAAAGGAAGTAAAATAAATTGTATAGGATTAAAATAAGGTTAAACAATATATTAACCCACATTTGCATTTAATGTTTTAAAATTTAATTGCTGAATCAGTATTAAAATATTTTAATTTGATAAACACAAGAAACCTGGTGATATGATTAAGTAACATTTTATTTTATTTATTGATACAGTAGTTTTACAATGTTCTAATTTAAATTAAAAGAATAACAGTTATTGTATTATACTTTATTTTATTAAATTTTGATACAATTTTTAATTTTCGATAAATATACATATATACCATTACAAGCTACATTATAGTAAAAGTAATTATGTAAGCACCATCACTTTACTGAAAAAAATGTTTATCAAGTATTATATATATATATTAAAGTAGTATATATATGAAGAATATAATATTGTAAAATTATAAAAGAAATTTTAAAAAGTATGATTAATAACCTGTGAAAATAAGATTTGTTAAATAAAAATAAATTAATAAATTAATATGAATGTGAGCGAATAAAATACAAAATATATGAAGAATATTGATTTATAAAAAATAAGAAAACTGGATTAAATGATAAAAATATACGTAATATGAGCACAATATGAGCACATTTATAAATATCAAACAAAATAATGTATAATAATACTAATGTATAATAATGCATGTGTGAAAACAATAGAAGCATGATTTCAATGAATAAATAAGAGACCATAAAAAGTATGTGTATATTTATTTTGTATTATTTCATATATATTTATTTCATATATATTTATATAATATAAATAATATTTTATCTTTTCTAAACTATATTATTGAGGTGTATGTTAAAATTATTATTATTATTATAAGTTAGCATTTTCATTACGTACTTTTTATAATACTAATACATATTACCATGGTGAAAATTAAAATATTTCAAATACATTGTTTATTTTACGTTATTAATTGTATTTAGTAAACACTTTTTGCTATATAATAATTATAATATAAATGTGTACATATTAATTCAATTGCATATATTATCATTGTTATAATACATGCTATATTAGTGACATAGATAATTAATGATGTTACCTAATTATAGCTTCCTAACAAGAAGATCAGGCTCAACCATAACAATAACAATAATAATAACAATAACAACAACAACAACAACAACAATAACAACAACAACAACAACAACAACAATAATAATGATACCAACAATCAGTATATGATTTATATGTGAAACTTTTTCAAATATAGAAATCAAATATATTAAGTTGGTTTTTAATAATATAACACAATTCTTTGATTTAAACATATATACTATACTACTAAATATCATTATATTATAGCTGCATTAATTAATGAGTAGCAAATTTATAAACATTTTAACAAGCACACCAAATGTAAACAAATAATATAGTCTAAAAGATATTCTAATAAGTTAATTCGAACCACCATTTGAATTATTTAGAAAGCATTACAAAATATTTCTGGTGATATGGAATCTACAGAATTAATCATTTTAATGCCAAAATGAATAGATAACAATCCAGAAATACAATTATTTCGAGATCATTATCTAAGACAACTGTATAATAATGCTAAAGTGCATAATACATATTGCGCAATGATGTGCTATCGATTATTATTATTAGCTAAAAAAAGAACTAACGTCATTTGCCCGATGAGTGAATAATGAGTTCTTGGTGGTTTCTACGAAGTTCAATTCCACAACGGATAGCAACAAACCAAATATATATATATACAAATCTATATATATATATATATATAAATCTATATACGTATCCACTAAGTAGTGGGTTTTGATATTATCGTAGTGAGTTTAGTCAAAATGCAAAAAATACAGAAAATAAAACTAAGTCATACTTTTACAGTGTACAATGCACACTAACCTGGGACATCGATAGAAGGGATGAATTATAATACACGTTCCCTCATTAATATAAACTTCCTTTATTTTATTGATAAAACTAATATATCTTATCTAATATACGCTAGAGTAAATGTGAGTGTTTATCGTGTATCTTTGAAAGATAAATATAAACAAATAAACTACAAATCAACTTATTGCAGTAATTTCAGCTGATACATCGGCATGGAAATGAAAGAATTTAGAACATTGTTTTTATCCTTAAGATTGCAGAGTACCCAATTCTGTGAAAATATCTTTAAAGATCAGAGATTGAGGAAATATATTTATTAAAAAAGACATAATGCAGTCTACTATAATGCAGAATCGTTTATAATACAAATATACTTATATTATAAATGATAATTAATACTAGCCTTTTAAATGATTTATATTACTCTAATATAATAACTTTGTTAATAATTTTATGATTATATAGTAATTAGTATTCATTATTTATTAACTCTAATTAACTAGAATTAATAATACATTTAATTTTAAGTCTAATTATATACTTATATATCTTTTTAACATATACAACTCCCAAAAACTTTACGACGGACTAAATATTAATATTAATAAATTGTTTACTGTTTTAGCATTGTTTTAAATTAACTAGATTAATTATTATATTCATATCATATATAATATTAAATATATTTAATATAATAATATTTAAATGTAATCACAATAAATAAACTGTTATCAAATTTATTTTTCAGTCATTTAAATTAGCAATTAACTTCCCAAAACTATATTTAGACTATATTAAACTATACGGTCTCCCTATTACCATACCCAAACGATATATCTTACTGTGAGCCAGAACAATTATTAGTACAGAGGTATGCAATGTTATAATTCCACGAATTATATGTATATATATAATATATAAAAGAATAAATTAAAATATTGAAGTTTATAAATAACATTGTATTATAATTGTAAATGTATTGCTGGTGCTAAAAATGGCAAGGAAATTACTTAAATATGAGTATCTAATAGAGCAACTACTGCTATTTTAAATACTTATATAAGACAATACTATCAATTGTTACATAAAGTTTAATTGATAGCAATTTAGTAAGATATTATAAATCCAGCGTCTATCGAGAACCCATCCCAATAAAAACAGATATATAGCTATAGCTCATATTATGATGTGAAATTATAAATTAATAATTTTATTACTAAGATATGCTTTTTTTAGAGTAATCAACTTAATTATATGATATATGAGTGCATCGTTAATTATTCATATTTACATAAAAAGTGATCCCCATAGCTTTTTATCAGCTGTTATCATAAATGCTAACCTAGCATTGTTAGATCTTTGCAATTCGACAAACTAACTGAAAGATCAATTAATATACCTTATATACATTTCATATATGCTTTTGCATATGAATTATATACTGCTAATACACATCTTTATAACATTGGATGGAACAACCAAAATACATAATCTCCACAATGGACTTTATTGGTTATTAATTGTTTTGGATATTGTATATTTTTTTAAAATTAATTAATTGCTATATTACTATTCTTTTATTTATATATAATCAAAAGTTTAAAATTAAATTTCGATGATTTTATATTAATTTCATTTTAAAAATTTATATTATAACAATACATTTAATTAATTTGATACTTACTTGTAGTGAAATAATATTTTAATTACAAATAAATTCTGAAAAAAATTCTGAAAATTTAACAAAATTTCTATATAACATCATATAAATCAAGTTATTTTGAAAATGTTTAATAAAAATTTGCCATATATATTTTAAGTATATCTTATATTACTATATATACAAATATAACATGTCAATTCTTTTTACATAAATAATAAAACTAAAATCATAATAATAATAATTCCTTGAATTGTGAAGACATTTTTATATTTCTGGTTAAATATATATTATTGTTTAATATTTGGTTACTTTAATTTCAGAAGTAAATAATAGATATTACTATTATGAAAATAATTTCAAAGTTGTTTAATATTAAATACATTAATAACATTCTAAATTTTCTTATATACATGTATATCTTCTTGTAGAAATCAATTATTTATTTGCAGGTTTAAATTAAAAATTGTTATATCTAAATATATTTATCAGTAATAAAATGTTTTTGGAAATAAAAGCTATTTTTAAATCCAACTTAGTAACAGCTCAAAGACACCAATTTACCAACACTATAATTCCTTTCCTTTAACGAAATAAACAAATTTTACTAGTATTTATATCTGTAACAGATTTTAACGCAATTCATTCGTATACACCTATATATAAACATAAAATAGAACATTAACAATACACCTAGTCATACCATACTATTCTAATTCAAAAGACTTTTATCTGAAACTTAAAAAAAGCAATAAAGAATTTAAAATGTGGAATATCTTGAAATTATACGAAGTTCCAAGATATCTTGGTCCTAGCCATCACATATATTATTGAAATAATCTGGTAAATTTAGATATTGTGTAGATTTTTCACAACTTAACAATAACTCAGTAGAAGAAAAATATCCAGCTCCACATTTTTACGATTTTATATCAATTCTTCATTGTTATACAATATTTTCCAAGATGAATCCAAGAAAATATTAATACCAGATATAAAGGATATATTGATAAAACCGTCGTAACAACTTCACGAGGGTTGTTTTATTTCCTAAAGATGCTATTCGGATTTAAAATGACGCCCAAAGATTACAAATATAAATATATGATATAACACAATAGATGGATTACCTATTTATAAATCTAGACGATACAGTTATTGCAAGCAAATGCTAAGAAAAACCACCTAACGCATTAGTCGTCTATATTTATTACGCCTTATTTAAATAGATGTCAACATATATTTAAACAAATTTAACCATAGATTAGAAAAATGTGAATAAGGGGAAAAACAATTCATTTCCACGAACACATCATAAACAAAAAGGTATTAATCTACACCAAATGAAAGTGAAAGTAATCGGAGAATATTCGTAACCAAATAAATACTTGTTTACTATAGTGGGCCATTAGATGACCGGAGATAATACCAATAAAATATATCACAACATTTGCATGTACTGGAGCTTTGTTAGAATTCATATCTAGATACGAAATGACTAATACCATAATATCGGATACAGGATGAAAATTTATATTAAGACTATTAGAAATGTTCACCATTTATTGGAATAGTCGCAAAAAAACAACTTATTTTCATCTGTAAATTAACGACCGATGTGGAATAATAACATAGACAATAAAATCTTTATTCAGATAAAAACTAGGCAACTATAATTATTAATGATATTAATTTTACTAGGAATAAGTTCAGTTTTTAAAAATAAATGAGTTGTTCCAGTTTATAACTAATTTATGGAAATATATTTCGTTATGTTAGTTTAATATGCCCAATACAAACTGTTTTTAAAATAAAGAATATAATGATTATTCAATTCAGTTATTCAAATTCAAATATATTAACAATTTGAATTTGCTTCAAATGAAAATAAATTCATTTACTTTTATAAATTATCTTTTAAATATATTCGTTATATTTGTTATAGTTTGTAATTTTATAATATACTGTCTACAATTTATATTTATTTAATATTATATGTTGTACTATGATAAACACCACTAACGATGAACACTGACATTAACTAGTATTGCATGTTCAAATTAATGCGCGTGAATGAAAAATTTAATATATTTATATTTGATTTATTCGAATTAAAAATAGTATATATTAATTATTTTAACTATATGTAAAGAATGTATTTTATAAATCAAATTAACGTCTAGACAGATCCCCATCCAATTGTCAAGCAGTCAACTGACCGGAAGGGGTATCATAGTTTCGACGGTACAGTTGGCGTCGACCACGTATCACCGACCAGAGGTCCGTGTCGTAAATTGCTATATGCTAAATAGTTCATGGCAACGTCGGTAGCGGCCTTGCCCTGCAGATGTATGGATCTCGGCAAATAACCGAGGTTCGTGTAGCCGTGCCTGGATACGATGTCCTACGTAAATCGTATATGCGTTAATAAGTGAGCGCATGCATGTCAAGAGCTTCTATCGATCTCATATAAGTTAACTAGTAATGTCGCGGTTAGTGTCTTTGGGTGTTAGGTGCTATTCTGATGGAGGGTTTCACGGGATTCATAATTTAAGGCGATACTCTATGATGGACAAAGTCCATTGGACGTCTCTAAATGCTATTCTAGTTCTATTCTAGGGCATGTTAGAAGCCATTTAAGTGTATTTGGAGGTTACGCATGAGCGTTTCTAATGGCGGAGTGGTTCCCCATAGAGACGTGTTAGAGAGTGTATGCCAAACGCCTTATAATCGGAACCACTAACGTGTACTCGGTGGTTTCCGATGGGCGTGTCGCTAAGAGTTCCGCTGAATCCGTAATCATAGCAAGCTATGCGGTCAATGATAGTCTGCCCCTCCACTCCGATACCTTAGGACAATGGGCGAGGTTAGCGATTCGTATCTAAACGGAACGACGGACCTGAATACGTAACGGAATAGCGGGTTTGGCTGCAGCGATCTCATCGGAAATCCTAACCCCGACGACAAGCCTCGTGAGAAAGTGCGACATGATAACGGACAAATCAGATCTACTCTAGTAGTTGATGAAAATAGACACGTGATTAACTCGATACTCGTAGTCGAATTATGGTCTATACGAAAGTTGATAACCTCGGTTCCTAAATTCCGGATTCACCAGAATTATCGCGTCGATGGTTTTACCCTTAGCTCCTCGACTGTCCAAATTTTCATTGAACCCGATGTAAGCTACGATGGTATTGTGACCGTCTCGGGTGGTGATTATCATGCTATAAAAAGCTGTATTGGAAAGTATGATAAAATATATCTTATTTGAAAATATATTATATATAGAATAATAACAATGATGTAAATAAGTATTTAATACTATTATGATAACATATTATTATATATCCATTACCAGGTTAGAACACAACACATATTTTACATTAATACTTGTCATGACTCTACACTATATACAATGTATACTATATATGATGTATTAGAATATATTATATTCTATATTTTATTTTACAATATTCTTACATTATATACTACTTAATACTGTATATAGTGTTTATATGCAGTATATATTTTGCATATATAATATTAGTAATTCTATATTTATTTTTAATATAAATCTGTTTAAAAAAAATGTACGTTTTATAATATCGTAGATGAAATATTCGAAACTCCAAATATCATCTTCTGAGAATCCGTTGCTCTCTCGCAAATTTTCAAGAAATAATTCATATAATTTCCTCGTTTCCTAAGTTTATTGGTATCATTATTTTGTAGTTTATATTAATTCATAATTGTGAGGAAAAATGTAATAAATAAATATATTAATATATATAATATAGTTATTAGTAGTAGATTTATTATTATTATTAGTAGTATCATAGATAATTAAGTCTTTTAACTATATATATATATATATAATGTATTCAATGTTATTTTACAAATTGAATTAATATTGAACTACTAATATTTACCCTGCATTATATATAAATGTTATTCAAAAACTAAATTGTATACGAATTATGAGTTATATATTAAAAGATAGTTACTTATAATTAGCTAAATCATTACATAAACGTAGTAATTAAAATAGTTTCTGTAATTTAAAAAATACAATGAATTTAAATTGCAACACAATAACATACTTAAATTAATTGTTATCATGACAATTTGTTATTTTTATCATTATTATCATTATTATCATTATTATCAATTAACATCATTATATCCCATATGTATACAATGTATACAATATACATATACATATATGTATAAAATGATAATTCAATTAGTAATTGATTTCAATTATTATCGCCAGCATTTTAAGATGTACTATAATAGTTAATATTATAATATTTATTATCACACTTTATTAATATTATAATTTATGTAAATATGTTATTAAATATTCTATGTAATATATTTTTAACAATTTGTGACATAATATAAAAACTATAGTTACATTTATTTAAATAAAATAACAAATAATATTAAATATTAGGATTATATACAAACAAAAATATGATGTAGAATTAATTTAGTTTTCTCCTTTGATCTATATTCTTTTTAATAATATATTGATTCAGTTTTTAATAATGTTAACAATAATTACTTTTATATACAAATTCATATTTTTTTGTAATTTTGAAAACATAATTTATGTTTTCATTGTATAAACAAACTAATCTTATCTCAAAAATATCAATTTATACATTTATCACTATGCTATCATTTGTTAAAGTTAATATTAATTTTTCAATGAAAATTGATTCAGTATATTTGATTAAATTCTGTTGCTGGAAGTTTCCAAATGCTATTTCTCTTTCATATATGTCATACTATCTGCACTTCCATAGCCTTCAATTTGTTTCCTACATTAATTTCAGTTTATTTGATACTTTCTCGGTAAATAACCAGCTATATAAGCAAACATCTGTTTTCAATTTAACTTTCATATCTAGCAATAGAGAACTTGATATTCTATATGATATTCTATATGATATTCTATATGATATTCTATATGATATTCTATATGATATTCTATATGATATTCTATATGATATTCTATATGATATTCTATATGATATTCTATATGATATTCTATATGATATTCTATATGATATTCTATATGATATTCTATATGATATTCTATATGATATTCTATATGATATTCTATATGATATTCTATATGATATTCTATATGATATTCTATATGATATTCTATATGATATTCTATATGATATTCTATATGATATTCTATATGATATTCTATATGATATTCTATATGATATTCTATATGATATTCTATATGATATTCTATATGATATTCTATATGATATTCTATATGATATTCTATATGATATTCTATATGATATTCTATATGATATTCTATATGATATTCTATATGATATTCTATATGATATTCTATATGATATTCTATATGATATTCTATATGATATTCTATATGATATTCTATATGATATTCTATATGATATTCTATATGATATTCTATATGATATTCTATATGATATTCTATATGATATTCTATATGATATTCTATATGATATTCTATATGATATTCTATATGATATTCTATATGATATTCTATATGATATTCTATATGATATTCTATATGATATTCTATATGATATTCTATATGATATTCTATATGATATTCTATATGATATTCTATATGATATTCTATATGATATTCTATATGATATTCTATATGATATTCTATATGATATTCTATATGATATTCTATATGATATTCTATATGATATTCTATATGATATTCTATATGATATTCTATATGATATTCTATATGATATTCTATATGATATTCTATATGATATTCTATATGATATTCTATATGATATTCTATATGATATTCTATATGATATTCTATATGATATTCTATATGATATTCTATATGATATTCTATATGATATTCTATATGATATTCTATATGATATTCTATATGATATTCTATATGATATTCTATATGATATTCTATATGATATTCTATATGATATTCTATATGATATTCTATATGATATTCTATATGATATTCTATATGATATTCTATATGATATTCTATATGATATTCTATATGATATTCTATATGATATTCTATATGATATTCTATATGATATTCTATATGATATTCTATATGATATTCTATATGATATTCTATATGATATTCTATATGATATTCTATATGATATTCTATATGATATTCTATATGATATTCTATATGATATTCTATATGATATTCTATATGATATTCTATATGATATTCTATATGATATTCTATATGATATTCTATATGATATTCTATATGATATTCTATATGATATTCTATATGATATTCTATATGATATTCTATATGATATTCTATATGATATTCTATATGATATTCTATATGATATTCTATATGATATTCTATATGATATTCTATATGATATTCTATATGATATTCTATATGATATTCTATATGATATTCTATATGATATTCTATATGATATTCTATATGATATTCTATATGATATTCTATATGATATTCTATATGATATTCTATATGATATTCTATATGATATTCTATATGATATTCTATATGATATTCTATATGATATTCTATATGATATTCTATATGATATTCTATATGATATTCTATATGATATTCTATATGATATTCTATATGATATTCTATATGATATTCTATATGATATTCTATATGATATTCTATATGATATTCTATATGATATTCTATATGATATTCTATATGATATTCTATATGATATTCTATATGATATTCTATATGATATTCTATATGATATTCTATATGATATTCTATATGATATTCTATATGATATTCTATATGATATTCTATATGATATTCTATATGATATTCTATATGATATTCTATATGATATTCTATATGATATTCTATATGATATTCTATATGATATTCTATATGATATTCTATATGATATTCTATATGATATTCTATATGATATTCTATATGATATTCTATATGATATTCTATATGATATTCTATATGATATTCTATATGATATTCTATATGATATTCTATATGATATTCTATATGATATTCTATATGATATTCTATATGATATTCTATATGATATTCTATATGATATTCTATATGATATTCTATATGATATTCTATATGATATTCTATATGATATTCTATATGATATTCTATATGATATTCTATATGATATTCTATATGATATTCTATATGATATTCTATATGATATTCTATATGATATTCTATATGATATTCTATATGATATTCTATATGATATTCTATATGATATTCTATATGATATTCTATATGATATTCTATATGATATTCTATATGATATTCTATATGATATTCTATATGATATTCTATATGATATTCTATATGATATTCTATATGATATTCTATATGATATTCTATATGATATTCTATATGATATTCTATATGATATTCTATATGATATTCTATATGATATTCTATATGATATTCTATATGATATTCTATATGATATTCTATATGATATTCTATATGATATTCTATATGATATTCTATATGATATTCTATATGATATTCTATATGATATTCTATATGATATTCTATATGATATTCTATATGATATTCTATATGATATTCTATATGATATTCTATATGATATTCTATATGATATTCTATATGATATTCTATATGATATTCTATATGATATTC
This sequence comes from Osedax frankpressi, assembly GCA_964035775.1. Lineage (NCBI taxonomy): Eukaryota > Metazoa > Annelida > Polychaeta > Sabellida > Siboglinidae > Osedax > Osedax frankpressi. The sequence continues at coordinate 24,462,044 of OZ038312.1, forward strand.
TATATGATATTCTATATGATATTCTATATGATATTCTATATGATATTCTATATGATATTCTATATGATATTCTATATGATATTCTATATGATATTCTATATGATATTCTATATGATATTCTATATGATATTCTATATGATATTCTATATGATATTCTATATGATATTCTATATGATATTCTATATGATATTCTATATGATATTCTATATGATATTCTATATGATATTCTATATGATATTCTATATGATATTCTATATGATATTCTATATGATATTCTATATGATATTCTATATGATATTCTATATGATATTCTATATGATATTCTATATGATATTCTATATGATATTCTATATGATATTCTATATGATATTCTATATGATATTCTATATGATATTCTATATGATATTCTATATGATATTCTATATGATATTCTATATGATATTCTATATGATATTCTATATGATATTCTATATGATATTCTATATGATATTCTATATGATATTCTATATGATATTCTATATGATATTCTATATGATATTCTATATGATATTCTATATGATATTCTATATGATATTCTATATGATATTCTATATGATATTCTATATGATATTCTATATGATATTCTATATGATATTCTATATGATATTCTATATGATATTCTATATGATATTCTATATGATATTCTATATGATATTCTATATGATATTCTATATGATATTCTATATGATATTCTATATGATATTCTATATGATATTCTATATGATATTCTATATGATATTCTATATGATATTCTATATGATATTCTATATGATATTCTATATGATATTCTATATGATATTCTATATGATATTCTATATGATATTCTATATGATATTCTATATGATATTCTATATGATATTCTATATGATATTCTATATGATATTCTATATGATATTCTATATGATATTCTATATGATATTCTATATGATATTCTATATGATATTCCATATGATATTCTATATGATATTCTATATGATATTCTATATGATATTCTATATGATATTCCATATGATATTCTATATGATATTCTATATGATTTTTGTACGAATAATTGAAAATAAATGTTTTACCGAATATTGGTTCAATCTAATTGAATAGATATAAAAATCCATTATTTACATCTAAATTATATATATATATATATATATATATATATATATAAATAAATATACTATTTATGTTGTATATATTTATATTTGATTATAATGTAATATTATCTAACAAACATTCAATATATCATACTTTTGCGAAAAAATACATACCTAATTATTATTTTCATTTATTATAATTAATTTAACTTATTTTTTAAATTACCAAAATCACATACAATCACTAACCTATATATATAAACTATTAATAGAATAACATTAATACTTATAATATATTACCAATTTTAATGCATTATGAATATATGTTAATATATATATATATATATATATATATATATATATATATTATGTATTTAACAATAATAATATAATAACTATAGATGTTATTATATATATTTTAAAGTATAATATTAATAATAATAATAATAGTATAATAATTATATTTTTTATATTACATTTTTTATTATAAACATTTAAATGATTAAATAAAATTAAATAAAATTAAACTGAATTAATTATAATAATTTATATTATTCAATATATTAATATAATCGGTTAACATTTATATGTATATATAATAATTAATTTAAATCATAATTTATATCACTCAAAATATTATTTTAATTTTTTACTATTTATATGTATACATACTAAAGATATATCTTTAGTAACTAATTAATATATTAATTATTATATAAAGATTAATTTATCTATGGGAATCTAAATAAATGTACATCTGCTAAATTATAATAATTGTTATTATACTTTAGCGATGATCCATTTTATATCCCATTATTATTATATTTTTGAATTTACGTGTATAAACTTCCCATTATATATACACCCTATAGGGTGCGCTTTATAAATCCATTTCAATAAATCCAATTAATAGGGCATCAAACTCAACCTCACTCGGTGTTATACTACAATATTAGTACTATTATGGTAGTATACTATTATATTAGCAGACTTCCTATTAACATATTTAATAGTAATATTTTTAATATTCTTAAATTATATATATATATTTCTCCTATACTATTAGTATATTTTATAACTATAATTGATTATTAACATATATATATATATATTATCATATATATTATCATTAATTTTTCAAATTTGTAATATTACTCAATTTATTTAAATAGTATATTGTTTATGAATTGATATTTTGATTATACCTTTTTAACACAATGTTTTACACATACTAATTATTATAATTATATTATATTATATTTATTTTATTGATATAAAATAAATAATATATTTTCCTTATATTTTATTATTTTTCGTATATATTATTAATTATTTTATATATAATATAACAAAGGTTGTTTAATTTTATTAAACATACATTTTTATCAATAGATATTGTGAATTTACATTTCACATATAATATATTATATTGATATATCAGCTAAACTATTGGTCGTCTGTCTGCATTATTCTGAAATAAATATTTTTAATTGCGAAAACAAATATTACTACATTTTTCTAGACGTTTAAATTAATTAATATATAACTGTAATTTATAATAGATTATAATAAATTAGATAAATAATATTTCTAATTATTACAAGTACTGCGCTAAATCTTCAATTTACTATATTAAATATTAAATTCAAATTATATTAAATAAATAAAAATCTTACAAAATGCAAATAACTAAATTGTACATGGAATGTAAACTTAATATATCATACAAATACAATGTTAATGTTGTATATATATCTGTAAAATGATCAAAGATCGATTGATACACTTATTCTAATTATTTACTATGATATTTATGTACTCGTATAATTGCATTTTAACTACTCACCTTTACCGTAACTTCACTAATAGTTGTTTGCAAACCGCAGCGAAAATCGTAAGCGTGAGGAAGTGATTTCATTGTTATTCTAGCATCGAATTGCGTCAGCTTATCATTTAACTTAAGCATATGTAGATACTTATTTCGATATAAATTCTTAATCGCTGGTGTCACCTACCGGGGAATACTATAGTATATTAATGCAATGAATACTGTATAAATTTTATTTTAGAAAATTCAACTAAAATTACTTATGTCTTAATTCATATTATTTTCAAATAATCATACATTATATAACTTAATATATATTCAATGCAATATTTAGTAGAGTTGAAATTATATTTCATTCCTCAAATATATTTGGAATTCATCTTTGTACTAATATATATTTCTACTAATATATATAATTACATTTCTAACTTAGAAGTTCAAACCGTTTGCATACTCTTTCGAGTGAAGTACTTGTAGAAAATTATTGAGAAACTGGGCTTTTGGTGTACGAGATTTCCTCCCAAAGGCAAACAACACATCGGAATGTATCCACATTTTCTCAGTATGTTTATCTCATTATCACACTGGTAAGTAGTAAATTATAATCTAATAAGATATGGAATTATCTAAATTGATTATAAATATATCTAATGTGCCCGCAGAAAATATATAAATATAATACATTTAAATTAAATTATTTTATTATTTATATTATTATAATAATAATTATCATTATTATTATTATTATTATTATTATTATTATTATTATTATTATTATTATTATTATTATTATTATTATTATTATTATTATTATTATTATTATTATTATTATTATTATTATTATTATTATTATTATTATTATTATTATTATTATTATTATTATTATTATTATTATTATTATTATTATTATTATTATTATTATTATTATTATTATTATTATTATTATTATTATTATTATTATTATTATTATTATTATTATTATTATTATTATTATTATTATTATTATTATTATTATTATTATTATTATTATTATTATTATTATTATTATTATTATTATTATTATTATTATTATTATTATTATTATTATTATTATTATTATTATTATTATTATTATTATTATTATTATTATTATTATTATTATTATTATTATTATTATTATTATTATTATTATTATTATTATTATTATTATTATTATTATTATTATTATTATTATTATTATTATTATTATTATTATTATTATTATTTTTATTATTATCAATATAATCATTAATATATCATTAAATAATTATTTCTTATTAAAATAAAAATACTTATAAATAATGTATATATAAATAAACCTTTCTGAATACATAAAATAAACTACCATCGTAGAAAGTATTATCAGACAGCAAAATCTCTTCTGAAACAGCAATCAAATCTTCATATATATTAACTGTTTCAAAAAGAATATATTTTGAGATAATATGTTAGGTATATTATGAGTTATATGAGTTGTTGTATAAATCTTATAGGATATGAACTGCAACTATTTTTTTTTATTTAAATGCCATTTATAATATAATAAATAGATAACTTTGTGTATATATTAATACATACCGTACTCATCATTTGTAAATATTCTGACTTGAGCATTGTTAGGAGGGATTTGTCTACTTCGAATCGAGGGATGTACCAACACAAACCCTATGATATCTGATACATCTGGTGATATTATATATTACATAAGCCATACTATTATTTATTTAATATAAATGCATTTTGAAAATAATAATTAAATTTAACATTTTACTATATTCACGACAGTATTATTAAGCGTTGTAGCGAGTACAAAGTGAGTACAAAGTTATTGTATATGTATGTTGGCTAACTTATTCATTAGGAATACCTGAGGGAGTTGCTTTAATTCTGACAACTACGCCATCGTAATTAATCAGCAATTTTTCTAGGTGCGACCGTTCCTGGAACTCGTCTTCCCCGACGTTTCTCGCCGATTTGCAGCATTGCTGAACTATCCGAAATACGGCGGCGATATCGTCAGGATTCAAGGCCTCGAGAACGATAACTTCTGTAGCGAATAAGAAGAAATTGTATAGAATTCGTATAAAGCGACACTGTTTGGCAGTAACGACGGTATTATCAGTGCTTGGTGTCCATCTAATTGTTTAGTAACCGATCTATTCTAAGGTGATGTCTATGTACTCGAGATTGCAGTATTCCATAGAATACGCCGACGCGTAACATAAAGCGGGTTATACAAGGGTACTCGTAACTGTGTGTATAGGTCAATAAGTTTACTTGTAAACTAGATCACAGATTACTAGTTCACTTGCCTTTTAGAATATTTGACCACTGGACTTTGGGAAGATCTCTGATGTATTTCGAAATTGTGTCTGTATATGGCATACCTGAATGATAGGATTTGGTGGTGAGCTCGCGTGGCTAGAAGTGAAATGAGTTACCTCAATGTGGACAACGGGCTATGGAGAGTTCAATTCAGAGTTATATAAGCACGTACCGGATAGGTATTGTTTCACATCCTTCCACTAGAAATCACCATCTTAGACACCACCAATTGGTCGATGATAACAAATATATATAAAATTCTCTGAATTTTAAAGTATATACTAATGTTAGGGTGTACCAACAAAAACGCTATGATATATAATGCATCTAGTGGTATTCTATATTACCTATGTCATACTATTATTTATTTGATATATATATCAAATAAATTTTCAAAATGCATCTATAGATGCATTTTGAAAATAAGAATTAAATTTAACATTATACTATATTCACGATAGTATTATTAAGTGTATGTATATATATATATATATATATATATATATATACATATATATATATATATATTTATATATAAGCATGTTCAAATTATTTTTTTATAAGTATGAATATAAACTATCATGTCCATATGAATAGATTTATATATTAATATCATATAATATAAAACTCATATATAATTATAATATGGTAATTTCCATTCACTTGTACTGATTTGAAATTAAAATATGAAAATGTATGAGGTACTTATATAAAAAACCATTTTATAAAAAAAAGTAAGATATTATTTATTTGAATTTTTTATTATCATTGAATTTATAATATTTATATTAGTATTTAAAATAATTAAATGTGAATTTAAATAAACATTTGACGTAACTTACACAACTTGTTACATAAACATGTGTATATGATATTAATCTATAGTAGAATATATCAATATATGATACTTATATTATAACATAAACAAGTTTGTTTTGTCTTGTATCTCGTATCTTTTATCATAAGAATTTGATAGAAGATATATTTAGAAATTGCACAAATTATAGTTTTTATAATATATATTACATAACTTGAAACAACAATAAATATGATTATATATATATATATATATATATATATGTGTGTGTGTGTGTGTGTGTGTGTGTGTGTGTGTGTGTGTGTGTGTGTGTGTGTGTGTGTGTGTGTGTGTGTTTATGTGTGTATTTGTGTGTATATGTGTTTATGTGTGTATATATATATGTGCGTGAGTGTGTATATATGTGTGTCTATGTGTGTGTGTGTGTTTTGTGTGTGTGTTTATGCGTGCATGTGTGCTTGTGTGTATGTGTGTGTGCCCTCGTGTGTGTGTGTGTGTAAGATATCAGTGTTCTGTTATTAGTATATTAGTTACTGTGAGTTTCAATATATATTGGTATTTATGTGAGTAGATGGCAGCGTGTGTGTGTGCGCGCGTGTGTGTGTGTGTGTTTATGTGTATGCGTATGTGTTTATGTGTGTGTTTATATGTGCGTGCGTGCGTGTGTGTGTATTTGTGTGTGTACGTATGTGTGTGAGTAGATGGCAGCGTGTGTGTGTGTCTATGTGTGCGCGTGTGTGTGTGTATGTGTGTATGTGTATGTGTGTGTTTATGTGTGTATGTGTGTGTATGTGTTTATGTGTGCGCGTGTGTGTGTGTGTGTATGTGTGTATGTGTATGTGCGTGTGTTTATGCGTGTGTGTGTACGTGTGTGTGAGTAGATGGCAGCGTGAGTGATGTATAATAACTTGTACTTAGATTTTTCTTTAAAATGTAGTCATTTCATATTATTGAGTAATTCTGAAGTGTGAGATTTGTATGGAAGTTTGTAAATACTTCGGCATGATGTATTTATTATTTTGTTACGTGTTTTCAGTTATTTTTTGTAGTGATTGTAATATTCTATTGCTGTAATCTAGATTGGGTAGTACTGTTGAAATAATCAATATTTGTAGAGATTTTTCTGTCAAATAATTTCTGTATTTGTTTGATCTATATGAGTTTTTAGTTACATTTTTATTTAATAATTGAAGAACTCTGTCTAGTAAGTAAATGGTCCGAGTTAAGTTTGATTAGTGATAGTATTTTGATGTATTTAATGTTAGTGAGTAATTGGTTTTTGTTATAGAATATTATGCATTCGGTTGAGTGTGTGTGTATGTGTGTGTGTGTGTGTGTGTGTGTGTGTGTGTGTGTGTGTGTGTGTGTGTGTGTGTGTGTGTGTGTGTGCATGTGTGTATGTGTCCATGTATATATAAATACACTTGAAACTAATGCTAACAATTGAATCAATATGTATGAGTCTACAGTTTACATTACATAGTACATAGTACAGTGTACTCAGTGCACTGTACTCAGTACAGTGTACTCAGTGCACTGTACTCAGTACAGTGTACTCGGTACAGTGTACTCGGTACAGTGTACTCGGTACAGTGTACTCGGTACTGTGTACTCGGTACAGTGTACTCGGTACAGTGTACTCGGTACAGTGTACTCGGTACAGTGTACTCGGTACAGTGTACTCGGTACAGTGTACTCAGTACAGTGTACTCAGTACAGTGTACTCGGTACAGTGTACCGCGTATGTAACGGTATATAATGAAGTCGATACGTAATACGTAAATATTTACTTTAGGCAGGCACCAGAAACTAAAACTAAATATAGTTTAGTATGTTCTATTATATTTAGTACGTCAACATTCTGTACATTGTTTACAGTGTTATCCGATGACTGTACAATAAACAACATACACTTTGCTTACTATAATCGTATACATCTACAGTGTAGGGTATATATATAGTGTACAATTAACACTGAAAAGTGTATACAGAATACTAGGGTAGTTTTTTTTAATTATATGTATAATTGTAACTAGATTTTCTAAATTTACCAGAACAATATTTATTTTTATTAATAAAAGAGAAACGATTATAACAAATATATATTACTCTATATATAATTATTATTATTAGTCATCTGATATTATAAATCACTTATAGCTAAACTAATTAGATAATATTTAATGAACATTAATTTATATCCATAGAGTGTTTCTATAAAACTATAAATAATATTAAAATATTAATAAATGATTATGTAATAAAAACTGAAGAAGATAGTTGAATGTCTGTAACAACAATAATTGTAATACAAACTTTAAAAATAAGTATTTTATTATGCAATTTAGGTCATAAAGTTTGAGTTAACGAAATATTTAAAAGATGGTTTCGCATTTTATTAATCGGGTTAACAATATATTTACTCGCTTCTAATTCTATTTTAACCTGCTATTCCAATATCGTGGAAATACAATGTATGTGGTAAATATATTATTGGTAATTGTAGAATAGATGAAAATTGAATATAAGTAAATTAAATAAAAGAAGATAATTCATATTTTAAAATTAAATTTTTAGTATAAATAATAACATATGTTATACATATATGTCGTATAACATTTGTCTTATATACAAGTGTACGTTTTATATAGAAATTGGGATTTAAAAAGATCACAATTAATTTTTAAAATCGTTTTATAAAGATACTTAAAATAAAAAGTTACTCGATAAAACTATTATGTTTTAAGCAGATAATTATACATTTTATATGTCCATACATTATGTCCATGGAGATATATTAAATTGTATACTGAACCGCTCTACTGTTCAATATATGTTGTACATTATACAGTGTATAATGTATAATATATACAGGGCCCGCGATATTTATAATTTACAATATATCTAGTTAATTATAGTTCATTGGTATGTAAAATACATGCACTTTATATCGTATGTGATATACTCACTATATATCGTATGTAAGATAAACGGTAGATAGCATGTTTAAGATATATAACTTATATAATGTATAGTGCGATATACACTATATACCATATATAAGATAGATACTATATACCATATATAAGATAGAAACTATATATCATGTATAATATATACATTATATATCGTGTGTAAGATAATCACTATATATCGTATCTATGATATACACTATATATCGTGTGTAAGATAGACATTATATATCTTATGTAAAATAGACATGCTAATTATATCTTTAGCTAATTATATCAACATTGTGCTCTATAATAATGTATACAGTGCCCTTAATATATATGCTACAGTATACCAACATATTATTTATATATATATATATATATATATGTATATATATATATATATATATATATATATATATATATATATATATATATATATATATATGTATATATTCATTTCATTATACTGTATTATGTTTCTTATCAGATATCGAGTATTTTTCACAAAGCTTTATAAAGTTATGGGTTTGTTCTATGTTGAAAAGTAAAATATATGTGCACGCACATGTACGACGTACATTCGCTTATAATGTACGCGTATATTTAACAGGGGTATATATTATATTATATATATATTATATATATATATACGCTTTCTTGAGAATATCCACGATAACAATACTCTCGAGATCCGGCCAATATTGTCCAAATCTACACTAGTGCATATATATATATATATATATATAGTAAAGCCTACAGTAGTGCATATATTTATTATATATATAGTAAAACCTAGACTAGTGAATATATGTATATAGTAAAGCCTACAGTAGTGCATATTTATATGTAAACGTAAAACGTTATTTGGAAAGGTGTATGTTATAATTATGTGGGTAATGTCATAAAGATTAACAATACACTTATATATAAAGACAATGCGTGTTTGGTAGCGAGTGAGTTGTGTAGTGGTGAGAACGAATGATTACTATTTCGACACTTGCCTGTCTCGGATATCACACTCGACTCGTTTATCGTCTCGTCATCTCTCCCCGTTAATCCCATTAATTCCAGTGTTGCAGCCTTTCACGTTTCTCCGTTAGACGTATTCGGGTGTACGAGCCACTCATTTAATCGACGAATGAGTGGAACGCGTTGTTTGTGAATCCGCCCTCAAAGTTCGACGTCACACATCAGTGAATACGGGCAACGCCTACATTGCGTCTACTTAAATGTACTCATGATATTTATATCATCTGGTTACTTGGGTTATCTTTACAAGGCATATTCGTATACACTCTAAACGTATACCCAAATATATTTATAGTATTACAAATATAGTATATAGTATTATAAATATAGTATTTGCATTATGTTATGTTCATTTATGATTTTAAATAATTATATAAGGATTTAAAATAAATACTATTTATGATATAAAACATTTTACAATATACATTATACACATAAACACATGCACACACACACACCCACACACACACACACACACACACACACACACATACATAAACACATGCACACACACACAAACATACACACACACACACATACATATATATATAAATAAATATAGTATTATATTTATATATTTACAATCATTTATAATTGTATATATATATATATATATATGTATATATTATATATTATAGACATAGACACAAGACACCAGGTGATTTCATTATTTTACGTTAATAATATTAGTGCTTATAAATGACTGATGTGCCAACAAATCAATCTAATTATAAAAATTCTACGATGCAAACAAACTTATTTACCTGTATTGTTTGTTCGGTCAGAATATAATGCAGGTATATTCATTGCATAGATGTATACTTAATAAGTATAAACATACTTGAAGTAAAATAATTCTTTTATATTATAATATCAACAATGTTTGCTGAAATTTAAGTATTATTTATATTTTAAATATTTTCTATAATTATATCGCTCGAGTTATCAAATTATCACTTATCACTGGATTAAAACTACTACCCAGTAAACAGAGTGATGTAATATTTTGTAAAAATCCTTTGATGAGTTCACAAAAATAAAAAATAATATAAAATAAATTATGCAATACAAAAAATGAAATTACCTGGATTGTTTGCTGGGTACATTATTACTTAAAAAATGGAACATTTGTCTACGTATATTGTCTCTATATAAACTTCTAAGTTAGAAATGTCAATACATAATTATTTATATTAGTAGAACTATATATTAGTACAAAGATGAATTCCAAATATATTTGAGGAATGAAATATAATTTCAACTCAACTAAATATTGCATAGAATACATATTAAGTTATATAATGTATGATTATTTGAAAATAATATGAATTAAGACATAGGTAATTTTAGTTGAATTTTCTATAATAAAATGTATACAGTATTCACTGCATTAATATACTATAGTATTCCCCGGTAGGTGACACCAGCGATTAAGAATTTATATCGAAATAAGTATCTACATATGCTTAAGTTAAATGATAAACTGACGCAATTCGATGCTAGAATAACAATGAAATCACTTCCTCACGCTTACGATTTTCGCCTCGGTTTGCAAACAACTATTAGTGAAGTTACGGTAAAGGTGAGTAGTTAAAATGCAATTATACGAGTACATAAATATCATAGTAAATAATTAGAATAATTTATCAATCGATCTTTGGTTGATACACTTGTCTATACATATAACAAATCATAATATTATCGCCAAAGGTTTATTATTTAGAATTCACGAGAACATCATATGTTTTATGATATATCAATTTTACATATGTAATCATCAAATAAACATTTTAAAATCTATAGCTTGTATACAAACTATGTATACACATAGTTACTTTCTTTTCACGTACGTCTTACGACGTCCGTATACATATTACGATACTCGATTATGTGATTTGAGAAAACTAAAGGTTGATAAAATATAATTCACAAGTCCGTAGCAATTATAATTTTGAATTATTATTGAATCAATGGTATAAGAGTTAAATATTGATATACAAACTTATTAGGAACTAGTATACTTGCTATAATTTGATTTATAAATTGAAGACATTTTGCATTTGTAATCTATATTAAACTATATTAGGAGATAAGACTAGTGTTGAAATATCTGCGAAAAATTCTGTGAACAATTTTATTTAAATATTATTAATATAAACTACAATAATGGGTCTAGTACAAAACTCTGGTTAACATTAATACATTTTTAGACAAAAAGTAACTCATTAGGTTAGGAAGCTTGCTGGAAATGCTATTACATTTGTATTTAGGAGCATAAAGTATGATACCTTATCAAAAGATTTTTTGAAGTCAAGACAAAAAATGTCAACTAATTTAATAGATTTTTTGAAGTCAAGACAAAAAATGTCAACTAATTTAATAGATTTTAACGAAAAATACCAATTTTTCATATACTTGTTATTTTTATTTTTGCAATCTATGTATTATATAATAATATATTTTACACAATAAAAATAATTATAAACATAGGAATCAAAGAAATTATATGATTGCTCCTTCATCATTTTTGAGAGCAATGGTTTTGCCGACGATGACTTTTGGAGTTTCGAATATTTCGTCAACGAAATACTAAAACGTTAATTTCAACATTAAAACAGATTAAACTATAATAACCAAATATATATTATAAAATATATATACGAAATAAAATTTATATAAAACCCATATTAAGTAATGCACATATAAGATCGGTGTATATAATATATATTCTTTATTATAAAATTACAATAAGAATTAATGTAAACTGTTTTAATACTTATAAGTTTCGTTATATATCACTAGGTAATATACTCTTATATATCACATTATATTATCATAATATTATGATAATATAATGTGATATATAAGAGTATATTACCTAGTGATATATAACGAAACTTAAAAGCATCATTATTCTCATAATATAAATAAATAAAAAATGTGTTAACGTGATTTTCTCAACAGCCTATTATAGTATTCTGATCACTACCGGGACACCATCGTAGCTTATATCGATTTCAGTGAAAAAATAAGTCGGGGATCAAAAGGAAAAGCAGTCGATGCGGTCATGCTGGTGAACCCGGCATTCAGAGGCCGAGGTTTTTATTACTAATTTCATGAGAATTATTTCAGATATTAGCGGAATTATCGGATATTTTTGAATTGATTCATTTGCAGGATGTGTTAAACGCGAACAAACATTCGAAAACATATTCCGTATTGTTTTAATGATATATAATTTATAAATATTATCAGTAGATCCTATACACCGTGGATACGGATTCGGCCGGACTCTTAGAGACATACCCGTCTTTAACCACCGTTTGCTAGTTAATACACTACTAAATATTTCTCTAATTCATCAACTAAACCACAATATAAAATAATTCCGAAACATATTTCTTATAGTACGACAATAATATATAAATGTATATATTATGTACATATTACCACTTATCCATTTTCTAAATGCTATGCGATTTAATTTCGATATCCGATGAGCACTCAATACCAATAGGCAGTTATCAATAATACAATGAACTTAATACCTTTACATATAGGTGACCCGCATTCCAAAAGCTAGAAGAACACATATGTGTAGCTCTAGGTTTTGGATAGCAGTATTTGCCGTAGTGGTTCTCTGTAGACACGCCTCCTATACATATAGACACGCCTCCTATACATATAGACACGACTCCTATACGCAGGACATCGTAGTGTCTCATGGCCCTACGGTGCTCGGCTATTTTATGAATTGCATGCACCTTCAGGGCCAAGGTCAAACAAACGTTGCTATCGTCTACCTCTCGTACGAGAGAGTGGAGTATGAACCATTGGTTGGTCAACACCCAGGACATCAGCAAA
>OZ038312.1:24481008-24523339 GCA_964035775.1 Osedax frankpressi
TTACGGATTCATAGCAGGAAAATCAAAATAAGGATCCTCAAATGAATCATAGATGAGTTCGAAATGCAGCCGCTAGCTAATCACGTGGATAACATTATGTAATAAACATTATGTAATGTTTCATAATCACTGGGTGACAGTTAATCCCAATACACAAGCAATGCTGGCGTCACGAGGGACATTGATATCTATACATAATAAAATAGCCTAACCTAATAAAAGCTTCTGTTTTATGAGTCAGATGCAATATGTACTTTATTTGATAATGAAGCAAGTAGAAAAAGATTTATTCATCACAAATGTGAAATTAAAGTATTATTAAAGTATTATTAAAGTATTATTAAAGTATTATTAAAGTATTATTAAAGTTAAAGCGAATTACTGAAAATCTAGACAGTTTTGTTACATAGAAAAAATGAATTAATTTCTTCATATTCTCGAAACTACTTTATGTTTAATAATTGTCACTAGTCCTTTAATCGAATTGAAATGCTAATGAAGGAATCTGCCTAGAGCCTTATTTGGTGATAGAAAGGAGATCACAATATCACAAGAGCTGATTAATTATATACACATGGATTTCATAATAGTAATAGATAGAGGCAATAGATACACAGTTACAGATATAGAGGCAATAGATACACAGTTACAGCTATAGAGGCAATAGATACATAGCTACAGCTATAGAGGCAATAGATACACAGTTACAGATATAGAAGCAATAGATACATAGCTACAGATATAGAGGCAATAGATACACAGTTACAGATATAGAGGCAATAGATACACAGTTACAGATATAGAGGCAATAGATACATAGCTACATATATAGAAGCAATAGATACATAGCTACAGATATAGAGGCAATAGATACACAGCTACAGATATAGAGGCAATAGATACACAGTTACAGCTATAGAGGCAATAGATACACAGCTACAGCTATAGAGGCAATAGATACACAGTTACATATATAGAGGCAATAGATACACAGCTACAGCTATAGAGGCAATAGATACACAGTTACAGATATAGAGGCAATAGATACATAGCTACAGATATAGAGGCAATAGATACAAAGGCAATATATAAATAGCTATAGATGAAGAGACAATATTTAGTTATGAATTATAAAACTAACATGCCCTCCATTCGTCGGGATGTTTATAAGGAAATGCCAAGCCATTGTCAATAGCTGCGAGTGTGATCACAAACCTATCTTCTGCTGTTTGCGGCTATAAAGAGGAGTATCATGGTTCATTAACTACAAATGCTGGAAATTGGAATTGCAAAACGATATCATTCCATTGTTAATGATTAATTGAATTGTATTTTATAAATCATGTAATAATAATTAAAATAAACATTATATTGAAATATTTTACATAATAATTACATACTAATTACATAATAATTGTTCACTTGGTGGTGTGATGTAATCTGTCTTAGGTTTATAGTACCACATCAAAATAATGAGGGAGAAATGTGGTCATTAATGTGGTAAAATAATGTTTGTAAAGAGAGATTAGAAAGAACCTCAGAATTTGTAGTGGATTCAGATTTCTCATATTTAATCAACCAATTGTCATTACCTCGATCTGAAATGTGCAGTGAAATCAAATGTGTGTTAATGTGTGTGTAATATATGCGTTTATTCACATATGATTTTTGTGAAAATAAATAGATCCATTTTTTGAAAATAATATCTCTAGATTATCTTTGCAAATAAATGATATAATAATGAATTATTACACCATAATGTATACTAAACGAACAATAACAAATTTAGCATAAAATATTGAGCAGTAATGAAATATAATTTGCGTTGTTCATATTGCTTGAAAGTGTAAATAATAGCTTAGTCGATAGTGAATACTAGATCATAATTAGTAGAAATCAATGATATACAATACGATATTACATACAAATACATATTCATCTTAACAACATTGCCGGGTACATGTGCACTAAGGGTGGTCGATGATAACAAATATAAATAAAATTCTCTGAATCTTTTGAAGTATTTACTAATGTAAGGAAATGTTGGATTTTTAGATTTTTGCAATTAATATTGAGCCGGCCAAGGTTTAAAAAAAAAACAATTTTCTTAAAAATTTCTAATCTCGAAATTGACGACATAATTTCCTGCAAATAACAGAATATTGTTATTGTTTGAAAATTTGAATTTTTAAATTTTACTATACATTTTATTATCAGCATCATTTTCAATTAACATAAATTTGAGACGACGATCCCACATAAATCATTACTTCCCGCCTAAGACATTATCTTACCTAAAATTACCAACATTTGTGGATGCGTATAAGCATTATTTATGCCACAATTTTCTTCAAAACGTGATTTTATTGTAAACAATTTATATTTAATATTTCATTGTTTCTATATTGTACATAATAAAAATTGTTTATATATTACTTCATATTATTAATTTTCTATAATAGTTAATTATATATATACCATACAATTTTTGTATCAATTAAACATTGTTAATTAATATAAAAAGATTATTAAATTTTCATTATTCTTACATAATAAAAATTGCTTGGAAAATTATTAATTTTATTCAAAATACGAGGAAACCACACAAATAGAGAGATATGTTTTCTATAACAATTATTGAATCAATAAATAAATAAAATAAAATAATCTTCGATAATTTTGACTTAGTTAAAAAAAATTTAATAAAACTTAATTTTTTTTAGAAAATTTGTCTAAAATATATATTATTATATTTTTTTAAACTTTTAATTATATTTTATATACATAACAAATATATAAATTAAACTAAAAACATTTACACAGATTATAATAAATATAAGTCAACAAATGGTGTGAAAATGTTAATTTAAAAAAAATATATAATAATAATATTTTGCCAATAAATTCCAAAAACAAAATTTGAAATATTACTTACATTTTGTTTTGGCAATAACAATACTCATATTATACATTTTTCAGAGTATCAAAAATTAACATTCATTATCTATATATTAAATCTATATTTTCGAATATTGTATTTTTCAATGTAAATTTTCCTATGTATTACATGCAAAATTTCAATGGAACTAACATGCATTATCGGGTACACGTGCACCTAACCTGTATTGCGTATTATGTAGTCGATGGCAACGAGGCGTTCGAACTGCAGTTGGAACTGCTTCTGTGCTGCGGGACTCGGAGGTTCAGACTCGAACTTGCGGAGCCAGTACTCCGCGTCCTTGAAATTCTTCACAAACAGTTGGAAAGAGCCAACCTAAAGGTGTCGGGTTGAACGTTGTAGTACAAGGTCACACATCTTCTGTAATACAAGGTCACTCGATACTAAAGGTTAGATAGAGTAGGATCAGAAGATTAGAAAGTACAGATTACTAAAAGTAAAATCTAAATGAAATAAACTAAATGAAAGCAAATTGAATCCCTCACAATATCTATTAGCGATACTTATTTGTAGACTGATTATAAGCTATTATAATAGCTATATAATAGCTATGGAATAGCTATAGAATAGATATAGAATAGATATAAGTTTAATAGGTGGGGTATAGTGATTAGGGGGGTATGTAGTGACTATGGGGTGGGATGTAGTGACTAGGGGGTGGGATGTAGTAACTAGGGGTGGGATGTAGTAACTAGGGGTGGGATGTAGTGACTAGGGGGTGGGGTGTAGTGACTAGGGGGTGGGGTGTAGTGACTAGGGGGTGGAATGTAGTGACTAGGGGGTGGGATGTATTGACTAGGGGGTGGGATGTAGTGACTAGAGGGTGGGATGTAGTAACTAGGGGGTGGGATGTAGTAACTAGGGGGTGGGGTGTAGTGACTATGGGGTGAGGTGTAGTGACTAGGGGGTGGGATGTAGTAACTAGGGGGTGGGATGTAGTGACTAGGGGTGGGATGTAGTGACTAGGGGGTGGGATGTATTGACTAGGGGGTGGGATGTAGTGACTAGAGGGTGGGATGTAGTAACTAGGGGGTGGGATGTAGTGACTAGGGGGTGGGGTGTAGTGACTAGGGGGTGGGATGTAGTAACTAGGGGGTGGGATGTAGTGACTAGGGGTGGGATGTAGTGACTAGGGGGTGGGATGTAGTGACTAGGGGGTGGGATGTAGTAACTAGGGGTGGGATGTAGTGACTAGGGGTGGGATGTAGTGACTAGGGGGTGGGGTGTAGTAACTAGGGGATGGTATGTAGTGACTAGGGGTGGGATTTAGTGACTGGGGGTGGGATGTAGTGACTAGGGGGTGGGGTGTAGTGACTAGGGGGTGGGGTGTAGTAACTAGGGGATGGTATGTAGTAACTAGGGAGTGGGGTGTAGTGACTAGGGGTGGGATGTAGTGACTAGGGGGTGGGGTGTAGTGACTAGGGGTGGGATGTAGTGACTAGGGGTGGGGTGTAGTGACTAGGGGTGGGGTGTAGTGACTAGGGGGTGGTATGTAGTGACTAGGGGGTGGGATGTAGTGACTAGGGGTGGGATGTAGTGACTAGGGGGTGGGGTGTAGTGACTAGGGGGTGGGGTGTAGTAACTAGGGGGTGGTATGTAGTGACTAGGGGGTGGGATGTAGTAACTAGGGGGTGGTATGTAGTGACTAGGGGTGGGATGTAGTGACTAGGGGGTGGGGTGTAGTAACTAGGGGATGGTATGTAGTGACTAGAGGGTGATATGTAGTAACTAGGGGGTGGGGTGTAGTGACTAGGGGGTGGGGTGTAGTAACTAGGGGATGGTATGTAGTAACTAGGGAGTGGGGTGTAGTGACTAGGGGTGGAATGTAGTGACTAGGGGGTGGGGTGTAGTGACTAGGGGTGGGATGTAGTGACTGGGGGTGGGATGTAGTGACTAGGGGGTGGGGTGTAGTGACTAGGGGGTGGGGTGTAGTAACTAGGGGATGGTATGTAGTAACTAGGGAGTGGGGTGTAGTGACTAGGGGTGGGATGTAGTGACTAGGGGGTGGGGTGTAGTGACTAGGGGTGGGATGTAGTGACTAGGGGTGGGGTGTAGTGACTAGGGGTGGGGTGTAGTGACTAGGGGGTGGTATGTAGTGACTAGGGGGTGGGATGTAGTGACTAGGGGTGGGATGTAGTAACTAGGGGGTGGTATGTAGTGACTAGGGGTGGGATGTAGTGACTAGGGGGTGGGGTGTAGTAACTAGGGGATGGTATGTAGTGACTAGAGGGTGATATGTAGTAACTAGGGGGTGGGGTGTAGTGACTAGGGGGTGGGATGTAGTGACTAGGGGTGGGATGTAGTGACTAGGGGGTGGGATGTAGTGACTAGGGGGTGGGGTGTAGTAACTAGGGGGTGGGATGTAGTGACTGGGGGTGGGGTGTAGTGACTAGGGGGTGGGGTGTAGTGACTAGGGGGTGGTATGTAGTGACTAGGGGGTGGGATGTAGTAACTAGGGGTGGGATGTAGTGACTAGGGGTGGGATGTAGTGACTAGGGGGTGGGGTGTAGTAACTAGGGGATGGTATGTAGTGACTAGGGGTGGGATTTAGTGACTGGGGGTGGGATGTAGTGACTAGGGGTGGGATGTAGTGACTAGGGGGTGGGGTGTAGTAACTAGGGGATGGGGTGTAGTGACTAGGGGGTGGGATGTAGTGACTAGGGGGTGGGGTGTAGTAACTAGGGGATGGTATGTAGTGACTAGAGGGTGGGGTGTAGTAACTAGGGAGTGGGGTGTAGTGACTAGGGGGTGGGGTGTAGTGACTAGGGGGTGGGATGTAGTAACTAGGGGGTGGGATGTAGTGACTAGGGGTGGGATGTAGTGACTAGGGGTGGGGTGTAGTGACTAGGGGGTGGGATGTAGTAACTAGGGGTGGGGTGTAGTAACTAGGGGGTGGGGTGTAGTAACTAGGGAGTGGGGTGTAGTAACTAGGGGGTGGGGTGTAGTAACTAGGGGGTGGGGTGTAGTGACTAGGGGTGGGTGTAGTAACTAGGGGGTGGGGTGTAGAGGGGCGCGGCAAACCTTTGGTGGTAATCCGAGTCTATGAAACTTGCGGCCCAAATCTGGAAATCTCTCTGCAACATTTTTCTTTGTCCTTACTTTGGCTCGATCAATAGCCGAGTAGTTGAAAGTGTCGCTGGCAAGTCGCACCACCTTCGGGTCAAAGGTTAACAAAACGTAAATGAAACTTAAAGCAGATGTTGCTGTGCCATCAGCTATTCACAAACAAACTCTAAGATCACTTCTGTTGCGACTAGATATATTAATGGCACTAATCAAACCAAATCCATAACAATCAAAATAATTATAATCATATTGCAAGATATTTAAATAAATAATTTCTGTATCTTTTTAATATTAGAGAAAATATATTATCAACATTATTCCACAATATAAAAAAAATACCCGTAGTTTGTAAGTTTAACCCCAGACATTGTAATCCTCGACCCTACCAACCCTGGTTTTGGGCACAATGTCTAGGTTGAACTTGGCATCCACTAGACTGGCTCCGGCTTCGCTCAGGTAGCCCTGATTCAATACAAGGCAACTGCGGCCAAAACAGCATGGGCAACACAGCTTCTGAGTAAATTTGATCCACTTGGGATTCAACTGGCCATAGGGTTCCTCATCCTTGGGCTTGAAGACGCCGATAGTTTGCTGCATGACGGGGCTCAGCGTTAGGGAAGACGTTCCATGGACCTAGGTTAGGGCTTGAAGAGCATAGGCATTATTGCGTATTGTAATGAAGGATTTTACGATTGATTGAGTTCCGAATGAAAAATAGTAAATATGATCCAAACAGTTTCTAATATTTCCTCTACTATAATAAAGTTATGTTTAAAGAGAGATGATAACAAAAAGAGATAATAACAAAAAGAGATAATAGTGATACGTATATAAATACACATGTATATAAACAAATGTTAATGTAATATGTTAATAGCTATTAGGGTAACAAAGTAAATAACACTTCAGTACACTCCACATTTAAAACAAGCTGTTTTTTAGTTGTGTTAATTTGGTAAACAGGTATAATAGATATCTTATTAGGAGAGGGAGATGGAGATGGGGAGGGAGAGGGAGAGGGAGAGGGAGAGGGAGAGGGAGAGGGAAAGGGAGATGGAGATGGAGAGGGAGAGGGAGAGGGAGAGGGAGAGGGAGAGGGAGAGGGAGAGGGAGAGGGAGAGGGAGAGGGAGAGGGAGAGGGAGAGGGAGAGGGAGAGGGAGAGGGAGAGGGAGAGGGAGAGGGAGAGGGAGAGGGAGAAGGGAGAGGGAGATGGGGAGGGAGATGGGGAGGGAGAGGAGAAGGGAGAGGGAGATGAGGAGGGAGAGGGAGAGGGAGAGGGAGAGGGAGAGGGAGAGGGAGAGGGAGAGGGAGAGGGAGAGGGAGAGGGAGAGGGAGAGGGAGAGGGAGAGGGAGAGGGAGAGGGAGAGGGAGAGGGAGAGGGAGAGGGAGAGGGAGAGGGATATGAGGAGGGAGAGGGAAAGGGAGATGAGGAGGGAGAGGGAAAGGGAGATGAAGATGGTGAGGAGAGGGAGAGGGGGAGGGGGATGGAGAGGGAGATGGGGAGGGAGATGTAGATGAGGAGGGAGAGGGAGAGGGAGGGGGAGATGGAGAGGGGGAGGGAGAGGGAGAGGGAGAGAGAGAGGGAGAGGGATAGGGAGAGGGAGAGGGAGAGGGAGAGGGAGAGGGAGAGGGAGAGGGAGAGGGAGAGGGAGAGGGAGAGGGAGAGGGAGAGGGAGAGGGAGAGGGAGAGGGAGAGGGAGAGGGAGAGGGAGAGGGAGAGGGAGAGGGAGAGGGAGAGGGAGAGGGAGAGGGAGAGGGAGAGGGAGAGGGAGAGGGAGAGGGAGAGGGAGAGGGAGAGGGAGAGGGAGAGGGAGAGGGAGAGGGAGAGGGAGAGGGAGAGGGAGAGGGAGAGGGAGAGGGAGAGTGATATTATAAGGTCACAACAGTCACAATAGGAAGTAGATCCAATGGTAGATACATGTACAAAGTCCAAGTATAGGGTCAATTTCAAAAGGCCCAAGATGCATGTGAATACCTCTCATCATACGCTGAACACTACACAGAACAGTAATAAATAACCCCGTATGATATCGGTGTACACTGTACAGTTAGCTTGCCGGTAGTATATTTGTCAACAATGACTAATAACAGACGTGTATAACACTGTTATAGTCGGACAATGCAGTACCGCTAGAGTTCGCCAATAAGTAAGTATATTAATGACGACAAGGAGAAGTTGGTTAAACGGTAGAGATTTGTGTATACCGGATTACATTGTAAACGGAAATGCTGAACAATAAAAAGCAGTCTTCTATTTGGTATATGCAAGTTAAACGTAATATAACCATATATATATACAATGTGATTGTTTTATAGAAGTACATAGTACATTGCAGTATATAGAAGTACATAGAAGTACACAGAAGTACATAGAAGTACATAGAAATACATAAATACCATATAGGAAATTACCAAAAATAATAGTTTTCGAAATTCTAATTAAAGAAAATCATTTCAGCAAAACAGATTTATTTTAGGATATTGTACACACCGTTACTCGTGATTGTGAGTGATTAAGAATAATACAGTTCACAATCGTCACACAATCGTCACACAATCGTCTCGGATTGCGCTCTACTACGCACATAAAGCCAATGGACAACTGATATTCGCCTGCCAGCGTTATATAATATGTAGGTGTCAGTAAATTCAAATTATAATCAACTAAAGAAAATAATGAAATCTCCTGGACTATACGTCAACATGTCGTCGATCTATTTATAAAATTGTATTTTCCATAACTTATCTGGGTGACATATGTATCGAGGTGATGTATGCTATTTAAACATATCCTAAACACAGTTACCCCTATCCCAATCTAACCGAACTTATAGTACGCACCTAAACCCGAATAACTTAACTAAACCCCACATAACCCTACTACCCAGCCAAAACTATTAACCCTACACAACCGTAATTAACACATATCCAAATACTACTAATCAAAACTCAAATAATCTTAATTAAATTTACCAAACCAAAAACCAATCACACTAGACCATCTCATATGCAACAGAAATAACCTTACTCTACCCAATCTCAACTAACCCATAAACAACAGTTATTATCAAATACACAAAACCCAGCTACAGCTAACTACACATTACCTTTCCCAGCACGCTAACCTATATCGGGATAATCCGACCCCACTAACTCTAGAAGTACCGTTCATGAAATAACACCCACTAGATCCTTTATCGCTCAGGTGGCACTTGATGCCAGAGTCCATGGCATCCCTGATGTCATCGATCATGACATGCAGCCATTGTTCGGTGTCCTCTGTGGTGTAGCGGTGGGCGGGGCTACTCGAGACGGGCGTTTCCGTCGGAGGAGGGGTATCGGGCGGCGTTACGGTGCCCGGGGGCGGGGCTAAGGCGTTCGCACCGCACGCCCCGTACTGTACGGGGACGGGCGACGGACGGTACCGGTCGCATAGAGATTGCGTGTCGCCGACATCTTGGGAGGACATGTCGCACTGGCATACGGCGGTGTGTACACGCGCGTACAGAGGCGTACGTTACGGTTAAGCCTGGCTAGAGAGCAACTCCGAAATAACTGGTATAACGGCGAACGCAGCGCTAGAGTATAATGGGAGAGGCGACGACAATGCCGGCGGGCGGGCGGTCGAGCGCGTGAAATCACTGAATCAGATTACGGCGCATACATAGCCGTCGAATACTCTCGGCAGCGCGTGATCAACGAAGCGTGACGATTTCGCGTACAATAGTAACGCGCTTCATCAGTCCCATAATATAATCGGAAACCACGTGATAAGGTAATAACGGCAATGTTAAAGATACACGACTGCATGTAAGTAATGCCAATATACATACTGATACTAATTATCGAACAACAAATTATAGTAAATACATAATAAATTTTTGTTATCTAATATATAAAATTCATATTAATTATATATCTATAATGTTGATTTTAAAGAAAATATCATTATATTAAGTACAAGAGTTCAGCAAATCAATGATTCACTGTCAATTTAAGCGCGACAGTACAATTGAAATGGATTAGATTATAATGTTCATAAAATGAAACTATTTAATACAAACAATACTATTCAAATCTAAATATAAAACTATATTGTAATGTAGGAATGCAATTGAATGAATTAATCATCTTGCCATACCTAAACAGAAGCAATGCAGGTAACTTCATGTTGACATGCATAATTCCTTTTTTTAAATATCAAAATGTATATCGAATTTAAACTTACTTATTTAAAAATATATTTACTATTTATGCTTAATGTAAGTTATCCAGGCATGAAATGAATTAGGTCAAACATCTTATCTTATTAGCCATTGACATTTGAATATCATTATAAAATATATGGTAAAAAAATAATACTATTAATATATTTTAAACGCTAATAGTAAATGTATTATAATTCACGCTGTCATTAGCGCTATTTAAAAATTATCCTCAAATCTAGTGTAACAATGGGTTGTTGGGTTGAATTCTGGGATTCGGCAACTTTCACAACAATTACATTTGCATTGATCACTAGATCTATACTCGAGTTGTCAGCATTTCTAATAATCTTCTGCTAAAATTTGGTTGCATTTAATCTGAGTAAAAAGTTATTTATATTATATATATGTCCTAAAAGATATTTATTCTCATTGTTTAGTAAATTAAGAATAAATTATTTCACATTATAAATCATCAATATTTAAAATTTCTCATTTTTTGATTCACAGTTTTCGTCTTTATATAAATGGATTTGAAGTGAAAAATATCTCCGGGATTCTAATTTCCTTGTAAGTTATTTCTCATAAATTAAGATATTTATTAAATAGTAGTTGTGATATATATAGATAGAAATTATATATGATTTACCAATAAAAAAAATATAAAAATATTAGTTGAAATTTTTTAATGACAGAATTTTAACCAGAAAAAAATCAACATAAAAAAGAGATTAAAATGCACAGCTTTACGAATGAAATTCTATGTTAAGGACCAGTTTATTTTGGATTTTTGAAAACGAAAATTGATTTTATGAATTTAATTTAATTTATAAATTTATACTATTAATACATTATTAAGATATTAAGATATAATGTTTATATAATTGTTATACGATATGAAAAAATAATATAAATGTATTTATAGGTATAGGATAATACAAATATTATGATTAGATAAGATGTAGAGAAGAATTATTATTATTTACACATAGGCGTTGCTTTTATAATCATAAGTATCCAATAGGAATATTTATAATCAAAGTATTTCTCTCTATATTTCGTGCAAAATAGTGTCATTCATGATTTTTCATTGTTTACTTCTTGTTATTTATAGAATGTTATTTTTCATTAAATAATGCATTTTAGAAGGATGATAACCTTTTTTCTATCTTTGGATTATCCTGAAATCTTGTTCATTATATTTAGATCTATAATTGTATATAATAATTAGTTTAATTAATACATGAGAAATATAATTTATTTAAATTATAATACAAAAATGTTTAATTTTTTAATTGTTCAAATATGATCTATTTTCAGGTTATCATTTTTATATGAAATATACAATTATTATACGCTATTATTATATAACTCTGTAGATATATGTATTAATACGAAATACAAAGAAAATTAGATGATTTTATAATACATTTTAAAAGATATCATTAATATAGTGTAGTGTTTATTAGCAGATAAATTGCTCCTTGATAGAGCCAATGTTATATTATAATGGTGAGTTCAACTAATTATATGTCATGATAATACAAATAAGAAATATAATTGCATACTTTTTTATATTCCGATATAATGGCGATGGCATTAATTCGATGCTAAATATTTTACTTTATATTTTAAAGAATAGAAACAAAATATAATTATTAATTATTAAAATATTAAAAATATTAAACTACTATAATTTTAAGCTTATCCAAATATATTCCATGGTTTTTATTTCTAAAAAGGCATCAATTCTAATGTACTTTTATAATTTAAAAAATTGCTGAATTTTAAATATATCATGTTATTAATATAATTCAACATTATGTATTACATTATGTATTACATTCAACATTAATAATTATATATTTGTAAACCTAAAATAGCAAGCTTTGAATAGTAAAATAGTAATACATTAATTTCAAAAGTTCGGAGGTCGGGTACCATTGAAATATAGCGAATTATAATTAGAATTTTATAAATGGTGACATTTTAAAATAGAAACCATGAATTATATTGAAATAAGATTAAAATTATTATAGAAATTTATATTTAATCATTACATTTTGTTTCCATTCTTTTAAATAAATAGTAAAATATATTGAATTAATATAATAACGATTACTTTATTAATTTTTATAATTCAATAATATCCGATGTTTTCAAATAATAGATACAAATTTAGATATTTATAGGAAATGCAGATGTGCACAATAAAATTCTCAAACTTATGTATACTATTAATGTGTATTTATCGATTTATATATATTTTGTTGTCATGTGACTCATAATTAGGTAAAGGCACCATTTCAATATAAAACACTGACACTTATGATGAGAAAGCTACATAAATATTTAGTACTCCAACTTATCCAGTATAATATAGATATAGGAGTATTGTGTGTGAATTTTAAGTTAATAAATAGTACTTGAGACTTTGTTTAATGACCTAAAAAAGATACCACATAACTTTATTATTTACTAAATTCACTTTAATTCCTATTTCCAACTGATATATTTTTTTTACAATTTTAATTATTTTCTTTTTAATATCCAAAATCCATTTTCTTATATAATTAATGGTATTATTTATAGAAAAACTCTTCTATAAAAATATATAATTAATAATAGACACCTTTAGATGATATTGAAACAATCTACATACTTAATCACAAAAATAATTGAATTATATTTAATATTGATATTTAATAAACTATTTTTTAAACTGTTTTATAAAATAAAATTATATTGAAGTTTTATGATTTAAAAAAAATTTAGAAAAAAGTTAATTTAATGAATAATATCAAATTTAAATATGAAATCATAGTCAACAAATATTGAATATTATGATATATTTATCTCAGATTGTATAATTCAATTCAAATCAAAATATATTTACATTATGAAAGCATATTCCTTATGGTGTCATTAAAAATAGTTATGTATAAAATAGACAACTTTAAAAAATGATTTCTTTTTAATTATCATTTTGCTTGAATTTTAGTAACATATATGAAAATGTAATTAAATTTTACTTCAAAAGTGCAGAAATCTTAGAGTTAAGATATTTAAGACAATTATGACAATTATGGCTAAACACAATGATATTGATATATAAAATAATTATCTTGACAGCGATACAGTCATGATTTATATGAATAGAAACCCAAATGAGATCAGTTAAATAAATAAGATGGTAAAAATTGTAAAAATTAAGTTTATTTAATAATTCATATACGAGTTTACATTCATTTCATTTCATAACACATGTATATAATATAAATGGTACGCTAGTTTAGAAATTTAAACGAGTATTTATCGAGAGATGAAATAGTAAACAATGCATTTCGACCTGGTAATGTATTTAGAAATGAAATAATATTTATATGTAGATATCGCTGCATGCACGTAATATACAAATTAAATCATAACAAATCAATAATGCACATCAAAATTACAACTATTTAAAACTTAAAGTATCTATTGTTAAGTACTACTATTCATGATCATGTAATTGAAATAAACCAATCGAATTTTGTACAATTTTATAATTATTTTAATAACAATGCATTAATATTATATTATACAATATATTTAACTCAATATTAAGTGAATATATATTTAATTTTGAATTTTATAATTCTATAATAGGTCTGAAATAAAACTAAATTCTTAGGCTGTAAAGATGACTAATCGAGATCAGGTGACTACATAAGATGAGTCATCTTGACAATGAGAATACTCTTTCCGTTAAGATGTGTTAAGATCAAACAAACTAATTCAAATTAATTTATATATATTTCTTATATATATATATATATATATATATTCACTATTATGAAACAAGTAATATATAATATAATTAAGATTACATAATTAATAAATAAAATAGTATACGATACTATAGTATAACTATTTTCTATGTTAAAAATAATATTTTCGATAACAAATTCCATTCATATAATGAATAAAGATCTTTATATGATTCGAATCATTATAACATATTAGTTAGTAACATAATTAATAAATATAGACATATTTAGAATGCATTATAAAATAGTAATGATAAAGTATAAATGTATTTACTAAGAAAAAGTCTGAATATACCAAATTAATAAATAAATAATTATAACAAAAAAGTTCTTAAATTATCATTTGCACAACATTGTTGAGTTTGAAGTGAAGTTTATTTGAAGTAAAGTTCTTATTATTTAGGAGAACAAATCATTATAATAAAGTTTGTTATTTCAGGAATTTGCATCCAAACTCACAGATTTTTTTAATAAGGCACTTTCAATAACCTGCATAAATATTACCCCCGCAATTACCCCCGTATATATTCAGTGGAGAGAACCGCTATTGACATGTAATCGACTAGTTCAAAAGTGACTACAGGAATAAGTTCATTTCAGCATTGCACCCCTGCGATAATGCATTCAACGACGACGTAAAAAGGGATTACGCCGAGCGAAAACCTGAAACTACAGTTCAACGACAACCCAGCAAACAATGAAGGAACAAAAACCTTCATCGTTTGCCGGTCGCAGCGCCGCCTAGCGGAGCAAACTAACGTCGTCGATGTCCCTGGAGAAGTAGCTGCCACTCGAGCCCTGGTAAATACGTTCGGGATAGGTGCCGCGGTCGATTGCATGCTCGGCGCTGCGAATGGTGCTTGAAAACGACGGGTCCCCGGGAAATTCGTTAAAGGGACCACGCGGGCAACCGGATCCCTGGCAACATCCCGCGTCCGAGTGGGCTGCGGTGGGGGCTACGGTTAATGAGCGAGAAAATTAGTGCGTAATGGGGTAGTGGGGTAAAGCGATGTGTGGGGTAGTGGGATGAGTAATATAAGGGTGTAGGGGGTTGTAAAGGGGAGATAGGTGAAATGAGATAAATAGACTATCGGAGATGAAAGATGTAAGAGGATTAGGGTGTAGGGTTGGAAAGTTATTGGTATTAAAAGTATCCGGATCACTAAAGGCTTGGTGTAAGGAGATATAATGTTTTGAGGGGTATGTGGTAGTAGGCAGATGCAGATGTGGTCGGTTACAATCGCCTCGACTGCTCGCTAACAGGAAGTGGGCGCGCCGTCTGTGAGTAGGCGGGTATTCTCATGACCGGTGGCGCCGCCTACTCCGGACCCCGCGCATGGCAACAGACTCGCGCACTCGTCCTGTTCGTTTTCCGACTCCGACGCCGTCGGCGAACGTCTCTGCGCTGAAAGGTCGTGCGAGGTTAACTACGCCGAGCGTAAACAGGGGGGGGGGCGGGGGGAGCGTTTACGCCGTTGTCTAGAGTATCCGAACACCGCAATCTCTCCTCGTTTGCAAACCTCGAGGTTCGGCCTGGTGGATCTCGGCGACGACGTCGGAGTTTCGGGCGGCGTCGACGAGCGGTTGGTGACTCATGCAGTCGGCGGTATCTGACTGTCGGAGTGGGGCGGACCGTCAACTCTACTCGGACGGATTTGTTTACCGCGATTTAGAAACGTTTGGAAACGATTTTAAAATTTTAAATATACCCAGAACAACAATGGAATCAAAAATGAAATCTTCGCCATAATAGATGTAATAATAACCGCAATAGAATATTAATGTAAATATATGGCAATTATATTGAATATATGGTTAATCGATCCACGGATGTTAGATCTTTTCCAAGAGTATAAATGAACCAATTTCAAAGTGAATGTAAATAATAAATACATATCGACATCAAAGATTTCAAAATACCCATCGAAATAAATGTATCGTAATAGTGAAATTAGTCGATTTTGTCAACTTTGGGGATGTGATATTAAAATATTCTATTACATTATTTTTATATAAACACTATTATATTAAATGTATTATTAGAACTTGAGTTGATTATTTTTAGTATTTTATAAACATTCATCAAAAACCACAAAATTATACAATATAATTAAAAAAAATAATTCTATTATCTTCAGGTTATTAATTATCAGTATATTACTATAATAGGCAACATGATATATTGTTAATCGTGGGTCATAATGTGTAGTTTTGCTTAACGACATTGAAATGAAATTATCAATCAATTTTAATTTACATGTGTTTATAGTTGAGCAGGTCTTTATAAATGCAATTCATAGAAATGTTACAAAACATTGGCGGGTACTAAGCGTCCAATTCGTATATATCCACAAATTACAGCGTCGACTCATTGAAAATGTCGAAAGTATTTATTGTAGCCATATTGGAGGAATGAATTTCATGTCTATTAATAATTGTGTTAGTTTGCTTAACAAACAGAAATGAATTTGATTAGTTACTAATTGAATCATGGGACAACTAGAGAAAAAAAAACACAATATTATATTATTCAAAGGACAAATTAATAATATTTATATGAATCCTAATTATTTAATAATTCATACAAAATATGATGTTATATACATTACTTTAATTATACAATCAATATGGTTAGCACTCTATATTGTGAGATATAGACTATGGCCCATAATGCATATACATTAATGAACTATTAATAATTGTACTCATTTTCTAATATCCATAATTATATTATAAATTCAACTATGTATAAGATATGAAATACTGAATACAAATTATTTAATTAAAAATAATTAATTTGACCAGATTTACTGATTAATACAAGTTTATGTTTATCACTTCCCAACAAAGATAATCTTTAGAAAAAAATGTATTTGCCTATAACATAATATATATTAACGAGATATAATATAATATAACATAACATAACCTAATATAACATAATATAACGTAATATAACGTAATATAACATAATATAATGTAATATAATGTAATATAACGTAATATAACATAATATAACATAATATAGCATAATATAACATAATATAACATAATATAACATAATATAATGTAATATAACATAATATAACATAATATAATGTAATATAACGTAATATAACATAATATAACATAATATAACATAACATAACATAACATAATATAACATAATATAACAACCCAGATCTTACATAATTTATACTGTAATTTGATCAGGAATTTTGAGAATCTAAGTTCAACTATAATTGTCAACATTTATGATGTGTATAAGTTTACTATTATACAGCAATATATACATAATATCAATATCAACAATATATCAAATAATATAGTAAATTAGCATATTACGATTATATTATAAAACTATTATATTATATATATTGTAATATATCATTATATATGTAATATATATCCATTACAGTTTAATAACATCATAGTTAATTTAATATAATAATCTTTATTTTTAATCAATCATATAAATGCAAAAATTGAATACATTTTGTAGCTTTGAATATTTGTTTTAATATATGTGTTATTGAATCCATTAATTTGGCATTAATTAACTGATGATATTTCAGACAAATGTAATTTTATTTTAAGTGAAATGTAGAGGTCAGTATTTGCGAATAACAATTAGATAGTCGTTAGATGCAATTAAGTTAATTAATGATATTGTGAATGCATAATTTAAAATATAATGCATAATTAAAATATTATTTAAGGGGTATCGAAACCTATGAATTAATTTTGTTTATATTAAAATTTAATTTTCATTAAATTATGTAAAAAATGTTGAATTAAATTAATTATAAGTACCTCAAATTTTCAATATAAATATAAGCCCGTAAATTAATTTTTGAAATAATACAGTTTTATATTATTATAATTAGTTAACCAATATAATTGTTTTAAAAGTTATTTCCAAAAATTTAAAATGACAAGGTGAGTTGATATTTATATAATGAATCTCACTACTGTAGATAAGTTACGGCCAATGAAATCATTTTAATTATTCATAAATTGCTTTCTTTTCTTTTATAATTCAAACTTTAGATGCGGATATCTCAAAATTAAATTTTGTATATTTGATAGAGGACTTTGATTCATTTTGAATTGGTTATATTTATGAAATTTTCATAATAGATATATGATATGTAGCTATATTTCATAAGTTAAACATATAGTAAAGATACTATTATATTATAAAAAACCTAGTAAAATAATACAATTATATATATGGATATAGATATAATATAAAATGAATATCGATATAAAATAAATAGTAAAAAAATTAATTATTTTTTAAACAATCCTAGATAATTGATGGTATATCTTGTAGATACATTTTTGTCTATATATAAATGATACAAAGGTTTCGCTGCTACTCAAATAGTAAATATGGTGACAATAGGTATTATATAAGGTTCTATAATTACTTTCATTCTGATCATTATGTATTTGTACTCTATAATGATATAACATTATATTTAATAGCATAGAAATGTAATATATACAACTTAAATGATATAGCAATATGATATTAAGTAGGTTACAAATTAATTACTTAATTCACATTGGAGGTTTTTCTAGCTATTAAATTTAAAATATATATCATACTTGACTAAATTATAAATCAATAAATAGTAGTAATATGAATAAAATATCTATTAATAGATTGCCTTCATAAGAGTGATGATTTATTTATATGAATACTGTATTATATAATAGTTAATAAAAAGTATATATTTTTTAAATTTAATAAAACAATAATTATATCTAATCATTATCTAAATTTATAAATTTATAAGAAATTCTGACCTTATTTAAATAATATATATATATATATATATATATATATATATATATATCAAGTAATTAAATATATTTTTTTTTAATTTGAAATTGATAATCACTAATTTTAAAACAAATATCATCTTATAACAATATATAATATCTACTATTTATTGTAATAATATATTTAACAAATAATAACAATATCTGTTTTACATGGAAAGTATATAGTGAGCTTGTATATTTCAAAGATACTTTGCGATAATAAATTAAATAAATATGATTTGTTAATAAGTAGAGTTCTCAATTAAATTCAATAAAATTAAATATATTTAAAGAATAGTCTAATTTTAATAAAACAAATTTTAACTTAAATTTATTCTTATACCTCTAGAAAAGAAATCTTAATTTATGTTATATATAATAATAATTTATATACATATATTAGATCTATTGCAATAATATAGTAAAATAAAACCTTTATAAGTTATATATAAAATTATATAAATAAAAATATTGAATAACGAGTTGTAGTATTTACATTCAAAGGTTTTATATTAATTTCTTTATTATTTTATTAATATAAATAAAACACGTATCACATGATTAAAATGATATTACAATCTTTGGTAGACATTTATTTATTTTCATTTTCCGATCTTGTTTGTTTTTTGTTAGTTAACAATTTACTATTCTTAATATATTACAAACTAGGGTTTTTAAATAAAATAATGTATTACATAAGCAGTTGTATTAAACACTCATATAATGCATATTTCAATAGTATTTAGTGTATAGATAACTATAAATTGTATATATCTATTTTATCTAGAATAATTTTTCAATAAAATGTCAATTATGGAAATAAACAATGAACAATTTAAATAAATATTATATTCAAATACTACCATATATATATACAAATAATTTACTATATTTTTTATAATACATTTATTAATTATTATATAATATTTACTAACATTCACACATTTATCAATCATTTATTAATATCGTCATGGTTAAATCCAAACAAGCATGTTAATTATAAAAAAAAACAACTATTATTTATAACAATATTTTTAAATTATGATTTTTTAATTATATTCATCAAATGATTATATATAATTTATATAATAAATATTTTCTATATCACATAAATTAATCAACCTACAACTGAAGTTTGTTAAATATTTATCAATTTATAATATATTTATATTTATAACGTATTGCAATTATTTAATTGATACATATTTGATAGCAATAATTCACTATACATTATATACATGTATTATAATATATAAGTTAATACATTTTTATAACTAAAGTAAATAGTAAAACAAACTATACTTTAAAAACATTCAATCATTCAAATAAAAACTTGTCACTATAATTATATCAAATCCTAATATAATTGATAGCATTTTAATTATTTACTTAAAATAAATAATTTTATAATATAACATTAACTTTGTTTCAAATTTAAATATTTATATATTTATATAAAAATTGGTTAAAATAAATATATTAAAATTATTAAAAAAAATATAACTGATAGAATTATTTTTTTAATATTTACTTGTATTGAATAGGGATAATATGTGCCCAATAGAAAACTTAAAACTCTACTGATATTAATTAAATATTTGAGTAAATTTAATTGAAGTTTAACAATATAAAATCAAGAAATGAATTATGTAAATGTATTAAATATACCTTTAAAGCAAGCTTTTGTAACTTCATTAGTTTACTACCATTAGAATAAGGAGACATAATTTATATATAATTAATTGATAAATAAATATAATATAGCAAATAGTATAATATGAAAAAGTGCCATAAAAATAAGTACAAATAAAACTGATTCTATCTATATCACATGATCATATTATAAACAAAAAAAACCTGTCTAACGCAAATATTATGAATGAATAAACAAGCTTTATTTTGGTATTCA
Organism: Osedax frankpressi; assembly: GCA_964035775.1. NCBI lineage: Eukaryota > Metazoa > Annelida > Polychaeta > Sabellida > Siboglinidae > Osedax > Osedax frankpressi. Next base: position 24,501,791 of record OZ038312.1, read on the forward strand.
ATTTTAAAAAAATTAAACATTCATTAAACTTACGTGCATAAATCTAAAGATACCTATTATATTGTTATGTATTATCAGTTTGCACAGTAGCTTATATCCTTAAATAACATGCTAAATACATTTTGTATTGTATATAAGTTACAAAATTTAGAAAAATATTAAACTTAATTAACAGCCAAGTAATAGGTCAATGGACGGCCTATACATTAGCCATGACATAATATATAGAACTGGTGAATTGAGTTATCACATCGTATTTAAACCCAGATTAATTAATATGAGGTTTCATATGGATGCTTAGCTTTCCGTCGCATGTTATGAAAAGTTTCACCATATGTTCGGTATGGGATGAAAGATCTCCACCAAATATATATACGATACAATAATGTACTTTGGCATATATTGCCTACACCTTAATATAACTGTTATGGTATATATATAACTATTATGTATGATTGTCTGTTCTTCACTATATCCTACCAGGAAAACAATATGTTTAATAATTTTTATGTTTAATGTTATTCTAACATGAAATAGTTACATTGCTGTGTTTGTTTGGCGATTAGTTAATAATCCATGATAATAATCCATTATAATAATCCATTATAATAATCCATGATAATAATCCATGATAATAATACATTATAATAATCCATGATAATAATCCATTATAATAATCCATTATAATAATCCATTATAATAATCCATGATAATAATCCATGATAATAATCCATGATAATAATCCATGATAATAATCCATGATAATAATACATTATAATAATACATTTTAATAATCCATTATAATAATCCATTATAATAATACATTATAATAATACATTATAATAATACATTTTAATAATCCATTATAATAATCCATTATAATAATACATTATAATAATCCATTATAATAATACATTATAATAATCCATTATCAGATCGATACATGGAGACTGAAGAGCCAGTGACCCTCGTGGAAAAGCCACAAGAGAATGTTCCACCGGTCTCGACGAATGACACTCCCATGGATACCTCCGAATCTTCCATAATGCCGTAAGTTCGACGAATTTAGCCAGTAATCGGATCCGACTACATTTCTATACTCATCGCCTATACTAATGGTGTACATGAATGCTTCATTAGTACAAGGTTTCAAAAATACAAAAACATGCTTGAGTGATGCATACAAAAATATATAAAAGTCTATCCAGTAAATACAGCATCGAAATGCTTTTATAAACCCTTTAATGTGGAAAAACTTCAATTTAATTTGTTATTATATAAAAATTAAAATTGCATTCATTTAGTTAATTTGTGTTGAATAAAATTTGCAATATTACATAAGCCATAAAATGGTTTCCGTTATAATATGGTCTTATATAAATATAATTAGTTTACTAATATAACTAATATGGCCAATGAAATGAAAGCATTTTATTTATTCCAATGCCTTTATAATTCATACTTTAAGGTGCTTTTACATTTATTGTAATAACGTCAAATCTGCAGCAAATCCAACTAAATATAAAATGTATTTTCGATAAATTAAAATTTTGGAAATTATTTTTTCAATGTTAATTAATTAGAATTCCCATGGAAATTAAAATCAAACATGTTTGATATTTGCAACAGAATCAGCGAAATTAAATTTTTATAATATTCATATCTTAATTTAAATATGAAAAATTTTTATATTTAAAATTTAAACATGATTTTATAATGGAAGATTCTAATACAATCCAATAGACTAACTTTGACATCCGAGATTGAATATTATTTTTATTTTAAATTAAATATTCTATATTTGATCACTTCGTGGAATGACAAAACAACATCAAAACTATATTGTATTCTTGTTCATATTTATTTTTGATGGTAACTTCTTATTATTTCAATAGATGTAAGCTTTTAAATAGATGACCCAAAAGGTTGATGTTGATATCTCAGAATAATGTTTTATATTTTTTTATGGGATTATTTAGTTTGAACCGCCTGATGAATCTTATAAAATTGTATACAAAATAGATACATAATGTATAGCTAATAATATAGAGGTATATTTTGTAAGTTAAATATATATTAAAGATACAATTATATTATAAAAGCTCATAAATACATTTTAAAATTATTTTTCAATTATTTTTTATAATCTAAAAAAAAGTTAAATTGTAAGTAATTATTATAAATATCTAATATAATTATTTTAAATCAATTATAATGTAATTTAAATATAAATAAAATACACTTTTAATGTATAGTGAAAAAACTAAAATGACCAGGATGGTTTGCTGGGTATGTTATGTACAATTGTTATGTACAATTTGGTACAATTTGGTAATCTGATATTTATATTACTAAAAATAATTATTAAAATAATAATTAATATTTATTAAATCATAATATTTGTGTATTATCTTATGTTTATAAATCCATAATTTATAATAACTTTGCTTATACAATATGCCAAATTAAAGATTTACTAATAAAATAATATTTAAAGTAAATAACAAGTTAATAATAATAATAATAATGATTTTTATTAGCTGTTTTATTTTTAATTTCAAAATAGTTATTGATTGTTTCTTAAATTTATAGTTATTTATATAGTTTATTGATAGATATGTTTATTGTGATATGAATGACAATTAGGACATGAAATCATAATTTTATTTATTGAGAATATATTATATTGAGTTAACAATATATATATGTTAATTAACTATATATCTAAATTTTTTAAGTAATAATTATTAAACTTTCAAAATTAACATTCATTTACAACTAATTCATTCATTGTCATAGTGTGAATGACACTACAACACTTTTTGTTATTTTTAGTTTTTATTCTATATATAATAAAAAATAATTAGAAAAAATAAACATGATTATCTAATTCAGATTCAACAATACTAACATAATTCTTTGTTTTATTATTTGTAGTAGATTTCAGTAAAATAAATATTTAAGAGATCAGTCATGCATTCAATGTTGTTTTTCTAAATGAATTACAATACCAGTATTAATTTCTCCTTTTTATAGTTAACTTTATATATAATGATTCATTCTTTCTTTAATGATTAAATATATTATATTTATTGTATATATTTGTATATATTATATATCTATAATATAATATTTATATTTATAATATATATTTGGATAATCAATTTAGAAAATAATATTTTTATAACCAAGGTAAATTGTTACATTGAATATATTTGGATATAATTATTAATGAAATCAATAGATATTATATAACTAATATTCCTTCATTTTTGTAATTTTTATACTTATAGAGATCTTTCAGAATTTTTGGTAATTTAACTTACAAAACCAATAGGTTATTTTCATTATTTAATATTTAATATTGGGTATACCCAGGAAATCATCAATTTCATTTTTTTATTATATAATATAAGTGAAAATATATTTTATTTAAATGCATTCATCTAATTGTTTAAATTGAACTCTTAAGGGCACGGTAAAAATGGTGTCATATAAAATGCTCTTTCTCATTGCTAAATATAGATATTGACCAACTTTTTTTCACATTTGATTAATAACATATTCATCTTTAATTCTGTTGCTTTTTTTACATTTATTTATAGTAGTAATTTATTTATTACATATTATATAGGAGACAGATATTTATTATCATTTATGGTAGTATTACAATATAAAAAGTATACTTATTTTAAATATTGATTAATTAAAAGCAACAGTTCTGTTTAGTAATTACATATCTTGATATAGTGAAAATTTGAGAAAGAAATATAAAATATTCAATGAGAAATAGGAATTCTAATAAAATAATACATTGAAAAATAGGTTTTAGTTTTAATTATTAAATCGGTAAATTATTTATTATGCATATTCATATTCTATTGAATTCATATTCATATGAATTCATTTTCATATTTCACAACTTTAAGGTGTATCCTGTTTAAATAGCATTTCTAAATCACAAATATACATCAAATAAAAAGAGAATTAGATCATTTATATAACTATTATATAAAGTTCGATTTTTATCATTATATTTCAGTGAAATATTATATTGTATAATTTTAAAATTTAATATAAAAATGTCTGCTTATTAACCATCTTTCCATGAGAATTATTCATCATTCATAATTGTGTTTTATTCTTATAACTCATTTTTAATCAATTCGATGTTAAGATAGTGAAGATATAACAAGCAGAACAATATAGGATTGCATAAGTATAATCAATAATAAGTATAATCAATGGAGGTAAAAAAAATTTATAAAAAAAATGCTTTGATTACATTGGAATATATCTAATTACTGGTATTGCCACATATGTTGATATTAAAAGTGTAGATAAATAAATAATTGTATTTTAAATCTGTTTTGTTAAATTAAATTTTGAAAATTGATAGAATAAACAATAAAGAATCTAAGTTTTTATAACTTTTTATTAATTAATTATTTATTAAATATTATTTTACAATAAGGTCATAAAAATGTCATTTTTACTCATTTATAAATTAATTTACAATTATTAAAAGATGAATTTTTTGTGCTAATTATTAAAAATAAAAAAAATTTCAATCAATAAATCAATTGATATCTATTTCAATATATCTAGTAAATTATATACATCATTATAATATATATATATATATATAATATCATATAAATAATTAATAATAAATTCAGAAGATTTAAATATATAAGTGTTATATATCAATTTTTTCAACTTTACAATTCTGTTACTTTTGTAATTTTATTATTTCAATCTTTGATTTTGATATGTAATCAACCATTCAAAACATCTTAATAAACTATATTAGTAATATATGTTGCTTCTTATTGTCTTTGGTAAAGTCATGTGTGGTATCTACATGCATTTATAAAATAGGTATTGAGTATTCGATAGTATATTTTAAATATAAGCTAAATATATTGAAAAATTGACCAGTAAGTATTAACATCATATAGGTATTAAATATTGAATATATTTAGCTATATTCTACCTTTGTAAACAATCCCGGTGATTTAATATTGAATATATTTTTTATTTCTTTTTGTTCATAAAATAATTCTATAATAATAATAATAATAATCATGAATCAAAGTTTTTGCTGAGGTACCAACTGAATATACATTGACATAACTGAATGCAATATTGATATATAATATAATTACCAAGTTAAATAAATAGGTTTATAAATTAAAATCTTTCTGTATATAACATTTTTTATATAAATATTGATTATCTTGATTTTATCTATTTTAATTTCTTTCCTACTAAATTATGTGTATTTGGATTTGTATACAAATTATTCAGTTTATTATTTATTTACATTTTGTTAATAAATCATAATTTTTATAGACTAGTGAATATATTAATGAATTAAGCATGCAATGTTACGTTTAATATCGCAATCTCGTCTTTACAACTCGTTGATTCTGTAACCGGATGACCTAATTTCACTTTAATTCATCTCCAGCAGTACGCCTGAAAAGCAAATCCCTTCTCTACTCGATAACATCATTGAGAAACACGACACGACTCCGGGACTCTCCGATATCTCTCCGAGTCAGATGAATAGCCAAAAGCAGTTCAATGGAGGCATGCGCAATGGTGGCCACGGAGACTTCCGCAGCGACAGGTAAACCTTTATAATGTCCTTGATAATGTCTTGTAGTAAATGCAAATTACCTTCTGTTCATTCTATGTGCACATTATTCAATCAATATGCATTGCAATTAGTCTTGTAATTAGTTTTGTAATTAGTCTTGTAATTAGTCTCGTAATTAGTTTCGTAATTAGTCTCGTAATTAGTTTCGTAATTAGTTTCGTAATTAGTCTTGTAAATCAATTCTTTGTATTTTGTAAATTTAATATAATACTGGAACTTCTATTTTACCAGGGGTCGCGGAAATTTTATGAATGGACCTCCGAGGTTTAGAGGCCCACATATGCGGGGTTCACCACAGGGATTTCGAGGTCCTCCGCATATGGGGGGACCTCCGCATGGTGGTTATCCACCATTTGGACGGCCACACTTTGATTACCCTCCTAGGATGATGGGTCCACCAGGACACCGCGGTCCAGTTAGTTCAGATTTTTTCCAAATGATTTTAATTTATAAAAATATGTTATAAATATTATAAATGTAAATTTCGTGGTCATTTAAATTGAGTTTAATTTCACTACTTGATTATTATGTAGATTTTCTTCAATGAAAGAATGTAAATAAATAATCGTAGATTTTCTATATGCAATAATTTCATGACTTACATTTAGGTAAAAAGTAATTTCACACGAGTTACTCACATGAAAATAATTCTAAATTACATATAATTAAATAGGTTAAAACTAGACTCGTAAGAAAAAGAAAAATTCTTGTATTATATAACATATAACCCCTTTTGACAGCCTTCTTTGATGCGTGGTATGCCACCTCACCGTGGCTACAGACCCCCATTTGGTCACCCCCAGTCGGGTCCGCAGTCTGGAGGTTCATCCCAGATGCAATCGCATAAAGTGCCGGAAGAGGACTTTTGGGTTGAAACTGCTGCTCAAGATGGCAAGGTTGCATAAGTCCACTTTAGTATATTCCTTTGTTTCTATACTTTTGAGGGTAACTTCGAGGTTACCTCATTCATTGTGTTTTCTAATCTAATTATAAATATCCTGAATGTATATAATAATACAATTGATTGGATCATACCCTTATTCACTGCCCAGTCTTACTTCTATCACTCGCGAACTCGTGAAACCGTCTGGAAGCGACCCGAAAATGTTAAAGTGATCACTCAAGCGGAACTCGAGGTCATGAAGGCCAGCAAAACTGGAGAGGAACCCGTCTACAAATCTGGTTAGACACTCAATGTTTGCAACTCACCACTGACGTAATGCCGTATTAGTAGTGTAGAGATGTTATTACATTTTAGATTTTCACATTTATACCCAAACAGGAAGTGAACACGGATTTGACAATCAAACCAATGGCAGCGGCGGTAGTAATGACACTGCGGGTTCTGCAACCGAAGGTTGTACTGGTCAGCAAGGCTCGCACCAACAACAGGGTAACTCGCAGCTGTTTCAACAAGCTTCCTTCCAACAGCAACATTCTGCAAATCAAGGCCAAACTCCATATACTTCTGTAGCAATGAAAACTCCTACACCTATTCCTGTTAGACTCTCTCTCCCCTCCTTGCCCCTCCTTGCCCCCTCCCTCCCCCTCCTTGCCCCCTCCCTCCCTCCCTAGACTCTCTCTCTCCCCTCCCTCCCCCCTCCTTGCCCCCTCCCTCCCTAGACTCTCTCTCTCCCCTCCCTAGACTCTCTCTCTCTCCCCTCCCTCCCCCCTCCTTGCCCCCTCCCTCCCTAGACTCTCTCTCTCCCCTCCCTAGACTCTCTCTCCCCCTCCCTAGACTCTCTCTCTCCCCTCCCTCTCTCCCCCTCTCCCTCTCACCCTCCCTCCCTCCTTAGACACTCTCTCCCCTCCCTCCCTCCCTCCCCCTCCCCCTCTCCCCCCTCCCTCCCTCCCTCCCTCCCTCCCTCCCTCCCTCCCTCCCTCCCTAGACTCTCTCTCTCTCCCTCCCTCCCCTCTCCCCCCTCTCCCTCACTCCCTCACTTCCTCCCTCCCTCTCACCATCTCTCCCTCCCTAGACTATCTTTCTCCCCTCCATCCCTCCCTCCATCCCTCCCTCCCCTCTCCCCCCTTCTCCCCCTCCCTCTCTCACTAATCACTTCATCTTGCAGTCGTTTGCTCCACCTGAAGTTGAAGAGTGGTCTGAGCATTTAAATCAGAATGATGGTCGGCTCTACTACTACAACAAGCGTACAATGGAATCCATTTGGACTAAGCCCCAAGTGCTTATCGATTTCCATGGTATTTGCTTATTATTACCATTTCATGTACACCTAATCCATTCTGTATATTATAACCCACATTTGCTTTCCTTTCACACCTTGCTGTCTACTAGTGAATCTAGTCTATCCACCTCTATCACATTCCTAAGAGAAGCAAGCGACGATGAAACCTTCGGAGATCAAAGTTCAAGAGGCGGTTGCCATGGCTGCCAAAGCTGCTAAGGAGCTGGCCTTCAAAGCCGACGTTTGTGCAATGAATTTACCTTACAAATCTATTTAGATTCAGTAAGTTTAACTTAAGTTCACTACGGTTCTAATATCGCCAGCAAGGGGAACCTATCCAGATGTACCAGCAGCCCCAGGCTGATCCGGTTGAAGCTGTTGACGTGGATATGACTAAGCCAAAACCGTCCGCCGCAGCTAATCCTATAATCATTGAAATTGACGGTCTCAAACCCAAAGATGAACAAAGCGAAGCCGAGAAGGCAGCTGAGAAAGCTAAACCCATCTCTAGTATTCCTATTCCTTGTTCTCCTTGGTTAGCTGATATCCATTATATATTTCCAACTGTCTACGTTGACGTCTTAATGTTGCAGGTGCGTTGTGTGGACGGGAGATCGCAGGCAGTTTTTCTACAACCCCAGTGACAAGTCGTCCGTCTGGCAGATTCCTAAAGAACTTGCCAACCGAGAGGATTTGGCGAAACTCATGGAGTTCCCGACTGATGGTTAGATTCACTTATCTATTTCTACTGTCTTTACCTTACCTTAATCATTAGATATTGATATCGCGACCCCTCTTTCATTCCATGAGGCATATTGTAATAACTATATAACCCATGATTTCAGATAACCTTAAGACCAAGACTACTCCGGATACTGATGTGGAACCAGTAGAGAAAAAACAAAAGTTTGGAATATTCTCTTTAATTCTTAATTTCATTTACATTAACATAATTATAATAAAACATGACTTAACTTTCTCCTTTATTATCAGCCGAGTTAAATCACATGCTCACACACACACACACACATACACACACACACTCACACACACACACACACACACTCAGGGTTGCTGAAGAAGCCGATGTAGTTTTGATTGAGAATGAATCAAACACTCGTATAGTGTCTGGAAAAGCGGCAGCTATGGCTGCTGAGGCAACAGCTGCAAAAGAACGAGCAGTGGTACCTCTTGAGGAACGCATTGAACAATTTAAACAAATGCTTAAAGAGACTGATGTTAGTTCTAACAAACCAAATCACCGATACAATGATGTACTTGTTTACTATACGCATTACTATGTAATACTTATTTACTATATGCATTATTATTTCATACGTATTTACTATATGCATTATTATTTCATACTTATTTACTATATGCATTATTATTTCATACTTATTTACTATATCATATTTTTTTTACTATATCATTCTTATTTACGATATCATATTTTTTTACTATATTATTCTTAATTACTATATTATTTTTTTTTACTATATCATTCTTATTTACTAATGCATTACTATATTATACTTATTTCTATATGCATTACTATATATATCTAAATATTTCTTAGATAATTAGAGTAATTTATAAAATAATCTAATTAAATTAATTTTTTTCAAATATTCATTTTCTTATTCTTTAAAGTATAAAATAACTTCACCTCCAAAAGAAATGTATTCATAAATTCTTTATTACTCTGTAAAAAACATTCTAAAGAACTTTTTATATAAAATAAAAACATTTTTTTCTTCTTTGATTATTGTTTTTCAATTTCGTGTTTGTTTATTTTGTTTTACTCGTGCCTTATTTTAAATTCTCTCTTTATTTTAGGTTTCTGCATTTTCTACTTGGGAAAAAGAACTGCACAAGATCGTATTTGACAAACGATATTTACTTTTGACTTCGCGAGAGCGTAAGAATGTATTTGAACAGTACATCAAAGTTTGTTGTCTTCATTAAATCATTTTCTAAAATTGTATTCAAACTCTCATATTGACATACCGTACGTCGCATTAATTTCTTGACCACTTTCAGAACCGAACAGAGGAAGAGCGTAAAATCAAGAGCAACAAGCTGAAGATGAAGAAGGATGAATTTAAGAACCTTATGGAATCGTCCAAACTACATTACAAGTATGTAATTCAATAAAAAAACCTATTCATTATGTAATGTTTTATCTTATTTATATTCCATATTTTCTTTGAAAGATATTATTTTATACATTTTTTGCAGATCTGTGTTCTCAGATTTTGCTATGAAGCACAGCAAGGATGACCGATATCGCAACATAGAGAAGATGAGGGACCGAGAGCATATGTTCAACGAACACTTGGCAGATATTAAGAACAAGGAGAAGGAGAAGGACAGGCTGGCCAAGGAAAAGGTTAGCTGCTTTTCCGATCCTAGTTAAGCATTAATCATTTGACACTCATTCATTACACTACAGCCAAAATCCTCTATATTGTATAAAAACATTAACGTATAGTAACATTGGTCATTTCACTGTTTTTATAAAAATTTAGTTTATATTCCATTGTTTTATGATATTAATATTCGTTTTTATATAGATGTATATATATATATATATAATTAACTTTATTTCTCTTAATATTATACCTAATAAATAAATACAGTGAAATTGCCTGTTACTGTAGAACTGTGTTCTTACAATCGGTGCATTGGGTACAATGTCTAGTGGGTTTCACTTGTGTCAATATGTCTCAGCTTATTGCTTCTTCATCGTAAACCAACTGTCCGCGACCATATCGCAACCTCGTCCACTATGTTTTAATTAATTTCCACGTACCTCTATTTATAAACATTGCGTTGTACACACACTTCTCTGAGGCTGACGTACTTCCTATAAATACCCTACTGCTGTTTTATCGCTAGAGTGCAGTATCTCAATTTATGGTGATTGAGTTTCAGTGTAGACTCCGCACAGTCTAGACTGTGTGTATCTCATTCGTTAGATATTTCATTTATTGATATGCTCAAATATAAATATTGTGTGTCAGTTTAATTTATTTCATTTCTAATAATGAATAATATAAATTAAAAATTCAATAATTTTAAATGAATTTATTTTAATTAATTTTAATTTAATCATTAACTATTTAAATTAATTTTTAACTTTTTGTGTAATTTATAATTTAACAATATTAATTTTTATCTTAAATAAATTATTCTAATTATTCAATTAAGCAATTTTGATAAAACATTAAAGTTAAATTTAAATGATTTAATGCTTATTTTGATTAAATGATTATAAAGTTAATTTTGTAAATTATTAAAAAGTTCTATTAAACCGATGATGTATTCTTACACTGATCTTGTTGACCTCACACCGAAGATGAGGGGTCAACGACGTAATAGATTATCAGAGTGTAGAATGGTCTCGGAGCTAGCGAATCAGCACCTGTCTCCCGATCTACTCTGCCAATGACCATAAGCTGTTAGACGCGCGCCCCCCCATCTTCCCGCCAAGCAAGACCCTCACTCCCCACCCCCTTCCACCCCCTCCCTCATCTTCCCGCCAAGCAAGACCCTCTCCCCGCCCCAGCCCCACCCCGACCATCAACCCTCCATAAAGACAACTGTGAGTGACTCGTTCACCAGTCACATTTACTCGCATTAGATCACATCTGACTTTTATAGAGTTTAGTTTTTTAATTAGTTTCAATATATTTGCTCTTGGTGGACGAGTCCTCCATCAGTTTTTCTTTTTGAAATTTGATAGACACATATTTATATTTATATATCTATATTATATATTTATATAATTGTATATTTGTTTATATAGTTATTATTATGCCTTCATTTTAATTTATCCTCCCAAATTTCACTCCAATAAATACTCCATTCATTAATTCTGTTACAATATGCCAGTTATATGTGAGTTTCCCTAGTGAACAACTTAACTTGCCTGTGGACTCGACAACCTTATTTTAACTTGTAAATACATTCACCTTGATATCTCTCTACCTAGCCTCGTGCGGCGCCCTTCCCTTAGAAAAAGACCAACTATCTTGATCTGCTCAAGTCGAAGGATCTGAATCGCAACAGCTCTTGGACGGAGATGAAACGTGTCCTCGACGATGAATCTCGTTTTAAGGCTATTGAGTCATCTGGTCGCCGTGAAGACTACTTCAGGGACTATGTTCGAAGTCTAGGCGATGTTGGTTTTCCTTTATTCCCTTTATTGCTTTTCTTATTGCTAAAGTCCTTTATCTTATCATCTATTCCTTTCACATGATTTTCTATCTCTCATTTTCTTTTAGTCTGATGCGGATAAGGCGAAGAAAGAAAAAGATAAAGCTGCTCGTATTGACGCCTCCTTAAAACAACGAGAAAAGGATGTTCATGAATCTCTCTCATCTTCATTGCGTGATCGTGAAAAGGAGAGGATGCAGCATAAGAAAGAAGGGGCCAAGGAGGGTTTTCAAGCCCTTCTCTCCGATATGGTTTTTCTACTGCTATAACTATCTTTCTTTAATAACTTCTTATTACTGCCTTTAATATATACTCACTTATTTAATATTAGCATTTCTCACCAACCATATTTTCTTATTTAGGTACGTTCTTCGGATTTGTCTTGGCATGATACTAAGAAGATTCTTAAGAAGGATCCTAGGTACGATGATTGCGAATCATTGGAGCGGGAAGAGAAACAAGCCCTATTCGAAACACACATTGAAGTACTAGCAAAGAGAAATCGTAAAATGTTCCATAAGTAAGTTTTGCAATGCAATTTTCCAATAAAATCTGTGAATAACAATATGTTTATTTTCTTCTATTCATTTTTAATGTTATATAATAATTTATATTGAAAATACCGTTAATTCACTTAGATTATTGGATGAGACTCCGGAAGTAACTTTAAGTTCTACTTGGAAGGAAGTTAAGTCTCATATTAAGGATGATCCTAGATATAGCAAGTTTTCAAATAGCGAAAGGGTTAGGAGATCCTTTTTCAATTTGTCTGATTGAACTTCACATTTCAATAAATTCTTCCCCATTAGTATTTTTTTTCTTGTTACTGATTTCCTGCACTTGAACTCGTAGAAAAAGCAAAAGGAACTCATGGACTACATTCACGAGAAGTTTGTGACTGCAAAGGGAAATCTCAGAGAACTTCTGAGGGAAACTCGAGCCATCTCACATAAGTCCTTCGAACAGATAAGTGAAGGTGAAGATTCCTCCCATTACAAGGATATTGAAGCATCTCTAGAGGTTATTATTATTTCTGGTTTGGTCAATATTATTTATTGTTAGTCAAATAGTACGAATTATCCAATAATTAGAATATCAATTTATTTCTGCTTTCAACTTTCAACAAATGATCATCGTACTGTTTAATGTTCTACAGAAGGATAAGCGATATCTAATTCTGGATTCCGTGACTGAGGTCCGAAAGAAGATTGTGATTGCATTTATCGAAGACTTGGCTAAAAGGGGATCACCACCCCCTCCAACTGCTTCTGAACCAAATCGACTTCGAAAAATCTAAAAACAATGTGAAAAACTAACTTTTATATAAATTTATATACCTATTCATTTGTTATCGTATTTACAAATTGTAAAAGGTAATATTTTAAAACAAGCTTTTATTCAATTTAATATTTTTTCATATATGTAGAAGTTATATTGAGTATTGTGTATTACAAACTATTTTATTTGAACAAATTTCGTTCTTTCTTTATACCTAATATTTCCTTAATAAATATAATAATATAATAATATTGTACATAAATAATATGAGGCGTTGTTTGTATGTTGAGCTAAACTTGAAATCTCATGTTACTTAGGAGTTGCAGATTGTTTCTCTCAAACGTTCAAACTAAAAAGTGGAATGGGAAGGAATTCAATTAAATTATTATTTGCGAAAAAACAATATTTGTAATATTTAGAATATTGTTATTATTTATTTAAATTGTTTTATATGCGCAACATACTCTAGATGGATAATATGAAATAGGTATTAGATCAAGTATAAATCAAACAAGAATATTGCACTAAACTTCTAAATATAACTGTATGTTGGTGATTAAAAATATGGAGATTTCTCTAGATTAATTCATGGCAGAATAAAAAAAGTCTCATTATATCCTGCGTATATCATTTTTGATAATGAAATATATACCTTGGTAGCATATAATAAACCTGATTATGACAAGTAAATAAACATAAATATTGTTATTTTTATTACAAATTATCCTCCAGAAATGCCTAGATTGTAATTCTTAAATTATAAATCATTTTTTCTAACCTACTGTAATAATGAATGTGTTGTTTACGAATATATAGGTTAATTTGTTCTAAACTGATTTCGTGTTATTTCATATGATTAATCTAGGTGATATATATATATATATATATAAAATATGATTCCATTTATGAATTGTTATAGATTGTCAAAAGTTATTTCTAAATATTTTCATGGTCAATTTATGATAATGATGCATATTAATTTAATTGTTTTATGAATGATCCGAACGTTATCCATATAATGTGTTCATCAGGCCAGCATAAACCCAAATGTATCCTCAATATACATATATGTACCACGTATACAACTACTACAATAGGTGTGCGCTACGCATAGGCATATGTATTCAGTCCTACCTGTTCACCCGACATATCCTATCCAACTACTAACTGAATCTATAAATAGACTTGGATAGATTAATCCCAATATCGTGACAGGAAACTAAATTGTATATTATAGCAATAATTGATTATAGCCGTGGGGTAAATTGAAATAAAAACACCCGCTATGTCTATTCCCTGGTCGATCAAACAATAATTGACAATTTTTGTTGTACTATAACTACTACTACTACTACTACTACCACCACCACCACCACTACTACTACTACTACCACCACAACCACTACTACTACTACTACTACTACTACTACTACCACCACCACCACTACTACTACAACTACCCACACTAAAAACTCCCCTATCCGCGGAAACTTGCATCAAAACAGCTACTTGCAATTTATATATCTAATTCCTAATCCTGCTAAGACTCCAGGTGCCAATATCGATCACCTAGATCCAATAATGTTCAAAGTCAAACAGTCTAATAAATACCTAGTCTAATAAATACCCGTTCAATTCGCAATACAATAATATGATATAATCTTAGACACTGTCCAGTGGACACTGTCCACCTTGGCCAACAATATATACCGATGCTAGGCTAAACGCTGCAATTATTCATTTCTCATGCCATCCTCGGTGTAACTCTCGCCTTCCTTTTTATTTGTTCGAAACTTTTGCGCATACCTTTCACTATCCATCTACTAAACCTTTCACCCTCATCACTATATACAAAACTTCACAGCATTCCATCTACATATTTAGTAATGAATTCAATAGAATACTTCATTACTCCTCACTAATAACAAGATAATTTAACATGCTAATTGATTTTCTCATAAATATAGAACATTAATATCTATTATTAGATCATTTAACTTCGAACAACATATCTCTCTGCCAACACACATATCACATTTAGTCAAGTCACATCTCTCTCTAAAGATTATATCAATCTCATAAAATCAACCAAAAAATTATTACTTTATAGATATTATCAAAACATCCGGTACAATACAAATAAATGATTCAAAATAACTACAATAGCATGGAGACTGATAAGATTACTGATAAGTTTCAAGTTTACCTACTAATCGTCGATCTTATCACCATTCTCGACTTTATATCAACATGCATTACGTAGATTATATAATACTGACACATCGTCTTCATTACATTAACATATCTGGCTTGCTCTTTCATAGTTCACCTCATTTTTAACGGATCGCAAGTCTTCATATACGTTGATTCTCAAAGAACAATGCCTCGACAAATAAGCCATTATGGAGACCTGTTTTAACCTCGATACTATTTGAATTATACATGTCCTTAATTCTTGATATATTTTACACATTACAAAATAAATTACCATTATTATGCTGACGTCCTCCTTATGTATTGCGACTTCCCAAACCCAACCCGTAACATTCAATTATTAAGTGAATGCCTTGAAGAGATATTGGCTTACCATTAAGTATTCATCTCTAAATAGAACAATAACCACAACCATGTTGATAAGTAAACACATTCACTTTTTGAATATTTCGCTGATTTATATTTGCAACCACTTAAAGGCTTTGTCCTCATTCGTCAGTAATTATGATTCATCTTACGTCTCCAGACTATATTTAGATCAACATATCTTTAAACTCCCTATGTCCATAAATCAATCTATATACGTCATACTTTTAATGCGATGGTCAATAACTATAGATCTATCCAAAACAACGGTAGCCTCTTTACTTCGACATCTACTATAATTTGGTATTCTAGCAAATCTCATGCACTGAACAGTCGCATACCCTCTGATGTTACGGAATTCGTTATCAACGAACAGATCATTTAATGGCGTCCCACAACAATGAACTCGGAATCACGCTAGATTTCAATTGATCTTTTGCTAAACAAATAACCAATATATTCTAGAACAATTAACCACACATGTCATATAATAGAAACTTATTCTAACTCTCATTAGTACTGAACTGCCCAAATTACTTGTAACATCCCAATACCACTACCAATACAACAACCACAACCATTACCACTACCACTATAACTACCACTACCACTACTACGACCACTACAACTACCACAACCACTACCAATAACACTACCATTACCATAACCACTACCACTACAACTACCACTACCACAACCACTAACACTAACACTACCAATACCACTACCACTACAACTACTACTACCACTCCCACTACCACAACCAGTACTACTACCACTACCACAACCATTACCAATGCCACTACCACTACCAATAACACTACCATTACCACTACCACTACCACTACCACTACCAATAACACTACCATTACCACTACCACTACCACTACCACTACAACTACCACCACCACTACCACAACCATTAACAATGCCACTACCACTACCACTACCAATACCACTACCATTCCCACTACCAATACCAGTGCCACTACCACTACCAATACCACTACCACTACCAATACCACTACCACTACCACTACCACTACCACTACCACTACAACTACCACTCCCACTACCACAACCACTACCACTACCAGTACCACAACCATTACCAATGCCACTACTACTACCAATAACACTACCACTACCACAACCACTACAACTACCATAACCACTACCAATACCACTATCACTACCAATACCACTACCACTACCACAACCATTACCAATGCCACCACCACTACCACTACTACTACCACTACCACAACCACTACCACTATGACTACCACTAACACTACCACTATCATTACCACTATCACTACCAATAACACTACCACTACCACAACCATTACCAATGCCACCACCACTACCACTACTACTACCACTACCACAACCACTACCACTATGACTACCACTAACACTACCACTATCATTACCACTATCACTACCAATAACACTACCAATAACACTACCAATACCACAACCACTGCAACTACCACCACCACTACCACTACCAATAACACTACAACTATCACTACCACTACCACTACCACTACCACTACCACTACCACTACCACTACCACTACCACTACCACTACCATTACCACTACCACATCCACTGCATCTACCACCACCACTACCATTACCAATAACACTACAACTACCACTACTACTACAACTATCACTACCACTACCACTACCACTACCACTACCACTACCACAACCACTACCACTACCACTACCATTACCACTACCACTACCGCTACCACTAAAAATAACACTACCACTTTAATGATTTGATTAAACGACGCAATAACTCAATAACCCATGTTGTACATTATGTCGTCGTATTTTCCAATTTTTTCGATATCGAGATAACTATAGCTATATATATATATATATATATATATATATATATATATATATATATAGTTTACTATATTTAATTACATGGCATTTTAATATAAGCCTAAATAGTTAAAAGTCGTTAAATATAATATCATTTATTATATATTTAAGTTGTTATATAAACAAATAAGTATGTCATTATACCAAGTATATTTCAACTCGGTATAATATTATAATATAATGTAATACATATCTATTCAATACATATTATTAAATAAATATATTTAAATAAAATTAGTTTTCCATGCTTCTATGCTAAACATCTAAATGTAAACTTTTAAAACATACGAGAAATTATAATATCATTAATGATCACTTATATCAAATGGAATTAGCAAATCTACAAACCTGAACAGCCCGGTTGATGTGGTAAAGCATCATTTCATTGAATCTGCCGCAACTGGAGTCGGTGTAATCGAAGGAGCGTTTGCCCCAACCCCTCCTCTTACTCATCTCGTTTCCGGTTCTCTGTTCCCCGCCGACCGATGACGCAACTATATCTGAAATTGGTTCAACGAACGCCGCTAGTTGCAGTTGTCGTTGTTGTTGTTGTTGTTGTTGTTGTTGTTGATGCTGGAGAGGAGTCAGTGGAGACCTTTTCGTCATTTCCTCGAGGTCGAAGTAACGTTTACCCCACCCCCTTTTACCCCAGCCTCGTTTACCCCAACCGCGTCGTTTGTCGAGTCGTGGCTCGCCTTCCGGTAGCGAGTCTGAGTCCGGGGAAGCACGCTTGCCCCAACCTCTGCGTTTAACCACGCCCAGTTGTGGAACGCCTGCATCGTCGTCTGCGCATCTCGCCACCATTACAATAGCGGCCAAGCCGAACGCGACCAAAGTACATTTGGAGAACATACTCGCGGTGTGTGTGTGTGTGTGTGTGTGTGAATACGTATGTGTGTGTGTGTGTATGTGTGCGCGAATACGTGTTTCTCCGAGTGAGTGTCGTTCGAGTTATCCTCGGAAAGGTAGTCGGTAAAAGGGCGACGGTTCGCTTTTATAAGGATCACGGGCCGATAAACGCGACACACGCAACATATCACGTAATCGCGTGCTCGGTGCATTCGAACGTCGCGAATACGACGAAGACACGCCCTTTTTTCCGTTCGCCCCGCCCATCATCTCCACCCACTCGCCGCGTTAATTTGATTACCAATCGATTTACGACGATCAATACCAATAATAATAATAATAATAATAGTCCTACGTTAGTGTTAGGCGTGTCTCCCAGTACGATTTTATGGTTACCGAAAAGAATATTCCACGACTTATGATCGGACGCAGTTTATTATTAGAAAAGATAATTAATCGAGTACAAGTATCCGATGGAAGAAAACAGTTAATAGATTGTAACGCTTATATTTAGAATTCGCCCTTGGAATCATACATTCATAAACCGAACTCGTAAACATAACTACGAGTTCCTTAAATATTTGCCAATTGACAGATTTTTTTAAAATAAAATATTCTGAAAAATATATAAATCCATATAAGGTAAACATTTTATAAAATTATAATTGTTGTCATGAGATTACCTTTAATACGGTTACACATATACATTTAATAATTAATTTCACACTATAGTTTAAGATTAATAATTAAGTACAACAATTAAATACAATAATTAAAAAATTAATATACATTTTAATTTATGAATTAGATATATATATATACTTTAATTATATACAATTATTTAAATTTATAATTTAAATACTTTTATATTCACGATATATATTTAAATATAATATTATATAACATATGTATATATCATATTATGATAAATATTGATTGTATTAGCATATTATAGATAACATCGAAGTTTAAATTATAATTTCTTTGTATCATAATTTGTCATAAGCATATATTAGCAGAGTTAATTCTTTTTTAATTTTTAGATTTGAATTATTAAGATTTTGATAAGATTTTAGATTTATTAAATTGTATTTTGAAATTTGAAAGCTATGATATAGATCTATAAGGTTTATTTAAAAACTTCATTTGATTGCATTTCACTTAAATATTATTTTCCCATAAAAGTGTAAATATTAAATAGCTTATAAACTTTTATAACACGTTATAATTAACTGACAAGTAATAAGAAAAATATGTGCTGAACGATAAACTATACCAACATATCCTGAATATATCCATCAAGCACTGTCCATATATATATATATATATATATATATATATATATATATATATATATATATATTAATATATAGTATATATCATCAATATAGAATACAATATATTGATATTAGTGTTAACGATTCTTACTAAATAATTATATAATCATCATTATTTTACTTTATCTTTTAATTGTGTATTATTTTGGCTATGTATACATAACAAAATACGCAAGAAATTATGTTTTAATGTTACAAATATCTATAATGAGATATTTCAATTATTAATTAGTATACCTTATTATACCTTATTATAGTTCGAGTATTTAATTATTTCAATTTAGAAATAACTCGGTAAATGAATATCATCAAAATAATTCATTTAAAGATAAATAAACCAAAATACACACTTTTTCAATATTAGTGTAATAATCGGTGCGTAGATATATTAAATTGAATACTTAAAAATAATATACATTATATATCATTTACCATTTAGACATAACAATAGCATATTATTAAACAAATATTGTTCTAAATTCAATTTATCGACTCATTCAATTCCCGAGTGTACATTGAAGCAATCAGCCTCGTCTTATTGTAATTAATCAGTAATTGATGGCATCTCGAGTTAGCGGAATAACAACTTCGGTTACATTACTTAAAGTAACATCACTTAGACTATGTTGACACATTTTGGTTGTCATTATTTGCTATAGGAAATAATGATATTTATAAAAATTTCTTTCGGTTATTTTTCAATCGTAATAAAACAAATGGTAATTTTTACTGTATAAATTTATAGATGTATTAATACAGATGATTTCACCTACATCCAGCAAAATATCTAAACAATTCAATATAAAGGAGAACTTCTTATAGGCGTCTGTAAAAATAAGTATTTATTTAGCTTTAATAATCTTCTTTAATTGTATTCGTATGTAATATAATCGATATTGTGTTCATATTTAAAATAATCGATATTTTATTCGCATTTAAAATAACAGATATTTTATTCATATTTAAAATAAACGATATTGTATTCGTATATAAAATAACGATACTGTATTTGTAATTAACCTAACCGATAGTGTATTCGTATTTAAAATAACCGATATTTTATTCGTTTTTAAAATTACCGATATTGTATTCGTATGTAACTTAACCGATATTGTATTTATATTTTAAATAACCGATATTGCATTCGCACACTTAGAAGAGATGCTACGCTCATAGACAATGTCAATATATGCATAATAATATATTATTTCGAAAGGCTGTTGTGGAGGTAATTTAATGTTTATATTATGATCACGTTTTGGGCAGCCGGTTATGTATGGTTATATAGAGTTCTTCTAGACTGGTGTCTTGTAGAAGCTAAAGTGGTTGGGGGGGGTAATATGGTTTTTGTTCACTAGACCGTTTCTGGTTGTTGTGGAAAAAAATCTTACGGCAATTTACTGCCGTTATTATATTTTATAATGCAAATGCATGTAATGTATTATGATCGATTTAATATATATGTACGGCATGTTTAATTAAATGATTAATTAAATGAGAGAGAGAGAGAGAGAGAGAGAGAGAGAGA
>OZ038312.1:24523539-24570510 GCA_964035775.1 Osedax frankpressi
CAACTAAATTCGATACCGGAAATATGATGACGTCAGTTTAACCTAATTTGAACACGTATTAAAGGACATGTATTCACTAATAAATATGTGAATTGTTTTTAGATATAATATATATCCTGCTATATTATCTGTACATACAAATATGTACTATGAATATAAATATTCATTTTACTCCTAAATCTCCTTCTACCCCATTTCCCTGACTATTTCTTAGTTCTCTCTTTCTCGCACAGATTCTCTCATTATTTCCGTTTCCCCTCCCTCCATACCTCCATCCCTATTTACCTGTTATTGACCTGTCATTTACCTGTTATTTGCATATTATTTATATTATATTTACCTACTATAAACATGTTATTTGTTTGCTATTTATCTACAAGTTATTGCTAACCACCACGTCATCCGTAGATACTTCATAGTAGATATATACTAATCCTACAGGAACCATAACTAATACGAAACCATTCCACTCTGTTTCAAACTGCCTGATGCATTCCTTTGGCATAATTACTTCCTCCGTTACATTACACTAAATACCATTACATTATCCGCTACATTTTCCAGCCCAACATCCCTGCAAGCCGCCGCTCTATAACTCCAGCCCTCCACTCCACTCCGCCCTATTAAACTAAATACGCACGTAATGTACTGCTCCACTAGACGTGACCACGCCCACTCCACTCCACTCCGCCCCTACCACCGGCCTTACCGTGGTTAGCTCCGACATGCAATTCTTAACGAGTAATGAGAGCACGTCATCTGTTGGTGGGGCTTGCCTCTTCACGTATTCGTAACGCACGCACTTGAGGGTTTGCAGGCACGATCCGACTACTTTGAGACTGCCAGGCACGTCGAGCGACGGACAATCCTCGAACACCACCGACTACGTAGTTCATAGGTCAATGGGTGCCGTTAGTTCATAATTATTTATTGCCAGTAATTGCTTTATTTGGTTTAAATGATAATAATAAAAATGATAATAAAGATAATACAATTATAGCTGAGAATTAATTTAAATGCTTGTCCTCATTGAATAATACGTTGTAATAATAATTACAATATTCTATTATATAGAATAAATGCATATCAGAACATAATGCTACACGATATATATATATCGTGTAGCATATATATATATATATCCTATATCATGAAATATTTTAAGTAAACTGTTTTACATTCCATCATATTTTTTAAATATATTATAATATATATATAATTCTAATATATTTTTCTAGCCTATAATACTTTCGTTATAGTTGAAATCGGTGGTTCTATAAATTGGAGTATATATAATATAATACATATACCTAGAAAATAATTCACGTACATTCATATTCTATATCGTGTAATAAAGTATGTATTCGATACTGTACATAATATATTTAACTTATTGTATTCGATCGTATACATTCATCTATAAATATATATAACTAATTTCTAAGGTGTTCATTAAACAGATGCATCCTGTGAAACCATTAACTGCTTTATTAGGTCTAACTGGAAATACAATTAATATCAATTAAGCTATATCATATAGACTAGTCTTAGTGAAACACGAAATTAAAATATTGATTATGAATATAGTCGTAGGCTAAATATAGAACACATATGTTGTCATGGTAACAGTTTAGAATTCGATTCTAGGAACACTGAGTATCGGATGTTTACGAAATACGCTAGTTTCCGTATGCATGCGCGATTGTTTTATTAATCATTATCCGTACAGAGTACACAATACCAGTATATTATACACGGTACAGTGTACACCGTGTACACCGTACATTTTACGTAGTACATGGTACAGTGTACATAGAATGCTTGATTAATTTTACTGTTGCCGATTATTCGTATTCTGTTTATGATTTTGCAACAGTGGAATTTAACGTCGACTACTACTGCGAAATATAGTCTCCGATTAATGAAATATACAATTTGGGCTACGTCATGTCACGAAGTTAAATAGAAATCAAGATGGAATCAAAACGGAAAAATGATACAAGATTGTAAAATAACACATGTAATACATATATATATATATATATATATATATATATATATATATATATATAGATATATATATATATTTATATATTTCATCAAAATGAAACATATTTAATTATTATAATATTATTAAAGTATTGATGTGGTATATCTATTACGCCATCCAAGGATATTAATTTATATTATTTATTATGTTTTTAATATTGATTTATTCAAAATGAATTAAATACGACCACACAATCCTAAATATTGTTTATCATGTGATGCAATATATATTAAAGTACCTTTCGGTTTCATAAATAAAATGTATTACGCGCTTTTCAAATATAGCATGAGTACATTGCACTATATATATCGATGATATATATTTATTTGTGTATATATATTTTGTAAGTACTTCGGGATATTTCGCAACTCGACTATATATAGTCATATATACGTCAATATATGATGCAATCCCATATATATGATGACATACCGCAATCGATGCCATAAAAATCCTCGAAGAAACCCCGCGCATAGGCACTACACATAGGCTCTATATATGATGTAATATCATCGCGAAGATGTATCCACGTACTGGCGACGATCGTCGTGACGTACCCCGATAACGTGACGTAATAGTATTCCGGACCTGTAGTTCGGGGCAGAGTGGCAGCAGTAGTCGCAGTGATGCGACCGCCAAACGAACGTTCTCAAAATACAGCGAATCGCTGAGATGTTCGTCCACTCGTATGCCGGACTGCAACAGCAACGCGATGACGTCATCGCCGGCGTCTTCGCAACTGGAACGCCGCAACCGCAACGAACGGAATTCGCCGTGCAGATCCGCAAATTCCTGGTCCGAAATGTGCGGGAGAGTTCGATTGGCGAATGAGATTTGAAGTCGAGTTAAAGGACGGAGTTACGGAACTGGGCGCATTGGCGAAGTTAACGGGTGGAGTACGAAGTAGAAGGGGTACTAATTAAGGGGGGAATAATATGCGGAGTGTAGGTGCTAATGGATGGGGTAAATGGGTTACTTTAAAAGGGTAATGTCGGGGCTATAAATCTAAGTTAAGGGGCAAGCTACGAAAGAATAAAGGGGCTTAGCTACGAATATTTAATAGATCTTAGATGATCTTAAATGAAACCCAGTTTTAGAAAACTCACTTAAGTCGCGTTATGTGAAAAAAAGAACAAATTAGATGAGACGAAGTTATGGGCGGGATTAGGGGCGGGATTAGGGGCGGGATTAATGTGAAAATAAGAATTTAATTAAAAAGGTGAAAATGTAAAGTTTGATATAAGTCGAAGTTATAGATCTATTTTAATTGCAAAGTTATTTGATACGATATTTGATACGATAACAGGGAATGATGTAGCAATTAAATAGTTTTGTGTGCATTATTCCTTCAGCATTAAACTAAGTTATAAATCTTACTAATTATAATATCTTTTATATATAACAAAGTTCTAAATAAATTTCGTTAAATTTCCCCTTTCATGCTACAAACTGAAGTTATTAAATATGTTAAATACGTATTAATAATTAATAGTAAGTATTAATATACATTATTTACATTATTTTCTAGTAAAATATAATTTATTATTTAGATATATATATATATATATATATATATAACTATATATATAATATTCTATACTTTATAAGAAACACATTATATAAGCTCGTTATACCGGGGAATGAATATACTGCATAATACATAGCCTAATGTACTGTATACCGTATATTATAAGCTTTTACTGCATTTAATAACATAGCAATATGACAGAAATATATACATTTGGAATATATCATTAATTGGTTCATTTTTCAATTAATTGCTTCAATAATGAGAATCTGATAATAATAATAATGACGTTAAGATGAGGATATATGTGTGAATATAAAACATAATTTGATATATTGTAATGATATACATACCTATATGTATATATATATGTATGTATATGTATGTATGTATATGTATGTATATATATATGTATATATATATATATATATATATATATATATATATATATATTCTTTTTGAAGGTGTATTAAATAGATGTGAAAATAATACATTTATAATACAGATTTTTCTAGAGCTGTAATTCGAATTTTAACTTTAAAAAGATAATAATACATCTACGAGGACCACTGTAATGACCTTGAGTCGAATGGGCGTGATACCATCGTCAAAGGTCAAGGTCAACGGCAGCATAACTCCCTTAGCATTCCACGGGTTGAGGCTCTCGGTAATAGACGTGACACTCGATAGGGACGTAGTTCTATGTAGAGTGCGTAGCTATCCCGTGACCATTCCTCTATAGTCGAAGTATTTCAATAACTTGAAAGAGTTGTAAATGAGTTTGGGCGGAAGTAACGAGTAGTTGAAGAGCCATGGGATAAATGATAAATGGGCATATTAACTAACGGCTTGGTTGTGTGTAACGGATTGGTTGCGTGTAACGATGGAATGCATAAGATAAGTACCAAGTTCGGTGCATTACAAGAAAACCATCGACGCACGCCTCACGTACTCTACTGCGGAAAAGACCTCGCCCCAATTCGAATAAAACACGCCCAACAATTACCTGTCAGCCAGCACTTCTTACGGCAATTATGGCGTGTGCTGTACTTCTACCAAACTAATATCATCACATGATGAGGTATAGTGTATATATATATATATATATATATATATATATATATATATATATATATATATGTGTGTGTGTGTGTGTGTGTGTGTGTGTATGTGTGTGTATTCAATATATTATGTGATTTGAAACATAAATTTAATTTTACTATTGCAAAACATACATACATATGTAATAGCTTCTATTCTACTAGTGTATATATTTTAACTTCTTTTAAACTAGAATTCAGTTATAGTTATAATAGTTATGTATTTGTTCCCATTTTTGGTCACATATCTTGTCTACATAGATATCCATTTTAATCCCCTGTGTACCGTGTACAGTGTACACTGTACAATGTACAGGGTGCATCATATATTCTTTACTTAATTTATTTCAAGATTGTATTCCAAATATGATATGGATATTTAATATATCCTAAATAATTATACTTTAAAAATATTCGCAGATTTCCTATTATAAGAATACTTTTTTCTATTATATAATAACTAAATTAAAACTTTAATTTCACAATACAAAGATAGATCATATGTGATTTATATTTATTTATACTCTTATACGTTTTATTCAAAGCGTCAATCATATGTTTTTAACAATATATGATATATATCTTTACACAATTATGCAAATAATTATAAATTAGTAGGAACACCACACAAATAAATAAAATTACCGCGACATATAAAACTCGTGAATACATTAATAAAACATATAAACCAATACTGTTAGAATATGAGTATTTAATTGATCGCTATTATATTATTTGTATAGTATGAATTATCATATGGATAAGGTCAACATTAATTAAGAGAATTGTGAATTATACTATTTATATTGATATATTATTATTAAGATAATTTAATTCTAGTTTACTATTATATAATGAACCCAAATCATAATCTAAATTAATGTTAAATAATTCCATAACTTTATTTCATTATTTGTTTGAATCTTGTTATTTTTTTCTGACAGAAATTTTAAAATCTTTAAAATTAATTAAAACAAGGTTGTCTCGATTAATTTAATGTTCGCTTTTCAATAATATAACATGCTGAGTAGATACAAAGTAATTTAAATAGTAGTATTTAACATGATTATTTATATGTGGAATAAATTATACAAACAACATAATTTACAAAATAAACAATTATTTAGTTTCAACAAGAACCAATATTTATAAAATTTAAGTATATGCAAAATTTATTATAAAAAATATCTATACACGAGAATGAAATAGATAAAATACAGATTTATTTATAAGAAACTTTTGGAGAATAAAACTGCAATTAAGATTAATAGAAATATTCAATGATTTATTTGGATACTCTATTTCCGTATCCAATGAAAGCAAATTGAAAATTGGTGTTATATAATAATTGATAAACAAACTAATGGATGACTGGATAGCAACTACAAACTTACAATGCATATAAATCGATCGGAATACATCTCCAATGACGTATACAAGATAGCAAAAACGCATTCAATTTGTGAATAACAAAATAAATGGAAAGTGAGTATTTTAATTAAGTAGAAAAAAATATGCAATGAATAATAGATAAATAAATCATGGATCATAAGTAAATATAAGATGTAAATAAATTAAAGCGTTTTATTCAAAGCGTCAATCATATGTTTTTAACAATATATGATGTATATCTTTACACAATTATGCAAATGATTATAAATTAGTAGGAACACCACACAAATAAAATAAATGGGATACTATTGAATATATTGCAAATGTCTTATGTAATATCGGCACAGTAATGTGCAGCCTACCATGAGATTTTATTTAAAGACGCTATCAAAGTCCTGAATTTGCAGCGACTGCTCACCGGCCGGAGATGAAAGGAAGGGGAGTCCGTGAGAGATGTTCAACCCGTTGCCCGTACTGCCGACGTCTCCTCTAATTGCTCTCGAATTCATCGGTTTCGGATTCGCTGAAATCCTCGCGATAGGCTCCGGAGTGTCGGTTGTGAGCCTTGAAGCGGTTGCGAGATATCAGCGGACCGCTCGACGATTTGCCAGCCTGCGATTGCCGAGAGATAGCCGGAGTCTTCGGCTCCACGATGATCTTCGGCTTGCTGAACACCTTACACAGAGGGTACACGTAGGCGATAGCTAGTTCGACGTTATCCACCGAAGGGGCTGCAATCGAGGACAATTTAATGTGAGGTTGGGTAAGGCATCGATATATTCAACGGAACGAGTATAAGAATGTAGATTACGTGAATTTCAATGCCATGGTAAGATGGCTACAATTCCATTAATGCTATTTATATTTAGGACATCGTAATTATATATAAATTAGCAGTACTATGAATTAACATTTCATATTTTAGTTACGTACGAATAAAATGAATTATATTTTAAAATAATATTTTGAAAAATGACAATCTAGAAATGCAATTAATAAAAACTGGCATCATAATTTAAATAAATTTATATTTAAAGAAAATATTATTTACATGTATAGAAAGTTATGCATTATTTTTTTTATTTGGTCAATATTTTATAAACTTTCTGTATTTGAGTTCAATGATTTCATTTGAGTTGAATGTATTTACTGCTATTGATCAATGTATAGAATTTATAGAATTTTTAATATGAATTCAAACATTTACATGGTATGAGATTAGATATATACATGCACATTAATTTACATGCACATTAATATTTAATTATTGAATCAATGAAAATTGTCTAACAAATAATTTCTCTAGTTTACATGAATTGACATAATTGATCAAATAAAAAATATCCATAAAAATATCCAATATATTTAATATATATAAAAATATAAATGAGAGTTCAAAAATTTATAATAGTTATTCTTATTTTGATATTATGCATGGAACTGTAGTTATAAAAACATATCATTATTAATTCATAATAAAAGAAGTTTTATCATATATAAACTATGTTATATTATAAATAAATAAAGCTATTGATTAGTTAGTTGTTATTATTAAATAGTAATATTATATTATAGATGAAATTTGATTATTATTTATAAAATCTATTGGTTACATTAAAAGAACATTAAAAGAAATGCATTTTGCATGATATAAGACATAGGTTATTAGAATGGTAGATTAAGACAATGCATGACTGACCAGTGACAGTGACGCTACCAGTTGAAAACAACTTCAGCGTAGCTTTAGGTTTTTTTATTCGAAACGTGCAGCCAGGGTGCAACTCAGGTTCATACCTATTTGGACAACGAATGAGAGTGTAATCGCAATGATTGGCCGGAGATGCAATAGATCTCCTCGGCAGCAAAGTTACATTATTTTATAAAGAATATTACTATCTAGTAAAGCAATATTGTAATTTAAAACAACAACTGAAAGCAAAGCTAATGGCATTATTATTAAATATGACAATTAAAGGATATAGTGGAAATTCGACTAAATCTATATTTTCTACAGAACAATAGAAATTGAAGATCTATAAATAGTGAACTATTACAATTGATGTAATTAAGAGTTACTATAGAAATTAATGAAATTGCATATTTTATATATTAAAATGGACGTTATAATTTTATATTAAATATAAAAATTAATAATTCATAATTAACAAAATTCTTCGAAAATAAAAATAAATTAATTAAATAACCAGATTTAGGAACTCACCTAAATAACATCCAATTTTATGATATTTTATATTAAAATTAAATATTAATTATTTTAGAAAGTGTGTCTTCAAATCTATATGATATTTAGTAACAATTTAATAATGTGAAGGAAAATAAACATTCATAGTATTCTATTTCGAATTTGAATTAAGTGGTAAATTATAAGCAAACAAACAAAAGCAAGTACAGAAAATATTGTAGGTGTGAACGAAAAGATGTTAAAAAGATTTAAGATAAAGATTTTACAACCTAAAACTATTTAAGATTTCATGTTCAGTTAATAATATGTTAATACAGGCAATTTCACCCAGATTCACAGAAAATGTTCTCCAACCATTTAATGCAAGACTATCATAGTCATTTTCAGTAAATATTACTGATTATATTCAATAGATTTGATATGCTCTATTTGCTATATATATATATATGTGAGATAGATAGTACTTGTATTGTAAATAATAATTTATAATAGTTTAAAAATTACATTAATGCGTTATATTAACTTACGATGATTCTGCCCTATACTCCATGGACAGGCGGCCAATGTGGATGCCAAATGGAAAAGAACAGGTGCCGAGAACATTCACCACATTGAAGTTGCTGAATCGAATGCGAAACTGGAGTTTCTGGAGGATACGTGCAATCTTGCGGGCAGATTTACGAGCCAAAGGTTCACTGTCGTGAAATATCTCAACTTAGTTTGTATACGAGTTTGTTAATTCAAGCTATTTAGCAACAATAGCTTATAAACCATTTGCGTCGAATCATTGTTTAGGCCGTTCTGAGTAATATTATAATAAGCTCCAATTTATAGAATTTGTTGACATTTTCAGATTATATAGAATAAGTGAAAAAGTTGATAAAATATGCATATAAATATATTAATATTAGTAAGTACATTTTTTTAAAATACAAAAAATACATGCAATTGTATAAATTCAAGATATTAATTAATATAAGTAAACAAGCCATATTAAATAAGATATCAATAGCATGCTTTATATAATATGAGAGAATATTAATATTATAATTTGTAATCAAAATTCAGTATACATTTTTTTCACTTCCGACATTTAACATATTCGAGTTATTCCAAGTTATTCCAAGTAATATATTTGAATTGCTCCTAGATATCAGATATTATTTAGATACAAATGTTAGGGCTTATTTATATTACCAACAAAATTACATTTCCCCATATAAAAAATGTTCTCACAAATAGTATGTATTTTATTAGCCTTCAACTACATGTTTTTTAAATACAATAAATCTTTAAATACAATATATCTTTAGATACAATAAATCTTGCTTAATTTCTTAAAATATATATATTTCATAATATATCTTTGTTAATATTCAATATAATAGATTGAAATTTTCATATGATATATATAATATATATAATATCAAAGATTTAGATTAATCACATATGATATTTTGGTTTTGCAAATTGATGGGTCGAATAACATGTAATTTTGTAAAATCATTTTTTAAATTTTAATAACTTTATTAATGAAATTCATTTTTTTGCTAATATAATTTATATATTTACTATAATACTATTATTATGCAACCCAATTTATTAAAATAATATTATTGTAATAATGAAAAATGGAATATTTTTAGATATAAAAATACTCTAAATACATATCCACAAACATGAATAAAAAAGTATTTGTTAGTTATAACTACTACAAATAACAATAATAGTAATGTTATTTTACATCAATGATATAAAAAATCATATTTTAAATATAGTTAGTTTCATTATATTTTCGAAAATATATTCAACATCTGCAATCAATATTTTTATGATATATTGAATATTAATGATTTTAATCGTAGTTAGGAATAGTTACAAACCAATATATGTTGACAAATTAGAAAGAGTACTATTATATTATATTTTAAAATATGATAATGAGGATTTTCTTTCAATTAGAGAAATCTAGGATTAGATTTTTTAATTTTTATATAGCAACAATTTAAAAAGAATAATTATTGTGGTATGAAATTTCAATGAAAAATGCCACAGAAATGATTGGTGTAACAATATCATATTCAAGATCATCGCAAAAGAGTAAGTTGTATTAGAATCCGCAGAGAATTGCAACTTGTCTCCATTAGAATCAATATCAACAATGGACAAATAAAGTTATAAGAAGAAATTAATGAAGTATCAAAAACTTTATAATCTATTAATCTGAAAATTTATAAAAAATCTAGTCAAAATTGTAGAAGATGAAATAATGAAATTAATAATTAAAAAAAAAAATAACTGGTTATCTCCAGAATCAAATTGTCGAGCATGTTATGGATAGTTATGGATAGTTTATACAATTATTGAAATATTTCAATGTTTCATATTATATTGCAATACAATCAATAATAACAGCAGATATTGTAAATTTAAACATAAAGTTGCTCAAGAGATTAGAGGTGAACATAGAAGAATTTTAGGAAAATAATATCACACATATTTGCCGTTAAAAAACGATTCTAAGAAAGTTAATGGGATACAGCATCAAAATAGAATGATATTACAAAATGTTGAAGTTATCTATTTAATGGATTAGCAAATATAAAGAAAAAATGTAATTAAAAATTTAAATGAAATAATAAAAAAATCAGCTGGACAATTTACATTCTTTAGCCAACATAGTGCATGTCCATTGCAAGTTATGGAGTGCATGTCCATTGCAAGTTATGGAGTGCATGTCCATTGCAAGTTATGGAGTGCATGTGTGTGTATGAATCTTATCTCAAAATATGTGACTTTTAACAAAAAGTACTAATTTTAAAATTTGATAATAAAAAAAGGAAGAAGATCTCATTGTTTGTAACAATGAAAATACGTTATTCAGTATGTTAAGAAATTGCAGTAAATACTCAGGAAAATTAATTATATGAATTTTTAAAAAGCCAACTTAAAGATGAATAAGGATAATAAATGAATAGAAACTTACTGATTGTTCAGAAAATTTAATGTCGGATTAGACAACGATGATTCTATACAAAAATATTCTAAACATTGACACTTAAATCAATCACAATATTAATAAATCACATTTATTTTTCAAATACAGTTATTTTGATGGATTTTTTTTTGAAAACTAATTTTTAAAATTATTATATTATAGTAAAGGAGCAGATAGTCAGTATAAAAATTACAAAAAGTGTAATAAATTTATATATTCATTTTAAAGACTTGGAATGGAAGCGGAGGGGAATTTCTTCGCTGCCTCCCATGGAAAAAGTGCATGACGGGAGTGGAGGTACCATAAAAAAATAACAAATATAAGATGACTGCAATCGTTAGTTTACCTATAATATTACCCATCGAACTGTACAACTTTGCTAAAAAAACATTAAAAAATAACAGCAATAAATAATAAGTTTAAAAAGTTTTCAAATTAGATAATCAATATGGTTTAACTTCTAAATTGTATTTAATTTGTAGTCATTATTGGTTTATACTGGAAAATATCACTTTTTATAATGAAGAGTTTCAACGGAAGAAAACAGCGGATCTATCAATATAAGCTCAACTCTACTTATATTAATTGATTAACTAAATTTTGGAATGTATTTGAATACATCTTATGAAGAAATTCAAAATGGTGGAATAATCTATGTTGGAATAATATATGGTGTAAACATAGATATTTTTGTACCTAGTCAATTAATCTTGATCAATGTTGAGAACATATTCAAAATATATTTAAAATATCAAAATTACATGATATTGTATCATCATGAATGTATAAATTGTATGAAATAAATATAAATATGAAAATAAATTACTTTAATAATATATTTTAGTAATAGTAATAGTTTTTAAATATAAATAATACAATTTTAAAAAGTTAGTAATATCACATTTTCTAAGGTAACATTTTTGATATCATAAAGTTAAATAACATTACTATTATTATAATTTCTTCTAGTAAATCGTTATATCAATTACATTTATATCTTGACAATAACCAATATTTAAAAAAATATTCAATTTTAAAGATAATTATTGCTGTTTAAATTAATTAATTAAGTTGTAAGGTAATTAAATATATATATATAATATTAGCAACAAAAATGGATTTTCATAAATCGTTTATAAATTTATTGAAATTTGAAAAAATAGAAGAAACGAATAATTACATTTTGTTTCGAAACCTAAATTTGTAATGACAAATAAAGTAATTGATTGATTAATCTGAATCTTTGATATAAATTAAAATATTTTATTGCCAATAAACAAACTCTAAAAATTGTATCAAAGTCACTGACGATAAGTAAGAAGATATTCTATAATTTAACGTTGCTTGGAATAATGTAAAATTCTTAATAATGAAACATGTATGTTTAATATAAAACAAATAAATGATTGGTACCAGAGAATGGAATGATTATTATATAAAATGCGTAAAATATCAATCAATTAAATATAATTTTAATTAAAAAAAATTATTCTTTTCATTATTATTACTAATATAAAAAATGAAATCACTTATTTATTAAAGTTTACAGATAAGATATTCCAGTGATGAAATAGTTTTGTAAAATCGTTTAATATTCCAGTGATGAAATAGTTTTGTAAAATCGTTTAATATACCAAGAAACCAGATGATGTAACTATTATACAATCGTATGTAATTATTTTATTTAAAAAATATAAGAATATATTTTTAACGCAAATCAAATATAGTTTTCGCTTTTATTATATAAAAACAAAATAACCTAGAATTCTTGGGGTGCCAAAAATAAAAAATAATATAAAAGAAATTATGAAATACAAATAAATGATATTACTTGGGATGGTTTGATGTATACAATATGAATATATTGATTAAGATAAAATAAACATAAAAATATAAACAATTGAAACTAATCAATGAAGCATGAATCTATATATGGTTATACATATATATATGGATATACATGGATATAATAATACATTCTTGGGGTAAATTATATTTTTATATAAATACTATTCATTGAATTTTTAATCTACACATATTTCGAATAGATGATTACAAAAATATTATTTAATAAATGATTTATATAAATAAAGAGAAAATGTTATTTTAATTATGTATTACATAATTATTTTTGGAAAGTAAATTTTCTACTATAAAATATATAGTGTTATAATGATCTCATATGATATCATATGAAAGGAATTTATACTACTATTACACACTCCATTCACCAGGATGTAGAAATGACTTATATTATAAACATTTTATATATTGACATTAATATATGTTATAAATAGTGAACATTAGTACATAAATAATGATACAATATACAGATAATAGTGCTATTTACCTCACAGATCCAGTTACAGTGATTTTTCCAGAAGACCAAATGCTAGCTGTAGCTGAAGGACTTCGTATTTTCATTGAAACCATCTAAATAGAATTTATTAATTATACATCATTGTATTGTAATACAGAAACTCAATATAAATAAGTATAAATAGTTGTATATAATTATCTAAATATTATTTATTTCACAAATTCACTTTAAATATAAGATTATCTCTAAAGTTAGTTTCAATAATAGTAATGTATTAGGAAAATATAAGATGAATATATTTGAATAGAATACTAGCATACAATTTTACCTTAGATCTAAAATATAGTAAAGAATTTTAATGTAACCCCGCAGTCTCTTTTATAAATCGCATTGAGGGCTTCCTGAGCTATTCTTTTCAAGTTTAAATGGCATCTAGTAGAGAAACAACATACAACGTTATTGATAACAATGTCAAGAGGTGGATCATCTAAATGAGGTATCTCTTCTTTGCTCGGTGTATCCACGATCGACTCTACGCTTGTTAGTTGTTGGTTTTGCGACATGTTGTATGTTATATTCGCAGTATTTACATTTTCCAATTCTACGATATTTTCTTTGGTCGTCTGATTGCTTAAAGTATATATTTCTGGATTTCGATGAACAATACTCTCGTAGTCTTGTTTAATAGTAACTCCGTTGATATCTACAATAATTGGAGTCAAGATGGGAGTTACCGTTGCTATGCTATCCACAATAGTTGCATCTTTCTCTATATGTTTTTCATTGATTATTTGTGGTAAAGATTGTACTATTTGAGTAGA
Organism: Osedax frankpressi; assembly: GCA_964035775.1. Taxonomy (NCBI): domain Eukaryota; kingdom Metazoa; phylum Annelida; class Polychaeta; order Sabellida; family Siboglinidae; genus Osedax; species Osedax frankpressi. The sequence continues at coordinate 24,537,952 of OZ038312.1, forward strand.
TGCGTTGGCCATAGTATTAGTGTAATATACTTTTTTAATAACAGGGCTTCGATCGAGATTTTGCAATGCCCATGCTTGGCTACTATGTGGTTCCATCGTCATTAAAGACGGTGGGAACTGACAAATCAATGATTTGTCTTGTATACTATACGCGGATTAAGTTAATAATTAGTGAATCCTAATATCTATATTAACAAGAATATAAAGACTATTGATATAGTATACCTATACAAATAGTATTAAGTATCTACTGTCCTAAAACTCCAAGTAACTGTAAATATTAATGGAATCAAAAGATAAAAACCCAACAAGCTAGTATATGAAAGGAACAGGTTTATTCTTTTGTCATTGATAAATAAATAGTATTTAGTATACAATTTATAGATATTGATAAACAAAAAACTTATTTTAAAATAAAGGAAATAATGATAACAATTGAAATACAAATTATAACTTAATACTTATTTTGATTCAAATACATAAGAATTTATTTTGCCATTTTAATATCTTTTTAGTTAACTATAAAATATATTATTTTTAAGATTAATTGTTAAATTTCAATTTACTACTATTAGATTTACTCCATACAAACCTACTGTCTTTGATATTAACTAGATGTCAAATAAATTTCATTTTAATATTAAGTTTTAATCATTTTAATAACATATATTATAACAAAATGTTAATACGTGTTTATTTTTTTATTTAATTATAAAAATAATAAAATATTATTTATTAAATATATTAAATAAACAATCAAATTCTAAGAATTTAAATTTCAACTTTATTAATTAAAATTTAAAAATATTATTTACATTGATATATGTTATATATATACTTAAGTCCCATTAAAACACCATTTAATACTAATGTATAGTACTATATTTTACGCATTAAATTAGCATAATTTATATAAAGTATATAATATAAATTATTTATTATAAATGTTATATAATAAAAAATATTGTAAAGTACATTGTATAATATATGTTTTCTAATGAATTTAATCAAATACGACGAACCAATTAATAAATAAATTTATTATTTGTTTCTATAAGATACTTTAATTAATCGTGATTTCAATAAACAATAAATTGTGTAAGTTAATATTCTATTAATTATATTATAGTATATTAATATATTATATTATTGAAAATTAATATATTATATATTATTTATCGTATGATAGCTATTTGTTTGAATATATGCAATATCATAATTTGCTAGTATTTTTGAATTTTTAATAGCCATTTTCTCTTTGGGTTCTGGTTCCATATATATGGACTGGGTAGATAATATATGAATATATATTAGAATAATATTCACTTTATATAATTTCATGAGATATTTAGAATCAAATATAATATCAAATTCTTACTGATTCTATTATAGTATAGCATAATACTCATTTAAAACTATTATTTAAATATCACATCATGTACTTAGTATATTATTCAGCTGTGGTCGTTTCACATATTTTATTAATCATCTATTCAATTGATTTACTGAATATACGTAAATAATATATAATATAAGATTATATTTAATTATTTTACTAATATCGGAAAATGAGTATTTCGAGAATATCAGTTAAAATATTCAATGAAATTTAAGTGAGACAGAAAAGAATTCATTTGTATTTGAATTGTAAAACCCTCATTATGTCAAGGCAAACTCAGTTCAGTCTCTTGGTAGTTAATAAATACTCCAGCCAAACCCACTGTCACTTCCTAACTACATTCCCTGTTACTTCCTAACTACATTCCCTGTTACTTCTTAGCTACATCACCTGTCACTTCTTAGCTACATCACCTGTCACTTCTTAACTACATCACCTGTCACTTACTAGCTACATCACCTGTCACTTCTTAACTACATCACTTGTCACTTCCTAGCTACATCACCTGTCACTTCCTAGCTACATCAAGACATACCCCTGTCACTTACAAGACACACCCCTGTCACTTACAAGACACACCCCTGTCACTTACAAGACACACCCCCTGTCATTTCCCCAATCAATATTGATCTCGGATTGATCTTAGATAAAATAATATTTCGTATGATCAATACGGTATGCAAACTATCTAATTGTTCGGCTCTATTGGACATTCCTCTTAGACACAACCCCTGACCATTTGTTTGACAATAACCATTTGGTAAGACTGGGAATATCTGCCATCTTTTGTCAAATTATATGATGTATTTGCATTTAAAAAACTGATGCCTTATGTATTTTAACATGTATTATATAACATTGTAGCTTATCGAAGTCATATTGTAATCGCAAGTAAATACTAAGGAGTTACTTATGTAAATAATCACTATTATATTTTGTAGTTGTATTAGTTAAATATACTCGATTAATTAAGCCGGAAATTCTACATCATATATCAGTGGTTTACCATAATGTTAATATAAATATACTTAAATGAGGATTTCTTTAGAAAATCATTTTGTTGATACATTTCAGATATGAATGTGTATATAATTTTTAAAATTAATACGCTATATTCTATATATAGTTTATTATGAAATTCATAGAGATTCATGACTTTTGCTTCTGCATAGCCATATGATAGCAAATACCCTCAATGGTAAATAAATTTTTAAAGTATTTTAATATAATACATATACCTGATTATTAGCTTTGATAGTATATTTATAATATTATTTTGAATTCCTGGTTATTCCTTGTCTTTCTTTATTATATACACACAGAAATATCAAAAATATATATATATGTATGTATATATAAATATTTTTAATAACGATTACTTTATAATGAACTAAATAGTTACTTATAAATTTTTAAAAATACAAAAATATTTTTAAAATACAAAAAAATATTTTAAAATCTGTTCTAAATATTGCTACAATGAATGAATTAATGATATCAAATAACTTATTTTACAGCATTATTTACTTTCTACCACAATTCATAATGCTCGTTAATTTATACATTGTGAACTTTATATATATTTACATCTGATAAATTAGCCATGCATATTTGAATGGATTACATTGACAGACATCCATCACCAGTATCACAATAATTCAGTTATTCACCGATATGAAGTTGAACTTTCAGAACTAATACAGATAAAAGAATATTTCCCGTTTGTTTGACAAACTGTTCGAATATCTAATAGAATATGTTTTTTATATCAACAGTATATATATTAATGACTCCCCGTGTGTGATGACCTCGTATGCGTGATAGGGTTTAGGTTTGTGCCCCCTGTACTGCCGTTCATTTGCGACGTTCACATCATAATCACACGCAGATGCTTCGACGGCTCGCCGCCAGGTGTGCTGTTACGTCACGTCAGCTCAATTCTCCACTAATCGCAGCTTCTAGGGTTAGCACTAGCTCTTCACACTCGCAGATAATTATCATACGGATTTGACAACTTTAACAACTACCCTAACTAATTCCACCATTGATACTATAATTAGTGGTTTAAATCTAGGCCTTTTGAACATTGTATATATCAAAATTGAGCAATTGTATCATATTTGTCTTTTTATAAAAAGTGTCTTTCATTTAAAATTATAAATTAATATTGCATAATATTGCATAATATTGAATAATAAACTATTCAAAATTATCTACATATAATTTAATACCACTATAAATAATTTGATAAGTATTTAGTATATGCAGTTCACACTAATTATCTGTAAATTTCTATATCACTCTACTTTTCTCTGATATTGTATCTTCAAGGTACTAATAGTTGTAGTAAGATCTCCCATTTCTTACAAAGATCTCCCATTTCTTACAAAGATCTCCCATTTCCACTACTTTAGCCTTATTCTCAATTCTCAACTCAAACTTCTCTAACTCTGCGCTCGGTCACCACTATTCTGCCCTCTCACCCCCTACCATCATTACGCCTCTCCCCCTACCGTAACTCCATAACCCCTTATCAAGCCATATCTACTACTGCCACGCTCCACCACCTCCTGGCCACGCCCCGCCCACAGTCTACTGTTATCGTCAGTGTCAAGGAGGAGTTTGTGCGCAATAAAAAAGAAGAGAAACTGCCACCGGAGCGCCACCTACAATATTACGTAATCGAGGGTCACCGCGATCTCGCCCGACGATCAGATATCGACGTAATCCTGCAGCACAACATCGAAGGTCACCAGGGGTCGCGTGGAGTCAACTGCATTGGCCGGCGCGTTGGAAGTTGAGTTATTGGATGACCACGGAGTGTTGCTGAGTGGTCTGAATTGACCCCGTAGCACTACGATAGGGTTTAGAGGTCTCTATCAAAAAAAAACTCAAGTAGTTTCCTGTGGTGTGTAGTGTTTAGCAAGATAATGGGTTTGGGGTGAATTCCCTACAGAAGTTTATCGATGATGTGAAGTGTGTTGTGGTTTAGAGGTCAGACTGGACAAGAGAATTAATTACCCAACTTTTACACCAACCTACCCCTAAACTTTACACTATACCCAAACCCACATTCACTGTACCCTTACTCTATCCTATGCACTGACCCTACTTCATACCACTAACCTCATCTTACATTCACCACTATTACTACTTTACCACTACGACTGCATCCGCAATACCTAAACCTCAACCTCAGCTCAACTTTACACCCAATCATATATTGCACCCTACCCTATGCCTTCCTAACCCTACACCTATCCTACCCTACGCCTCCCCAACCCTACACTTCCCTAAACCTACACCTCTCCAAACCTACACCTTCCCAACCCTATACCTCCCCAACCCTACACCTCCCCAACTCTACGGCTCCCCAACCCTACATCTCCCCAACCCTACATTTCCCCAACCCTACACCTCACTAACCCTACACCTCTCCAACCCTACACCTCCCCAACCCTACGCCTCCCTAAACCTACACCTCCCCAACCTTATGCCCCCAATCCTACATCTCCTCAACTCTACATCTCCCCAACCCTATACCTCCCCAACCCTACACCTCCCCAACCCTACACTTCCCTAAACCTACACTTCTCCAAACCTACACCTCCCCAACCCTACACCTCCCTAACCCTACACCTCTCCAACCCTACATCTCCCCAACCCTACGCCTCCCTAACCCTACACCTCTCCAACCCTACATCTCCCAAACCCTACGCCTCCCTAACCCTACGCCTCCCCAACCCTACGCCTCTCTAACCCTACACCTCTCTAACCTTACACTTCCCCAACCTTACGCACCCATACCTCCCTATCCCTTAGGTGTTGGCCGCAAGTATGAAGTAGTCACTGTTTCGAGAAGTCTCGCTCGTAACAAACTTCTGTTATCGGGTGCTGCAATCTACGCATCTCCCCAGAACTTACAACGTAATCTCGCCAATGCCCAGGTATTGGTAACCGTAACTACAACTGGGTACTGGTGGCAATTCCCTGGTACCCGATATCACCATTAATAAACCTCACTAACTCACCCTCTCACTACCTCACCCACTCACTACCTCACCTTCTCACCCACTCATTACCTAACCACCTCACCAGCTCACCATCTCACTACCTCACCTTCTCACCATCTTACCACTTAACCACCTCACCACCATACAAACTCACTACCTGACCTTCTCACCATCTTACCACCTGACCTTCTCACTAGCTCACCATCTCACTACCTGACCTTCTCACTAACTCACCAACTCACTACCTGACCTTCTCACTAACTCATTACCTAACCATCTCACTACCTGACCTCACTAACTCACCTTCTCACTAACTCACTAACTCACTACCTAACCTTCTCACTAACTCATTACCTAACCACCTCACCATCTCACTACCTGACCTTCTCACTAACTTACCAACTCACCACCTCACCTTCTCACCCTCTCACCACCTGACCTTCTCACCACCTCACCTTCTCACTAACTCACCAACTCACTACCTGACCTTCTCACTAACTCATTACCTAACCATCTCACCAGCTCACCATCTCACTACCTGACCTTCTCACTAACTCACCAACTCACTACCTGACCTTCTCACTAACTCATTACCTAACCATCTCACCAGCTTACCATCTCACTACCTGACCTCACTAACTCACCTTCTCACTAACTCACTAACTCACTACCTAACCTTCTCACTAACTCATTACCTAACCACCTCACCATCTCACTACCTGACCTTCTCACTAACTTACCAACTCACCACCTCACCTTCTCACCACCTCACCCTCTCACCACCTGACCTTCTCACCACCTCACCTTCTCACTACCTGACCTTCTCACTAACTCATTACCTAACCACCTCACCAGCTCACCATCTCACTACCTGACCTTCTCACTAACTCACCAACTCACTACCTGACCTTCTCACTAACTCATTACCTAACCATCTCACCAGCTCACCATCTCACTACCTGACCTTCTCACTAACTCACCAACTCACTACCTGACCTTCTCACTAACTCATTACCTAACCATCTCACCAGCTCACCATCTCACTACCTGACCTTCTCACTAACTCACCAACTCACTACCTGACCTTCTCACTAACTCATTACCTAACCATCTCACCAGCTTACCATCTCACTACCTGACCTCACTAACTCACATTCTCACTAACTCACTAACTCACTACCTAACCTTCTCACTAACTCATTACCTAACCACCTCACCATCTCACTACCTGACCTTCTCACTAACTTACCAACTCACCACCTCACCATCTCACCACCTCACTCTCTCACCACCTCACTCTCTCACCACCTGACCTTCTCACCACCTCACCTTCTCACTGCCTGACCTTCTCACTAACTCATTACCTAACCACCTCACCAGCTCACCATCTCACTACCTGACCTTCTCACTAACTCACCAACTCACTACCTGACCTTCTCACTAACTCATTACCTAACCATCTCACCAGCTTACCATCTCACTACCTGACCTCACTAACTCACCTTCTCTCTATCTCACCTTCTCACTAACTCACCAACTCACTAACTCACCAACTCACTAAATCACCAACTCACTAACTCACCAACTCACTACCTGACCTTCTCACTAACTCATTACCTAACCACCTCACCAGCTCACCATCTCACTACCTCACCTTCTCACCATCTTACCACTTAACCACCTCACCACCATACAAACTCACTACCTGACCTTCTCACCATCTTACCACCTAACCTTCTCACTAACTCATTACCTAACCACCTCACCATCTCACTACCTGACCTTCTCACTAACTCACCAACTCACTACCTGACCTTCTCACTAACTCATTACCTAACCATCTCACTACCTGACCTCACTAACTCACCTTCTCACTAACTCACTACCTAACCTTCTCACTAACTCATTACCTAACCACCTCACCATCTCACTACCTGACCTTCTCACTAACTTACCAACTCACCACCTCACCTTCTCACCACCTCACCTTCTCACCACCTCACCTTCTCACCACCTCACCTTCTCACTACCTGACCTTCTCACTAACTCATTACCTAACCACCTCACCAGCTCACCATCTCACTACCTGACCTTCTCACTAACTCACCAACTCACTACCTGACCTTCTCACTAACTCATTACCTAACCATCTCACCAGCTCACCATCTCACTACCTGACCTTCTCACTAACTCACCAACTCACTACCTGACCTTCTCACTAACTCATTACCTAACCACCTCACCATCTCACTACCTGACCTTCTCACTAACTCACCAACTCACTACCTGACCTTCTCACTAACTCATTACCTAACCATCTCACCAGCTCACCATCTCACTACCTGACCTTCTCACTAACTCACCAACTCACTACCTGACCTTCTCACTAACTCATTACCTAACCATTTCACCAGCTTACCATCTCACTACCTGACCTCACTAACTCACCTTCTCACTAACTCACTACCTAACCTTCTCACTAACTCATTACCTAACCACCTCACCATCTCACTACCTGACCTTCTCACTAACTTACCAACTCACCACCTCACCTTCTCACCACCTCACCCTCTCATCACCTGACCTTCTCACCACCTCACCTTCTCACTACCTGACCTTCTCACTAACTCATTACCTAACCACCTCACCAGCTCACCATCTCACTACCTGACCTTCTCACTAACTCACCAACTCACTACCTGACCTTCTCACTAACTCATTACCTAACCATCTCACCAGCTTACCATCTCACTACCTGACCTCACTAACTCACCTTCTCACTAACTCACTAACTCACTACCTAACCTTCTCACTAACTCATTACCTAACCACCTCACCATCTCACTACCTGACCTTCTCACTAACTTATCAAATCACCACCTCACCTTCTCACCACCTCACCCTCTCACCACCTCACCTTCTCACTACCTGACCTTCTCACTAACTCATTACCTAACCATCTCACCAGCTCACCATCTCACTACCTGACCTCACTAACTCACCTTCTTTCTATCTCACCTTCTCACTAACTCACCAACTCACTAACTCACTAACTCACCAACTCACTAACTCACCAACTCACTACCTGACCTTCTCACTAACTCATTACCTAACCACCTCACCAGCTCGCCATCTCACTACCTGACCTTCTCACTAACTCACCAACTCACTACCTGATCTCTCACTAACTCATTACCTAACCATCTCACCACCTCATCCTTTCACCACCTCACTACCTCACCTTTTTACCACCTCACCTTTTTACCACCTCACCATTTCACTAACTGACCTTCTCACTAACTCACCAACTCACTACCTCACCTTCTCACTAACTAATTACCTAACCATCTCACCACCTCACCTTCTAACTAACTCACCAACTCACTACCTCACCTTCTCACTAACTCATTAACTAACCACCTCACCAGCTCACCATCTCACTACCTGACCTCACTAACTCACCTTCTCACTAACCTACCAACTCACTACCTCACCTTCTCACTAACTCACCATCTCACTACCTGACCTCGCTAACTCACCTTCTCACTAAATCACCAACTCACTACCTGACCTTCTCACTAACTCATTACCTAACCATCTCACTACCTGACCTTCTCACTAACTCACCAACTCACTACCTCACCTTCTCACTAACTCATTACCTAACCACGTCACCACCTCACCCTGTCCACAGGAAATCTCCGCTCCACAACAATCTGTGAATGCCCAGCGTGTAAGTATATTATTGTAAGTATTCTAGTTCAGTAAATAAAGTAACCCACATGTCTCACTGTATGGTGAATGTGCAGTTTTATATTAGACCAATATAGATTCACTCGTTTGGGTGTTAGCAAACATTTTTATTCAACACTAACCACCTTATAACCTTTTTACAACCTCACACAGTGCTATTGACCCCTTAAACTCCTTTACACCCTACCATAAAGCAAATAACCTCTTTATTTCTTCTCACACGTATACCATCCCCTTTATACACCTCCCAGCTGCTATGCCTACTTTACACCCTCTCACACTTATAACATACCCTTTACACTCATGTTACATCGTTATAGCCTTTTATACCGCTACCACCCTTTTACACTGTCTCATACTCCTAATACCCTCTTAACACGTTACCCTCCTCTAAGACCCACTTTGAACCAATCGACAGTCTCTGCGCCAATTAAAGGCGATGACCTTGAGAATCTACATGAACGAGAACTGCGATTGGAGATTAACTGCTGCTCATGTACGCATTGCCTTCAGGAAACAGGTTTTCTGAAGGCAGTCCATGTGCTATAAGTGCAATTATAATGGGCTCGATCTAATATCATGTTTTACATGCCTATAGAATAATATACTCTACTAGTTTATAGAATAATATACTCTACTAGTTTATAGAATAATATACTCTACTAGTTTATAGAATAATATACTATACTAGTTTATAGGATAATATACTATACTAGTTTATAGAATAATATACTCTACTAGTTTATAGAATAATATACTCTACTAGTTTATAGAATAATATATTATACTAGTTTATAGAATAATATACTTTACTAGTTTATAGAATAATATACTCTACTAGTTTATAGAATAATATACTATACTAGTTTATAGAATAATATACTCTACTAGTTTATAGAATAATATACTCTACTAGTTTATAGAATAATATACTATACTAGTTTATAGAATAATAGACTATACTAGTTTATAGAATAATATACTCTAATAGTTTATAGAATAATATACTATACTAGTTTATAGAATAATATACTATACTAGTTTATAGAATAATATACTCTACTAGTTTATAGAATAATATACTATACTAGTTTATAGAATAATATACTCTACTAGTTTACAGAATAATATACTCTAATAGTTTATAGAATAATATATTATACTAGTTTATAGAATAATATACTCTAATAGTTTTATATAACAACTCTTGATATTCACGCTATGTCCCATAAACAATAGATTTGTATAACGAGTACATGCAGTACATTGAGTAGATGCATAGTAACTCGTCATTGAAATAATTAACTTAATTCATTTCATGGTGACAGGGTGTCGTTGTTCCTGAAACCACTATTGAATTGCTGTCCGATGACATTTGCCAGTACGGACGAATTGAATTTAACGTAACGGTTAGTTTTTGACTTTCATTATAACATCTCCTTTAATTCTTTCAAGTGGTGCCATACAAATTGATATGGATTGTAATTGATTTAGGTACATTTTGTTTTTCCTTTTGATATATTTTATTTATAATAATAAAATGCATTTTGTGTTTATAGTTAAACTTTTTGAAATACTCTTATTCTTTCACATTTGATTTTGTTTATATTGCAGGTGAATAAATTAACAAAAGTGAAAGTGAATGCAGATATTTATCCATTCAATATTGATCATTCTGTTTCTCTCCCCACTGCAAGTGTTTTTGCTAAACACAAAATTCCCATTGGAACCATTCTTGATTAGTTTGCAATAAATTGTTTGTTATAATTTAGTTTCATTATTTGTTCATATAAAAAGAAAATAATATATAGTTTAAATGTAATAACTTTATTAATAATATAAATTATCAAATAATTTTCTATATCTAACAATATTATGAAAATATTTATTATAATTTATATATGAAAAAAACGAAATTAACCAATATTGATCTTGATTGTAAGTAATTTCATATTCATCATACACTTTTTAATAGAGAATTTAATTATTTAACTTATAATATTAAATCCATTATAAATATACATATATACAATAAATACTTTATAATACATATATACAATAATTACTTTATAATTAATATATATGTAAATAAAAACCAAAACTACTCCCATGCATAATAATTCTGTGACCTAATAAATGAATTGTGCAAAACTATTACATCATCCTATTTGTTAAACTACCCATTGCTTTACACATAATAGTAAATGTATTATATTTATGTAATCAACTTTTTTTGAAGTTCACGGATTTAAACTACTGCTCCCTTAGATGTTACTTATTATACGTTAACATATTACTTAATAATTTACTTTTAACTCATTCACTAGATAGTCATAGTCATTGGAAAGTAACTCGAGTATTAACTTTTATTTATTACATCGAAGTAATTTTTTTTATTTTCTCAATTACATTTAATATTTAATATGAATATTAATATAAATTCAACTCGAGTCATGTCATGTTTGAATGTGCTAAAATGACATTTCATTCGATAACAATAATAAATTAATATATGTCTAAAGCACGTATAAAATACGATTGCCCGCTGGCAAGATACTGTGAAGCGATAACATTAAATATAATGAGACGTAAATAGTACAAATCTTACCTAGCAATATAAATCTGCATAAGTCGTATAAAAGAAGATAGGAAAAACGTGTGCATGTAAAACTGCAAGTCTACTGACCTACTGACCTACTTCTTAAAGTGCTCATCGGAGAACATGTCGACACCGGGTGTAGTTAAACCAGCTTCAGCTTTCACAATGTCCTCTTTAATGGCTACAATTAGCTCATCTGCATAAATGAACTCTCATTAGCCAATCAAATTCGAATGCACGATGTTTTTAAATTTAACACCAAAAATGTTTAAAAATCTTAAACATTAGCTTGTAATATACTATAATATAGCACATAGTCTATACTTAGTGTATTCTGTGTCAAAGTGAATTTGATCACTATTACTATGTGACCATATTGGAATATCCTATGGTTGCTTCGATTTCAATTAAAATACAATTTTAAATTCTTCTACATTAGTCAAAATATCATACAAATTATTATTTAGTTTCCATGAATTAATGAGAAAATCAGAATTGATTTAGAGTTATAACAAAATTATGTAATACAGAACTACAATGAATCAATAAAGATATATATATACATATATATATATATATATATACATATATATATATATATATGTATATATACATATATATATATATATATATAACTAATTTACATCATATGATCTCATTTAATATACTAAACTATATAAATAGCAAAGCATAACACGAAACAATCATATACATGAATATGTAATTTATCAACTAAACAATCTTATTTGAAAGTAACCAATAAAAACAATCCAGTTTAACTAACCTAAACCCTTAAAGGTGATCTCGGGTCTTAGGTAGTTTGTAACGCAAATTTTCAGGTTCTTGCCGTAAAATGGTTTGTCAAACTTATGAAGGATATGGGTTTCCTGTACAATTGGAGAGTAAAGGTGTTAGGGGGTGTGAAAGGTGTTGGAGGTGTAGGAAGTGTTAAAGAATGTAGGGGTATAGGAGATGTTAGAGAATATAGGGGTGTAGGAAGTGTTAAAGAATGTAGGGGTATAGGAGATGTTAGAGAATATAGGGGTGTAGGAAGTGTTAAAGAATGTAGGGGTATAGGAGATGTTAGAGAATATAGGGGTGTAGGAAGTATTAAAAAATGTAGGGGTATATGAGGTGTTAGAGAATATAGGGGTGTAGGAAGTGTTAAAGAATGTAGGGGTGTAGGAGGTGTTGGAGAATATAGGGGTGTAGGAAGTGTTCAAGAATGTAGGGGTGTAGGTGTTAGAGAATATAGGGGTATAGGAAGTGTTAAAGAATGTAGGGGTGTAGGAGGTGTTGGAGAATATAGGGGTGTAGGAAGTGTTAAAGAATGTAGGGGTATAGGTGTTAGAGAATATAGGGGTATAGGAAGTGTTAAAGAATGTAGGGGTATAGGAGGTGTTAGAGAATATAGGGGTATAGGAAGTGTTAAAGAATGTAGGGGTATAGTAGGTGTTAGAGAATATAGGGGTATAGGAAGTGTTAAAGAATGTAGGGGTATAGGAGATGTTAGAGAATATAGGGGTGTAGGAAGTGTTAAAGAATGTAGGGGTATATGAGGTGTTAGAGAATATAGGGGTGTAGGAAGTGTTAAAGAATATAGGGGTATAGAAAGTGTTAAAGAATGTAAGGGTATAGGAGGTGTTAGAGAATATAGGGGTGTAGGAAGTGTTAAAGAATGTAGGGGTATAGGTGTTAGAGAATATAGGGGTATAGAAAGTGTTAAAGAATGTAGGGGTATAGGAGATGTTAGAGAATATAGGGGTGTAGGAAGTGTTAAAGAATGTAGGGGTATAGGAGATGTTAGAGGTATTTCAGACTAAATTCATTCTAATTATTATCTGTTGTAGTCATTACTGCCTACAAAAATAATACATTTTATATAACAAATCAAAAGTTTAATATATAACTGAATATATTTAATATTATATGTTATTATATGTTATATATATTATATGTTAGACGAATTTTTAGTATTACAAATCTTATAATATATTTATTATAAGATAATTATGTAATCAATATATTAACATACTATATTTTTATATATATATATATGTATATTATATATATATATATATATATATATATATATATATATATATGTATATTATATATATATATATATCTCAATTTACATCAATATATGAACTTACTCATTCAATAAAAACAAATTTTAACAAATTCTAACCAAATTATTAGTATACAATAAATATGAATTGTATACATATTATACATATACTTATATATACAAATACTTCATAGAAACATGTATACCATTATATACAATGCAGTGAGTATATATAGTAAACAGAGTGCTAGCACAGAGGAAACCATTCAGATCATTTTATTTGTATTTGTTATATAATAAAAGTGAAAATATATAAATAATCTGGTTTTTGGGCAATTATAACTTGCTTATAACAATAGTATCACTGGTTATAATATAACATATCAAAATTATATAAATTAATGAATAATGAAAGGAGATATATTTATTATATAAAATAGAAAATATTAAATAAAATCTGCACATAATAATATAAAAAATATACATTTTTAATATTCCCAAGAATCCATATGATGTAATTATTATACAATCTTATATATTTATTTGAAATAAAGAATAGACATTAATATATTTCTAATGTAATTCAAATATGTTTTCACTTTTATTATATAACAAAAAAACTAAAATAACCTACTATAATTTCCTGGATTATAGCACAATATTAAATGAAATGATCTATATGGGTTCAATACAGGTTCGGAAAATATTGATATGGAATTTGATATTTATGTACAATTAGATACTATAAACTACTATGATTACTATTAACTATACACTATAATAACTATATATCAACATCAGTTCGCTAAGAGATCAAACTAATTGTTGGAACTACGTTAATATGTAATGTTAAATACTTAAAATGTATTTATAAATATTAAATATATATTTACATGCGTAATAATACCGCAAATAAATAAATGCAATTAGAATCTAAATCCAGGAGTATGTACGTTGAAAATAATAATGAAAACCGTAAAAAGAATATTAAAAAAACTTTGGAATGGGCTACAATTGCAATGTTGATTGATAGGGGGCGACTCCGGTACTATGGGTTTGGGTTTGACACTCATCAAGGCCATGGTGGAGTCGGAAAAAAACAAAATCCTACTTATACATACAAACTATTTATAGCGCAGCAGCGTTGATTATGATAATAATGCCGGATTGGATCTCGGATCAGCTTGAAACGACCCTGGAGACTAAAGTAGACACTATTTGTAGTGTATGATGATTGAATTGATTAGAGGTGGCACTCTTAGCTGGCAGAATATGAAAAGCAGATCCTACGATTATTATAGACTATAATAAACAATAAGGTGATATATAACCTCAAATCTAGTGAATTATTTATTATCTAGAGAACCTGTATCTATTTTTGACTTCAGTCATAAAATGAATGTATATTTGACCAAAGTACAAAAATAACATTCATTTGATTTTAGTTTGAACTGTAATCATTTATGCCAAACTATAAAAATATACACTTCATTTAATTTGAAATTATCTAATTTAAAAATATGTTACTTAACACATATTGAACTCCGACCCTCGATGACTTAATTGTGAGTCTACAACGGTATGAAATTACGTAGAGATGACACACTTCCCGAGATCACCTCCGCAAATCTTATCCTGTACATAAACTAACCATGACACGCTTCGTATTGTTGTAAGTAGGGTTATATCCGACGCTCATCACCATCTTCATCGGGTTCGTGTGGTCCTCCAGTAGGGCCCACCCGTAGTACACACCCAACTGAAACTCAGCGGGTAGGTTCTCGACAACCTCTTCTTTGAAGTTGGCTATAGGGGTATTAGAAATATAGGGTGGGGAGATGAGGTGGGGTATGCGGAGTTATGATGTGTGTTCAGGTATAATATGCGGGGTTATGTGGAGGCGATATGCAATATACGGTGTTATGTAGGTTGAGGTGAGGATTAATTAGTGGGGAGTGGGGAGTGGGGGTGTGTGGCAGTGTAGTGGCGAGAGGGTGTGGGGGGTATGAGGTGAATGGGGAGTTTTTTGACTAATTAAATAATAAATAGATTCGACAATAATGAATTTTGATATATAAATATATTTATACAAGTTATTACATATATTGTACAATGACACTGTAAAGCTTAGATAAAAAACAACAATAAATACTTCAAGGACATAATAAATGAATAATATTAATCTAACATTAGCTATTCATATAGCCTTGAGAATATATATACATATACATATATATACATATATACATATATATATATATATATATATATATATATATATATATACATATATATATATATATACATACATATATATATAAGTGTTCTAATCAGAAAATTAACATAGCAAAGTTATGATATTATGCAGATACTATTGGTCATATTTGATTTTAATTAAATGTATCATATTGTATACTGTATACTGTATATTGTATATTGTATATTGTATATTGTATACTGTATATTGCATACTGTATATTGTATACTGTATATTGTATACTGTATATTGTATACTGTATATTGTATACTGTATATTGTATATTGTATATTGTATACTGTATATTGCATACTGTATATTGTATACTGTATATTGTATACTGTATATTGTATACTGTATATTGTATACTGTATATTGTATACTGTATATTGTATACTGTATATTGTATACTGTATATTGTATACTGTATATTGTATACTGTATATTGTATACTGTATATTGTATACTGTATATCGTATACTGTATATCGTATACTGTATATCGTATACTGTATATCGTATACTGTATATCGTATACTGTATATCGTATACTGTATATCGTATACTGTATATCGTATACTGTATATCGTATACTGTATATCGTATACTGTATATCGTATACTGTATATCGTATACTGTATATCGTATACTGTATATCGTATACTGTATATCGTATACTGTATATCGTATACTGTATATCGTATACTGTATATCGTATACTGTATATCGTATACTGTATATCGTATACTGTATATCGTATACTGTATATCGTATACTGTATATCGTATACTGTATATCGTATACTGTATATCGTATACTGTATATCGTATACTGTATATCGTATACTGTATATCGTATACTGTATATCGTATACTGTATATCGTATACTGTATATCGTATACTGTATATCGTATACTGTATATCGTATACTGTATATCGTATACTGTATATCGTATACTGTATATCGTATACTGTATATCGTATATTGTATACTGTATATTGTATACTGTATATTGTATACTGTATATCGTATACTGTATATCGTATACTGTATATCGTATACTGTATATCGTATACTGTATATCGTATACTGTATATCGTATACTGTATATCGTATACTGTATATCGTATACTGTATATCGTATACTGTATATCGTATACTGTATATCGTATACTGTATATCGTATACTGTATATCGTATACTGTATATCGTATACTGTATATCGTATACTGTATATCGTATACTGTATATCGTATACTGTATATCGTATACTGTATATCGTATACTGTATATCGTATATTGTATACTGTATATTGTATACTGTATATTGTATACTGTATATTGTATACTGTATATTGTATACTGTATATTGTATACTGTATATTGTATACTGTATATTGTATACTGTATATTGTATACTGTATATTGTATACTGTATATTGTATACTGTATATTGTATATTGTATACTGTATATTGTATACTGTATATTGTATACTGTATACTGTATACTGTATATTGTATACTGTATATTGTATACTGTATATTGTATACTGTATATTGTATACTGTATATTGTATACTGTATATTGTATACTGTATATTGTATACTGTATATTGTATACTGTATATTGTATATATTGAAATAATTTAAACTTCATGCAGAGCTTTATATACAAGATTATACTAATGAATTAAAACATACCTATGATATGACTAGATTTTATGTATATTAATTAATATATATATTAAATATACAATATTATAAATATTAAATTGAGTTTTATTAGATTACCCTGCAATGTATGGGATGACGGTATGCAACTCAAGAAACCGGATGATGTAACTATTATATGATCTTATATAATTATTTTATATAAAAAATAAACATAATATATTTTTAATGCAAATAAAATATATTTTCTCTTTTATTATGTACTAAATACTAAAATGACCTGAATGGTCTCCTGGGAATAGTTTATTTGTGTTATAATTAAAGTTAAAATATATTTTATTTGTATTTGCATTTAAATTTCTTATACATCTTTTAGCATATTTGGTTTTGGCTATTTAGATTTGATTATCAGTGTTCTGTTTATTTAGTGTTTACATAATCTTATAATATATAACTGATAAATATAAAAATAATTATAATATTTTTTGATGATTGACTAAAAAAAATTCTTATAATATTTTTTTTTACTTAAACTTCCCCAAAATTTTTATTTCCCTATTATTTTATAACTAAAATGTATATTTAATATAAAATAAATAAAAAAGTAGGTAAATACTTTTATACTTAACAATATTTTGTTACTGAATAATATAAACATTATATAAATGCAAAAATATTTGTTTTAAAAATAATATTTTCAAGGAAATTTGAATGTTATAAATAGTTCAGCTACTAATATTTACTTGTGAAGAATATTTCTGTTAGCTTGTGAACTCAATAAGAGGAAATAGTTCTAGGTTTCATGTTTCTTCATTAAATTCGAGCAAAACATATAATTAATCGTTAACAATATTTCTACTGCAAATCGATACCAATTAAGTTCTATATTTCATTTAAATTTTGTTGTTAGAAGGCAGATTTGATTCCCAAAACTTTATATCTAGCATATAGGCTATTCATTTTAGTACAACTTAATTTACGTTTTATATGTACATAAATATTCTCGCAGACTATCAATATATTGTGTAAATTTGATTTTGCAAACAATCATTTGATATGTTTAGAAATTATAAATATAAACATATAGTCACTACTAATAATTCTCTAGTATAATAGTGGATTATACGGTTCCTGATCATCAAAATGATAGTCAAATTAAAGGTTTCCTACAATATATGGAGGCGTCAAATTTGTATATAAATTTATTTGTATTCTATTATTATTATTAATGCATTTTTAGTTATTAAAATAATAATTATTTTAAATTTTTTAATCAATTAATAATAACATTAATATTATTTATATATTTACATAAATGTATTTAAATAAATATTATATTATATCAGTCAAGGAGATACCAAACTCAGATTATTATTATTTTTTATTATTCATTTTTTATTGTTTATAAATGGTAGCTTAATTACTTCGATACAAACGTTCTTATAACTCACAAGAATTCAGTGGAATTATTATAATAATCTTTGAATAAATAAATGTTATACTTTAATCTAATTACAATATAACTAATGGTATATATTCTTTAAAAAAAGCATTTCTCAAATTACTTTTAAATTTTCTAACACATCCAAGTACCATTTAGGTACACGCATATTAGAATGTAGTCTTATTTAAATGATTTAATTTATTTTTAAATGCATTTTGAAAATAGAAACTATAAATTTAAATTGAAATCAGCTTAAATATATTTGGAATATAGAAATCTATATGGCTTAAACTTATAAAAAGTATTTACATGTAATTACAGCATCCTTTAGCTTAAACGCTAAAGGATGCCGTACAATACTGAACTTGTGCCCAAATGAATACATAAATAAACACAACTATTGCTGATAAGTTTAAATCACTGAACCCTGTTAAGAATTTCTATTGATAGTGTTTAAATGTATTTATTAAATATTGTTGGTTAAATAAATACTGTGATTCATACATTATCAAACCTCCTTTATGTGTGCATTATGTTGTAGTATGCACTTTATATTAATAGATATCAATATATATAGTACTATATACTAATATATATACTATAGTATATAGATTGTATATAACTATGGTTATTATGAAATAAATATTTTAGATAACAAAATTACAACTTATACAATTACATTATTGTACTCATTTATAAACACTTGTCATTATAATATAGTAAACTTAAGTATAATATATTAAAATTGTATATATATATTATAGTATCTTACTATATATAATATAGGGGAAAAAATGTAGTAATGGTGTGTTATTATTTATATCCATTTCTAGTCTCTTTATAATTTTTATAATTATTAAAAAGATAGAATCACATTAATTAACTTAAGTAGCATAATGATGTTTATATTATTATTTGCATTGTAGTGTACAATGTATACTATAAAATATAATGTGAATACATTCCTGTTTTTAACAATGTCTAGCTATATAAGTATTTTATATATAGTGGATACAGTAAGTACATATTTACTATAATTGTCGATTGATCAACCTTAATTAAAACCTTATCATCCTCATAATAAATTATCATTTATAATTAATAATATATTAAAAATGTATACTATATCATTGATAAGCATACTCTATATAAACTAGATCTCCTATAGCTTGGGATAAGAGGTCATTTGAATTTTATGTATGATGATGTGAATATATTTTATAGTTTATTGTAATAGTTCACAACATAAAAAACATTCAAAAATACTGGAGTAGGAGAGATTACTATACTTATAAACATAATAAAAGATATATAGTGGGTGTGTTATAAGTAAATATTATTGTATATGGTTCTTATTGATGGTTATTAATTAAATATTAAAACAATTAAAACATTGATTTATACATGTAATTTGTATATATGAGGTACTTATTATATCAGTTTTTATATAGGATATATTTTATTATTAGACATTATATACTAGTTCTCTCTAGAAAATTAAAATTTATATTTTAACCTGTTGGCATTCCTAGATCAGTCGATCCTCTTTGAAAACCACTAACTACTTCTCCTTCAGTATAATATGGAAGTAAAGTCATTGTATAGAATTTTGTATTTGATACGATAGTTGAAACGAATGCGTAGGCACGGAATTGATATCAATTTATATAGTTTCATTATTTGTAAATTTGAATTTGTTTCCGTTAGATGGAGATACGATATCCTCTGTAATATAATGAGATAATTATCAAATAATTAAAATAATTATTATATTTAGTGAATATATTGCATACTAAGGATGCCATATAACTACAGAACTTGTGCCCAAATAAATACATACATATAGTACATTATAAATATAGTATATACCCAAGATTACCAAGATTATTCTTAATATATTCTAATCACATTCCATAGAAATATATCCACTAAGAATGGACTTTATTTTATATAATTATATATTATATATAAATAGATATATTAAATTTATATAGCAAGTATCTTTAAATATGCGAGGAGTATATAGAATACAATATTTAGTTGTGTAGTATAATAAATTATAATAATTATTAAATATATTTATAATTAAATTCTACAATTTTTTCAAAAGTTATAATTTATAAAACAAAAATCTATGTGGTAAAGATTATATAAGATATATTTGATAAATAGCAGTGGTTTACATGCTTAGTTTCTTATCCAGTATAGAAGAGTAATTATTATATTCTGTATTACTAAGATCTAAACTGTATGCATACAGGATGCCATGATGCCATGATGATTATGATATTAATGAAAATTATATTTATATATAATGTAATAATACAAATAAAATATATATATAATTGTACATATATTTACATTAATGTTCCATGAAGTATATAATACTAAAATTGAGATTCTATATATTTGATTGATGACGAAATATGTGAAAAGTTATTAGTTATAATAATATGTTATTGTTATTTAAATTTAATGAGTAAAAAAGTTTAAATGGGTAATATATGATATACATATAAATACTTACACACACACGCACACACTCACACATACGTACACACATACACACAATATCCTGTATTTGGAGTACCATAAGGTAGTGTTTTAGGTACTTTACTTTTATGTATTTATATTTCTGACTTCAATCACCTACTAAATAAATATAATATACGTTACCATATCTACGCCGACAACACATAACTATACATTAAGACTAACTTAGCAACTTTAACGAAAACACTGAGTTTAATAATATTACAACGTAACTTAAAAACTTCTACAGCTATAAACTACTTCAAATTCAATTTCTCTAAAACTGAATGCATAATCTTCCATAACAAAAATCAATAACCTCCTAATATTAAATACATCAAAATAATAAAGACTGATATAACAATACAAAAGACTATCACAAATCTTGGATTCAAACTTAACTCGGACCATTCATTTAATAGATAGATTTCTTGAATTGTTAACAAATATAACTTTAAAATAAATACAGAAATGACTTGACAGACAATCTCTGAAAACACGTAACAAAATAATAAATACATCATGCCGAACTATTTACAAACTTCCATACAAATCTCACACTTCAGAATTTCTCAATAATATGAAATGACTACATTTCAAAGAAAAATCTAAATACAAGTTATTATACATTACTCACGTTATAATCTACTCACACAAATACGTACACACACAAATACACACACACACGCACGCACATATAAACACATACATAAACACATACATACACACATACACACATAAACACACACACGCGCGCACATAAACATACACACACGCTGCCATCTACTCACATAAATACCAATATATATTGAAACTCACAGTAACAAATATACTAATAACAGAACACTGAGATCTACAAACAAACCTACACTAAATGCCTCTGAATTATCCCCTTCCTATATTGGTCACGAAAAAATCGCACACACAAACCTATATATATATATATATATATATATATATATATATATATATATATATATATATATATATGTATATATATATATATATAGGAATTATCTATTAAAACTATATTAGAAAATTATCTTATATTATATATAATATTTTTTATATTCATTGATAATAATATTTATATTTTCTATTAGAAATGTAATTTAATTGTCATGCTTTACCGTATTGTGTACTTGTATATATGTATATAATGTACTCCATCAGTACTTACGGTAGTATGCGCCGGATATAATCTGGATATACTCAGTACTCCTGAATAAGAAGTACTCATTCAATTACAACTTGTTTTGCTATAAATAAAAACAGATATTATTCTAAACAAACGTCTGGTATAACAATCGGCACATAGCCTTGGCTATAGCGGGCTGAATTCACGGCGGTAGAAATAAGTTTATAAAGGAATTAAATGACTTCAACAGTACCATAACTAAAGTACTCAATATATAATTATATCCAAGGTCAGTCGAATGCCAGACGTTTACATTTCGCAATATTTTATCTGACCTAAATATGTTGCTTAACATATAATAATCACCCGGTGATGAATCTATAAAAAACAGAACCAGGGTATTATACGAAATATGAGTAGAATAGTTGAGACGAGAGTATGTATACATACTTTAATATATAACACGATCGAAGGTCGACTATTTCACTACCACATAAGCTATCATCGATAACCCAAGTTCATATTATTATTAATGTATTCAGATTATTATGCATCGTAATTATTACGTAATAGTTCTTTCACGTCTATATTTAGCATTCGTTACTAATATATTATACTTATAAAGTATATTTCAACACCATTATAAACATCATGTGTATTATAATCTAAAGTATAATATAAATATAAATATATATATCTCCGAATGGTGTTATTGGTAATCAATTAAATAAGAATGTTAAAATAATAGATTCTATTTCTAAATCATATGGATGTAAGTAAGAACATGATTATTAAAAATATATAAATAGACTAGATATAACAAATCAATCATTTTTATAATGTAAGTAGTTGTCGTAGTTTGAATACATTTGTTAATCTAATTATAAAGTAGTTATTGTAGTTTGAATACATTTGTTAATCTAATTATAAAGTAGATATTGTAGTTTGAATACATGTGTTATTCTAATTAGAAAGTAATTGTCGTAGTTTAAATACATGTGTTATTCTAATTAGAAAGTAATTGTCGTAGTTTGAATACATGTGTTATTATAATTAGAAAGTAATTGTCGTAGTTTAAATATATATTCACTATTGTAAGTATATTAATGACAGTCAAATTATCCAATCAATGATTAATATTGTTCAATGCTCGATTATTTTTTATGATATATTATACTCTTTAAATATTTTTATCGTACATAAATATGAAATAGTAATTAAGTTTTATGGATAAAACCGAGGTTAATTAAACATCCCAAATTATCCATTATAATCATTGAACCATTTTAATCTTATGGTTATTGTTTAATCTAATTTGAATTTATAACCACGTGAACGTTGTTTAACTTACTATGTTTTCTTTTAGTTTTTTTAATTAATTTAATTAATACTAATTATTATTATGAACAATTATCTCTACGGATATTTTTAATTTTATCTTCTTAACTAACAGCAACGTGAAATTATAAAAATACTAAATTATCCTTTTGCTTTATACCAAAATTGTAATTTATCCTAACTTGTTAGCTGCAAAATTGTACACAGCTAATTCTGCAGTTAGTTCTACACCTACCCCTATACACGGGGCTAGTCTTCACGTTAGTCTTAGTCTTAGTTAGTCTTCACGTGGTCCCACGTTAACAATGTTCTATTTTCATACTTGAAGTTATTAAAGAGAATATCTAACAGATTTCGACCTACTCTAATCATATTATTATTGCATACGCTATCGTAGAAATCATACGATATTTTGATATTACATTGAACTCACTCAATGTATATTTAGTAGTCTCATATGTTGATGTAGTGTAGAATATATGATATAATAGATGTAGAATATATGATATAATAGATCTCACTACGTATTCGTATATTTTGTGAAGTATTTTTGATAATATTTCATACATATTTAATGTACATAGTAATTTTTCAATTCAAGTGTGAGGTTTGTAGTACTATACTATATATAGTAAAGCATAATATAGTATAGTATATTCTATATTATACTGTATATATACTATGATATAGTATATACTATAATATACTAAACTGTATGTATGCTATAGTATAGTATATATACTATACTATACTATACTATATATATATATATACAGTTAACTGTATATATACTATAGTTTATTATATATACAGTTTATTATAGTATAGTATAGAATATGTTATGATATACACATATATATATAATAGTATAGTATACTATAATATATACTATATTATACTGTATATATAAAATAGTATATTATATATATAGTATAGTATATACTATATATTTATTATACTATAGCATAGTATATAATATAGTATACTGTATAGTACATTATATTATGCAATATATACTATAGTATAATAATATATTATATCATAGACTATACTATATTGTATAGATAGATTATAGTATGATATAATATAATATAGTATATACTATACTATTTTATACTATAGTATGGTATATATACCTATAGTATTGCCCACATTATATAAAGTATATATAAAGTATAATATATACTCTACTGTATACCATATTCTATTCTATAGAATACATGCTATGTTATATATATATATATATATATATATATATATATATATATATATATATATATATATAGTCTATACTGTATATTACGTATAATTATTATTATTGTAAGGATTATGTTCATGTAAATCCTTATTTTCATATTTTAAATAATATCTTTTTCTAAAATTGAAATAATTTTCTTTTTTCTATATAATTATTAAAATACTAGTTATTATATACTATCTGCTATACCTAAATTAATTTAAACAATAACTTTTACAGATCTCGGATATTTTAAATGTTATTCTCTCTGTCATATATATATATATATATATATATATATATATATATATATATATATAAATAGATTATTTATAAATATATATATATATTTATTATACCAATACTCTATTCTCATATGATATAAATGATGTCAATATTCATTGTAATGTAAGATTGAAATAATCAAAAATTTGAAATCATAAGAATATTTTGCATCTAATCCTGGAAGAAAGAACATTTTATGTAGTTAAAATATCAGTTTAAAAATAGAGGAAACATCACCTAGTTGATTTCATCTAATTTGTCTATATAATTTATCAATTTCATTAGTTATTAGCTAATAGTTAATGTAAATGCCATATATTATATAATGAGCATTTTCGTTATTACTAAACCACTGAGATTGTTCTTTAATATAAATAACTACAATATTAGTGGAATATTCCACACACTGCAAACTTGTTGCAAAATGATATCACTAAACAGAAGTCTTAATTTATTTAAAGATTTATCGGTTGCATTACGGGGTTTTATAAAGTAGAAATTGTAATCTAATATTCATATTTCATCCTTTCTCTAAAGCTAATGTATCTCTAAATGTATATATCCACAGTTATTATCAATTTGAAAATCTATTTCACTTCATAATATTTATCAAGTAATGGAGCAAGATTCATTGTTTTATTATATAATAATGATTTTTTGAGGCGCGCGATTTGTATGTACACACATATATGTTTACGTCAGCATTAAGTCTGACATCTGACAATTATCTGCTACGAATGAGGGGGCGGGGACATGGGCGGGGACAGGACAATACTTATGCAGGATTATTCAGGGTCAGGGAGAGTCTAGAATCAAGGATAGGGGAATAGGCGGAAACGGATTATATAATATAGAATATGTTGGGATATCATGTGGGGTAAATATAATGCGGCATGCTGTATTATTAACAGGGGGTGGCGGGGAGTGGCTAAGTATAGCAGTGATTAGCAGGGAATGAAAGAATGTGGAATGGATGGCAGGAAGTGGCAGAGAGTGACAGGAAGTATCAGGTAGTGGCAGGGAGTAGCAGTAATCGACAGGAACTGGCAGCGATTGGTAAGGAATAGATGTATTATATCAAAAACGATGTATTATAATAAAAAGAATTTCCTAGAACATCGTTCACTGTAATTTAAAGAATGCAATGAAAGGTCACGCGAGGTCATGAGAGTGCACGAAAAGTTACATGATTCCACGATAGACAAACATATAATAGGATAGGTCATTCGAAGTCACACTAGTTAGCACAAGATGATGCGAGGTCACTCGCTATTACGCAAGGTCCTATGAAATGTTACGTGTGCGCACGCGAGTTCATGGAAAGTCATATGTTATTTCGCGAGATATGTATGCAATGAAACGAGGTCACGTGAAGTCATACAAGGTCATAAAAGGTCAAGAGATTTCACACATACACGATATTCGATATTACGTGACATTAGTTACATATTCGCAATGATTTTACAAAGCTTCCTTCTACACAGCCCTCGTCTTTCTGTTCAACGTTTTCAATGTTTTTTCAGGTCAAATCGACTCCCAGCATTTCCCGACTACTTCGGGTGACTGCTGCGGAGGCGTTGAGTTCACGCGGGACACGTCCACCCATGGGAAGTTGGATGTGTCGTGTCCGAGTTCAGTCGGGCGCCGGATAGAAATCCAGATCGATCCACTGTTCACGTGTCGGAGCGTTCGAAATGCACTCGGCGTCTCCATCGGATACATGGTTGCAACTCGCAGAACCTTGGCCTAATTCGCCGAGGATCGCATCCACAGTACAATTCAGTTCATCTTCGAATCGTCTCATTCGACTGCGTCAAAAGAGAGATAGAGAGTGCGAGGGAGAGTTAATGATATATATATAATGGGCGTATTCATAATGGGCGTATCTGGGGAGTTGGCCCCTCCTCCGATACCTCCTCTAACAATATCAAGTAATGAATATAAATGAAGATGATATATTTGTATATAATATATCAAATATCAACATCATTGCGGATAGAATTATATTTAGTGTATTATATTTTAAAAAATTATTTATATTTTATACATTTATATAATACTTACATAAATCTGTTTACTATATTTGGTAACCATGGTTACATATTAACAGTACACTTATTCATTCATTTAACGAAATAGTTTTACAACATTTTAAAATAGATTCACTTATACGTGAATTCTAAAGTAATCATTTAATATCAATATGATGTAATAACGATTGTTACGTCATTATATCTATTACTAGAACATATAATGATAATGACGACATCAGTTATAACCTATTGATCTGTCGGAGTCTGTCATCAATTGTAGAAATTGCTGAATCACGCTGTGTATTGTTATATGTATGTGTGCGTGTGTTGTTATATGTATGTGGGTGTGTTTTGTTTTATGTATGTGTGCGTGTGTTGTTATATGTATGTTGGTGTGTGTTGTTATATGTATGTGTGCGTGTATTGTTATATGTATGTGGGTGTGTGTTGTTATATGTATGTGGTGTGTGTTGTTATATGTATGTGGGTGTGTGTTGTTATATGTATGTGGGTGTGTGTTGTTATATGTATGTGTGCGTGTGTTGTTATATGTATGTGGGTATGTGTTGTTATATGTATGTGGGTGTGTGTTGTTATATGTATGTGGGTGTGTGTGATGTTATATTTATGTGGGTGTGTGTTGTTATATGTATGTGGGTGTGTGTTGTTATATGTATGTGGGTGTGTGTTGTTATATGTATGTGGGTGTGTGTGTTGTTATATGTATGTGGGTGTGTGTTGTTATATGTATGTGGGTGTGTGTTGTTATATGTATGTGGGTATGTGTTGTTATATGTATGTGTGCGTATGTTGTTATATGTATGTGTGCGTGTGTTATATGTATGTGGGTGTGTGTTGTTATATGTATGTGGGTATGTGTTGTTATATGTATGTGGGTGTATGTTGTTATATGTATGTGGGTGTGTATTGTTTTATGTATATGTGCGTGTATTGTTATATGTATGTGGGTATGTGTTGTTATATGTATGTGGGTGTATGTTGTTATATGTATGTGGGTGTGTATTGTTTTATGTATATGTGCGTGTATTGTTATATGTATGTGGGTGTGTGTTGTTATATATATGTGTGCGTGTATTGTTATATGTATGTGGGTGTGTATTGTTTTATGTATATGTGCGTGTATTGTTATATGTATGTGGGTGTGTGTTGTTATATGTATGTTGGTGTGTGTTGTTATATGTATGTGTGCGTGTATTGTTATATGTATGTGGGTGTGTATTGTTTTATGTATATGTGCGTGTATTGTTATATGTATGTGGGTGTGTGTTGTTATATGTATGTGGTGTGTGTTGTTATATGTATGTGGTGTGTGTTGTTATATGTATGTGGGTGTGTGTTGTTATATGTATGTGGGTGTGTATTGTTTTATGTATATGTGCGTGTATTGTTATATGTATGTGGGTGTGTGTTGTTATATATATGTGTGCGTGTATTGTTATATGTATGTGGGTGTGTATTGTTTTATGTATATGTGCGTGTATTGTTATATGTATGTGGGTGTGTGTTGTTATATGTATGTGGTGTGTGTTGTTATATGTATGTGGTGTGTGTTGTTATATGTATGTGGGTGTGTGTTGTTATATGTATGTGGGTGTGTATTGTTTTATGTATATGTGCGTGTATTGTTATATGTATGTGGGTGTGTGTTGTTATATGTATGTGGGTGTGTGTTGTTATATGTATGTGGGTGTGTATTGTTATATGTATGTGTGCGTGTGTTGTTATATGTATGTGGGTGTGTGTTGTTATATGTATGTGGGTATGTGTTGTTATATATATGTGGGTGTGTGTTGTTATATGTATATGGGTGTTTGTTGTTATATGTATGTGGGTGTGTGTTGTTATATGTATGTGGTGTGTGTATTGTTTTAGGTATATGTGCGTGTGTTGTTATATGTATGTGTGCGTATGTTGTTATATGTATGTGGGTGTGTGTTGTTATATGTATGTGTGCGTGTGTTGTTATATGTATGTGGGTGTGTATTGTTATATGTATGTGTGCGTGTGTTGTTATATGTATGTGGGTGTGTGTTGTTATATGTATGTGGGTGTGTGTTGTTATATGTATGTGGGTATGTGTTGTTATATGTATGTGGGTGTGTGTTATATGTATGTGGGTGTGTGTTGTTATATGTATGTGGGTGTGTATTGTTATATGTATGTGTGCGTGTGTTGTTATATGTATGTGGGTGTGTGTTGTTATATGTATGTGGGTATGTGTTGTTATATGTATGTGGGTGTATGTTGTTATATGTATGTGGGTGTGTATTGTTTTATGTATATGTGCGTGTATTGTTATATGTATGTGGGTGTGTGTTGTTATATGTATGTGGGTGTATTGTTATATGTATGTGGGTATGTGTTGTTATATATATGTGTGCGTGTATTGTTATATGTATGTGGTGTGTGTTGTTATATGTATGTGGGTGTGTGTTGTTATATGTATGTGGGTGTGTGTTGTTATATGTATGTGGGTGTGTGTTGTTATATGTATGTGGGTGTGTGTTGTTATATGTATGTGGGTGTGTATTGTTATATGTATGTGGGTGTGTGTTGTTATATGTATGTGGGTGTGTGTTGTTATATGTATGTGGGTGTGTGTTGTTATATGTATGTGGGTGTGTATTGTTATATGTATGTGGGTGTGTGTTGTTATATGTATGTGGGTGTGTGTTGTTATATGTATGTGTGCGTGTGTTGTTATATGTATGTGGGTGTGTATTGTTATATGTATGTGTGCGTGTGTTGTTATATGTATGTGGGTGTGTGTTGTTATATGTATGTGGGTGTGTATTGTTATATGTATGTGTGCGTGTGTTGTTATATGTATGTGGGTGTGTGTTGTTATATGTATGTGGGTGTGTATTGTTATATGTATGTGGGTGTGTATTGTTATATGTATGTGTGCGTGTGTTGTTATATGTATGTGGGTGTGTGTTGTTATATGTATGTGGGTGTGTGTTGTTATATGTATGTGGGTATGTGTTGTTATATGTATGTGGGTGTGTGTTGTTATATGTATGTGGGTGTGTGTGTTGTTATATTTATGTGGGTGTGTGTTGTTATATGTATGTGGGTGTGTGTTGTTATATGTATGTGGTTGTGTGTGTGGTTATATGTATGTGGGTGTGTGTTGTTATATGTATGTGGGTGTGTGTTGTTATATGTATGTGGGTATGTGTTGTTATATGTATGTGGGTATGTGTTGTTATATGTATGTGGGTGTGTGTTGTTATATGTATGTGGGTGTGTGTTGTTATATGTATGTGGGTGTGTATTGTTATATGTATGTGTGCGTGTGTTGTTATATGTATGTGGGTGTGTATTGTTATATGTATGTGTGCGTGTGTTGTTATATGTATGTGGGTGTGTGTTGTTATATGTATGTGGGTGTGTGTTGTTATATGTATGTGGGTATGTGTTGTTATATGTATGTGGGTGTGTGTTGTTATATGTATGTGGGTGTGTGTGTTGTTATATTTATGTGGGTGTGTGTTGTTATATGTATGTGGGTGTGTGTTGTTATATGTATGTGGTTGTGTGTGTGGTTATATGTATGTGGGTGTGTGTTGTTATATGTATGTGGGTGTGTGTTGTTATATGTATGTGGGTATGTGTTGTTATATGTATGTGGGTATGTGTTGTTATATGTATGTGGGTGTGTGTTGTTATATGTATGTGGGTGTGTGTGTTGTTATATTTATGTGGGTGTGTGTTGTTATATGTATGTGGGTGTGTGTTGTTATATGTATGTGGGTGTGTGTGTTGTTATATGTATGTGGGTGTGTGTTGTTATATGTATGTGGGTGTGTGTTGTTATATGTATGTGGGTATGTGTTGTTATATGTATGTGGTGTGTGTTGTTATATGTATGTGGGTGTGTGTTGTTATATGTATGTGGGTATGTGTTGTTATATGTATGTGGTGTGTGTTGTTATATGTATGTGGGTATGTGTTGTTATATGTATGTGGGTGTGTGTTGTTATATGTATGTGGGTATGTGTTGTTATATGTATGTGGTGTGTGTTGTTATATGTATGTGTGCGTGTGTTGTTATATGTATGTGGGTGTGTGTTGTTATATGTATGTGTGTGTATTGTTATATGTATGTGGGTATGTGTTGTTATATATATGTGGGTGTGTGTTGTTATATGTATGTGTGTGTGTGTTGTTTTATGAAGTTGTAATAGTATGTGTTTGTATTGTATTAATTAAATGTATGGTATATGTTTTGTATTAATTAAATGTATTGTGTTTGTATTGTATTAATTAAATGTATGGTATATGTTTTGTATTAATTAAATGTATTGTGTTTGTATTGTATTAATTAAATGTATGGTATATGTTTTTTTATAGCACACTTAACAATACGGTTCTATATATCGAGAGAGAAAGAGATCATTTAGATTATATCTTATACATTAAGATCTTCTATAGATATACATACAAATCTTACCGGATTAGAAATATCACTTCCAGAACTAGATACTTTCTGTGTGTAGCCATCCGATGTGGAATCTAAAAATAGAATTGTTAAGTAACAGTTCACGGATGTATTGATGACGGTTTCACTAACTTCGGGAATCGATGGGAGACAGTCTGTTCCGAAGAGTCTTCTTCTGATGGTGCAGGGATCTAGTACGGTGACGTGTTCGTCTGCCGTGTAATTAGTATTAATTAACACTTAACGAGATATGTAAAGGGTAGACTGGTAATAAGTAAAAGCGAACTGAGAACAACTTGTTTAACCTTTTCTGATTTAAATTC
>OZ038312.1:24570710-24606937 GCA_964035775.1 Osedax frankpressi
ATAGTGATGCGTAGTATCTAGTATTGGCTATGTTGCGAGATTGTCGCGGTGGCGTGTGTCGCGTGCAGCACGAACATCACGATTCTCGATTCGGTGGTTTCGAGAAAGAACATTTCTCATGCGTCGCACGTAAAAAGTCAACAAATCACTGCACATCCACGGACAACGGGTACCGGGTACTCCTAACTGTAGACGACACTCGCCTCAACAAAACCTTAATTTGAGCTGACCATATATAAAGATCAAGGAGCTCGTCAAGTTCATTGTTAGCTTATTCAGTTTCTATTTACCATCGTGATATATAACATCACAGGCGTTAAATAAAACCGGATACTAATAATGTTGGTATATATTAATATATATATATATATATATATATATATATATATATATATATATATATATATATATATATATATATATATATATATATATATATACTATATAACGATTTGAATATATTCGTATATATACCATAGTACAGTGGTCATTATAGACGCATACAATTCAAACATCCACGACCGAACAAGAAAATATCACTTTGATGAATTATGACACCTATAGAGCTCTGACAGGTTATGTTACGACCATTGCACTACCTCTGAGAAACAGCTTGTCTATCTATTAAGCTACCTTCGATAAGAATATGTTACAAGGTCAATTCTTGAGAATGGCATTAGGTAGTATATTCCTAATATGTTTTTTAACGATAAACATTTACCTCCAAAGATTACATTACTGTCAAACTCCGTTAGTACAACTTATACGTTTACATATTTATATATTTACTATTATTGTGGTTTCAATATTTTTGAAAATATTGGAAATTCTCGAAATAGGAAATTTCAGAATTATTCTAAACTGTGTTATGTAATCACTATTGTTGATTTTGGATCTTGGTTATCTGATACTCGTATACTTAATAACAAATTAGTAATTCCTGTACATGCTTTGAATTAAATAAGCT
Source organism: Osedax frankpressi (assembly GCA_964035775.1). Lineage (NCBI taxonomy): Eukaryota > Metazoa > Annelida > Polychaeta > Sabellida > Siboglinidae > Osedax > Osedax frankpressi. Next base: position 24,571,678 of record OZ038312.1, read on the forward strand.
AATGAAAATTCCCTTTTTATATCAATGTTTTACTTTTAAATGGTATAGTATTTTAAAATAATAAATAACAATAAGATAAAAGATTTTAAACAATGCCAGAATATTATAAAAGTAAAAAACATTATATAAAAGTCATACTTAAAATTAAATCTAAAATTTTTTTAATTTTAAATATATTTTAAACGCTAGGTAAACAATTTAAATAGTAATTTAGAATGAAAATGTATAAAGTCATAATAGAAAGCCAAATAAAGAAATAAATAATAAATCAAAAATAATATATAAAAAATAATATATAAAAAAATATATCTAGTATAGTTGTAATTTAAAAATAAAAGTTAAATAAAAATATTTAAAAAGCAAATAATCAAGTTAGTTATAGAAATATAAATCCATAGCAAATTCTATGAACATTTATTGTTTATTATACATTTATAAATAATAGTTTTTGGAAGAGTTAATAAACTTGAATTTCTTAGAACTAATCATATTTTTTCCAGTAAAAATTCCATATATTTTAGTCAAGTAGTTGAAATGTAGAAACCTTTTCTATGCGTTAATATATTGTTAAATAGTTATTATTTGGTTTATAATTATTTTTATATAATTAGATTAAATTTAGAGGTCAATTTTGAGTTACGAATTTATGAACATAAATTGAACTATTTAGTTTTACTATATCTATAAATTATAAAGTATACTGTTTATTGTATATTATATCGATATTTTGTATGAGCTGATAAACATATTTCTAGTTATTCTATTTTTAATATTCGTAATGATATTAATATTAGAAGTGTAGGTATTATCTAATATTGAAAAGCAATATCTGATACGACTAACAATCAGACAGTGGTATGAGACAATATATATGTAATTTTAATATAACTTCATTTATGATTGCAATAGTTTTTTAAAGTTTAGAGCAAGAATAATTTAATATGGTTGGATTTAATCTTATTCCATGATTAACTTAAATATAAATATATATATTTAAATGGTTGTTTTCTTTAAGTTTCTAATATTATAAAGCATCATATTTGTCTTTTTTACGTTTAATGTCAGTTTGTTAGTATTTAATCAGTATCGATGTACTAAAGTATTAATGTCAGTCTGTAATTTTCTTTCTAATATGTATAATGTTGTAATCGTAAAAATAAAATTATTGTTATAAGCATGAGCATAGGATAATTTCAAAATATTTGGAATATAATTAATCTAGAGTAAAAATTAATCTTAAAAAAAACAGAGTACTAATCCATGAGCGATTTAGATTACAGATATATCATTATCTGGTTTAATATATTGTTTTTTATTAAATAAATAGCTTTGTATTAGATTGAAGTTGACCAATAATTCCATAATTATTTAGTATCAAAGATTTTTTGATTAATTATTATTATTGAACAGTATTTATTTTATTTTAATTATTCCGTAAAATGCATCAAGTAAGTGATGGATTGCATCTAACGTCGAGTGATTTTTATAAATCTAATTGTTAATTAGAGAGTAAATTATATTTGATAACGATATTCTTCAAGATTTTTTAATTAATTTTTCTGAAATTTTTAAAAATTGCGACAACAGATAAAATAAATCTTTAATTTTTTACGTTTTCTATTTTTCAGTATTTTAAATTTGAATTAATTTTGTAATTTTTAATTAATTTTTAATAGATTTATTAAATAAATCTGATAATAAAGGACTAATTCGATTTCTGATTCCCTTCCGTGATTTAATATGCATATCAAAGTTTATCATTACAACAATGAATTATAAATATTATTTCATCAATTTAGAATAGAGTAAAGAAAAATGAATTATTATTAATAAAATAGTTGGTAGGCACTACATTATTTATAGATTTGAGTAAATTTTTTAGCAAGTTTAGCGCCGATATTACTAAAATAATTGTCAAAATCATTTCACTTATTTTGTTAAATAGTTTATGAAAATTACTCTTAATCAACTTATTTAATAAAGACCAAGTTTTTCTGAATTATTTGTGTTATTGTTTAATGTAATCTAATGTATCTAATGTAATCTTTAATACATTCTTTGGCTGTTTTAATTAGATCATTTAATTCATTTTTAAAAATGTTTTTGATCATTAGTAGTTCTTTTATGTAAGTAAATAGGTAAATGTTATTTCTTTTTAATGTGAGTTAAGAACTCTTTAGTAATCTAAGTATTGATAAGTATATTCCTCTGGATTTGCGAGTGAATAGTGGACAACATATATTATTAAATATTTATTAAATATTTTTTAAAATAACATATAAAAAAATCATATCTTTATTAGTATCATTCTTATTTATTTCCTATATTTTGTAATCAATATATTGATATTGCTAATTGTAATTTAATAATTTCTGAATCATTGGTTTTATTACATCTAAAATCATTTACAGATGTATGCAATTTATTTGAACTAATACGTGTGTGTCTGTATTCTGTAAATAGATAAATATCATGAAGTTATTTTAAATATCGTTAATAAAAATATCTTTTAAATCATAATTAATATTGTTATTTATGAAAATATTAAAAATATGAGTTAGTGTGGTTGGTGTAATTCACATAGGTTTATTTGTGAGGAGCCCGCAGCATAATGAATAATTTATAAAAATATAATATTTTCTTTTATTTTCTTTTCTTTTCTTTTTATTTTCATGGTTAATTAAAGTTATATTAAAATCGCATTATTAATATCAATTTTATAAGTAATCCTTATAATTATGTAGTAATCCTTATTATATAATTAAAATATATTTAATATAAATTTTGAAATTAATCAATAACAATAGTATTGGATTTATACTGACCACAAATTATGTACTTTTATTATTTATTTAAACCGAAACATTATCTATATCTATAAAGCCGTAGATAGAATATGTTTGATTTTTAAAATTGTATATGTAATTGAATTATCAATAAATATATTGATACCACAACCTCTTCCTTTTTCTCTGACTATAGGATTATATTTCATTTTCTAAAGGCAGTACATCGAAAAGACCGGATTCTAAATTAGATTTTTATAAGTAGAGACTGATAGATAGTTAGACTAGTAGTTTCTTAGTCTATTAAATGTATCTAGTTTCTTCAGTACGAGTAATTAGAATTATTAGTCATTATAACAGGTGGATTACATTAAGTAGTTTGTTATTAATTATATCTTCTATTCGTTGAATTGAACGTCTAGTAGATAAGTATTAGATAGGATATCAATATTTTAACTTATTTTAAAATATTTTTTATAATCTATTTAGTTGTTTTAGTTGTATGTTTGTGAAGCTAATTATTAGATAGGAACATCAGTATATGTATGAGTATATGAGAGCTTAGACCAGTAAGTAGTATGCAATCACTGGTAAGTCGTCAGCATTCTTTATACATAAGTATTTTACACTTTAGGTAGATATCAATATAGAGTAATTTAAATATATTTATTGTATCTGTTACGTTAAGTAATATTCCTTTAGTGTAGTTTATCAGTAGGTAGATAGTAGCAACCCAATTATTATAAGATTATAATTTATTCAAAAATTATAAAAAATTGCTTTATCAAATAATGATTAATAAGTAAATTAAGCAGTCATAAATAAATATATATATATATATATATATATATATATATATACTAACACAGACAATTACAGACAAATCAGGAAAAAAAACCAGACTAATACACCCTCAATATAGAAACATCCAATATACCGGATGTTTCCATGTCAGCTACATAGTTTAACATGATAGTGTTCGTTTTAGATATTGCACTTATGATATGTTATAAAAGATGAGCTATACTTCGCGTATACCTTTAATTTATATTATTTTATCGATAACTTATGGAAATATATAAGGTTCATTATTGATGATGTATATCCTCAAAATATGTAAAACGGGTTAATACACCCATATTATAAAGTCATTTTTTCATATGAAAATGGATACATATTTAATATTTTATTTGATGAAGAATTTTTATATTAATATTTCATATTTTATCTTTATTTTCAAAAAAAAATCTATTTTATTACAAATTTTAGAAAAATGTATTATTAAGAGACTATTTTTTCCATTTCCGGAATATATATTTTTTTAAATTAAAAAGGAACAAAGATTATAATTTTTATTAATTATTATTATTTGTAAATAAAAATAAACTTCCGTCATTCATTTTTATTCAAGACTATATATTGTAGAGTTGTAATTTATTTAAATTATCTAATTAAAATTACATTTTTATAATGAATTATGTTAGTAAAATACTAATATTATTATATATATTTGTATTATATATATCTTTTAAAATATAGATATATTTAATATAATTAATAGTATTGATAATATTATATATAATACCTCATGCCGTTTTATAGTTGATTGATATTAAATTATATTATTACAATTATTAAAATTATAAAGAATTAATAATTGAGAATGAAATATAACAATGTAATTATTACAATATACGTTATTTTATATTTATATTATTATGAGTATGTATATTTATAGTTTTAAATATATATGTATATATTAATATATACCTATGAAACCTGACCTAATTAAAAATCGTATATTTAGCGCTAATGAATAACTAATTCAATTAATGTATGATAAATCAATACATTTATAAAAATAATGTAATAGATAATTATATTTTTTATTTGTATTATTAATTTTATTAATGATATGAAATTTATCATTCTTATATACTTGAATATTATTTATAGTTTTGCGTATATTAAATACACTAATTAACCATACATATGAAAGCTTAGTATAAGGAACATTACATTATTATATAGCAGTATCGACTATTTGACCGAGTTAAATACCTTACATAACTTAATTCACACACGCATATACTCAAACTTACATATACATGTGTAATAAATTTCATACCAATAAAAAAATATAATTAAATAAAATGTAATTGCTTTAATACAAGTTAATTGTTTTTATAAAATATTAAATTCGTTCATACAAATAAATCAATGCAGATTTATTATTTATTATTTATATTGGCCTATATATATTGACCATACATATGAAAGCTTAGTATACGGAACATTGCATTATTATATAGCAGTATCGACTATTTGACCTAGTTAAATACCTTACATGACTTAATTCACACACCCATATACTCAAACTTACATATGTAACATACATGTGTAATAAATTTCATACCAATAAAAAAATATAATTAAATAAAATGTAATTGCTTTAATACAAGTTAATTGTTTTTATAAAATATTAAATTCGTTCATACAAATAAATCAATGCAGATTTATTATTTATTATTTATATTGGTCTATATATATTGACCATACATATGAAAGCTTAGTATACGGAACATTGCATTATTATATAGCAGTATCGACTATTTGACCGAGTTAAATACCTTACATAACTTAATTCACACACGCATATACTCAAACTTACATATACATGTGTAATAAATTTCATACCAATAAAAAAATATAATTAAATAAAATGTAATTGCTTTAATACAAGTTAATTGTTTTTATAAAAAATTAAATTCATTCATACAAATAAATCAATGCAGATTTATTATTTATATTGACCATACATATGAAAGCTTAGTATAAGGAACATTACATTATTATATAGCAGTATCGACTATTTGACCGAGTTAAATACCTTACATGATTTAATTCACACACCCATATACTCAAACTTACATATACATGTGTAATAAATTTCATACCAATAACAAAATATAATTAAATAAAATGTAATTGCTTTAATACAAGTTAATTGTTTTTATAAAATATTAAATTCGTTCATACAAATAAATCAATGCAGATTTATTATTTATTATTTATATTGGCCTATATATATTGACCATACATATGAAAGCTTAGTATACGGAACATTGCATTATTATATAGCAGTATCGACTATTTGACCTAGTTAAATACCTTACATGACTTAATTCACACACCCATATACTCAAACTTACATATGTAACATACATGTGTAATAAATTTCATACCAATAAAAAAATATAATTAAATAAAATGTAATTGCTTTAATACAAGTTAATTGTTTTATAAAAAATTAAATTCATTCATACAAATAAATCAATGCAGATTTATTATTTATATTGGCCTATATATATTGACCATATATATGAAAGCTTAGTATAAGGAACATTATATTATTATATAGCAGTATCGACTATTTGACCGAGTTAAATACCTTACATGATTTAATTCACACACCCATATACTCAAACTTATATATACATGTGTGTATGCATGTAATCTACTTATATTTCATTTCAGATGATACGCCAGGAGAAACTTCACGAAATCCATCTATCAAAAATATTTGTGTTGAAGATGAAATAAATAATGATGAGTATAGTTACTGTGAAAATGATGATATCAAAAAAAAATCAAAAAAGGTATATAAATACAATTTAAAAATATTTAATTATGTATAATATATATATGTATATAAATATATAATTAAACACATCATTATTTCAAACAGCTGTAAATATCAAATGGAATAAAAAAGAATTTCAGAAATTATCAGAACATTCTATATCATTTAAAAAAAACAAAATGCCAGGTTATTAATAAGCAAATAAAAATTATTCTTAATTTATGTATAATTCATATTTAATTTTAATACTGATAATTACAAATAGTTAATTAAAAATTTTCAGGAAAGCAAGAAATAATAGAAATATTAAAAATATATTCTCCACCGTGTTTATTAAAACTTTCCGAGGAAGAAATATATTTAAAAGTCCGAACGAAATTCAATAATGTATTAAAATCTAATATAAGAACATTAAATAAATTAATAGAATAAAGCAATATCATTATATACAATATAATTTTTTATTTGGTTATAATATAATACAGTATTTAATTTAATTTCTGATAATTATTGTAATTTACTTATTTAATATGTTTAATGTAATGCACATATTTAAATATACTAGCCACTCATAAATATCTAACAACTCATAATTAATTTAATTAATATAGAATTATCGAGCACAAAATATTTTAAACATATTTCGATTTTATTTATAATTTTAGATAATATATTGTAAGATTCTTAGAATTAATAACTGTTTCTGAGTTATGGACCCGTGATCAATTAAAATTTTTGCAATATTAAAACAAATTATTTAAGCATAAAAATGATCAAGTTGAAGTATATTTATAATTAATTTTACTATGAACTCTTTTTCAATTAATATATTATTTCCATGAAAATTATATCGAACTTAATTATTATGAAGCTACTATTTTTGAGATATATGTATCACTTATTATTTAATACCTAGTTAATAATATATCTATAGAAAAATTTAACTCATTTATGTATAATGAAAACAAATACTATGAAACTTAATATTGTAATAGTAAATAAATATATAATTTTTGTATTACAAATATAGCGACTATTCAATGCGCTACAAGATATATTTGAACCTAGATCATTACAAATATGTAATTAGATGTAATTCTACATAACGTATACGTTAATACGCTGTACGTTTCCTTTATATATATATATATAAAGAAAACGTACAGAGCATTAAGCTACACGACATACGAACACTTTTTGTAAATTTAAAAAAATATATATTTTATATTTATTTAATTACATATATTATTATTTCTATACAAAAATAAAATATCACTATGAGAAACTATTATAAAACTATCTAGTAATAAAATAATATAATATACAGTAATACATAGTGTATACTATGTAATATAAATATATATACAATATTGTAAATAAAACATTTGTTTTAATAGTATGTTAATAACATATTCATAAAATTGTCATAGTATATTTATTACATGTATATCGTATATGTTATATATTTTATGGTAACAATTTTATAAAAAAATATTTAAAATTTACAATGACCATAATTATTCAGATATATCATGATTAAGTAATAATATTATAAATGGTTATAATAGGTAATAATACTTGATGTAAATTAACATAGGTAAAACTATTTATCCTTGTTATGTATTGTCATTTACATTAAAATATGTTTTTAATAGTGATATCAAATATGTTTTTAAATTGATATAAAAATTCAAAGCATTACATGAGAGATTTGAACCTAGGATCATTAAAAATATTTAATTAGATGTAATTCTACATAACGCAATAACGAAAATTTACAGCGCATTAACCTACACGACAAATGAGACTTTTTTGTAAATGTTATAAAATATATATTTTATATAATTACATATCTTATTATTTCTATACAAAAATAAAATATTACAATATCACTATGAGAAACTATTATACAACTATCTAGTAATAAAATAATATAAGATACATTAATACATAGTAATAAAATAATATAAGATACAGTAATACATAGTGTATACTATGTAATATAAATATATATACAATAGTGTAAATAAAACATTTGTTTTAATAGTATGTTAATAAAATATTCATAAAATTGTCATAGTATATTTATTACATGTATATCGTATATGTTATATATTTTATGGTAACAATTTTATAAAAAAATATTTAAAATTTACAATTTACCATAATTATTCAGATATATCATGATTAAGTAATAATATTATAAATGGTTATAATAGGTAACAATACTTGATGTAAATTAACATAGGTAAAACTATTTATTCTTGTTATGTATTGTCATTAAAATATTTTTTTAAATTGATATAAAAATTCAAAGCATTACAAGAGAGATTTGAACCTAGGATCATTAAAATTATTTAATTAGATGTAATTCTACATAACGCAATAACGAAAATTTACAACGCATTAACCTACACGACAAATGAGACATTATTGTAAATTTTATAAAATATATATTTTATATAAATTTAATTACATATCTTATTATTTCTATACAAAAATAAAATATTACAATATCACTATGAGAAACTATTATACAACTATCTAGTAATAAAATAATATAAGATACATTAATACATAGTAATAAAATAATATAAGATACAGTAATACATAGTGTATACTATGTAATATACATATATATACAATAGTGTAAATAAAACATTTGTTTTAATAGTATGTTAATAACATATTCATAAAATTGTCATAGTATATTTATTACATGTATATCGTATATGTTATATATTTTATGGTAACACTTTTATAAAAAAATATTTAAAATTTACAATTTACCATAATTATTCAGATATATCATGATTAAGTAATAATATTATAAATGGTTATAATAGGTAACAATACTTGATGTAAATTAACATAGGTAAAACTATTTATTCTTGTTATGTATTGTCATTAAAATATTTTTTTAAATTGATATAAAAATTCAAAGCATTACAAGAGAGATTTGAACCTAGGATCATTAAAAATATTTAATTAGATGTAATTCTACATAACGCAATAAAGAAAATTTACAACGCATTAACCTACACGACAAATGAGACATTATTGTAAATTTTATAAAATATATATTTTATATAAATTTAATTACATATCTTATTATTTCTATACAAAAATAAAATATTACAATATCACTATGAGAAACTATTATACAACTATCTAGTAATAAAATAATATAAGATACATTAATATATAGTAATAAAATAATATAAGATACAGTAATACATAGTGTATATTATGTAATATAAATATATATGCAATATTGTAAATAAAACATTTGTTTTAATAGTATGTTAATAACATGTTTATAAAATGTTCATAGTATATGTATTACATGTATATCGTATATGTTATATATTTTATGGTAACACTTTTATAAAAAAATATTTAAAATTTACAATTTACCATAATTATTCAGATATATCATGATTAAGTAATAATATTATAAATGGTTATAATAGGTAACAATACTTGATGTAAATTAACATAGGTAAAACTATTTATTCTTGTTATGTATTGTCATTAAAATATTTTTTTAAATTGATATAAAAATCCAAAGCATTACAAGAGAGATTTGAACCTAGGATCATTAAAAATATTTAATTAGATGTAATTCTACATAACGCAATAACGAAAATTTACAACGCATTAACCTACACGACAAATGAGACATTATTGTAAATTTTATAAAATATATATTTTATATAAATTTAATTACATATCTTATTATTTCTATACAAAAATAAAATATTACAATATCACTATGAGAAACTATTATACAACTATCTAGTAATAAAATAATATAAGATACATTAATATATAGTAATAAAATAATATAAGATACAGTAATACATAGTGTATATTATGTAATATAAATATATATGCAATATTGTAAATAAAACATTTGTTTTAATAGTATGTTAATAACATGTTTATAAAATGTTCATAGTATATTTATTACATATATAATGTTATATTTAACAATATACATTATACATAACACGTGTTATATATTTTATTATAAAGATTTTGTAAATAATATTTGATATAAAAAAATACTTTATAAACATCATAATTATTCAAATGTATCACGAAGTACTAATATTATGAATGTTTATAATACTTAACAATAATTGGTATAACTTAAAATAAGTCAAAATAAAATGCCCGTGTCCGAGCTAGTTATATTAAAGCTTTAATATAAGATGCTGCCCCTATAGATATACTATATACTGACATTACTCATATTTATAAATACGAGTATCCTCCCTAATATAATGCGACTTCAGAAAATCCCAGCAAGCGCGGACCGCTAGCAACTATCCCTGCTACTACGATATCGAAGATGTTGTCAAAATGTATGACTACTCGAAGACTACTCCAAATTTTGGGATTTAAAAAAAATTGTATTTCCCCCAAAAAAAATAATGGTAATTATCATTTTCAATATAAATATTACATATTTTTTGCATAAAGATAACTATCTATATCTAGACTGATAATTCAATTTATACATTTACAACCATCGTTTTTTTATAAATTATAAGGCATATGCAATAAACATATTTTATAATATAACAAATTTGAAATAAATATTTTGAATTAGATACACGAATAGAAATTATATTATATATGTTGCATTGATAAACCTAATCACTTCAATTATAGATATTTCATGTATTCGTTGTCATTATATAATGTAGAAATAAACAAATTATTATATTTTCATAATTATAAAAATATACTTTAAATTATATTACATAGAATACATTCTGTTAACATATATCGTATATTTTATACAATATATGATAATAATTTATAATTAATAAAGTATTATTATATATTGTATAAAAGTAAAATATAGTGAATTCTATATTATAAATATATATACTATTGTAATTAAAATATGCATATAAAAACATACGCTTATTATGTTCATCATATTTATAATCGATTTATTCACAATTAATATATTAGTTTGTTATTAGATATCAATTATACATTAAATACATTTTAGTAAAATACCTATGCATAAAATAAAAATGTATTTATATTATAAAGTATACTTTTGAAATTATATTCTATAAATATATAAATTTTGTTTATAATCAAAAATATAGCAATATAATATATATATATGTATATATTAAATTTATATTCAGCAGCTAAAGTTAAAAGGAAATATTGTATATTATATTATGAGGATTATTTCATATGCCATATTTCCAAATATAATAATGTATATAAGTAATCGACAAGATTACAAATTAAATCTCTGATTGTGATAGTAGTTTGATAGTATACTATTAAATTATATAATATAATATATAATACCATATCTTTGTATTTGAATATGGTTTAGTAATATTTTATAATAAAATATTAGTAATAGTTAATATATTATTAATATTTAAATAAATTGGAATTATTTAGGCTACAATTAAAAATATATAATATTAAAATATAATATATATATAAATAATGATTATCTATTAATGCATCTAAATCTATGAATGTGTTATTGGGTGTATTACTCCGTAATAGTGTAATGTATTAAAAGGGTGTATTAGTCTGGTTTTATATTGGAAAATCAGGTGGGTGTATTTGTCGTGAATAGGAGATGACGATCATGGAAACACCCACCAAAACATGTATATCAGAAAATACTGATTTATTCTTTCTCAAATTTCCAGGCATTATTTATTAACCTAATAGTAGCCCGAATGTAAATTTTCGACTAAAACCAATCATTATTCAAAAGGGTGTATTTGTCTGGTTATACAAAAAATATACATTGAGGGTGTATTTGCCCGTAATAGGAGGTCTATATATATATATATATATATATATGTATGTATGTGTGTATGTGTGTGTTAGTGTGTGTGTGCGTGTATGCTTAATCAAATATATTTATAAGAAAATAAATATAGATTAAGAAGAAATATATAAGTGTAAAGTCTCCGATATTGTAGTACGGATGTGTAAGGTGAGTAAGTAATAAGAGTTTAAACAAATGAGTAAATTCTTTTTGGAGGATTTTTTATTGGATTATAATTGTAATTTAAATTATATACTATTCAATAGAGCAGTAAGTGGAAAGTTTACTGGCTTTTAATAGGAAAGGAGATTAAGATTAAGTGTGTTGGTTAATCTCAATGTTATATCAAGGCTATGTTCGGTACTCTGGTAAGCTACATAACTTAGAGTATTTAATTGTAATTAGACCTTTCTATGAATCTCATCTATTTAATTTACTTAATAAATACTGAGGTATGAGATTGTTTTTGTATTTTATTGTGTATAGGATTCTGTATATGTATGTATGAGTGTATGCGTAGGTATGTGTTTATGTGGAGATGCATATATATATATATATATATATATATATATATATATATATATATATATATGTATATGTAATGTATATGTATATGTATATGTATATGTGTGTAAGTATATATGTGTGCCTGTATAAGAATATGCAACCTATTGGTTAGCTATATGTCTTGGATACAGTTTTTCACTTGTCGCGAAACCTGCCCAATACCTCAGAATATCTTACGCACTTGAAATTATAGTTGTAGATATTAGAAATATATCCATTGTTATCTTTTTCTAAGTGAATTCCTAGATAATTCCGATGTTGATTCATCTTTTCTTTTTTGCGCTGGATCTTTTTGAATCCAAATATGTTAACTCGGGACATATTCCTAGTCATTTAAAATTGCCATGTTGCTCTCTATGAACACATTATAGTCATTGCCTATACTTTATAGTCATTGCTCTAATACGAAATCATATATGATAGGAAAATAAGATAGCCTCAATGCTCAGTGTTTATTCTACAGAATACTTATTTAATCAATAGTATAATAATGTTTTAAATTTTTTTCAAAATTGCATTCACGAGTCGAGTTGCGGGTATAGTTAATTATTCGACTTTTTAAATTTTATTTTAGCATCCACCGAGTTTAGTTTTCTTGAAAACTCAAACTTGTTTGGATGATTCAAATTTGCGTAAAAATAAATACCATTTAATTTACACAACTATAATATAACTTATAAACATTTTTATGAGAATATAACTTATAAGATAATAACTATATAATAATAAATTAATTTATATAAAAGATTATAAATACTAATTATGAGATAATACATCAATCGTATTTTATAGATAGATCAATATTTTTGATTAATAAGTAATGGTACATTATATATTACTAATATATACTACAATATATACTACAATATATACTACAATATATACTACAATATATACTACAATATATACTACAATATATACTACAATATATACTACAATATATACTACAATATATACTACAATATATACTACAATATATACTACAATATATACTACAATATATACTACAATATATACTACAATATATACTACAATATATACTACAATATATACTACAATATATACTACAATATATACTACAATATATACTACAATATATACTACAATATATACTACAATATATACTACAATATATACTACAATATATACTACAATATATACTACAATATATACTACAATATATACTACAATATATACTACAATATATACTACAATATATACTACAATATATACTACAATATATACTACAATATATACTACAATATATACTACAATATATACTACAATATATACTACAATATATACTACAATATATACTACAATATATACTACAATATATACTACAATATATACTACAATATATACTACAATATATACTACAATATATACTACAATATATACTACAATATATACTACAATATATACTACAATATATACTACAATATATACTACAATATATACTACAATATATACTACAATATATACTACAATATATACTACAATATATACTACAATATATACTACAATATATACTACAATATATACTACAATATATACTACAATATATACTACAATATATACTACAATATATACTACAATATATACTACAATATATACTACAATATATACTACAATATATACTACAATATATACTACAATATATACTACAATATATACTACAATATATACTACAATATATACTACAATATATACTACAATATATACTACAATATATACTACAATATATACTACAATATATACTACAATATATACTACAATATATACTACAATATATACTACAATATATACTACAATATATACTACAATATATACTACAATATATACTACAATATATACTACAATATATACTACAATATATACTACAATATATACTACAATATATACTACAATATATACTACAATATATACTACAATATATACTACAATATATACTACAATATATACTACAATATATACTACAATATATACTACAATATATACTACAATATATACTACAATATATACTACAATATATACTACAATATATACTACAATATATACTACAATATATACTACAATATATACTACAATATATACTACAATATATACTACAATATATACTACAATATATACTACAATATATACTACAATATATACTACAATATATACTACAATATATACTACAATATATACTACAATATATACTACAATATATACTACAATATATACTACAATATATACTACAATATATACTACAATATATACTACAATATATACTACAATATATACTACAATATATACTACAATATATACTACAATATATACTACAATATATACTACAATATATACTACAATATATACTACAATATATACTACAATATATACTACAATATATACTACAATATATACTACAATATATACTACAATATATACTACAATATATACTACAATATATACTACAATATATACTACAATATATACTACAATATATACTACAATATATACTACAATATATACTACAATATATACTACAATATATACTACAATATATACTACAATATATACTACAATATATACTACAATATATACTACAATATATACTACAATATATACTACAATATATACTACAATATATACTACAATATATACTACAATATATACTACAATATATACTACAATATATACTACAATATATACTACAATATATACTACAATATATACTACAATATATACTACAATATATACTACAATATATACTACAATATATACTACAATATATACTACAATATATACTACAATATATACTACAATATATACTACAATATATACTACAATATATACTACAATATATACTACAATATATACTACAATATATACTACAATATATACTACAATATATACTACAATATATACTACAATATATACTACAATATATACTACAATATATACTACAATATATACTACAATATATACTACAATATATACTACAATATATACTACAATATATACTACAATATATACTACAATATATACTACAATATATACTACAATATATACTACAATATATACTACAATATATACTACAATATATACTACAATATATACTACAATATATACTACAATATATACTACAATATATACTACAATATATACTACAATATATACTACAATATATACTACAATATATACTACAATATATACTACAATATATACTACAATATATACTACAATATATACTACAATATATACTACAATATATACTACAATATATACTATACTACAATATATACTACAATATATACTACAATATATACTACAATATATACTACAATATATACTACAATATATACTACAATATATACTACAATATATACTACAATATATACTACAATATATACTACAATATATACTACAATATATACTACAATATATACTACAATATATACTACAATATATACTACAATATATACTACAATATATACTACTAATATATACTACAATATATACTACAATATATACTACAATATATACTACAATATATACTACAATATATACTACAATATATACTACAATATATACTACAATATATACTACAATATATACTACAATATATACTACAATATATACTACAATATATACTACAATATATACTACAATATATATTACAATATATATTACAATATATAATACAATATATACTACAATATATACTACAATATATACTACAATATATACTACAATATATACTACAATATATACTACAATATATACTACTAATATACTACAATATATACTACAATATATACTACAATATATACTATTAATATAATACAATATATACTACAATATATACTACAATATATACTACAATATATACTACAATATATACTACAATATATACTACAATATATACTACAATATATACTACAATATATACTACAATATATACTACAATATATACTACAATATATACTACAATATATACTACAATATATACTACAATATATACTACAATATATACTACAATATATACTACAATATATACTACAATATATACTACAATATATACTACAATATATACTACAATATATACTACAATATATACTACAATATATACTACAATATATACTACAATATATACTACAATATATACTACAATATATACTACAATATATACTACAATATATACTACAATATATACTACAATATATACTACAATATATACTACAATATATACTACAATATATACTACAATATATACTACAATATATACTACAATATATACTACAATATATACTACAATATATACTACAATATATACTACAATATATACTACAATATATACTACAATATATACTACAATATATACTACAATATATACTACAATATATACTACAATATATACAATATACTACAATATATACTACAATATATACTACAATATATACTACAATATATACTACAATATATACTACAATATATACTACAATATATACTACAATATATACTACAATATATACTACAATATATACTACAATATATACTACAATATATACTACAATATATACTACAATATATACTACAATATATACTACAATATATACTACAATATATACTACAATATATACTACAATATATACTACAATATATACTACAATATATACTACAATATATACTACAATATATACTACAATATATACTACAATATATACTACAATATACTACAATATATACTACAATATATACTACAATATATACTACAATATATACTACAATATATACTACAATATATACTACAATATATACTACAATATATACTACAATATATACTACAATATATACTACAATATATACTACAATATATACTACAATATATACTACAATATATACTACAATATATACTACAATATATACTACAATATATACTACAATATATACTACAATATATACTACAATATATACTACAATATATACTACAATATATACTACAATATATACTACAATATATACTACAATATATACTACAATATATACTACAATATATACTACAATATATACTACAATATATACTACAATATATACTACAATATATACTACAATATATACTACAATATATACTACAATATATACTACAATATATACTACAATATATACTACAATATATACTACAATATATACTACAATATATACTACAATATATACTACAATATATACTACAATATATACTACAATATATACTACAATATATACTACAATATATACTACAATATATACTACAATATATACTACAATATATACTACAATATATACTACAATATATACTACAATATATACTACAATATATACTACAATATATACTACAATATATACTACAATATATACTACAATATATACTACAATATATACTACAATATATACTACAATATATACTACAATATATACTACAATATATACTACAATATATACTACAATATATACTACAATATATACTACAATATATACTACAATATATACTACAATATATACTACAATATATACTACAATATATACTACAATATATACTACAATATATACTACAATATATACTACAATATATACTACAATATATACTACAATATATACTACAATATATACTACAATATATACTACAATATATACTACAATATATACTACAATATATACTACAATATATACTACAATATATACTACAATATATACTACAATATATACTACAATATATACTACAATATATACTACAATATATACTACAATATATACTACAATATATACTACAATATATACTACAATATATACTACAATATATACTACAATATATACTACAATATATACTACAATATATACTACAATATATACTACAATATATACTACAATATATACTACAATATATACTACAATATATACTACAATATATACTACAATATATACTACAATATATACTACAATATATACTACAATATATACTACAATATATACTACAATATATACTACAATATATACTACAATATATACTACAATATATACTACAATATATACTACAATATATACTACAATATATACTACAATATATACTACAATATATACTACAATATATACTACAATATATACTACAATATATACTACAATATATACTACAATATATACTACAATATATACTACAATATATACTACAATATATACTACAATATATACTACAATATATACTACAA
This sequence comes from Osedax frankpressi, assembly GCA_964035775.1. Classification (NCBI taxonomy): domain Eukaryota; kingdom Metazoa; phylum Annelida; class Polychaeta; order Sabellida; family Siboglinidae; genus Osedax; species Osedax frankpressi. Next base: position 24,590,731 of record OZ038312.1, read on the forward strand.
TATATACTACAATATATACTACAATATATACTACAATATATACTACAATATATACTACAATATATACTACAATATATACTACAATATATACTACAATATATACTACAATATATACTACAATATATACTACAATATATACTACAATATATACTACAATATATACTACAATATATACTACAATATATACTACAATATATACTACAATATATACTACAATATATACTACAATATATACTACAATATATACTACAATATATACTACAATATATACTACAATATATACTACAATATATACTACAATATATACTACAATATATACTACAATATATACTACAATATATACTACAATATATACTACAATATATACTACAATATATACTACAATATATACTACAATATATACTACAATATATACTACAATATATACTACAATATATACTACAATATATACTACAATATATACTACAATATATACTACAATATATACTACAATATATACTACAATATATACTACAATATATACTACAATATATACTACAATATATACTACAATATATACTACAATATATACTACAATATATACTACAATATATACTACAATATATACTACAATATATACTACAATATATACTACAATATATACTACAATATATACTACAATATATACTACAATATATACTACAATATATACTACAATATATACTACAATATATACTACAATATATACTACAATATATACTACAATATATACTACAATATATACTACAATATATACTACAATATATACTACAATATATACTACAATATATACTACAATATATACTACAATATATACTACAATATATACTACAATATATACTACAATATATACTACAATATATACTACAATATATACTACAATATATACTACAATATATACTACAATATATACTACAATATATACTACAATATATACTACAATATATACTACAATATATACTACAATATATACTACAATATATACTACAATATATACTACAATATATACTACAATATATACTACAATATATACTACAATATATACTACAATATATACTACAATATATACTACAATATATACTACAATATATACTACAATATATACTACAATATATACTACAATATATACTACAATATATACTACAATATATACTACAATATATACTACAATATATACTACAATATATACTACAATATATACTACAATATATACTACAATATATACTACAATATATACTACAATATATACTACAATATATACTACAATATATACTACAATATATACTACAATATATACTACAATATATACTACAATATATACTACAATATATACTACAATATATACTACAATAAGTATAACCCATACCGTTACTTAGAGTGTACAGTGAATTGTATGATGAATAGTTTTCCTTCCTTACTATCTGAAATATGATTATCGATAAAGTATTTAGCCATTATCATAAATTTCAGATTCTAGAATACTGTTTTCATGGATATGTATTGAGGATTAGATCGTATCATCCGACTCTCACTTTTAGAATTACAGTTTCGGATTTGCACAAGTAATAGTACTATTCTACCATTAGCTATTATCTTCCCTACATCATTTGTGCATTTGAATAAGTAAACTTCATCTAAGAAATGTTAGTCTTTATAAATATCTTTATTTGTATTTCTTGATACGATTATTTCATCTCAATTTAAAATCAATTCTCTCGAGGTTCGTTTTGTTTTTATCTAAGAAAAATTTATATACTGAACAATTAGTGAAAGTGTTCGCCTTCCATATGTTTAGTGCTATTTATTTATAAATATTTAATTTATTTTTTTTAATATTTTATTTGCTATAATTGTCAGTAAACTAAAATATAAGGAGAATATTGTCCAATATGAATTATATATTCCATTTATGGGAAAGCGCGTACACATCTTGTTTTTAAAGAATCAATATTATAAAAATAAACTATTAGAGTCATATTATAATGGATTAATTTATAAATACAGATATATATATATATTATAAAATACTCAACTGTTTGAAGCTCTATGATAAAACATAACACATTATATATAAAATTTTTGTTTAAAAAATTGTATTCTTATATTTAAAAATAACTTCATAATTTATAATGTAAGCTTTATTTTGTTAACTATTTTATTATATATACATATATATATATATATATATATATATATGTATTATTTTTTTTCAAAGGTAGTGTAATACTTTACTAAAATAATGTTATCTACGGACTATTTATAATTTCTGACATATTGTATAAAACAATATATTGAAAATATGTAAAATATGTAAAATGAATACGTTTTTAACATATTAATTCTAAATTATCATTTATACAATTAATTAAATTACTCCAACTTTTGATATTTTTTAATTTGAAGTTTAAATAAATGTATGTTGTATTCTTATGTTGATTATTATTTATTATATATATTCATATTTAAAAAAATTATTTTAACATGAAAACCATTATCGTTATCAGTTATCAAATTTTTAATTCAACTTTATCAATCTAATACATCTTATTTTTAAACCCCTCTAGCTTACGAGATTAATAATTTTATATTTGAAGTATGGTGATGGAATGACTTATAAGATCGTATAAATATTGTTAGTGTTCTTACTATTGGCATACGTAAGACCTCCAATGTAATACTACATATACAACGTTAACGTTGTCGCCTAATTGATTTAATTTCAATCAATTTATACAGCTCTATTTTTAAATTTTATATTTTTTAAATATTCTAATTATATTACTAAATAAACTAACTATTTATATTTTCTTTTGACTAGATTTTCTCATTATTATATTTGAGATAACTAAATAATTATTATGATTTTTCGTTTACCCGGTGACCATAATTACATATCATTATCGAGGTTTACAAAAAACCGAACACTGCTTTAAATCTTTTTTCTTTCAAAGCAATTCATATGTACCCGATTTCCCGACCTATCGGGTGACTCGATAAGTTTATATAATCAGTTGGGTTCCACAAATATTATTTATATCTACATCGTAATTGTGACAACTATATAATTGCATATATCTTCTTTATAGATAAGAATTGGCGTGTAAAATAATACCGTTATATAATGATAAGTTAGGCGAATTTATAAAGTATTTAGTCTATCTAAATACGAGCGCATGCCCTCTTACGCTGTAGGGTGAGATCGGGTACTTCACTAGGGTAAATCTCACAGGAAATTAATTTGTAAAAAACGAACAATTCGGCAAAGAGTCTGGCGTTATTGGGTGATCAGTTGGTCGATCCCCATAACGGTGCCAACCCCTATCGATCTATCACGTTAACGATGTCTGCATTATTTAGGCACCCGAACTATTTTCCGGTACATCTACGAATCTTTATATATACCTCGTATACATAAAAATGTGTTATCCTCTCGTGCAAAAGAAAACAAATTCTACATAGATTCAAAATCAATGAAGATAACCCGTAATTCATGCGATCGAAGTTCGATTTAACGTGTTGACAATGGCGTTGTTCAGACGAACCATTAAAGCATCTAGGCTAAATGATATTAAGTAAACAAACTCGGTACTACAATAAACATACGCGCTGGTATGCTATATACCCGTTCTTCATATGAAATAATCGTAATATCGTTAACTGATCGCGTGGAACGATTGATTTAAAACTTGTTATTAGTTGAAGAACAAAACGACTTCGTCTGGGGCGATCTAACTTCCTTGCACTATCTAATAAATACTGTACATATCGGAGTGATTATCACCTCAATATAATACTGTCGAACTAATTATATGCATGTCGATATTATCGTACATACTCATATATATCATGGATTAATAATAGCATGCTATAATTATTATCCAATGCCAATAATAAACAAATATCAATTACTTTAAAAACTTTGTAAGTCTAGACATTATAACAACTAATGCAAATCACTCCAATAATTATGTTCGTATGATCCTATTACTTTTAAGTTAACAGATAAGGTAATACCATAACAATAATAAGCAACATGTTTGGTACTTTTGAAGGCTGATAATCTTAATAGAGATACAATCTTAAATATAATAAATATCCCACACCGTCATTGTAATGGACTCATAATCCAAATGAAGAAGATAAACATCCGGTTCAGAAACATCCGGTTCAGTTTTATTTAATTTTAATTTTTTTATTATATGATAATTTGATAACATGATAATATTATGATTAAGTGAAATATATATTTTATTTCTATTTTATTTAAAAAAATGTATGATAATTTATAAACGTTACATCATTTAGTTTCATGTAAAAGAAGGTACGACGTTCCATGCATGTTAGTGACTAATTGCACGCTAAAACTTAATAGTTATAGTTTCAATACTAAATAATTGGTCGTGGTAAGAAAATAGTGTTTCGATACTCTTTCCTAGTTAATAATTAATAATTCAACTACATTTATGTATATAAATATATTATGAAAATGCAGATAAACCCTTCTTGAATCAGTTTGGATCACATGCTCATAATTAAAAATCACTACATTAAATATTAAAATAAAATGTTATTAATTATATTATTTTAATATTCATTTATAAATAAGAATCCTGCTTAACTCATATAAAACTATTAGCTATGCAACCTTATTTTCTTAAAATAACTAAGTTTTAGATAATATTATAGAATAATATTACATAAATAACTATAGTAAATGTTACAATATTTACTCATTAAAAATATAAATGTATATTAAATATTAAGTGTAATATAAAAATAATACATTTAATTGCATATTAACTTTATATAATATATATATAACATTCATAAAATATGTTCATAAAATATAATTTATTATATAAAATTAATTAAATAAAAATAAATATATTTCTTATCTAAGCTTGATTATTTTAACCAATGTTTATATTAGGTTTTTAGAATATCAACATTGATAATTTGATATCCTCAAGATCTAATATTTGGAGATTTGAATCTATGATTCTATTAGCTATTTATACAAATATAACTCAATTTAAATTAAATAGTCATTACTACTGCAGAAACCTTTAATTTTAAATTTTCTATATTCTATTTCAAACAAAATATATATGATCGAGTAGGTTTTAGGGTACTCTTTGTTAAGTAAAAATATTAAGTGAACATATATTATGAGTAATAGACTCTATAGTATACTCTCAATAGAGTATACTCTCAATCAGAAGCATCTAGTGAGTATTTAATCTTCATCTGATAAACACTAAATACAAATTCCAAAATTGTAAATCTATGTATACGAACACAAATCCCAATCAGATTCACCTATCGAGTATTTATCTAACACTTCATTTGACATGCGCATATATCTATAATTTTTCTAAATTTTCCTAAAGCTGTCGTATCCTATTTTGGAACCTGTGCCAGAATGAAACTTTCACGTGATATTTTTCTTAATCTTTGCATACATATCTAATAAAATTATATAATAATATAGCTTAATTACTAAATAATTACTAACTTTTAATTAGTAAATAATTAGTAATAATAGATCTATTATTATATGCTATCATAAATATACATATAATATGGAAAAATTGAATTTTGAAACATTTCATGTATTAAAATGTAGGCGTATTAATCAAGGTATGTAAGGACGTGTTATTTCATTTTAGAAATATATTTCAATATTAAGAATACCATAATTATCAATATCAGTTACTTTATATATGCAAATTATATATATATATATATATATATATATATATATATAAGATATAATCTTTTATTTATATTTATAACATGTGAAAAATTCAATATTTATATTTCTTTGATGGGAAAGTTTATTTATCAACCATTTGACAGCTACGGCAGCCATATAAGAATTAATTGTATACGGTATAGAAGTTAAAAACATTCAACTATAATATAGAGGCATGTTTTTCTTTAATATCGTAATGAGAGTTATATATTTAGAGGTACATCTGCAATATAGATACTTGCATATGTTTGCCTATATGGTTGTATTAGATTAAATTTAAATTTGCGACATCAAGTTAATTTATTCCTAGAAATTATTAGTATATTTATTGAAAATATAATCATAGATCTCGATTAGTTAATTTCATGCTTTTTTTAATATCCTTTAGTTTCTTAAAGTTCTTAAATTTTAATAATACAAATTAAAAAAGGAATTAATAGAATTCATCAAATGCTAAAAACTAAACATACTTAGAATATATTTTCATAAGATTAAATTTACAAAATGTTTAAAATAATATTATTAATATTACTATTATAGTATATATAATACAATGTATAACACTATATATAGATTGTTATTTAAATTATTTCTATTAAAAAGTTATTTAATATATTTGATATATATATTTTATATCTATATTAATATTCTAAATAATATAGTTATATGTTTATAATTTATCAATTGCATATCTAGACTTTGAAGGATTGGTATTATTATATTAAGATTATTAAAATAGTTTTTTAGGAAACACCAGATACAATTTGTTCAACTAAGTTGTTTTTCTACCACTTTTCTTTTAAAGTTGAAATCGGAAATTAAATAAAGAAACCATTTTGAACAGAATATAATTTGATATTCTCGAAATCGCTTTCATTATTGTGGAGAAATTTATTTACTTTAACGAGGTCCATTATCTTGTATTTATATCCTACTCTAATATATCAGATACCACCGACACATAAATCCATGTATACAGACATACGCACTTACACACACACACATATATTTATATACACACACTCACGCACGCGCACACACACACATACAATAACACACACACACACACACACACACACACACACACACACACACACACACACACACACACACATACACACATACACACATACACACATACACACATACACACACTCACACACATACACACATACACATACACACACATACATACACATACATATATATTTATATATACATATATATATATATATATATATTTCTATTTCTTTAGAAGAATAGATTTATAATAAATTTGTTCTTAAGCCACTTATTAAGGTTATTCTCTATTGTTCTCTATTATTCTCTATTAGTATGAGTAATTATTCATCTTATAGGATAAAAGAAAATATAACTACGTTCATGCTATACTTTATCTACTTACTAATATAATTAAGTCGTATACAATCTGGAATACTTAGATATATTTGACTTCGGGTTACAATATTACCTCAGGGTGCTTTCATTTGTAGTAAGATGAAATTAATATTTTTGATCAATAAATAATATATAATTGTATAGTTGTACTATAATATATACAAATATAAGAATATATATGACTAGATAAATGAGTTATAAGAAGCAGAAGTACGACTATCAATCCTCTATAATTAACGGTGTTATTTATACCAGGTACCAGGTAAATACGGACGATGACGTAATACTTATTATTAGACTTTACTGCATATATTATTATTATTAGTGTTGCTATTCTTATTATTGTAGATCTCGGGTCACGACCGTGGACCCCAATCTGTGGGACCATGGTCTTATATGGCATACATAGATATTAACATAAAAGTAGGTTAGTAAAAAGTAGGTTAGTAATCAAAGAATTTGGATTTATAGTTGATTTATGTTTGTTTAAAAATAAATTTTAATAATATAAATTAAAATATTTAAATTTATTATCTAGATATTGAATAGTAGTCGATGTAGTAGTTTAATGCAGTAATCGGTGTAGTAGTCAGTGTAGTAGTCAGTGTAGTAGTCGGTGTAGTAGTCAGTGTAGTAGTCAGTGTAGTAGTCGGTGTAGTAGTCAGTGTAGTAGTCGGTGTAGTAGTCGGTGTAGTAGTTAGTGTAGAAGTCAGTGTTGTAGTCGGTGTAGTAGTCGGTGTAGTAGTCGGTGTAGTAGTCAGTGTAGTAGTCAGTGTAGTAGTCGATGTAGTATTCAGTGTAGTAGTCGGTGTAGTAGCCGGTGTAGTAGTCGGTGTAGTAGTCGGTGTAGTAGTCGGTGTAGTAGTCAGTGTAGTAGTCGGTGTAGTAGTCGGTGTAGTAGTCGGTGTAGTAGTCGGTGTAGTAGTCGGTGTAGTATTCAGTGTAGTAGTCGGTGTAGTAGTCGGTGTAGTAGTCGGTGTAGTAGTCGATGTAGTAGTCGGTGTAGTAGTCGGTGTAGTAGTTAGTGTAGTAGTCGATGTAGTAGTCGGTGTAGTAGTCGGTGTAGTAGTCGGTGTAGTAGTTAGTGTAGTAGTCAGTGTAGTAGTCGGTGTAGTAGTCGGTGTAGTAATTAGTGAGTAGTCGGTGTAGTAGTCAGTGTAGTAGTTAGTGTAGTAGTCAGTGTACTAGTCTAATGTAGTTGGCAGTGTAGTAGTTTAATGTAGTAGTTAATGTAGTAGTTTAATGTTTAATATAATGGCTATTATTGATGTATTAATATAAATTAATGTAAAGTCAGACATGTTTAGAATAGCTGGTTTAAATGTAACTTTGTATGCAGTTATTTCAATGCAGTCATCTGTCTAGGTATGTGTGTGTAGGTATATATGTACATGTGCGTATGTGTTAGATATTTATCTAAAATCTAGATTTGTTTTTTGATAAAATCGATTATCTCTAATAGAAATGATACAAAATAGATCCATAAAGACATAAATACATCAAATGGTTGTTATATATTCGTCTGCCAATATAAAAAAACATTAATAACTCAGTGTAACATTGTAATGTGTTTTTCAATAGTAAAATCGTTAATATATTTCTATTAAGATTTGTTTTACATAATAAAGATGTATTATAAACAAAATCTATTACATTGGCATGCGCTGTGCGATTATTCTATACCGATAGGAGTTCAAGATAACTTTGTCATATATTCGGGTACCGAGCGAATCAAACGAGAAATTGTCGTCTACTATCTGTCACGAAATAGTCAACGATCTGTATTGTTTGTGATTTAGCTACCGACGTAGCGTCTATGCGATTAGACATTAGACATTAGACATATGCATTTCCAATCGCTGCCAGCTTCCTAATAAGTCAATTATACATTAAGTAAATAATCTCATTATTTTAAAAATCAAATATGAGCCATTATTTTTATATAACTGGATCATTAGGACTGCATTCTGGGAAAAACGATGTTGAAATTCGTGTGAATAATTAAATTGACACAAAATAGTGTTCCAAGTACGTGTCAGGTGGCAGTTTATTGAATACGTTCTTAGAATATCACTCCGGGAATACCGTTATTATTAGAGAAAAGCGAGACAATGGATAATTTATTCTGCTACTCACCGCCCGGTAATCCCATAGAACCTCAGTCATCCGGTCAGCGGAGATTAGTCACGTGACGATGATAAAGTACACCGTACGCATACAATATATAGTGTACGTTGTACATTATACAATGTGCATTGAACAATATATACTGTACACATACAATGTAAACTGTACAATATACATTGTATAATATATACAGTGAGTGTGGAAATTGAAATACAAATCTATGAGTAGATACATATAGTAGTAGTAGTAGTAGTAGTAGTAGTAGTAGTAGTAGTAGTAGTAGTAGTAGTAGTAGTAGTAGTAGTAGTAGTAGTAGTAGTAGTAGTAGTAGTAGTAGTAGTAGTAGTAGTAGTAGTAGTAGTAGTAGTAGTAGTAGTAGTAGTAGTAGTAGTAGTAGTAGTAGTAGTAGTAGTAGTAGTAGTAGTAGTAGTAGTAGTAGTAGTAGTAGTAGTAGTAGTAGTAGTAGTAGTAGTAGTAGTAGTAGTAGTAGTAGTAGTAGTAGTAGTAGTAGTAGTAGTAGTAGTAGTAGTAGTAGTAGTAGTAGTAGTAGTAGTAGTAGTAGTAGTTATAGTAGTAGTAGTAGTAGTAGTAGTAGTAGTAGTAGTAGTAGTAGTAGTAGTAGTAGTAGTAGTAGTAGTAGTAGTAGTAGTAGTAGTAGTAGTAGTAGTAGTAGTAGTAGTAGTAGTAGTAGTAGTGGTAGTAGTAGTAGTAGTAGTAGTAGTAGTAACCTGTAAAACTGTAACCTGAGAGGTATATTCAGGATCTAACATATTATGGATTATATAATTGTAGTCAGTCTGAAAGTCCATAATAGTTTGTTATATAATTACCTATGATTAAAGAGTTCGTCAATAGTTTTATTTGGTAAAATAAATATTTTGTAAGTAATTCTATTTTCCGTATTTAGTCAATTAATATCTGAGTTTAGAAAAGCTTGTAAGATCAAGATCAAGGTCAATGTCAAGATGGTTTAGTTGTTGTTTATTAAATCTAGTAAATTACGAGTTGCAGTAATCAAGTCGTGATAGAATAAATACATGTGTGGGCTAATTTTATAATAGTCTGTTTCAGTAAATTGATATTTTTCAGTACGTTGATATATGTGTTTATATATAGTCTATTGTAAAAGTGAAAATCTAGTCAGGTAGTTAAGTAAAAATGAAGTGATTCGTTCGATATAATATATATTTAGAATTTCTAAAATTCATTATAATCACATTATCTGTAAGCCAATTCTATAATTAAGTTTATCAGTTTTTTCAGTCGGCCTGATGTTCGATAGGAACATTAATTGAGAAGTCAGTCCGCGTAAGGATTATATGTAATATTTGGTAATCATTATGTTATATCATTTAGTTAGATTAAGTTAATTGAGAAAAATAGGAAAATTTTATGGAGTATAACTATCATGAGGTCATTTCATATATTTCCTCCAATACTAATTAATTGCACTCTTTTGATAAGGATGGCGTGAGATGGTGTGAGGCATGGTATCGAAAGCAGAAAAGTAGAGATTAAGTAGGAATAGTTATTTGATGTTATCAAATTGTGTAGAGATCATAGAATAATGACAGTAATGTTGTCAATGTTCTATGATTTTTACCGAAGGCATTATCTCATAGATATTCAGAGAGTTATCGGTTGATTGTTTTATATTGATTAGTATTACAGCAGGTAGTAACTGTGTTGTGTATTGCAGTAGGTAGTAAGTGTGTTGTGTATTACAGCAGGTAGTAACTGTGTTGTGTATTGCAGTAGGTATTAACTGTGTTGTATATTGCAGTAGGTAGTAAGTATGTTGTGTATTGCAGTAGGTAGTAGCTGTGTTGTGTATTGCAGTAGGTAGTAACTGTGTTGTATATTGCAGTAGGTAGTAAGTATGTTGTGTATTGCAGTAGGTAGTAAGTGTGTTGTGTATTGCAGTAGGTAGTAAGTGTGTTGTGTATTGCAGTAGGTAGTACGTGTGTTGTGTATTGCAGTAGGTAGTGATTGTGTTGTGTATTGCAGTAGGTAGTAAGTGTGTTGTGTATTGCAGTAGGTAGTAAGTATGTTGTGTATTGCAGTAGGTAGTAACTGTGTTGTGTATTGCAGTAGGTAGTAACTGTGTTGTGTATTGCAGTAGGTAGTAAGTGTGTTGTGTATTGCAGTAGGTAGTAACTGTGTTGTCTATTGCAGTAGGTAGTAACTGTGTTATGTATTGCAGTAGGTAGTATGTGTGTTGTGTATTGCAGTAGGTAGTAAGTGTGTTGTGTATTGCAGTAGGTAGTACGTGTGTTGTATATTGCAGTAGGTAGTAACTGTGTTGTGTATTGCAGTAGGTAGTAACTGTGTTGTGTATTGCAGTAGGTAGCAACTGTGTTATGTATTGCAGTAGGTAGTAACTGTGTTATGTATTGCAGTAGGTAGTAAGTGTGTTGTGTATTGCAGTAGGTAGTAAGTGTGTTGTGTATTGCAGTAGGTAGTACGTGTGTTGTGTATTGCAGTAGGTAGTAACTGTGTTGTGTATTGCAGTAGGTAGTAAGTGTGTTGTGTATTGCAGTAGGTAGTAGGTGTGTTGTGTATTGCAGTAGGTAGTAACTGTGTTGTGTATTGCAGTAGGTAGTAAGTGTGTTGTGTATTGCAGTAGGTAGTAAGTGTGTTGTGTATTGCAGTAGGTAGTAACTGTGTTGTGTATTGCAGTAGGTAGTAACTGTGTTATGTATTGCAGTAGGTAGTAACTGTGTTGTGTATTGCAGTAGGTAGTAACTGTGTTATGTATTGCAGTAGGTAGTAAGTGTGTTGTGTATTGCAGTAGGTAGTAAGTATGTTGTGTATTGCAGTAGGTAGTAACTGTGTTGTGAATTGCAGTAGGTAGTAACTGTGTTGTGTATTGCAGTAGGTAGTAACTGTGTTGTGTATTGCAGTAGGTAGTAAGTATGTTGTGTATTGCAGTAGGTAGTAACTGTGTTGTGTATTGCAGTAGGTAGTAAGTGTGTTGTGTATTGCAGTAGGTAGTAAGTATGTTGTGTATTGCAGTAGGTAGTAACTGTGTTGTGTATTGCAGTAGATAGTAACTGTGTTATGTATTGCAGTAGGTAGTAACTGTGTTGTGTATTGCAGTAGGTAGTAACTGTGTTATGTATTGCAGTAGGTAGTAAGTGTGTTGTGTATTGCAGTAGGTAGTAAGTATGTTGTGTATTGCAGTAGGTAGTAACTGTGTTGTGTATTGCAGTAGGTAGTAACTGTGTTGTGTATTGCAGTAGGTAGTAACTGTGTTGTGTATTGCAGTAGGTAGTAAGTATGTTGTGTATTGCAGTAGGTAGTAACTGTGTTGTGTATTGCAGTAGGTAGTAACTGTGTTGTGTATTGCAGTAGGTAGTAAGTGTGTTGTGTATTGCAGTAGGTAGTAAGTGTGTTGTGTATTGCAGTAGGTAGTAAGTGTGTTGTGTATTGCAGTAGATAGTAACTGTATTGTGTATTGCAGTAGGTAGTAAGTGTGTTGTGTATTGCAGTAGGTAGTAAGTGTGTTGTGTATTGCAGTAGATAGTAACTGTATTGTGTATTGCAGTAGGTAGTAAGTGTGTTGTGTATTGCAGTAGGTAGTAACTGTGTTGTGTATTGCAGTAGGTAGTAACTGTGTTGTGTATTGCAGTAGGTAGTAACTGTGTTGTGTATTGCAGTAGGTAGTAAGTGTGTTGTGTATTGCAGTAGGTAGTAAGTGTGTTGTGTATTGCAGTAGGTAGTAAGTGTGTTGTGTATTGCAGTAGGTAGTAAGTGTGTTGTGTATTGCAGTAGGTAGTACGTGTGTTGTGTATTGCAGTAGGTAGTAACTGTGTTGTGTATTGTAGTAGGTAGTAACTGTGTTGTGTATTGCAGTAGGTAGTAACTGTGTTGTGTATTGCAGTAGGTAGTACGTGTGTTGTGTATTGCAGTAGGTAGTAACTGTGTTGTGTATTGCAGTAGGTAGTAAGTGTGTTGTGTATTGCAGTAGGTAGTAACTGTGTTGTGTATTGCAGTAGGTAGTAAATGTGTTGTGTATTGCAGTAGGTAGTAAGTGTGTTGTGTATTGCAGTAGGTAGTAAGTATGTTGTGTATTGCAGTAGGTAGTAAGTATGTTGTGTATTGCAGTAGGTAGTACGTGTGTTGTGTATTGCAGTAGGTAGTAACTGTGTTGTGTATTGCAGTTGGTAGTAAATGTGTTGTGTATTGCAGTAGGTAGTAAGTATGTTGTGTATTGCAGTAGGTAGTAAGTATGTTGTGTATTGCAGTAGGTAGTAAATGTGTTGTGTATTGCAGTAGGTAGTAAGTATGTTGTGTATTGCAGTAGGTAGTAAGTATGTTGTGTATTGCAGTAGGTAGTAAGTGTGTTATGTATTGCAGTAGGTAGTAAGTGTGTTGTGTATTGCAGTAGGTAGTATGTGTGTTGTGTATTGCAGTAGGTAGTAACTGTGTTGTGTATTGCAGTAGGTAGTAACTGTGTTGTGTATTGCAGTAGGTAGTAAGTGTGTTGTGTATTGCAGTAGGTAGTAACTGTGTTGTGTATTGCAGTAGGTAGTACGTGTGTTGTGTATTGCAGTAGGTAGTAAGTGTGTTGTGTATTGCAGTAGGTAGTAAGTATGTTGTGTATTGCAGTAGGTAGTAAGTATGTTGTGTATTGCAGTAAGTAGTAACTGTGTTGTGTATTGCAGTAGGTAGTAAGTGTGTTGTGTATTGCAGTAGGTAGTAAGTGTGTTGTGTATTGCAGTAGGTAGTAAGTGTGTTGTGTATTGCAGTAGGTAGTAAGTATGTTGTGTATTGCAGTAGGTAGTAAGTATGTTGTGTATTGCAGTAAGTAGTAACTGTGTTGTGTATTGCAGTAGGTAGTAAGTGTGTTGTGTATTGCAGTAGGTAGTAACTGTGTTGTGTATTGCAGTAGGTAGTAAGTGTGTTGTGTATTGCAGTAGGTAGTAAATGTGTTGTGTATTGCAGTAGGTAGTAAGTGTGTTGTGTATTGCAGTAGGTAGTAACTGTGTTGTGTATTGCAGTAGGTAGTAACTATGTTGTGTATTGCAGTAGGTAGTAAGTGTGTTGTGTATTGCAATAGGTAGTATGTGTGTTGTGTATTGCAGTAGGTAGTAACTGTGTTATGTATTGCAGTAGGTAGTACGTGTGTTGTGTATTGCAGTAGGTAGTAAGTGTGTTGTGTATTGCAGTAGGTAGTAAGTGTGTTGTGTATTGCAGTAGGTAGTAACTGTATTGTGTATTGCAGTAGGTAGTAACTGTGTTGTGTATTGCAGTAGGTAGTAACTATGTTGTGTATTGCAGTAGGTAGTAAGTGTGTTGTGTATTGCAATAGGTAGTATGTGTGTTGTGTATTGCAGTAGGTAGTAACTGTGTTATGTATTGCAGTAGGTAGTACGTGTGTTGTGTATTGCAGTAGGTAGTAAGTGTGTTGTGTATTGCAGTAGGTAGTAAGTGTGTTGTGTATTGCAGTAGGTAGTAACTGTGTTATGTATTGCAGTAGGTAGTAACTGTGTTGTGTATTGCAGTAGGTAGTAAGTGTGTTGTGTATTGCAGTAGGTAGTAAGTGTGTTGTGTATTGCAGTAGGTAGTAAGTGTGTTGTGTATTGCAGTAGGTAGTAACTGTGTTGTGTATTGCAGTAGGTAGTAACTGTGTTGTGTATTGCAGTAGGTAGTAAGTGTGTTGTGTATTGCAGTAGGTAGTAACTGTATTGTGTATTGCAGTAGGTAGTAACTGTATTGTGTATTGCAGTAGGTAGTAAGTATGTTGTGTATTGCAGTAGATAGTAAGTGTGTTGTGTATTGCAGTAGGTAGTAACTGTGTTGTGTATTGCAGTAGGTAGTAAGTATGTTGTGTATTGCAGTAGGTAGTAAGTGTGTTGTGTATTGCAGTAGGTAGTAAGTGTGTTGTGTATTGCAGTAGGTAGTAACTGTGTTGTGTATTGCAGTAGGTAGTAACTGTGTTATGTATTGCAGTAGGTAGTAAGTGTGTTGTGTATTGCAGTAGGTAGTAAGCGTGCTGTGTATTTCAGTAGGTAGTAAGTGTGTTGTATATTGCAGGAATTGCCTGTAGTTAATTCAGTGAATTGCAGGAATCTAGTTTCGATATTATATAGGCAAATGTTGCTATCTTAAATGATGTCTAGTTTATTTCTTTTATTTGTTATAGTGTATATACTAGTTAGTATGTATGTGTTTGTGTGTATGTGTGTATGTTTGTGTATGAGTATATGGTAGTGTATGCATGTGAGAACGAGTGCATACGAATGTGTGTATGCGAATTAGTGCGAATGTGTGCGAGTGAAAGTATGCGTGAGTGGGTATGAGTGTGTGTGTGTATATGTGATTATGTAATGCGAGTTAGTGCGAGTATGTGAATGAGTGGATACGTGCATTTTTATATTCAACTTCAAACTCAAACCTAAATAAATATGATATTTTCAAAAGTAAACAAATTATATAATCCATTTCCTGGATATTTCTTGTCTTCTATTAATGATATCGCCATTGTTAGAACATATTTACATACGATCTGCTCATGTCTATCTTAATTTCCTACTCTCTCTCTCTCTTGGTAATCCCTTTCATCAACACGTCCTATATATTCAATATAATATCGATATCCTGTTGTATGTCGTTCATAGTAGCCTATCGATTTCACAAGGAGCAAAGAGGCAGTCGACGTATCCGGTATTATTGTTATGACTGATGAGTACATGTTTCCATATATGGGTGTTGTTTTAGTACCATCCGCGTAGGCCCTGTGTCGTTACGTCGTAGGGTCGAGCCGTACGATTAAACGTGATGACAACGCCGTGCCGAACGGACGTAGACATTAGTACTCCTGAGTCCGCCGTTATGACGTCATAGCGACAACACCTCCCGGATGTTAGGCTGAACAGATTCCATATGCAAAACTCTCTTACCATT
>OZ038312.1:24609637-24642532 GCA_964035775.1 Osedax frankpressi
TGCATGGTTTATAATTTTTAACATTGTAAACCATACAGTGTACACTGTACACCGTATATTGTACACTGTACACTGCATACTGTATACTGTACACGCATACTTTCTCTTAGGCGCGACGGTGTGGATATTTCATGTGGTTAGTAGTTTGGGTAGGCTAGGCTCCCGCCCTTCCTCGCGTGGAGGGGTCAAGTCCGTATAATGGGAGATACTGTTCAACGTGCAATTCACATCGTGCATGGGAAAAGTAGACGGAATCGCTGCTTTTAATGCGTCGGTGGTCGTAAAAAACGCTCGAAACTGCAGCGCCAGGCACCGTTTAATATCGTTTAATATAATAGTTTACGATCGCTAGAGATCGATAAGGATCGCCGAGGGAATCACCAGAAGTTGGTAGTGTAACGAGAGATCGCAAATCGTCTCCGGGTAGCGACCGGGAGAGCTTAAGGGCGACATGTCAACAAACGTAATGAACTCGAGCACTCGTGTACAGTTTGTGGGTCTAGTTTACAACGGACATCTGCACGGCTAATTTGTCTTATCATCGCCACTCCGCTATTTTGTAGTCGCATACCAGTTCTGGTTACCATGCGAACTGAACGTACGCCGTCTAGACCGTATACTAAATAATAAACATATCGCATTTATTTTAAAAGTTTGTTTTATACTTTTATAGGAACTTTTATGTCAACGATAGAATTATATCTCTTCAAAAAATTATTATTTTTAAATCAACATTTTTATTGGAATTCTGCTCATTTCGGTTTATCCAAACAATACAATACATTTCAATTGTTATACATTTTATTTATATACTCATTAAACGATATATCAAGAAGATGTGTAAAGGATTTATATATAATTTATTATATATAATAAATATTATAAAATATAATATATTTAAGTTGTCAAATATATATATCTTTCTTTATAATTCTTTCTTGAATCGTTCATTATTCTTGACATCGTGTATGCTATGTAGTTAGGAATTATAGACTTTCTGTACGATTTGAGTTTGTATGATTATCAATATATGATATTGTATTCTATAGTGTGGCGTAACTATTATATGTAGTTATATATTGTGACGTGTGTATTACATGTAATTATGTATTGTGACGTAACTCTTACATGTAATTCTATATTATGACGTAATTATTACCGATAATTCTATATTATCACGAATCTTTTACATATAATTCTATATGATGTCATAAGTTATGACTCGTAACACTTGCATGTAGCTTTATTCGATGTATATAGTGTATGTAATTCTATATTATCACGTATCTCTTATATATAGTTATATATCTGATTGGAAAAAGTTTAATTCTCTCATTAGGTTAGATATAAATATATAGACATGTTAATATATGTATACTATGGTTATTATTAGATTTGCTGATAAAGTTATTATTAGATGTGGTGATATAATTATTATTAGATTTTCTGATTTAATTATCAGTAGTTTCTGTATAATATTTAATTAATTTTATTTTGAGATCTCAGGACTTCCAATGACATATAATCCAATAATGAAAATTACTAGATTAGACAATTGAATATTATAATGGTATATAATTCTAAGACTTACTGAACATCGATGGAAAATGTCACAAAATTTACAAAATATAACACCTACTTCCTATTCTTAATAATATACCCATACAGGTAAACCTCGGGGAATGTTTTATATATATAACACGCCATTTTATACTTTTGAAAGAAAGTTAATACACTATCGTGGGTTAATATTGAAGATCCAATACAATTATTTTAAACTACAAATATATTTATGATGATTAGAAATTATTTACGACGTAGTTGCAAATCATAATTCTCAACTGAGTTATTGATGCCGAATCGTATTATTAAACAATTGTTGTAATACTAGGACAATTAAATGTAATATATCTTGATAAAATCAGCGGGATATGTGTTTAAAGTAATAATATGGTGCTAGGAAAAAAATTGTAATGGTGATAATAATTAATGGATAGAATATTATTACGAGTAGAACGAAATATAGAACCAAATATAGAACCAAATATAGAACCAAATATAGAACCAAATATAGAACCAAATATAGAACCAAATATAGAACCAAATATAGAACCAAATATAGAACCAAATATAGAACCAAATATAGAACCAAATATAGAACCAAATATAGAACCAAATATAGAACCAAATATAGAACCAAATATAGAACCAAATATAGAACCAAATATAGAACCAAATATAGAACCAAATATAGAACCAAATATAGAACCAAATATAGAACCAAATATAGAACCAAATATAGAACCAAATATAGAACCAAATATAGAACCAAATATAGAACCAAATATAGAACCAAATATAGAACCAAATATAGAACCAAATATAGAACCAAATATAGAACCAAATATAGAACCAAATATAGAACCAAATATAGAACCAAATATAGAACCAAATATAGAACCAAATATAGAACCAAATATAGAACCAAATATAGAACCAAATATAGAACCAAATATAGAACCAAATATAGAACCAAATATAGAACCAAATATAGAACCAAATATAGAACCAAATATAGAACCAAATATAGAACCAAATATAGAACCAAATATAGAACCAAATATAGAACCAAATATAGAACCAAATATAGAACCAAATATAGAACCAAATATAGAACCAAATATAGAACCAAATATAGAACCAAATATAGAACCAAATATAGAACCAAATATAGAACCAAATATAGAACCAAATATAGAACCAAATATAGAACAAAATATAGAACCAAATATAGAACCAAATATAGAACCAAATATAGAACCAAATATAGAACCAAATATAGAACCAAATATAGAACCAAATATAGAACCAAATATAGAACCAAATATAGAACCAAATATAGAACCAAATATAGAACCAAATATATAACCAAATATAGAACCAAATATAGAACCAAATATAGAACCAAATATAGAACCAAATATAGAACCAAATATAGAACCAAATATAGAACCAAATATAGAACCAAATATAGAACCAAATATAGAACCAAATATAGAACCAAATATAGAACCAAATATAGAACCAAATATAGAACCAAATATAGAACCAAATATAGAACCAAATATAGAACCAAATATAGAACCAAATATAGAACCAAATATAGAACCAAATATAGAACCAAATATAGAACCAAATATAGAACCAAATATAGAACCAAATATAGAACCAAATATAGAACCAAATATAGAACCAAATATAGAACCAAATATAGAACCAAATATAGAACCAAATATAGAACCAAATATAGAACCAAATATAGAACCAAATATATAACCTAATATAGAACCAAATATAGATTATTAATGACTTATAATTCACATTTCAAATGCCGCTGCCATATGAATAACTAAAAGAACACGACGGATATAATTGTCTTTATGCAGAAAATCGTTTTTGATTATAAAATAGCAGTTTAATCATTTATCAGATACGTAATCTCTTTTGTTTAGAATCGGTACTATAGTTTCAGTTCAATTCTAAATCATTTGTGAAAACACAATATGTTGATAAAGTCTTTGATATCAAAGTCAATATTTAGATCAATCCTTAATATTTACTCAATTATCATGGGATTTTTCATAAACTATAGTTAGTAATTATGATAACTAACTATAGTTAGTAATTATGCATTCTATATAATATTGTATAGAATAATTGTCGAAAGGTTAGTTTAAATATTAAATATGAGTGTTGTAAACTATATTGCAATTGCATAATTGTTTAATTATGATATTTATCAGAATATATATTATAAAATAGATTAAAAATGTACCTCTTTTAAAATAAATTCTTGAAGTGATTATTTTCTTAGATTCTAAACGATTTAATATCATTGATGTATTATAATGTTATCTATCATTACTCTTACTAAGCATTATTATGATTATTAGTTATTGTGAGAGATATGGGAAAAGAATGAACACTATTACAATTTAAAGTTAGATTTAATATGAATAGCGACTCTCTATTTCAATATTTTATATATTTATATTTCGAGTTTACTCTCATATTAATGAGATCGCCAATATTTACATCCATATGCTTAGTCTCCCCCCATGAGTGCGTACATATTGGTCTAATATAGTAACTTGCTATTATCTTCTTAGCAAAAATTAGAAAATATCAAAAGTCATTTATAACCTTCCTTCTAAATCTCTTAACACCCTATGGAATAGATATGGTTCAATATTTGAGCATAAAAGAGTGACTAGAATGGTAGTAAGAACACTAACAGATACCTGGATATCGTTTGTTTTTCATTATGTATTTCTTTCATTTATTCATAAGAGAAGAAAAATTGGGGATTTTCTTTTGTTAAATTAAGTCAGAATGCTGATAAATGGACAATTTCCAGGTTTGTCAAATTTTGGAAAATAGAAAATATGGTCTATGTTGTAAGAATGTTTGGTAAACAACATTGTTTTAAAATCCAACAATACGCTATTTTCATTAACGACAATAGAAATATTCACATATTACACCACTAGATTGTCTGTAAAATAGAAAATGTCATTGTTCCTCCCAGAAATATTGCTCCGACTTATCGAATGCATAGGAAAAATCTAACATCTTAATGAATTTCTGTCCAAGTACAGCAAGCAAATATACAATAAGACACATCTGGTATCATACTGGATCATGTACAAAGCTAACTATTCTTACTCTCGATTTCTACCAATATACAAATACTATCCCAGAAAGAAAGAGAAAGAAATTTAAAAATTTCAGATTTATTAATTTAACTTGATAATATTATAATGCAATATATATTACGATACAAATATATTGGTATGGTTGCACGTGTAGTAATCGTTTCACTTGGTTCTTGATATCCAGAACAATGATGAATTAAGAAGAACTTTCTAGATAAATAAGAAGGTTTGATTCAAATTTAATATTTTAAATATTCTATTGAATTTGCCATGTAAATCATTACAAATTTCTTCTTTGTTATTCAATAACGAAATTATATTCATATGTATCTCTATAGGTGTTATCATTTTACATTTATATAAAAATAACATAATTGATGTAAATTTATATTTTATTTGTTATGAATGTATATTAATATTAATTATAATGTTAATATTAATTGACATTTCAATAACACCCTTCTGAACTACATGCACAGTATGCGTCGTACACTCACTATATATATATATATATATATATATATATATATATATATATATATATATATATATATACATATCTTATAAATAATGATTGTATAAAACGTTAAATTATTAATTAAACTATGTTAATTAATCATGCCTAAATTAATGCATTCTCTAAATCATACTAAAGCTTATATCTGTCATGAGTATTATATTCCAGAAAATATTATTATTATTATTATAACATTTATTTGGTTTGAATTATAATCTTTGTAAAGGTTATCGCCAAAAATTAAAAATATTAATTTGTTGTCCGATATATATATATATATATATATATATATATATATATATATATAGATAATTGTATATATATATATATATATAATAATATATTCTGGAATATAATACTCATATCAGATATAAGCTTTAGTATGATTTAGGGCATGCATTAATTAATTAACATAGTTTAATTACTAATTCACCGTTTTATACAATTAAAAACTATAACCCAAAACTTTATTAAAAATAGTAATTAATTAGCTTTATTTATCAAAATAGTGTATTCAATTCTATAAAAATAGACATATTCTAAATGAGTTGCCGCAGAACTCGATTATTATAATGAAAAAAAGGGTTATTTTATATTACAAACATTCTTATCGACTAATCTAAACAAAACAGTGAATTTAATATTAAATAGTATTATCAATGTGATAACTCTTTTAATTTAATTGGAAAACCTTTAATAACACCTACTCCGTATAACTTCATACAAGAGAAAATGAAACATAAAATATATGCAGATCGTGGAGTAACGGTCCTGAAAGATGAACAGCTTCTGGTGTTCTCATCAATTAATAATATATAATGGCAATAGAAAATATATGTATAGCACTTATTTAATTAATTGTAAATGTTATAAAGATATATTACATAAAGAGAAATTATTAACTTGGTGTAGTAATAATATCTAATGGTGATAATAATCAAAAAATGCAAGAATAGAAAATAAAAAACGTTTTAAGAAAAATTCAAAAAGTAATGCAGTAAACGCCGTGTACATATATATGTTTATAAATAATAATGATTTGTTGAGTAATGTGTAAATAGTACCTACTTAATAATGCAATCGTAATGCAAATATTTGTGATATTAGTAATTTAAATGATATTTCGATAGATGAGGATATAAATCTGACTCATCCACTAAATGAAATCACAAAACAGTTCATTAAATTAAAGTAAATTAGAATATGAATATTTAAAGTTAATATCAGAGTTAACATACTTATTGAAATATTACTTATAAAGCAAAATATATAATATATATACAACCTCAAATTTAATTTAATTAAAGATGGTATATATGTTTAATATGTTTTTCGTAATTCATATTAACATACATATTTAATATAAAACAATTATATCATTTACATCCTCATATTCGGAAATTGTCATAATTCTCAATTACTTAAATCATTTTCATCAGCAAAGATTAAAAAGTTAGAATATTAAGGATTAAAAATACTAACAAATTATGACTTAGTATATTAATGTAACTTACAAGATGAGATGCAACACCGAGTAATATACCAGTAATATACTTAGATATATCTATAAATTGATTTTATAAATTGTGATTTTAATTCATACAAAGATAATTATAAGAATTTTATAATAAAAAATATGAAATAAATATCTGAATTCTGCATAGTCATTTATTACTGTAAACTATTTATTTAAATAATTTAATATGGTACAGTTACAAATATCGGATTTATTTACAAATGAGAGGTTATTATATATCTTAAATGATATTTGAAATTAAATAAAAGTTGTTATATTACCAAACTAATAATATTTGTATTACATCTTTGAAAACATCGTAGTATACTGTAGATGTACGGCATACAATGTACGCCGAACATTTTTCACTCATTACAATTTTAAAAAAGACTATACAATGAGACACCCAATGTATATACCTCATATTTTCCACACATAATGTTAGGTATATATAGTATATAAATGTCGAGAAACACTGTTTTATCAATATTATATTCATATTTCTATAATAATATATTAATATCACGGTTTACCGTTATTTTCTAAATTAATTTAACTATACCATAGTTCCAGGCAACTGACTGGGGGACTTAGATGTTAAAACCATATCAATACTAGTCTTATCGTATTGTAAATACAATACAAATCTATATGGAATATATTACAAACAATATGATTCCTCTATTTACATGCCCAAACCCGATGGCTTCATCCCTGATGACCCCATTATCACAATCTTTAATAATCTGTATATATATATTTATATTTATAATAATCTATAAGGTTATATTTTTTAAGTGAATACTTATTATGTTCTATTGATTAGCAGATTAAAGACTGACTAATCAATTAATTAATAAATATGTAACTATCACAAATTTAATATGTAATAGTCGTGTAATAAATTAATACTGGATTATAAAAATACTGACTTTTAATTGTCAACATTTAATTTTATTTTTAACTCTCTGACAAACTTATATTCAGACAATATGTGGTATTTACAGTATATGTAGATTTTTTTAAATTTGAATTAACGACTGTGTTTGTCCAGTTACTATATCATTTAAAAAATAATTTAATATGAAGCTATTAATTTTTATTTCCTACTAATTTATCCTCTAATTATGTATATAGTTATTAGATGAATTAGTCATATAACCAATTATAAATTTTAATTTAAAATTTTCATTAAATTTATAATGGATCCATATTTCATTATTCAATGATGGTTGTAGTCAGATGAGATATGTTGCTACTTTTCACTTTATATTGAATACATTACAAATATAAATGATTAAATAATAATAATTTATGTCATTTCAACTTCAGAATCACACCAAGATAGTAAGACAATTATTTAACACTCCATTTAAATAGTATGTGAAAATAATCCTAGTGTTTTTATAATCTGGGATTGATTTAAAATATAATTAATATTATTTATAATTTTACTTATATCCTTTTTTATTTATGGTTTTATAAAAATACAATGTTTATATAATCCTAAGTTTTTAGATGTATAACATAAACATTGGTTATATATATTGATATGTTAATGATCCATTCCCAGCTTTTTACGTGTAAACAATATTCTTTCATTGTGTACATAATTCTGCTCAATAATTTGAGTGTGAATAGATTTGGAAAAATCTATGAACATGTTTATATTTTTTAGATAAAATATACATTTTTTTGCACAATATATTGTTATTCTTTATTCTGAACAAACATTTTAGAATTAAATAATATTATAGTGTTAACGAATTTACTATATATATTGTGTATGTGATAGACAATATATCAATATTAATTTATATAATCTATATGTATTATATATGATTTATAGACTATTTTTTGTATTATTTTTTCAAAGATTATGATATTTACCGAATAATGAATTTTGAAAACTTTTATACCCAATCAAATTCTAAGCTGAAATTTCAAAAATAAACTGACAATCATAGATAAATATATAATTGATATAAAATCAAATATGATATATAATTAATGGTTACTTTTGACATACATATTATTTATTATCAATGAATTTATAATTTAAGAATATCATGTATATATGAAATAAATCTTTTTAATAGTTTATTTATGATATTGAGGGTGCGTAATATCAGAGCATTTTTAGAAATACTATTTTATCAAAACTAATTTCTAATTCTAATTTTAATTATTTAAAATTTAAATTAATAATATTTTCAATATAATATAATATAGTATATTCCAATGTACATATATAATACTATATATATATATATATATGCCATATATCATAAATAATAAATTAAAAATTTTCCATAGAAAATGATATTTACCGATGTTGAAGTTTATTTCAGATATTATAATATTCATTCACTAATTCAGGTTACCAAAAGGCTTTGATTTTGTCACATTTTTAATGTATGTTCCTGTTGGAATATGCTTGTTTACAATTCGTATATTTATTGGAATACATGCATATATTGTAAACATGCTATTACCGAAGTGCTCAATTTATCGAGAGTTAGTATATTGAATTTCTAATATTTTCAAGGTGTTTTATCCTATATTGAATTATCGATATGCAGATATGTGATGAGAATACTTTGTTCGGTTTTGGGAGTAGTAGTTTCAGTTAAGCAAGGAAGTCCGGCTCCAGAGAATAGTGGCAGAACCTCTGCACGTGTCCTCATTGCTAATTACACGAGTACATTGGATCATCTGGCCATTGACCTTATTATTCCGAATGTTCTGGTTTGAATTTTCATATTCTAGTTAGAATTTATATACTAAGTATATTTATGTATGTTTTTCAGGTTTCAATTTAGAGTTTGTATTAAAAATAATAATGGATCTATGAAACATCCAAAAATAGAATTCATGCGACTATGACTATTTTATTTTCAATGGTAATTCAATTTTGTTGTCTCAATTTTGTTAACCTATTTTTTTGAAACCTGTTTTCTTTTGAAATATTCCATTGTTTAATGAAAGATTTGACAATATTAATATATTTATGATATATTTATTATATTAATTCGTAGTATTATAAATTATTCTATCAATAATTATTAATATCATCATTATCATTTATTTATTATTAATTATGTATTTATTTTAAATTTATAAAGTTTTCTTTCACCAGCCATCAGTGTGGGACCTACCACCGATACTGATGTATTTTCTAGGTTATAAAGACATGGAAACTAAGAAAGGACGTCAATATCTTATCAACAATGCCATAACACATGTTAAAAGTTAATATCGATATTAAGTGATTTTATTAACATTTGATATCATCGTTTTGGTTAATTTATAAAAAATAGTATATGTAAACATATTCTATAAATCACCAAAAATGTATCATATTAAGTAATAAGTATTGTTATACTTTTCATGTAAAATATCTGCATCTATAAAACAATCATACCGCACTTACAGCACCAGATTCTCTGCCATTGTTGTCGTTCCCAGAAGGAGGTTCGACTAATGGTCAATTGGGTTTACTGCGCTTTTCTGTTTGGCCATTCTCACTGAATGAACCCGTTCAGCCGGTAGGTGTTAAACAGATGTATTACTTGATAATGGTGCCACATTAAATGCTTTTCTAGGTGTTTCTAACCCGATTATTATTTTCACATACATTTCAAACTTTCTTCATGGATTTAGAATACTTTAATCCAATGATACTTACAAACCAGTCAATATTTTAATTTATTTGCAAGAATGGTTTAAAATTTATATTTTGTATTTGTTTTCAGTTTGATCTAACTACATTTATATTACAGTTACTCATCAAGTTAAATAGGCCGTTCCTTTCTGGTATAGCCCCGGTAAGCAATAATCATTCATTTTATAATAACTATAAACAGGTTTTTAGTTGATTTATAATGTGAAACATTTTGATTTTGTTTTTGTATAATAATTTATAATTATATTAAAATAAATTGCAAATCAAGTGAATTAATATATTTAATTTAATATCAATATTCAACAATTATGTCTTAATTCTATAATGACAGATTTAACAGTAAATATTTTAATACAATTTTATAATTGAAAATAATATTGAAAAGCCAATTCCACTACTACATGCAAATATGTGTGTCGTAGTATAATGCAATTAAAAATGTATTGTCTCATAATAAATAAAATATTATGTATAATATGATTATGATCTACAATAAGAAGTATTCAAAAATAACTACGACATTGATGTCAATTCACCATAGTAATAATATTACATATAAATGTATTTAGAAATTATTTTGAAAATTTGAAATAATTGTTTATTTCTATTTTCCTTGATAAAATAATTACTACTCGCGACAATGTCGTATATACAAAGTGCTGAATTGTATCAATGCTTAAATATGTATTGTTATATAACTTGACTTTGTACAACTAAATGTGGAAGGATGAATTGTTGATTATCGTGTGAACACCATATTTCATATATAAGTTTTCAATCCAAATAAATATATGAAATAAATTTGAGATTATATTAGGATTCAAAATAATACAGAAAAATATTACATAATAGTATTAATACATAATTAAACAAATTATATTTTTAAATATTAGTACATTATATTATTATTTTTGAATTAATAGAAAGTTATAATTAAAAATTAAATGATATAGAATTTGTTCATATTATTACATAACAAGAATTAATATCGTATAATAATAATATAATGTTACTTCATTACATTTATGATGACAGTCTGTTCTTGGAGGAAGGTGGTGGATGGATATTTTCTGGTTTCTCTTTGTTCCAGTTACTATCTTTGAAGTAAAGTTTGTATTTACACCGCACTTACTTAATATATTTCAATTCTATTAACACATACATTTTTCATATATAATATGAATTTAATATATAATGAGTATAATCCATAGACCTCATCCACCGCATCCTACACTAATCCCCGCACCCCACCCACCGCATTTCAGACTCGCCCCTGTGCAGACCCAACACCCGGACGAGAGTTGCGATGAGTTTACGGTAAGAGTACAGAGATTCATGTGCGAGCAATTGCGTCTGCAGTCAACCCCGCACACCTCCAGGGATAAAGTGGAATATGCCAAGCGTGTACTCTTCACTGTCTCCGCGTCCGCAGTCGACGATTGTAAAAATGGTTACCGAGTATTGCCTAGTGTCAATGATGGTCGCCTAGTGTTGCATGGCTGCGATAGTCTGAACCTTAGCTATAGACTAGGTAGACACTTTTAGGAGTAAATGAGTAATATGTAAGTAATTATTTTTCTGAGTGCAGATTCCAGAATCGTTGCAATGATTACGCCAACCGGAACACAAGATAAAATGGCTGCAAGTATCCAATCGGTACTTCCAAACGTACCAATAAAAGTTATTTATGCTGATTTAGGTTAGTAATATACATTTTTTTATTTGTTATCAAATAATTATTTATTATAATTTTAAGATAAATTCACTATAAAATTATATATTAGTGTAATTTAACTTTATTTGAGATGCAAAATCTTACTTTATGATAAATCGACGACATTTCAGCTATAACCAAAGATGTCGACCTCACCATTACAAATATTTTGGAAGGTCGTGTGACCTTTATCCCACTGGAAATTAAACAGCCGTTGGTCACTCCTCGTAGCCAACCCGAATTTAGTTCCGAATCAAAGGTATATATGTAATATTGTATATAATAATATGTAAATACACTTATATTATTTAAAACTATTTTAGTCTTAAAGCACAAGTGACAACATTTCAATAATTACACACGTTAATAAACAAAACAAATAAATGAGAATGGTATTTATAGTTTTTATTAAAAATATATAGTTATTCAGATTAGTATTAATATTAAATTTTAATATTTAATTTTTTATATACAAATATAATATATTTAATTATCTATTTTAAATTATTAATAAAATATGAAATATGTAGCATTTGGGTGTTCTTGTTAAAGAAATTCTAGTTTTAATATATTTAATTCAACTAGATCAAAAAAAAATATATAATATGTGGTTACATATAATACATGGCTAATAAAATTCTATACTTTTGCAACATATTTTATTGATGGTATTACATCATATTTCCATATATACTCCTAAAATATTTATTTATCATAATCGTACATAAATCATATATCGTATAATTAAAAACTAAAACTAATATTGAAAATATTAATTATATAATCATATACAAATCAGTCAGTATCTATTGATTTAATATAATCATCCAGAATAGTAATCTTATCGTCATTTAATAATGTATTATAAATATATTCATTACTAAGTAATATTGAATTACTTTCTGAATTACTTGAAATTTAAATATATTTTTGAATAATATAAGTATTTGTAATGTCATGTTTATAAGTTGTGTTTTGTTTATTTAGATAATATTTGTAAAAATGTAATATGAATATTAATAAAAAGTTAACTTTGGTTATTATCCAGAAATATATTTATCTTTATGTATAGTTTATAAATACTGAGAATTTGTATAATTCTGTCACTTGTGCTTTAATATTATAATTTTAATTAGTATAATATTTAAAATATTGTGGGTAATAATATTTTTTGAAAATTAGCTACATAATCTGAACTTTTTAGAATTTTCCAAAAATTAAATTTGAAAATAAATCATCATTATATATATTCTCTTTTAATATTTTATAATAGATTATATTTAAATATGCATGTAAACATATATATATATATGTATATATCATGTAACAATTATATGCAGTAATATAGTTCAATTAAATAAATAATTTTTATTTAAATAGGCATTCATAGGTATATCTAATTTTCGTAAGAGACAATAAAAAATATAATTTTACAATTTTACCAAAGTATATTCAATAAAATAATAGTTGTTTATACATCAAAATGTATCACTATATAGATAGTTGTAATTTAAAAATAATATGTATACCTTATATATTATTATATACATAATTCAATATAATAACTCTATTGCCGAATTAAATATAAACTTTCTATGTAATATAAACAGGGAACCTCAGCAATGATCAAGATATCTGCTAAACAATTTCAAAAAACATCATCACAACGCCACATGTCTTTACAAGAACGTAAACAAATCTTATTCAATAATGCACGCCAACAATATATTGAGAGATATGGTTCACAAAAGATGAAATAATCAATTGAGGATAAACTACACCATGCTCATATCTTCATCTAAGCATGCGTGTATTTTGATTTAATTATAAGTAATGTATATAAAAAGAAGTTCAGTATTCATTTTTGTTATTTAATTTCTTGTTTTGTATATAAAATAATTTATTAAGAAAAATTTAAATAAATAATGATTAATACAAATAATTTTATATAATAAATAATGTTATAGAATATAATGGAAGTATGACACTCTAAATATATAATAGTTCAAACTATTAGGATCACAATTAAGAATAATTTTAATACTGAATTTTATTTATTAAATATTTTTTATATTCCTTCAATTAATAAAAAGTAATAAATATTATTAAATTAAATACAGAAATTATTTATTAGTTAAATAGCAGGGATATCGTATTTAGAAATATCAATTTCTTTAATAGTATTGTCATTAATGCGAGCGAGTACTATTGGCATACCATTATAAAAATTATTGAAGTCATTGTTAATTAAGCTATCCAGTTTTACATCAAGTGGTTCAATGATTCTACCATTGAAAAATATACGAAAGAAATCTTTATTATTATTCGATTGTATTATTCCCAAAATCTTAACAAGTTCATCGATGCAACGTCCTACAGTCCACTGAGCATTAACAAAACAAGGCACTATATTTATTTCTGATCTTAGTATCGCATGCACTGATAAGTAGCGACGAAATTCAACAGGTATTCGTTTGTCACCATCTGCTTTCATCTTCATCTTTTGCAGTTTCACCATTTTGTTGAGTCGTTGTGATTTTTCACTCAATATTGATTTCCTGGCAGGCTGCACTGCACCTTCTGTAATTAAGAATTCAAATCTAAAATAAACTATAATTTATGCATCTAAAATCCATATAGCAATAATACATAAGCTACAAATAAATTCTACTTTTAACCATGATTAATTTTGATCAAAATCAAATAAATTATCTAAAATACGATTATAGAATGAATTTATTGTTTTGTAAATATATATTTAAATCAAATGGCATTGTTAATGTAGAGTACAAAATTGTTTTCTATGTAGATTCTCTATATGATATATGTGTACCAAAAAAATGTAGTGACTATCAATTAAGATGTAGTATTATTATTAAAATAAAAAGTAATGTATATATATGTTATACAACTAACTTATAATATCCTTAACAATAGAATCAATTGCATATGTCTTCTTTGGGCTTTTATCCGTTATACAAACCATGCAATTATGATCTTTACAATGACGATGAGTAAGGCAGAACACTAGTTTACAACACTGGCATATTATTTCAATGTGTTCTGTTCCTGAACAATAATCTAAACTACATTTATAAACTTTAACGATACCATCGCCTATTTCAATTGCAGGAATATTTTGACAATCATGATTTAAACCGATAATATGATTCTTACAGAAATGTTTATTACAGAATGGACATCGTATTGGTAAAAAATCTAATCGTTTACAATCAGCATTCCCGCAATGCTTACCTATGTCTAAATCAGTCATTTTTAACAATTTATTAATGTATTTTAAGATAGATTGTTACATAACTAAATCACTACTATCAAAATGAGTACGCAAATTAAAATATAATTTATATGTGATGTAAAAATAGAAAATTTAAATTAAGACTTAAAATGGCGTATATTTATTTTTGTTTCATAATGAACCAAAGACTATAATAAACAAATACACCTATATATAGAAATTTTTGTCTAGTTATTCACACGGTTATATTTATTGTATTGTAATTAAATAAAGAAATACATTTGGATTTAATTTAAAATGTATTTTGTTCAATGAAATTCTATACAATATTAGAGTATAATTTTTTATATAGATATATAAGATCATCAATTCTTATGTATCTAATTATGAATTTCTTATTTTATTTCTTTATAAAATTTAAATCAATATATATATATATATCTTAAATAATGTTTAAATACATAATATTAATATTCTTGCAGGTGTAAAATTAAGTTACAGAGATGGTAGATACAACAAATAGTTGTCTAAGTTTAATAGCACGTCTTAATACATTGTTAATATGTGTAATTAAATTTACAAACTTATACGTAAATAATTTTATTTAGTAGACAGACATTTGTCTGATCTGCATATTTACATTCGAGTACTGTATTAAGCAATATCAGATTCTAAAAATAAATATATACCTAACAAAATTTGCTGAATCCATGGATATTACATACATGTTTAATATAATATACCATTGAAAATAATATTTATTATTTTAGAAAGTGAGTTGAGAAATTCTGAACATTTCTAAATTTACAGTGTATATTCTACCCATTAACAATGTATCATCTAATCGCTATGCCATACCTATGATTATTAACATAAATGAAGATATATTGTATAAGAAATATATAAACTATTGAAATATTTCTTTAATTAGCTTATTAAATATATGAGCCGATCATCGGTCATCGATTTATGACATTTCTCGATTTTTAATATTTTCCGTTTAGTAATACTTTAATACAATATTTCATTTATTAGATAAGTATGTCTCATTGTGAAAAATTGTGAGATTGAATTATTTTCACTGGCTTAAATATAAGTAGTATTGCGCTAATGCAAAGTAATATGTAGAGACACATTAAGATTGTATAATAAATCTAGGTATGATGTTTTATTATATGAATTTAATAATACTAGTTCTAATTCTAAAAATCTATTATTTAGGCAAAAAAAAGTATATTATTATAATAAAATTAATGAATATAATGGTAATATGCGTAAAATTTATAACATAACAAATACACTATTACATGGATTAATTACATAGAATTAATTAATAAGATAAACATTTATTGATAACACTATGCTAGCAAATGGTCATTATTATACTCCATGCGAATAATTTCAGAATATATTGATTTAAAAATAATATAAATATTAAATAATATAAACTTAATCACTTTTATTATTATCGAGTCATTATCGTTGATTTTTAAATTACATTATTTTCTAATTTCGAGTCACTGTCTCGTAAATTTTTTAAATTTTAAAACATTTTTAAAAATGTATCTATTACCTTTAACCTTTTCAAAACTCTTGTAAATATTAAAGCGAGTTATTTATATACCTTAATGTGTCTTTCCTTTAGTAGTGGATATGTAGATGAAGTTATTAAGCATTTAATAGTTATTCTATTAATTAAAAACTAAATGTAAATTGCAATAGTTTCTATAGTTATAATATATCACTATATACAGAAAGTAATTGGCTATAATCAAGTATACTTGATCAATATCAGGGTGATTATATGAAATTACATATTACAGAAACAGTTATAAATAACTTACTTGATGATATATTAATTGTTAAGGATTGAAATGATTCAATAATATTTGGCTTTGAGATGTATCTGTTGCATTCAATACACTCGATCAAGATATATCAAAGTTAATGTTAACATTACATAATATAGAAATATATCAACTAGCACTTAAATGATTAATTTCATATATTACCAATAGAATATTTTCATTTGAAATATATAGTCATTTTGCATAGCCTAGATAGGTCCATTGCTATTTTTAATTAATATTAATCTAATATCAGTTATAATTAGCATGTTTTATGGTATTAGTATCATATACATACCGATAATATTATGCTATATACATTTATTTCTATGAGTAATTTATATAAACCATGATAGTAATACAATGCTCGTGAGAGCATTCGATTTATCATATGTGTACTGCTTTCTATCAATATATCATGAAATGAGTAACAAAGCTATCAGAAATATTGTATGGATAATACGGAGAAGAATGCGATTAACAACACTGTAGTATCAAGTAGGCTTTGTTAATATATCGTCAGCATCATTCATAATACAGTAGTGTAAAGCTGATAGTGGTTTATATCGGCTAGTAGTAGTAGTAGTAGTAATAGTAGTAGTTGTTGTAGTAGTAGTTGTTGTAGTAGTAGTTGTTGTAGTAGTAGTTGTTGTAGTAGTAGTAGTAGTAGTAGTATTAGTAGTAGTAGTAGTAGTAGTTGTAGTAGTAGTAGTAGTAGTAGTAGTAGTATTAGTAGTAGTAGTAGTAGTAGTAGTAGTAGTATTAGTATTAGTATTAGTAGTAGTAGTAGTAGTAGTAGTAGTAGTAGTAGTAGTAGTAGTAGTAGTAGTAGTAGTAGTAGTAGTAGTAGTAGTAGTAGTAGTAGTAGTAGTAGTAGTAGTAGTAGTAGTAGTAGTAACAGTAGTATACTAGCTAACAGTCGTATTCGTGATGTTTAGCTAAAGTTTGCAAATCTATCATATTATACTATTAAATTTTTTTTTTTTTACAAAATTGGAATACATATTAATTTTATTAATCGAATTTATTAGTTTTATATGTTATTATAATATAAATTCTAATAGCTGATTATAGCCAGCAATACCACAATAATGTATTCTTACTCGATATAACTATATGTACTCTTCGCTCTTGGCTACAATGTTAGCATTTGTATTAATCGAATATAAATATCTATAAATATATGTTAGTGAATTATCATTAAAGATAATTAAAGAAAAGAATAGTTTGTATACAAATTTTTATTAGTGATTTATAAATATTTGTACATTAATAAAAATATGAAAATGAACTCAATATTTTAATTTATTTGAGATATATATTATAAATATCGATCAATAATATTATCATAAATATATATTCATCAATATTTACATATAATTATTGACGCATGTCAAAGATCAAATATGTTTTTATTTTTTTTATATATTCTTGGATATAATTAAATAATCCTATCTAAAATTGTTATTGTATGTTGTATATGAAATATTATTTCACATATGTACAATGTAGATTAATGTATGTATTGTTAGTTATATTAATAGATTTATTACGATTACGATCTAAATAAAACAATATTTATATATTTTTTTTAATTCAAAAAATATTTTTTAAGCGTAATACTAAATTTAATATTTATTTATATTAGTTATTTAGAATAATATAAATAACTATTGACAACATAATAAAATTATCCAAATGATAATGCTAATGATAAATATATACAATTATGAATATTAATTCATATCGATAGTTGCTTCCATTATAAATATGATATAAATTATAAGCTTATAATGAATACTGATTTTTATCTACAATTAATCAACATTATATTTTATGAAATATGTGTACACGCATTTATAATGTAGATTAATATATGTATTGTTAGTTATATTAATAGATTTATTACGATTATGATTTATTTTCAAAATATTTATATATTTTTTGAATTTAAAAAATATTTTTTAAGTGTAATATTTAATTTAATATTTATCTATATTAGATATTTATAATAATAATATTCATAACTATCGATAAAAAAGCTTATTCAAATGATAATGCTAATGATAAATATATATAACAATTATAAATATTAGTTCATATTGATAGTTATTTCGATTTTAAATGTGATATAAATTTTAAGTAATACTGATTGTATCTAGAATAAATCAACATTAATATAATAATTTTTGATATCGTGAGATAATTAGGGAAATAAAAATATATATTTTTCTAACAATCAAATGTAAACATTATATATGATCATATATATTATATTATACAATGTTACAGTATAGCATATACACATTGAATTTTTATCCATAGTGATAATTTAACTATTAGTTAATTATACCTTATGTATGTAATACTATTTATATATTGAATCAATTACATATAGTGTGTAATTTTAATTTAAAATTATTCACATCAAAAATAATTATTAAAAATATTGTTCATATATAAATATATATATTATATAATTACTAATTATATAATATATATATTTATATATAATTATAATTTATAATCTTTTATTTATATTTATAACACGTGAACAATTAATAGTCGTACTAATTATTAATTAGTACAACTTACTTACAGTAATAGATAAATTGGTACCAATAATGCATTATTTGCATAATATGTAACAATATTCATTGAAAAGATCATGAATATTTTCAAGACTATCTTATATATTTTGATTATTAATAATTTATTTGATCACATAGGTGATAGTAGATATCTATCATGAATAATTCCCAGGCACCAACTTCTGCTGATGCCTGTCTCAGCATTGTTCACAGGTTTGAGCAATTATGTAAATAGACTGACTCTATTGAATTCAAAACTAATTTATTTAATTTTTTTGTAATACATTTGAAAATCTTCATTATATTATTTCTATTTACATTTATTATATTAATTTTTACAATAATATTTATATTTATTACAGTAGTTTTAATTGTGATATTCTGTATGAATTCAATTGGATTAAAAGAAAGTGTTTTCCTTAATTTCTAGAGTGTTTTAAAGATGATATACTTCATTTATCAATATAACCAGTTACTTAATAAAAAAGATGTTTACATCTCTTGCATATTTATTATTATTCATCTAACGTAACACGTTGATATCTGTTATGAGTAATATAGTATAAACGGTAGTAAACTGGTAGTAACTCGGGACAATTAACAATGCAGCAGTTTAACGCAACCCATCACCTCACAGTCTGATGTGCCATCGGCAGGGCGGCGAAAGCGAGTCGTTTGCGAAACGCGCCATCGAGAGTCTGGTGAAGAAGTTGAAGGAGAAAAGAGAAGAACTCGACAACTTGATCACGGCCGTCACTACGAATGGCACTCACCACACGAAATGTGTCACTATTCAGAGGACCCTCGACGGCCGTTTGCAGGTGTGAAGTCTGCTATGCACGCATACTCATGTTCTGCTACGCGCGGGTGTCAGATGGTATGATTTGTAAGTGAATGTTTAGTTTTAAATTTTATTTGCACATTTATATCTACGAATTAATTTTTTTATTACGTATTAATTAACACTTTTAATATTCACATTATATAACGCAATGCATATTAAATGTATAATTAAATAATACTCTTGGAATCAAAATTAATTTATTTAATTACACATCTTTAATACAATCCATATCATAAGTTCACTTCAAATAATGAAAAATTGTAATTTTAATTTAATCTTTTAATATGTGTCTCACGTCTATATCGTCTAATCCATCGGCACCTCCACTGGCACCTCTACTGGTAACTAGGTGGCTGGTCGTAAGGGTTTTCCGCACGTCGTTTATGCGCGGATCTGGCGTTGGCCCGACTTGCTTAAGAATGAATTGAAACACTGCAAGTTCTGCCAGTATGCATTCGACTTGAAGGCTGATCATGTCTGCGTGAATCCCTACCATTACGACCGCGTTGTTTCCCCTGGTATTGGTTAGTAGTAATATCTTAGTACCAATACTGCCATATTCTCTGGTATTGGTTAGTAGTAATATCTTAGTACCAATACTGCTGTATCCCCTGGTATTGGTTAGTAGTAATATCTTAGTACCAATACTGCCATATTCTCTGGTATTGGTTAGTAGTAATATCTTAGTACCAATACTGCTGTATCCCCTGGTATTGGTTAGTAGTAATATCTTAGTACCAATACTGCCATATTCTCTGGTATTGGTTAGTAGTAATATCTTAGTACCAATACTGCTGTATCCCCTGGTATTGGTTAGTAGTAATTAATTAGTACTAATACTGCTGTATTCCCTGGTATTGGTTAGTAGTAATAAATTAGTACCAATACTGAGGTATTCTCTGGTATTGGTTAGTAGTAATATCTTAGTACCAATACTGTGGTATTCCCTGGTATTGGTTAGTAGTAATTAATTAGTACTAATACTGCTGTATCCCCTGGTATTGGTTAGTAGTAATAAATTAGTACCAATACTGTGGTATTCCCTGGTATTGGTTAGTAGTAATATCTTAGTACCAATACTGCAGTATTTCCTGGTATTGCTTAGTACCACCACTACTAATACTATTCTGATATTGGTTAGTATTTATTTGTATAGAATATTATGGTATCTAATATCTATATGCTTTTATTTATACATTTTCAAAATTAATATAATTCTATTTAATAACATATGAATCTTGTATAAGATAACTATATAGTTAATAAATATTTTATAGTTATTTTATTAATATTAATAATAAATGCTCTCTTTTTTATATGCGAAATCTATCTTTTTCAATTCAATTCAATTGACTTTATTTTATGTTGAATATCATGCATATTTTATTAAACTAAAAATCTATAGTTTAGACAAAAATATATAAAATTTTAAATATACAAATTTCACTCTTTTGTTGTAAATAAAACATAGCCCCTCTTAATGATATATTAAATACAAAATTAATCATGCACAAACCTTAGATTACCAAGATACCTGGTGGAGAAAATATGTCATAATGAAATTATTTGGTTACACCCACTTGAAGGATTTATATTAAAATATTTACATTGTTTTTAAAATAACATACTATAAAATTGTTAGAATTTGAATTATTGTTATTTTATAATCATTCTTTATCATAAAATGTAAAATGATCTATACAATATAATAATTTAAAATGATACTTTCATCTTACTTTTAATTACTCATATGTTACTTTGCTATATAAATGATAGGCTACTTGGAATACTTGTAATCTTGGCACACACTTTCTCATTTTTTTGTTATTATTGTAGATGTATATAAATATTATGTTGTGTTTTATTTGCGTTCTAATCGATCTATTATTTTCTAAATTTATTTTTGATTTCATCTCAAATTTCTAATTATTCTTTACTTGCCCTACAGATTTATCTGGATTAACTCTACAACAACCCGGTAAGTCATTCGTGTAAGAATATATTTTTATTTCTGAATGATAATACACTATATTTAATTGAGTGCTTTTGCTCATACTAAAGTTTTTGTTATAAACTATAGTTACCCTTTTATGTTCAATCTCACTCTTTCTACCTTTTAA
This sequence comes from Osedax frankpressi, assembly GCA_964035775.1. NCBI lineage: Eukaryota > Metazoa > Annelida > Polychaeta > Sabellida > Siboglinidae > Osedax > Osedax frankpressi. Next base: position 24,632,443 of record OZ038312.1, read on the forward strand.
CTTCAGTTATATGTTTTCATTATTTGAATTATAAATTGACCCAATTTCATTATCTATGCTATATACATTATTAAAAAATACACTCTATTGTTCATATAAATATTTCGCTATCTCATAGTTTTCACTTACATTTATGCTTTTTTATAATATCCTCTTATCTTCATAAGTAACGTATCAAATAAACCATAAATAAACCACCACCCATGTTCAGCTTATGCATTTCTATTACAACCTAAGGCACTCTGCCCGTTCAACTTCCCATGACTTCATGACCCCCATATGACATCTTTACTTCCTTCGTGAACTAATCCCAGTAATCTCTACGCGACCTCGCGACCCCATACGAGCTATTCATTACCTCGGTGACCCTTTGACCGCAGAACTCGGTGATTTCCGTTTACAGGCCAAAATCACCTACGCCATGTCGACTACTCTTCCGACAATATCAAAATAGAACAGATGGCCGGTCACCAGAATCAGTTGAGTTAGTTTCTTATTGCGTACCGTTTATTCGATGCTTTATAGATATCACATATACTCCTACGCATGTACTTATATTGAAGCTAGTGCTCATCATGCCCTCTATACGGAATGTATTCTTTATACATTTTATTTATAATGTAATATCAATAAATATTAATAAATATAGCTAATGAGCATCAATAAAACTTATTGAATGATTTTATTAATGGACATTCACAGCTAGTCGATTTCATTACAAAATCTGAGTTATTACCGATTTTATTTTAATAATTTTTATAATATTTTTTTTTGAAATTGAATGTTTTTAATAAATTTTTGTAAAAATATTTGGTATTAATATACAATTTTGTTAGGCACTTTGTTTTTTAAAAAACAAATGAGAACAATTATCGAATCATAAATTTCTAAAAATTAAATATCTATATTTACTATAAGAATAATATTTATGTATTAGTATATATATATTAATTACAAGTGAATAACAGTTTATATAACAATATTTATTATAATAAAATGGTTTTATTATTGATATTATATTTAAATTCTCTATTAACTTATTAAAAATAATAATTTTCAATTACTTCGAAAGAATAAATGTTTCCCTTAATATATTAAAAATATAACTAAAATATTATATATATAATAATATAAAATTAGATTAAAATTTAATATAGTTACAATTTATTTGAAAAATTTTAATAAAGTATTAAACTTTTCACTCTTCTTTGATTGGCCATATTTTATTTAATACACATGCCCTTTTTTATTAGAAGAAATTTTAAATATTTTTTATAATTTTCCTTTTCATATGAATCTTATGAGGATAGTATCTTTTTTAGAGTGGTGACTCATGATCATGAAAATAGAAACCTATTGTAAAGTAGCATAGGTGTGAATGCTTTGATATAGATAACAAAATGCTCATATCTAATTTTCATAGAACTTATGCACTTGAATTATTATATAAGCTAATATACTTTATTTGTATACTTGTGATAATGACTCATTTTAAATCATATCAGCAAAGTGATAAATCTAATTTAATATATTTCTTTCGAATAAAAACATATACCAAACCATTGTATCATGGATTATTAAAAATAATAAATAATATATAATAGTTTTATAAATTTATATTAATATACTTCACTTAAAATAATAATATTAATAGCATTATATATATAATTATCATTTTATGCTTATTCTTAGAAATCTTTATATAGTGAATTTAACTATTAATAATGTTTATAAAGATAGATGAATTGAATCGAATTCACTTAATCATAGATATGTAAATATATAAAATATATTTTGTATTCTATTTGTATTATTTACTTCCATTTTTTCAATATTATCTAGTATTCAATTATATAATATCAGTTTTAAAAATTATAAATATAATAATTAATTATTATAATAAACATTATTAATAAATGATAAAATATTTTTTTTATTTTATTGAAGTTTAACTATATTTTAATATTATGTATATATTAATTTGTTATAATAATTATTTTTGTGTAATTAACATAATACAGATTGTCTGTGTTTTCAATATAGTCGCATTATTTTAGGTTTCTTGCGATATCAGTATAATGAATTACAGAATAAATAAGTAAGATTAAGTAAGATTGATAATAAATAAGTAAGATTAAGTAAGATTGATAATAAATAAGTAAGATTAAGTAAGATTGATAATAAATAAGTAAAAATTATGATATAACATTATATTATATTAATCATAATTGTAAATTTGATTTTATGTAAGATATTATTTAATTTTAATTTTAATACAAATTGAAAATTGTTTTATTTTAGTATACACTTATTCATGTAGTAATAAATATATTTTATTATTATTTATATTGTGTACAATATTAATCATAAAATAAGTGATTAATTTGATTTTAATTGCTACATGATATATGATATTCAACAATATTTAATTTATTTTAAAAGCTAATTCTATATCCATACTTTATCATATTACAACTTTCCTGCAATAATTCTTATTTCCTATTATAAAACATATACTTATTGATGTTATATATTATAAATTAACTTGATATTTTAAAAACACAATAATAACACAGATAAAACTAACTCTGTCCAAATAAAATCGATAATTTCTCGGCAAAACTTATTATATAGTATAAGTGTATAATGTATATGATAATATATCTATTATATATTTATACTATAATATAACATAATAATATATATATAATATGATTTTATTGTAAAATGATCGCTAATTCTAATGAACTATATGTATTTCACTAAAATTTTGTGTTGAATGTTTGTTAGATTTATAAATATAAAATAATATCAAAACTCCATAATCAAGTAGAGTAATTTAATTAATAATTTACTAAAAAATACTATTTTTAGGTAACCTAACACATTACATATACATCATGTGTAATCTAATTTAAACTTATGACCCATGACCTAAGCTCTCTAACCCCAAAATGCGTAGATCAAATGAGAACACAGAATGGATACACGCAGCAACAGCAGCAGCATTTGCACCACCTACAGCAACAGCAACATATCCACCATCAACACCTGCAACAAATGCAGATGGCCGGCTCTCCCCAGACTGGTCAAACCCCGTCACAGGTCCTCCTTCCACAACCCTATGACATCTACTAATAGCCCGTCAATCTCACTCTTGCAATCCTAATTCTACACACTTTCTATGTTCATATCAAAATGTTCAAAATTATATTTATGCATTATTAAAACTTTTAAAATTAAATTTATATCACTTAGATTTATAATCCTAAATTAATAATTATAATCATGAGTATTAATTATAATCATGAGTAATAATTATAATCATATGTATTGATTATAATCATGATTATTTATTATTTAATTATTGATTATTTATTATTTTTAATATATATAAAGTTTTCTATTAAAAATAAAAATATTTTTTCGTCATTGCCATACATTGTAAGCTTCCATATACCCCTACGCCATTGATGTTTACACCCATATCACCAATAGTTACACGAAGCCACTAGACCTGCTTCACAGCCTCACCAGCATCCGCAGAGTCTGGCCCCTCAACAGCAACAACAACAGCAACAACAGCAGCAACAACAACAGCAACAACAACAACAACAACAACAAAAACTACCCCAACCTAGCGGTCCACCAAACTCTACCCACCATATCTCACAACACCAACAACAACGACATCTTCCTCCTCAATCTCCACCCATAGCAGCCCATCCCATGAATTTAGGTTAGCCATTAACAATAGTCAATATTCAGATGTAAAATCATATTTCATTAGACCAAAGTACAATAGTATAATAATATTAATTGAAATATAACTGTATTACTTTTTATACAATATTTCACATTCCTTTGATTTCTACTTTGATATTTTTATGTATCGAGTAATATTAAATATTACTCGTAATTAAATACATTTTCAATATCGTTACTCCGTTTTATAATTGGGAATTCTTTATTTTTTTAAAGATTCATTTTAACATTTATATAGATATATGTATATATGGGCAGAATTAAACCATTGTATAAATACCACAATTTCAGGACAACAGAACTTACAAGCAGCCACTACCAATAAGAATCAAGTGGAAGCTGTACAGCGTAGTTTGTCATGTGCAAGTGATAAACCCAATTCTGTGACCTCTAGTGAGATGTCCTTATCACCTTGCCAAGGTCACATTTGATCTATTGCACTATTAACTATTAAACAATATGATATTTAAATAATATAACTGTTCTATTTAACCATATGTCTCATTTATTTTCTATTGTGTCCATTTAATAGACCATCGTCCTTTATTATCTAACAGATGTGATAGCTGTGCCAGCTCCGCAAACCACTCAAGGTCAAGGTCACTGGCCGATTGGAAATCAGATTGCCGACCCCAATTACTGTAAGCCTACTCTGACTTGATATTTATTCTATCTATGTTTTTTTCACTCTATGATTTATCATGTCTTCCCATAGGTATTATATAGTACTATAATATATATATATACTCTATACTTTCTATCCACCTGGATACTATCCAGGTACCTTCGAATAATTTAGATTACGGACTCATAATTTGCTATAGTTTTTATTCATTCTTCAAAAAATCCTTGTAATACCTTTGTTCACCCCACCACATACTTACCCCATACTTACCCCATATCATACCTCCTCACACCCCCGTTAATCCCCAGTACACACACATCAACCTTCAGCATACATCAATTCACCCCCACCCATATCGCCCCTCACCAATCCGCACAATCCCCATTGTATCCATAACTAACACAAAACCCATGACCTTACTCCCTCACCTCACTCACCATCCCAAACCCAAACCCAAACCCCATAGCTTTCCTCTTAGCCAACCTCACTACCTACATCATCCTACCCAAGACACCTCACCCAAATACACCCTGACAACACCCCTCGCCTCGCCCCTCAACCCCACCTCATCCCGACCTCACTCCCACCTCACCTCCACTTCATTTCCACCACTCTAGCCATCTCACCATCCAACGCATCCATACATTACCACCCACCTCACCTTCACCCCAACCACAATATCACCCTATCTCAGCCCCGCTTTACCCCCCACCTCATAGGGAACCACCAGAATACTCAGCAGATCATTGCAGATTCTGAAAGAAATACTCATTTAGTGATGTCAAAATTAACTTGTAAGTACTTACAGATATACTCTCTAGAATACGTGATATGCTGTTTATGAAATTTTGATTTATAACATTGACTATATATATAATGTTATTTTCAACTTCCGTTAAAGAAATTTTAAATATTAAACGAAATTATTTCATATTCTTAATATAATGATTAGAAATTATTTTAATTGTTTAATTAAAGATATTGTAATATTAAAGACATTGTATTCTAAATATTAGCTTTCACCAAATAAATAAATCCATTTTTCTAAAAATTTTCTAGAAATCAATTGATTAATTCAATTTATGCTGAATGTCAATCATCAAATATAACATGTCAATAATATCAATTATAAATAATGTTATTTTAAAAATAATAAATAATATTTTAATATTAGATTTATAGTATGGAACATTAACAACATTTAATTTAATATGACATTTAATATAAATAAACATTATACTTTAAACTTTATACATATTTATTAAATATACTATTAGTATATACACACATTGTATATGACTCTAGTTTGATTAATCTTAGTGTAATTAAATCATCTCACGAATATTGAATTCATATTAATTAAGTGTGTTGTTCTTTAAGAAATAAAAATTTTAGTTAATATTTGAAATAACGTAGACTTATATTATAAATAAAAAGATATAATTTAATTATAATTTAATTTATTTATGAGTATTCAGCCGAATTATTTATTTCACATATTTTTAATTTATTATATTAATATTATATATATAACGAAATGATACTCTGAGTATCTTCAAGTTTATTTATGATTACCATTTTCTATCAAAATATCTCTATTTAATTGAATGTATACCAAATTTACTTCCTTCTTACTAACTTCCTCATTATTAACAACAATACTTTATTTCTTTATTTATTCAAAATGTGTAAATAAGTAAATATATTTAGCTATGCTTAGACTGTTCTGCATATTCAATGTATGTATTAATAATAATAATCATTTCATAGTCAAAAGTATTTTGAACATAGAGTTTGATCATAATCTTTATTTCATCAATTATATATATATAATATTGTTATTACTATATGTATAATGTTAAAATATAGAATCATAATATTGTTTAATGTTTAATTGTTTATACAGAATATAAATACTTTAATATATATATATTTTATAAATTAGTTCAAATATTAAAATTGTGATACTTTATTATAATATAATATTATTGACATAATTTAAATATTATTTTTTGGAAAACTATTGAATACATTAAAATAATGGTTACTCATTATAAATAATACAATTATATTTATTATTAAATACACATATTCATTGTATTATATATTGTATATATTAATAATTTTTACTTAATAGAAAACTTGTAGAATTTATAGATATCAAAAAAATTAGATATTAAAAATTAAAAAATTAACATTTAGTGAATTTATTTTGAAAATATTTATAAGGGATGTTATTAAAGAGAAGTAAAATAGAAATGAAAAAATTAAAATAGTCTTTGTTATAATATTTTAAATTTCATATTCATGTATTTTAATTCTAATTTATTATTGAATTTATTAATATTATATTCAATATTTGAAAAAGATTATTTTTCAAATAGATTATAAATATAATGAAAAGTATGTATTTTATAAGTCACATTTAAATAACTTACATAAAGACCTTTTTTTCAAGTTTTACCAAAATAAAATATTCTATTTATATAATCAGATAAATTGAAAATATAAATTTTATACAAATACATATATTTACCCAGAATTTGTTGTTTACCTTTTTATATGGAAATAATATGGCATTCAAGAATATTGTAACCCACTACATACTTCCTAGTAAACATAGCATTACTAATATTATTAATTAGTTGTGAAATATCCTTTATTATGCTAACAAAAATAATGATTGCTTGACATATTTATTCTGTATATAGATATTGCATAACGATTTAAATATTGTCTAGTCTTTCTATTCTTAAGTTATATCATTACATTTTATTTATATAACTCAAGCATCAATATCACTTATATTGTAAGTTCACTTTAAGTTGAACTTATACTGAATTTCAAGCAGAAAATCAATTATTTTATATAATTGCCATATCCCTACATACCGCCATCTTAATAAAACTCCTCTCCACGTACAGCCACCAAAGAATGGTGCGCTCTGACCTACTTTGAATTGGACCAACAAGTGGGTGCCACGTTCAAGGTGTCCTCCCAGTACCAACGAGTTACCATCGACGGCTATACGGATCCCTCCAACAAAGACCGGTTCTGCATTGGCCGCTTGGTGAATTTACACCGGACCGCCGCGAGTGAGAAGGCGAGGTACGTTCTGGGCGTGGCCGGGGTGGGGCGTGGCTGGGGCGTGGCTAGGGCGTGGCTAGGGCGGGGCTGGGGCGTGGCTGGGGTGGGGCGGGGCTAGGGCGGGGCTGGGGTGGGGCCGGGGTGGCGCCACACCCTAAAGGTGGCGCGGGTGTTCTTTTAAGAGGTTTTATTGAACGGTTGCCATGGCGAAGAGGTGGTCTAGAGAAGTCGTGTTTCGTATGGCACGACGTCTGGCCGGGGAATAATATAGCGGCCTCGGGCAGGCGTTCTAATGTCTGTCTACCGTCTAGTAAGGTATTAGGTTTACTTAAGGGCCGGACAGGTGTACGTGTAGATCTAATAATAGAGCGGCAGTATCTATGTGAGGTACCGGGGCTGTGTAGTATATTGGCCCGGTGATAGACTGCATCTAGTTGAGAAATGTGTTTAGTGAGGAATGTTTCCAGAATGAGATCTGTGCTTTATGAATTGAAATGATTGAATATTCTTAATTTTGAATATGATTATAAAATGATTATACATAGAAAAATTAATTCAATTTTGTATTAATAATTATATTGAATTGTAAAAATTGTTAACTTTGTATAATTAATATTATATTAATATTATTTTATTAATATTATATTAATAAAAATGACCCAAGTATTAAAGTGATTATTTACACACAAGGGATGAGATAATATATTGTACACATGTCATTGTATTTTCTATTAATTTAAAGCATTTTATTACATTAAAATGCAATTAATTATAGCAAATGTAACTCTTATATTTAAATTAGAATACATTTTTTATATATGTATTTATTATCGATAATACAATATATAATCAATATTAAAAATAATCAAGATACATATTTTGATCACGTCTTTGAAAATATATAGAAACAATTATCTATTTTAATTATCGTTGGTTAATTATGTTATTGCATGTTTGAATTCATTTTTCCTATCTTTGTAGAAATTAGTAATTATTATTTTTCATCAGATATCCATTATTATGTTAATGCTACTGTAAAACTGTATACTGCATGCATAACGTGACTGGATTAATTACATATGTATAATTACAAACCTTCGTATAACATTCACCCCTTTGTTTATGTTTGTATTCCAAGACTAAATATATCCTATTCCATGCATTCAATTATCTAACCACCACATAAGGCTTGACATAATTACCACTTCCTAAACCCCACATTCTGATCCCCACCTCCTAATAACACCATCCTTGGAAACCATGCTATTATCTACAAATTGGCATCGACCCTTCTAGATCTCAACCTACAGGCTACATATTATACTCCCATCCCCCATCTAACTATATGTAGATCTAGATAATACTCCTCCCCTCCATAACCCTATGGACCCTATAGACCCTATTATACCTCATAGACCCTCGGTCACATCCTAAGACACTCCCCCTAAACGCGTTCTTCTGTATACTGCATTGGATTATAAATTACTACTGAGCACTTTTCCATAACTACGTCCCTCTAACTACTTCCCTTTAACTACTTCCCTCCAACTACTTCACTCTAACTACTTCCTTCTAACTACGTCCCTCTAGCTACTTCCCTCTAACTACTTCCCTCTAACTACGACCCTCTAACTACTTCCCTCCAATTACTTCCCTCTAACTACGTCCCTCTAACTACATCCCTCTAACTACTTCCCTCCAACTACTTCTCTCTAACTACTTCTCTCTAACTACATCCCTCCAACTACTTCCTTCTAACTACGTCCCTCTAACTACTTCCCTTTAACTACTTCCCTCTAACTACTTCCCTCCAACTACTTCTCTCTAACTACTTCTCTCTAACTACTTCCTTCTAACTACTTCCCTCCAACTACTTCCTTCTAACTACGTCCCTCTAACTACTTCCCTTTAACTACTTCCCTCTAACTACTTCCCTCCAACTACTTCCCTCCAACTACTTCTCTCTAACTACTTCCCTTTAACTACTTCCCTCTAACTACTTCCCTCCAACTACTTCCCTCCAACTACTTCTCTCTAACTACATCCCTCCAACTACTTCCTTCTAACTACGTCCCTCTAACTACTTCCCTTTAACTACTTCCCTCCAACTACTTCACTCTAACTACTTCCTTCTAACTACGTCCCTCTAGCTACTTCCCTCTAACTACTTCCCTCTAACTACTTCCCTTTAACTACTTCCATCTAACTACTTCCCTCCAACTACTTCTCTCTAACTACTTCTCTCTAACTACTTCCTTCTAACTACTTCCCTCCAACTACTTCTCTCTAACTACTTCCCTCCAACTACTTCCTTCTAACTACGTCCTTCTAACTACTTCCCTTTAACTACTTCCATCTAACTACTTCCCTCCAACTACTTCTCTCTAACTACTTCTCTCTAACTACTTCCTTCTAACTACTTCCCTCCAACTACTTCCCTTTAACTACTTCCCTTCAACTACTTCCCTCCAACTACTTCCCTCTACAGATTACACATCGGTCTAGGAATCACTCTAGAAGTGAAACCCGACGGCAATGTTTGGATAAAAGTGCAGAGTCATCAGAGTGTCTTTGTGCAGTCATTTTACTTGGACAGAGAGGCTGGACGTAAGC
>OZ038312.1:24642732-24673819 GCA_964035775.1 Osedax frankpressi
CTTTCTCTTTCTCACTTCTTCACTCTCCAATGCATATATAATCTAAATTAAGAGTCCTTGTCGTTACTACTTCCATATGCATCTTATATTGAATTCCGCACCGTGACTAAATACACACACGCCCATAATTATTTATAAACGTTATCTAAATTCTCTCTCTAGACCACATTCGATATGATACATTAACGCCCTTATCGGTTATCCTTTCGTTCTGCCAATTCCTCTTCCTCCTCCTTAATGCATTGTAATGAGTAACCGCTTTATATACTCGGAAACACTCTATTAATTGCCACGCCTACAACTAAATACGTTATATGTACGTATATGTATTCTACTTTTATATATTAGAGTAATATATTCATAATACTAACACATAATTATTATTTTAAGTATATTGTATCATACCATAGAATATAAGATAGAATATAAGATAGAATATAAGATAGAATATAAGATAGAATATAAGATAGAATATAAGATAGAATATAAGATAGAATATAAGATAGAATATAAGATAGAATATAAGATAGAATATAAGATAGAATATAAGATAGAATATAAGATAGAATATAAGATAGAATATAAGATAGAATATAAGATAGAATATAAGATATGATATAAGATATGATATAAGATAGAATATAAGATAGAATATAAGATAGAATATAAGATAGAATATAAGATAGAATATAAGATAGAATATAAGATAGAATATAAGATAGAATATAAGATAGAATATAAGATAGAATATAAGATAGAATATAAAATAGAATATAAGATAGAATATAAGATAGAATATAAGATAGAATATAAGATAGAATATAAGATAGAATATAAGATAGAATATAAGATAGAATATAAGATAGAATATAAGATAGAATATAAGATAGAATATAAGATAGAATATAAGATAGAATATAAGATAGAATATAAGATAGAATATAAGATAGAATATAAGATAGAATATAAGATAGAATATAAGATAGAATATAAGATAGAATATAAGATAGAATATAAGATAGAATATAAGATAGAATATAAGATAGAATATAAGATAGAATATAAGATAGAATATAAGATAGAATATAAGATAGAATATAAGATAGAATATAAGATAGAATATAAGATAGAATATAAGATAGAATATAAGATAGAATATAAGATAGAATATAAGATAGAATATAAGATAGAATATAAGATAGAATATAAGATAGAATATAAGATAGAATATAAGATAGAATATAAGATAGATTATAAGATAGAATATAAGATAGAATATAAGATAGAATATAAGATAGAATATAAGATAGAATATAAGATAGAATATAAGATAGAATATAAGATAGAATATAAGATAGAATATAAGATAGAATATAAGATAGAATATAAGATAGAATATAAGATAGAATATAAGATAGAATATAAGATAGAATATAAGATAGAATATAAGATAGAATATAAGATAGAATATAAGATAGAATATAAGATAGAATATAAGATAGAATATAAGATAGAATATAAGATAGAATATAAGATAGAATATAAGATATGATATAAGATAGAATATAAGATAGAATATAAGATAGAATATAAGATAGAATATAAGATAGAATATAAGATAGAATATAAGATAGAATATAAGATAGAATATAAGATAGAATATAAGATAGAATATAAGATAGAATATAAGATAGAATATAAGATAGAATATAAGATAGAATATAAGATAGAATATAAGATAGAATATAAGATAGAATATAAGATAGAATATAAGATAGAATATAAGATAGAATATAAGATAGAATATAAGATAGAATATAAGATAGAATATAAGATAGAATATAAGATAGAATATAAGATAGAATATAAGATAGAATATAAGATAGAATATAAGATAGAATATAAGATAGAATATAAGATAGAATATAAGATAGAATATAAGATAGAATATAAGATAGAATATAAGATAGAATATAAGATAGAATATAAGATAGAATATAAGATAGAATATAAGATAGAATATAAGATAGAATATAAGATAGAATATAAGATAGAATATAAGATAGAATATAAGATAGAATATAAGATAGAATATAAGATAGAATATAAGATAGAATATAAGATAGAATATAAGATAGAATATAAGATAGAATATAAGATAGAATATAAGATAGAATATAAGATAGAATATAAGATAGAATATAAGATAGAATATAAGATAGAATATAAGATAGAATATAAGATAGAATATAAGATAGAATATAAGATAGAATATAAGATAGAATATAAGATAGAATATAAGATAGAATATAAGATAGAATATAAGATAGAATATAAGATAGAATATAAGATAGAATATAAGATAGAATATAAGATAGAATATAAGATAGAATATAAGATAGAATATAAGATAGAATATAAGATAGAATATAAGATAGAATATAAGATAGAATATAAGATAGAATATAAGATAGAATATAAGATAGAATATAAGATAGAATATAAGATAGAATATAAGATAGAATATAAGATAGAATATAAGATAGAATATAAGATAGAATATAAGATAGAATATAAGATATGATATAAGATAGAATATAAGATAGAATATAAGATAGAATATAAGATAGAATATAAGATAGAATATAAGATAGAATATAAGATAGAATATAAGATAGAATATAAGATAGAATATAAGATAGAATATAAGATAGAATATAAGATAGAATATAAGATAGAATATAAGATATGATATAAGATATGATATAAGATACGAGATAAGATATGAGAAAAGTTAAGTACTTCGATGGTCACAGATGACCCTAGTTCACAATATATGACCCTAGTTCACAATATATGACCCTAGGTGATCACAGGTCACCGAATGTGATTCCGTTTACTCTCATTGAACCCGTTGAAAATATATGATCCCAGTTGACTGCAGTTGACCCTAGGTTATAATTACATATTGCGGATATAGAGTTACTGCAACTAATGCAGAAAAGCAAATGCAAAGATCCAAGTTCCGAAGCTGCAATAATGATGAGGCAACTGGAGGTATTACATTTATGTATTATGGTTTGGTACTTATACTTATACTTCTACTACTATACTCTCTTACTCTACTCTACTACTATACTCACCTACGCCGCGCTACTACTCTACTTTACTACTCTACTCAGTTACTGCAATATTACGACTACCTGAAATCCATAAAGGACGTTAAACCATCAACGATACCATTACTGCTGCTAAAACACGAATATCGACGATACGCCTATTATAAGTTGACCCACACCTGACCACTACGAACACGTTGATTGATAGGTGGTCGCTACTTTCTCTAAATTGTGGAAATAACGAACATCGAGTGATTCTTTTAAGCGATTTGAACGGTTCCTCGATAAGGGGCGTTATGCTATGCATTCACAAAGTATTGTTCAGGTTAACAATCTTTAGCATTTTCACGTGATCTGGTCACCCGACAACTGTAATCTAGGATTAATGATATCTATGAATGTAGAATAGTTCTACATGATCACATGGTTATTGTTCAATAATATGTGTATTTAAATTATCTTAACCGGATTGTTTATTTTCATTATTATATAATATCGGCCGATTCTAATATTCAAATATATAAAAATCTACGAATATAAATTGCAATATCGCCAAATAGCACAATTCATACACTGGCATTTTAATTGTAGTTATTCTCAAAAGATGTTCACAATAACTTTATAACAAACTCAATACAAATCGACTGTATTTAACTGTAATTAAATTTGGTAATATGGTAAATTATGGTAAAAATTTGGTAATGCGGGTTTAGATAAAAAAAACATTATTATTCACGAAATATATGAAAGGTTTAGTAGAGATTTCGTCTAATTTATGAATTAACATTTTAGAGCCTATTTTATTCGTATAAATAATCCGATACAAATAATTTGGTTTATAAAAAAAGTTATGCAATCATTATTTCACAGTAAAATCCATATAATGATTATGTAGCTGTTTGTTACTGAAAGCTTACTATATATGCCTCCCTTAATATGGCGACTTTACTCTAATTATTCAGTTACATTCTAATGTACTACCAAACCCAAGCATGACATATATTCAAACTATATTCTCATATAATTCCCGATTTTACCGTAAATTGGCCATCTGTCTATTACTTTATCGATATTTGCTGGAAATGTTTCGGTAAATGTTGTTTTCGATATCTCTACTTATACTAGCTCTCGGGTTGTGTTGATCTCTGATCTTTTCCGAGTCCATTTTCCCTTAAATATAGATACATCCCAACTACCTCTAGTATGCGCTAAATGACTTAAACTACTACTATATGATATCCTTTCGGTGGTAAGGTTCATTATCAGATATTATCACATGTGCGTTCTCGAAACTTCAATTCTTTGTATTTTTTATTAAGGTAAAATAGTATAATTTATATGATAAATGTATAACGAAAATATATATAATATATTTTAAATTCTACTGAAATAAATGTACAAATTATTTTAAAGAATTTTCAGCATTTACATAACTAATGAATTATTCTTCAAAGTATGTCTTATGCTACGCTATGGTTTCCTTTATCACTTAGGAGTGTATGTCTAATAATCCTAGATACGCATTTGATAATACATGATATAGAGTAATAAATGCAATTGATGTTATTGTAATCTTTCAATATTATTTATAATCTGCATTAAGATTTCTAACATTTGTATATAATAATTAAAGTTTGATATTGTATAAATAACATATTATAATTTGAAATGGTATATTATAATTTAATAAAAGTTTCTCTTCAATTTAATTATGAACAGGTGAAATCAAGAGAAGATGTGAGAAATATTTCTCCTCTCCCGAAATTTAATAATAAAAAACTATATATGTCAACGGTTTCTTATTTAATTATATGGTTGATTATATATATATATATATATATATATATATATATAATATATCTATAGTATCTAAATAATGAATTAGTAAATGTTTGTTAAATAACACATTATTTCATTTCTGTTGATATTTACGTATTTATATCAGA
The DNA here is from genome assembly GCA_964035775.1 of Osedax frankpressi. Classification (NCBI taxonomy): domain Eukaryota; kingdom Metazoa; phylum Annelida; class Polychaeta; order Sabellida; family Siboglinidae; genus Osedax; species Osedax frankpressi. Next base: position 24,647,798 of record OZ038312.1, read on the forward strand.
GTTGTTCATTTTTTAAACAGCTTTTATGGAATCTTTTAGTATTTATTTAGATTATTTTTTGAAAAAAATTAAATAATCATGAATTCATTTTTATTTTATATTCACATATACGATATTATATATTTGTGTAATTAATAAAAACCTCAACCCTATTATACTCATATTTTTCAATATTTCTGTATGTTTTTCTTTATGTCATTATTAAGTGATATTGATATAAATTTCCTAATACATTAAAAAAAATAGCAATTTATTTTGTTAAATGAGTTAAAATCCAATTTACCTAATATTCCTTTTACATTAATTCCAGTATATTGCTTTTAAATCATTATTCATATTAATACATAGACTAAAAAGTAAAACTTAATTAAAATTGTAATTTATAAATTCATTAAAGGTATATTTCATTATATTGTAATTCAATTTGTTAAATATTTATACTCCTTTAAGAGTGCCATATGTTGACTTTATGTTAATATTCATTAGTGTTATATAAATTTCCTAATTAACTAAAGGAACATTTTAATTATAAATAAGGTATACCTTAGCAAATATTTATAAATTTATTTAAATTAATTTATTTCAACTAAACTCATCGCCTAAAAACCAATATAAACATAAAAAACTCAAAATAAATCATCAATATTGAAAAAGTAATCCTTAAATACATCTAAATTACCAAATCTCCAATATATTCATCTATATGAATAAATACCAATATACAATGTTTAGTACAGTATAAAGTGTACAATGTACACTGGCATCGGGATGTGCTAGGAGTATATATGACCTACTATAATTATTTAGCAATGAATTAGAATTTTAATACAAATTAATTTTTAAACGTTTCAATCAAATCCTATTTATAAAGTAGAGATAATTTTTTTAACAAATGAACTATGCAGGTATTTATTTAAATTCACATTGGAAAATATGCATCTGATTATATATTAAAATAATTTGGTATATATAATAGACATACATTTTTGCTTACATTTATATATTTACAAATTTGAATCGAATGTACAACGTATTATTTAATGATATTTAATCATGTACTCTAATTAAGGTACAATACAAATATCAAGCGTTTTTGTGTCTTCCGCACCCTAAAAATTGGCCCATCTGTACCCAATATTTTTACAGTATAACGTATTTAATTACCAAACCACAAATCCTATATATATATATATAGTTCATAGACTGCTAAATAAAAATAATTATTAATATTATTCAATACAACAATAATAACATGAAATACAATATATTGCTCAAAAGAAAAAACATTATTTTTATAATTATGGAAAATTAATTTTATAATAAATTATACTATTGAAATTACAAATTACAATCTATTTAAAATATGAAAAATAAGCAAATTTTACTAGATACTTATATTTCCTTTATATAATTATGTATAAGTAATGATATAAGTTTCCTAATATATAAATTACAAATATCAGTTTATTTTTAAAATAATGTTTAAGTTATATTTCAACACAAAATATTAAGCATTAAAAACTAATTTTTTAAAATCTAAAAAATGTCCATCGCTTACAACTTTCTCAATAGTATTGTTACGTTAAATTCTATTTTATCATCATATGTGTGATTGTATTTATTGAATATTATTCCTCCATCAAGAATGCCATATATTAACATTATGTCAATATTTATTAGTGTTATATAAGTTTCCTAATTCACTTAATTAACATTTTTATAAAATATCTCTAAATTTATTTCAAATTTAATTACTACATTATAGTACACCAGCTTCCAAAAACTAACACAATCCAAAACAAATCATTAACGGTAATATTATAGATAAGATATAATATTAGCGTTAATGAAATAAGATACATTTCAATTACAAACTCCTATTTCAATTGCATGTATAAAAGCAGATGCAATGCAAATTATAGATATATTTATTTTTGATTTATAATTTATTTGTATTATAAATTAACTTTATAAAAAGTAATATATAGACTAGATATGATAATCTACAGAAATATAAAAATGATATATCACAAAATAATGTTACCCTTTAAATCCATACAAGCATGTATATTGCGTATATGGAAATATATCTCGTAAAAATCTAAACAGGTTATATATATTATATTTATCAATATATTAATAAAATACTGGAATATTTTATATGTCTATAATTATTCGAAATAACGTTCAAACTCTAGGAGGCACTAGCTTATATAGATTATAAATATCTGATAGAGAGGTGAGGTATAGTAATAATCATTATATAGAGAGGAGTGAGGTAGGGGTATAATTGAGGTATAATGATTGGTAATGTATGGAGATAGGTGAAAGGTGTTAGGTAAGAGAGCATTAATGAATAAAGAGGAGTGATTCACATCAATGCAATGCATTTGAGAGTAACATCGTATATACATATATAAATTCCATAACCTATTTATGATATTAAGTATTTTAATTGTAATATTCTAAGTAAAACAAGGACAATTTTGTTTCCACAAATTGATGAAATATATCGATAAACAAAACAATTTGGAAAAATTGAAATAATTTAATTCAAAAAACAACCAAAAATATTATAAAAATCAACATCAAATGCAATTCTATAATATCAATGATCTAAATATTAAATTTTTAATTGACATATGTAATGTAGAATTAAAATAAAATAGAAATTCAGTATTAAAAGGATTTTGATTGCTATTAATTTATTAAGTAATCCTATATAAATAGTATATACTAAAGATGTTTAATATATACTATTTACGTTTATATATACTATAGTATATATAAACATTGTACGGAATAGATAACTCTGCCATCATTAATAATAATGATAAAATAATCGTCATATTCAATTATTCGTACAAGCTTCGAAGAATCAAGTGAATTTATTTTCCACTTCCGGGTAAGATAAGCGGTCAGTTACGTTTGCACTTCACCCAGTAGGATGTGTTTTTCAACTTTCGGGTTATCTGAAAGAGTAATAATATAGTAAGTACGATCTAATACGTTATAGGATAGACGTCAACAATTCCCCTAGACATACGCGTGTTTATTTAGAACTAACAGAGCTACCGGAAATGGAGATTCTGTAGTAGTAGCGGCCACTGAATGCAAAACTGAAGTAGTTGGGATGCGTGAAGATACCATCTATCCTCGAGGGAAGACGACCTCGGAACGGATTAGAAGTCACCGTGGCTCTGGAGCCACTACGAGTAGCCGAACGGAAATAACGACCGTCACTGTATCTAAAGTACGCTTTTCCGGATTTCATGAAAGCGGCGGCCATGTGTCCACCTCGAGGTAAACCCGGAAACTCGCTGATAATTCTCCTAGGATAACCTCTCATCAACACCTTCCGGCGAACCGCGTACACTTTGGATCCCTGAGCAAGGGGTCATGCCGAGGTTACGCAGGGTTTATGAAAATACAAATGTAGTCGTGTAATGAGTACGGTGGTCATTTGTTGAGAGAGGGGAAGAGCAGGAGTAACAAATGATGAGAAGTTCTAGGGAGATATAAAATGATTAGCATTTGATTGTCCAAAAGTAAATGTAAATAATAGCAGTAACTGGGTATTCATCCCGTACTAGGAAATATAGAATGTAGCGGAAAATGATAAGCTGAATATCTAGTTATAATTAGAGATGAACGGTGTAATAACATCATAGTTATTTGCCTGTAAGCGGATATGTCTTACCTTGAATAACAATGTGCGGACTCCTGGTATGCCTAGAACTGCGTCTACAGTCGAAGGACCGTTCCAATCGGTCAAAGGGTGCGCTTGAGGTTCCCCTGTACCTCCTGCCATTCGATAGTAACGGCTACCTGTTAACACGATCTAAGTGGTAAACATGGGACGACATTTAATGCAGGTATTTCTGATATTAGAGATATATATGGCAGGTGAATATCTTATAGAGTAATATTGAGAATAAGGTCAATTAATTTGTATTATTATAGAAAACAATTTAGACAATGGTACTCGACTAACCTTTGAATCCGTATGCCCTCCAGTCGTCAGCCATTGTTACAGCATCGAAACTCGGATCATCGCAGATTTCCTTTTCTCCGGGCATTGTTGGTGCAGGTGTGGTGGTAACTCCGTGTCCGGGCCCTACGGATATCAACACAGTTCAAGACATATTTAAAACCAAGCTATTTAATATATATGTACCATTCTAATAAATGATATCATTGGATAGTTTGATGCATTACATGTAATATTATAGGTAATTGGGTATATTATGGAAATATATAATTCATATCTAATTATTATTTTAAATATACTTTCAGAGATAAATTATGAATAAGATTATATGAAATATCATTAATTACATAATAGTAACTCAGCATATCAATAATAATATTTATTATATTAAAGTATTTAAAGAAGATAAATAAATATTTAATTATAAAATATTCTTTTTATATTGATAATATGCTATTTTGATAATATTGTACATTTATATAAAATTAATTTTAATTAGTATATTTTCCTACGATTTAAAGGTGATTTCTTTCATGTAATTAAAGCTCAATTAGTTGTACATATCCACTAGAAAAGCATATTAACTAGAATGTACTGCAGTTAGTATCCTATATTAAATCGTATTCCCTACATAAGTTTATTTTCTACTTGACCTACATAAAATTAAATATCGTACATTATTTCCTTTAAAATTATGAAAGTATATTCATATGATTTTACGACTATTCAAAAATATGTGATGGTATTGGTAAATTGTCTAAATTGATAATAAATTCAAATATTATGTAAATTTCAGTAACTTATTAAATTATATTTCTTATTATTTACTAATATCAAACAATATGTTTGCATTTCAAATTCAGTTTCAAATAAATTATAATGGTCATTATCAATTAATGGTCGTGAATACGTTATTTATTTTCTATATGATATATTACATTACCGAAAGTTCAAGACAACATCTTTTAATAGAAATATACGCAATAATAATTATATAAATGAGATTTAATAAATATTTTCTAATAACTTTTAAAATGGTGTTATTAGATTAATTTTCTAAAAATGTAATGCATTTTTTATTATAAGTATATAAAATTAATGAGTAATATTTAGTAATATTGATAAAACAGTAAATCGAAAAAATATAAGATTACATTTTTTGAAATAATAAACTTTTTTTTAATTGGGAAATAGTTCGAATCATATCTAAATGATGTCAACAAATTGTAGTGTTTATACATATTTCTATATAGAAGAAAGTTTCATAGTGGCATATACATATTAACTCGGTAAAATAAAACTATAATGAGTACAAGTTTGGGGTTTAAACGAGATAAAGCATATTTACATTAAATCATTAATAATTAATTATATATTTATAATTATATTTATCAAATTCACTATTTGGTCATATAACACATGTTCGATTTAAAACAAAGCCTTTAGATGTACATCATCAGCTGTCAATGCAATTATAAATAACTGTCTCTAACCGTACATAGCACGAATGCCCCGGATGTCGTCAGTGCCTAGGGCGAAGTTCGGATCATAGCCCCTGTAGTAGGGAGTCATAACTGCCTTTCTATCTCTTGAATGACCCATACCCATCAAATGTCCGAATTCGTGAGTCATCACCTATAGGAATGAGTGTACATGAGTGAGTAATTGTTAATGACCAACTTAATCCACAGCTTGTACATTATCTTAATCCCTGCTCTAAAGTAGTCATGAATATTAACTCTAACACTAGCCAACGACCATAATTCAACATGTTCACCTGACTTTAAACTGCGTAAAAGACTTACCTGCATGATATTGATGGAATAGCGATTTCCACTTCCCAGAACCCATTGTTCGGCATCGTCGAAGTGCGATCTTCCGTCTTCCGGTTGAAACGCGTGCGCTAACTGCTTGCGAGGTCCGTCGAATGGATTATTGTCTCCGTGTACCCCCTGCAGGGGTGGATATCGTCCAAGTAGCATAGTAGGGTTATCTAGATATCAATGATTCATGAAATCGTGAAGGAACTATTCGCATTTAAATCTTAATAAAAATCTGAACATTTGTACCACATATTTTACTTTCAATGTTGCATGCAGACGTTATATCATGAAATTGTAAGTATATATTTATATGTTCGGAATAAGAATTAAATTACTTATATATTCGATGAGAATTCGGTACTCGAGGTACTCGGGGTACTCGAGGTACTTGAAACATAGTGGTCATATTTTACTAAATATATTATACATTCGGCCTCGGTATAATGTATGCAATACAGTATTCACTATACAGGTTACGTCATGCATACGGTGTACACAGTATAGTCTGGTGTTGAACTATAATATTCCCTACAATGCGGTCCTACCCTGCGTCCCTTTCATACTACCGTTTCAAATCGTATGTCAATATCTGCCTTAGCATGTCTCCCGACTTCACGGAATTTCAGGGGAGAAACTCTTTCCCAGAACTGAGAACGAGGATGGTCATTATATCGGAATGTGTTGATAATGTCGGACAGGGCATTACGGCAACGTGAGTGTATAACCTGAAAATGTACTTGGGGATTTGGTTTAATTATTCAAAATTTTAAAACCTGATCCCCATAAAAAATATGCTGATTTGATGTGATCGCGATTCCGACTACGGTCTATAACTAACGTTGAAAGCTTTCCTGGCAGCTGCTCTGGTACCTCGCTTCGGCAACTTTTTCGAAAACTTTGTGATTTTATAAGTTAACGTCATGTGGTGCCAAATTGTTCCCAAAAGTAAATATCTACGAATCCGCTTGGACAATGCATTCTCAGTCATTGGCTGATCGTGGTGACCGCAACGTGGCAATTGCATGGCAGCATATGTCTTCTCATCCATTTCTCCTGCGTAATATTACAAGTCAGTGTAAATTTATATAATTAATTTAACTAACTAATTTTAACTAATTATTTTTTAAATATTACATTATAGGTTAAATACATATATTATATTATTTATTATTGATTTTATGATTTTATTTTATTTATTATGCATAAATAAAAATCATAAAATCACTAGAAAAGTAAATCATTATACATGATGGTTTACTATTCGATGTACCATGGGATTTTACTCTTTAGAAATAGTATAATATATCGGTTTAATGATTCATCCACATTCCTAATACCTGTCAATTCTATATTGAACATCTTCTGGAAAGAAAGGATCGCTTCTCTAATATTCGTATCGCGCACGAATTGTTCTTTAATGTATCCATACTGCCTCAGGTAAGTCTGTAGGTGTTAACAGTAAAGTTACGTATATAGATAAGAATAGAGGTAGGAATAGATTAAGAATATAATTAAGAATATAGTTAAAAATAGAGTTAAACATAGAATCGATATATATCATTTATTAGTATACAAACATTAATTAAATTGATAATAAAAATATATCAATATAACCAAATAAGAGTTCTTAATTATTTTAATAAATACATACGAATATACATAAATACACCTTTAAATGCATAAACATAAGCAATACATTTTCTTCAAAAATCTTAGAATTAATATATCAATATTCCATTATTGTGTCGATTTTCAGCTTTGGTTCATTATGTATATAGATTAATCTATATATATATAATAAGTATTGTTATTATGAAATTCAATAATAACAATTAATATCTATTATAACTAGGACATATATTAAGTACTTAACGTGTACCCATTTAATACAATCATAACGTATGATATAAAAAATAGATCAAATGGATAATTATGTCTAATTTATAAAGTATGTACATAATAGGTAAACAATATATTAAAACCTATATATACATTGGAAAAGTGGTGTAACATGAGATATATGTACTGCATATATGACTTTATTACTGACCTCAGGATCAACATTTGTTTCAGCCAAGTATACAGCGACGAGGCAGACGCAAACCAATATTAGTGACTTCTCGCCCTTCATCTTCTGTTTGAAAGAATAACAATAGAGTAGGGTAGATCATTCTTTTATAGCGTAAATATGTATATTTAACTTCGACGGTAAAAAATAAATACATATTATTAGATTTACAAAACTCGTGCTTAATTTTTTATATAATTCTGAATATTAATTCAACTGCACGAGTTGAAGAACACGAATATTAATAAATAATACTATAAATAATACCAAATAATTAAAAGATTTTGTAGTTAATAAATCTTAATAAATTCTAAAAATAACTAATTAAAGGGATTACTTATTTATCATTATACGATTTTGGTTAAATCTAATATACCATTTTATTTAGTATTGCATTTATAAATAAATTAGTAATAGTAATAGTAAGTAAATAATATAGTAATACATAGTATATACATTTCTAATGTTCCCATATGTTGCATGAGTAACTAAACAAGAAGTTAAGTGGGTATTTAGATTTGAATACAAGTGAGTAATCGAGAAAGCTATCCCGTGTGTGGTTAAGTGTTATATTGTATACGTATTAGTGATTTGTCCTGTGAAGAGAAAGTGTTGAGTTAATGGTAAAGTACACTGTTAAAAAGTAGGGTACTGACCATGTCCGTATAGAAGTAGCCTAATTAGGGTACATAAGAAATAAAACGAATTTTACCCTACAAATATATCTACTCTATCCTACATTTGTAACTACGATATATCCCATATGTATACATTAGGGTATACCCTAAATAAAACATGTTAGCGTACCCTAAATAAAACATGTTAACGCAATTAAAACATTGATTTGTACCCTAATTGAAAGGGTATTCATGTACCCTAATTAAATCGCCTCGTGTACCCTAAATAAAATATTATAATGTACCCTAATTAAAACTTAGCCATGTATCCTAATATAAATATTATTGTACCCTAATTTATATTACTTATTATACCCGGATAGATTAAAATATCATACATAATAAAATAATAATCCATACAATTGAACACATTTATTATTTAATATATATAAATTTATAAAATATAGATACAAAATGAAGAACACGATGACATTTTTTTAATATCCTTCATTTCAAATGCTCACTTTTTGATATACTCCTTGCTATTTCATTTGTTTATCTGTTTTATTATAATTTATTGTTAAGGCAGAAATAACATAATTTATCACACAAATCGCATAATTTATGTATATATTAGTATCAAAATATCATTCAATCAACAAAACTAGTCATTATAATAAATTAAATACACACACATATTTATTGCGAATATATTTTCATATTAAAGTTTATAATTAAAATAAACCTCTAGTCTTCATACATAATAAATGGTCAATTGTTTATCCACACATAAATATATTATTATAGATACCATTGCTGATTTTAATGAGATCTAAAATGTATAATATATGGTATTACATTATTGAAAGTATTATATGTATGGTATATATGATATATTATAAATATTGTTTATCTATTAAATATTGTTTAACTATATAAATAAATTACTATCATAATATTAATAATGTAATATATAGTAATATGCCCGTTCAATATTAATAAAGATTAAATTAAATTTTTAAATGTAAACATATTTTAGTAAAATAAATGTTTATATATATATATATATATATATATATATATATATATATATATATAGCAAACCTATTTCCGATATATTATTAATATATTCAATTACTTTACAATTGATTTATATATATACAATTACAATCATTTATTTTCTTAATTTTTCTTAATTTTTTCTTAATATTAGTAGAATTCTGGATCAACGAACATCTGTTTTAACGAATATATATAATAAAAATCATATATTTATAAAAAATAATATATGATTATTATAAAAATATGAATTTATATAAAATATTATAAAATATCATAAATATATCATAAATGTTTCTTATTATAATAATCCCATTAGTTGTTTACAAATTTAATTTGTAATTAGATATGATTATGTTATATCAATTATCTCGAGTAATTGTAGTTAAATGATATTCATATTTGTTTTTTTTATTATTAAATATTAATTATTAACTAATCATATTAATCTATGTATAGAACAAAAATTATATAAAAACAATTCAATTAACACTGATATGAATATAACATCAAGTATAGGACTATAACCTATACCCAATATTAACTACAGTACTCTTGAACTTTATTATAAGTACTCAAATTTGAGAGATGGTTAGAGTAGTAGAAGACTAAGTAGATGGAGAGGGGAGGGAGTGGAAGAGGGGATGGAGTGGGAGAGAAGAGGGATAGGCAGAGTGAGTGAGAGAGGGAAGAGGTAGAGGAAGAAGAGGAAGATGAATATGAAGAGGAAAATGGACAAGAACAGTGACAGGGATAAGGACAGGGATATGGATATGGAGATGGATATGTATATGGAGATGGAGATGGAGATGGAGAGGGATATGGAGATGGAGAGGGAGAGGGAGAGGGAGAGGGAGAGGGAGAGGGAGAGGGAGAGGGAGAGGGAGAGGGAGAGGGAGAGGGAGAGGGAGAGGGAGAGGGAGAGGGAGAGGGAGAGGGAGAGGGAGAGGGAGAGGGAGAGGGAGAGGGAGAGGGAGAGGGAGAGGGAGAGGGAGAGGGAGAGGGAGAGGGAGAGGGAGAGGGAGAGGGAGAGGGAGAGGGAGAGGGAGAGGGAGAGGGAGAGGGAGAGGGAGAGGGAGAGGGAGAGGGAGAGGGAGAGGGAGAGGGAGAGGGAGATGTGTGAAGTTCTTCCTTATATACTATCCGCTATAAGAGAGCGATAGTTGTTATTAATTATTATTAATATTATTAAAATTATTATAATAATATTATATACTATAATGTATGTGATATGTTATCTATCTATTTAAGTATACTTATATGTATACTTTATATATAAATTAATTATATAATACATGATTTATTATATTATATCTAATATAATTATTGTTTAATAAAATAAGTAATATGTTATTCATCATCACATATAAATATAATACTAACAAATTAGTTCTATGTTGGATCAATGAATGTTTTAAAATAAGTTACAAACTTTACAATAAACAGCACAAGTACTTTTTTACAACGCACGCAATAAAATGACAAAAATGGTATATTTTTAGTTTACTCCAATTATAGTTGTAATTATTTTAATAATTATTTATTTATATAAAATTAGAGTAAACAAAACAATTTTCCATTTTCGAACCTCTTGTACCTTAAAATATAGTACTGGTGTACCCTATAAATGAATCATTTCGTACCCTAATTGATTATTTAATCATGTACTCTAATTAAGGTACACTACAAATATCAAGCGTTTTTGTGTCTTCCGTACCCTAAAAATTGGCCCCTCTGTACCCAATATTTTTACAGTATAACGTATTTAATACAGAACAATAACAAGATAAACGTACTCACTACTTACCAAACCACACATCCTATATATATATATATAGTTTATAGACTGCTAAATAAAAATAATTATTAATATTATTCAATACAACAATAATAACATGAAATACAATATATTGCTCAAAAGAAAAAACATTATTTTTATAATTATGGAAAATTAATTTTATAATAAATTATACTATTGAAATTACAAATTACAATCTATTTAAAATATGAAAAATAAGCAAATTCTACTAGATACTTATATTTCCTCTATATAATTATGTATAAGTAATAATATAAGTTTCATAATATATACATTACAAATATCAGTTTATTTTTTAAATAATGTTTAAGTTATATTTCAACCACAAAATATTAAGCATTAAAAACTAATTTTTAAAATCTAAAAAATGTCCATCGCTTACAACTTTCTCAATAGTATTGTTACGCTAATATTCTATTTTATTACGTTTTTATCATCATATGTGTGATTGTATTTGTTAAATATTATTCCTCCATCAAGAATGCCATATATTAACATTATGTCAATATTTATTAGTGTTATATAAGTTTCCTAATTCACTTAATTAACATTTTTATAAAATATCTCTAAATTTATTTCAAATTTAATTACTACATTATAGTACACCAGCTTCCAAAAACTAACACAATCCAAAACAAATCATTAAAGGTAATATTATAGATAAGATATAATATTAGCGATATAATATTAATGAAATAAGATACATTTCAATTACAAACTCCTATTTCAATTGCATGTATAAAAGCATATGCAATGCAAATTATAGATATATTTATTTTTGATTTATAATTTATTTGTATTATAAATTAACTTTATAAAAAGTAATATATAGACTAGATATGATAATCTACAGAAATATAAAAATGATATATCACAAAATAATGTTACCCTTTAAATCCATACAAGCATGTATATTGCGTATATGGAAATATATCTCGTAAAAATCTAAACAGGTTATATATATATTATATTTATCAATATATTAATAAAATACTGGAATATTTTATATGTCTGTAATTATTCGAAATAACGTTCAAACTCTAGGAGGCACTAGCTTATATAGATTATAAATATCTGATAGAGAGGTGAGGTATAGTAATAATCATTATATAGAGAGGAGTGAGGTGTGAGGAGTGAGGAGTGAGGAGTGAGGTAGGGGTATAATTGAGGTATAGAGATTGGTAATGTATGGAGATAGGTGAAAGGTGTTAGGTAAGAGAGCATTAATGAATAAAGAGGAGTGATTCACATCAATGCAATGCATTTGAGAGTAACATCGTATATACATATATAAATTCCATAACCTATTTATGATATTAAGTATTTTAATTGTAATATTCTAAGTAAAACAAGGACAATTTTGTTTCCACAAATTGATGAAATATATCGATAAACAAAACAATTTGGAAAAATTGAAATAATTTAATTCAAAAAACAACCAAAAATATTATAAAAATCAACATCAAATGCAATTCTATAATATCAATGATCTAAATATTAAATTTTTAATTGACATATGTAATGTAGAATTAAAATAAAATAGAAATTCAGTATTAAAAGAATCTTTGATTGCTATTAATTTATTAATTAATCCTATATAAATAGCATATACTAAAGTTGTTTAGTATATAATATTTACGTTTATATATACTATAGTATATATAAACATCGTACGGAATAGATAACTCTGCCATCATTAATAATAATGATAAAATAATCGTCATATTCAATTATTCGTACAAGCTTCGAAGAATCAAGTGAATTTATTTTCCACTTCCGGGTAAGATAAGCGGTCAGTTACGTTTGCACTTCACCCAGTAGGATGTGTTTTTCAACTTTCGGGTTATCTGAAAGAGTAATAATATAGTAAGTACGATCTAATACGTTATAGGATAGACGTCAACAATTCCCCTAGACATACGCGTGTTTATTTAGAACTAACCGAGCTACCGGAAATGGAGATTCTGTAATAGTAGCGGCCACTGAATGCAAAACTGAAGTAGTTGGGATGCGTGAAGATACCATCTATCCTCGAGGGAAGACGACCTCGGAACGGATTAGAAGTCACCGTGGCTCTGGAGCCACTACGAGTAGCCGAACGGAAATAACGACCGTCACTGTATCTAAAGTACGCTTTTCCGGATTTCATGAAAGCGGCGGCCATGTGTCCACCTCGAGGTAAACCCGGAAACTCGCTGATAATTCTCCTAGGATAACCTCTCATCAACACCTTCCTGCGAACCGCGTACACTTTGGATCCCTGAGCAAGGGGTCATGCCGAGGTTACGCAGGGTTTATGAAAATACAAATGTAGTCGTGTAATGAGTACGGTGGTCATTTGTTGAGAGAGGGGAAGAGCAGGAGTAACAAATGATGAGAAGTTCTAGGGAGATATAAAATGATTAGCATTTGATTGTCCAAAAGTAAATGTAAATAATAGCAGTAACTGGGCATTCATCCCGTACTAGGAAATACAGAATGTAGCGGATAATGATAAGCTGAGTATCTAGTTATAATTAGATATGAACGGTGTAATAACATCATAGTTATTTGCCTGTAAGCGGATATGTCTTACCTTGAATAACAATGTGCGGACTCCTGGTATGCCTAGAACTGCGTCTACAGTCGAAGGACCGTTCCAATCGGTCAAAGGGTGCGCTTGAGGTTCCCCTGTACCTCCTGCCATTCGATAGTAACGGCTACCTGTTAACACGATCTAAGTGATAAACATGGGACGACATTTAATGCAGGTATTTCTGATATTAGAGATATATATGGCAGGTGAATATCTTATAGAGTAATATTGAGAATAAGGTAAATTAATTTGTATTATTATAGAAAACAATTTAGACAATGGTACTCGACTAACCTTTGAATCCGTATGCCCTCCAGTCGTCAGCCATTGTTACAGCATCGAAACTCGGATCATCGCAGATTTCCTTTTCTCCGGGCATTGTTGGTGCAGGTGTGGTGGTAACTCCGTGTCCGGGCCCTACGGATATCAACACAGTTCAAGACATATTTAAAACCAAGCTATTTAATATATATGTACCATTCTAATACATGATATCATTGGATAATAGTTTGATGCATTACATGTAATATTATAGGTAATTGCGTATAACATGGAATATATCATTTATATCTAATTATTATTTTAAATATAATTTCAGAGATAAATTATGAATAAGATTATATGGAATATCATTAATTACATAATAGTAACTCAACATATCAATAATAATATTTATTCAATTAAATTATTTAAAGAAGATAAATAAATATTTAATTATAAAATATTCTTTTTATAATGATAATATGCTATTTTGATAATATTATGTACATTTATATAAAATTAATTTGAATTAGTATATTTTCCTACGATTTAAAGGTGATTTCTTTCATGTAATTAAAGCTCAATTAGTTGTACCTATCCACTAGAAAAACATATTAAATAGAATGTACTGCAGTTAGTATCTTATATTAAATCGTATTCCCTACATAAGTTGATTTTATACTCGACCTACATAAAATTAAATATCGTACATTATTTCCTTTAAAATTATGAAAGTATATTCATATCATTTTACGACTATTCAAAAATATGTGATGGTGTTGGTAACTTGTCTAAATTGATAATATATTCAAATATTATGTGAATTTCAGTAACTTATTAAATTATATTTTTTATTATTTACTAATATCAAACAATATGTTTGCATTTCAAATTCAGTTTCAAATAAATTATAATGGTCATTATCAATTAATGGTCGTGAATACGTTATTTATTTTCTATATGATATATTACATTACCGAAAGTTCAAGACAAAATCTTTTAATAGAAATGACGCAATAATAATTATATAAATGTGATTTAATAAATATTTTCTAATAACTTTTAAAATGGTGTTATTAGATTAATTTTCTAAAAATGTAATGCATTTTTTATTATAAGTATATAAATATTAATGAGTAATATTTAGTAATATTGATAAAACAATAAATCGAAGAAATATAAGATTATATTTTTTGAAATAATAAACTTTTTTTTAATTGGTAAATAGTTCGAATCATATCTAAATGATGTCAACAAATTGTAGTGTTTATACATATTTCTATATAGAAGAAAGTTTCATAGTGGCATATACATATTAACTGGGTAAAATAAAACTATACTGGGTACAAGTTTAGGGTTTAAACGAGATAAAGCATATTTACATTAAATCATTAATAATTAATTATATATTTATAATTATATTTATCAAATTCACTATTTGGTCATATAACACATGTTAGATTTAAAACAAAGCCTTTAGATGTACATCATCAGCTGTCAATGCAATTATAAATAACTGTCTCTAACCGTACATAGCACGAATGCCCCGGATGTCGTCAGTGCCTAGGGCGAAGTTCGGATCATAGCCCCTGTAGTAGGGAGTCATAACTGCCTTTCTATCTCTTGAATGACCCATACCCATCAAATGTCCGAATTCGTGAGTCATCACCTATAGGAGTGAGTGTACATGAGTGAGTAATTGTTAATGACCAACTTAATCCACAGCTTGTACATTATCTTAATCCCTGCTCTAACGTAGTCATGAATATTAACTCTAACACTAGCCAACTACCATAATTCAACATGTTCACCTGACTTTAAACTGCGTAAAAGACTCACCTGCATGATATTGATGGAATAGCGATTTCCACTTCCCAGAACCCATTGTTCGGCATCGTCGAAGTGCGATCTTCCGTCTTCCGGTTGAAACGCGTGCGCCAACTGCTTACGAGGACCGTCGAATGGACTATTGTCTCCGTGTACCCCCTGCAGGGGTGGATATCGTCCAAGTAGCATAGTAGGGTTATCTAGATATCAATGATTCATGAAATCGTGAAGGAACTATTCGCATTTAAATCTTAATAAAAATCTGAACATTTGTACCACATATTTTACTTTCAATGTTGCATGCAGACGTTATATCATGAAATTGTAAGTATATATTTATATGTTCGGAATAAGAATTAAATTACTTATATATTCGATGAGAATTCGGTACTCGAGGTACTCGGGGTACTCGAGGTACTTGAAACATAGTGGTCATATTTTACTAAATATATTATACATTCGGCCTCGGTATAATGTATGCAATACAGTATTCACTATACAGGTTACGTCATGCATACGGTGTACACAGTATAGTCTGGTGTTGAACTATAATATTCCCTACAATGCGGTCCTACCCTGCGTCCCTTTCATACTACCGTTTCAAATCGTATGTCAATATCTGCCTTAGCATGTCTCCCGACTTCACGGAATTTCAGGGGAGAAACTCTTTCCCAGAACTGAGAACGATGATGGTCATTATATCGAAATGTATAACCTGTGAGTGTATAACCTGAAAATGTACTTGGGGATTTGGTTTAATTATTAAAATTTTAAAACCTGATCCCCATAAAAAATATGCTGATTTTATGTGATCGCGATTCCGACTACGGTCTATAACTAACGTTGAAAGCTTTCCTGGCAGCTGCTCTGGTACCTCGCTTAGGCAACTTTTTCGAAAACTTTGTGATTTTATAAGTTAACGTCATGTGGTGCCAAATTGTTCCCAAAAGTAAATATCTACGAATCCGCTTGGACAATGCATTCTCAGTCATTGGCTGATCGTGGTGACCGCAACGTGGCAATTGCATGGCAGCATATGTCTTCTCATCCATTTCTCCTGCGCAATATTACAAGTCAGTGTAAATTTATATAATTAATTTAACTAACTAATTTTAACTAATTATTTTTTAAATATTACATTATAGGTTAAATACATATATTATATTATTTATTATTGATTTTATTATTTTATTTTATTTATTATGCATAAATAAAAATCATAAAATCACTAGAAAAGTAAATCATTATACATGATGGTTTACTATTCGATGTACCATGGGATTTTACTCTTTAGAAATAGTATAATATATCGGTTTAATGATTCATCCACATTCCTAATACCTGTCAATTCTATATTGCCTAATACCTGTCAATTCTATATTGAACATCTTCTGGAAAGAAAGGATCGCTTCTCTAATATTCGTATCGCGCACGAATTGTTCTTTAATGTATCCATACTGCCTCAGGTAAGTCTGTAAGTGTTAACAGTAAAGTTACGTACATAGATAAGAATAGAGGTAGGAATAGATTAAGAATATAATTAAGAATATAGTTAAAAATAGAGTTAAACATATAATCGATATATATCATTTATTAGTATACTGTATAAAAACATTAATAGGTAAATAATATATTAAAACCTATATATACATTGTAAAAGTGGTGTAACATGAGATATATGTACTGCACATATATGACTTTATTACTGACCTCAGGATCAACATTTGTTTCAGCCAAGTATACAGCGACGAGGCAGACGCAAACCAATATTAGTGACTTCTCGCCCTTCATCTTCTGTTTGAAAGAATAACAATAGAGTAGGGTAGATCATTCTTTTATAGCATAAATATGTATATTTAACTTCGACGGTAAAAAATAAATAAAGTTTATTATTTTATTATTTAATAAATTTACAAAACTCGTGCTTAATTTTTATATAATTCTGAATATTAATATAACTGCACGAGTTGAAGTACACGAATATTAATAAATAATACTATAAATAAGTTACAAACTTTACAATAAACAGCACACGTTCTTTTTTTACGCAACGCACCCAATAAAAATACAAAAATGGTATATTTTTAGTTTATTCCAATTGTAGTTGTAATTATTATAATTTATTTATATAATAAATATTTTTTAACAATAAATCATTTTTTTACAGTGTAACGTATTTAATACAGAACAATAACAAGATAAACGTACTCACTACTTACCAAACCACAAATCCTATATATATAGTATATAGACTGCTAAATAAAAATAATTATTAATATTATTCAATACAACAATAATAACATGAAATACAATATATTGCTCAAAAGAAAAAACATTATTTTTATAATTATGGAAAATTAATTTTATAATAAATTATACTATTGAAATTACAAATTAAAATCTATTTAAAATATGAAAAATAAGCAAATTCTACTAGATACTTATATTTCCTCTATATAATTATGTATAAGTAATAATATAAGTTTCATAATATATACATTACAAATATCAGTTTATTTTTTAAATAATGTTTAAGTTATATTTCAACCACAAAATATTAAGCATTAAAAACTAATTTTTTAAAATCTAAAAAATGACCATCCCTTACAACTTTCTCAATAGTATCGTTACGTTAATATTCAACTTTATTACGTTTTTATCATCATACGTGTGATTGTATTTGTTGAATATTATTCCTCCATCAAGAATGCCATATATTAACATTGTGTCAATATTTATTAGTGTTATATAAGTTTCCTAATTCACTTAATTAACATTTTTATAAAATATCTCTAAATTTATTTCAAATTTAATTACTACATTATAGTACACCAGCTTCCAAAAACTAACACAATCCAAAACAAATCATTAACGGTAATATTATAGATAAGATATAATATTAGCGTTAATGAAATAAGATATCTTTCAATTACAAACTCCTATTTCAATTGCATTCAAAAGCATATGCAATGCAAATTATAGATATATTTATTTTTGATTCGTAATTTATTTTTATTATAAATTAACTTTATAAAAAGTAATATATAGACTAGATATGATAATCTACAGAAATATAAAAATGATATATCACAAAATAATGTTACCCTTTAAATCCATATAAGCATGTATATTGCGTATATGGAAATATATCTCGTAAAAATCTAAACAGGTTATGTATATTATATTTATCAATATATAAAATACCGGAATATTGTATATGTCTGTAATTATTCGAAATAACGTTCAAACAATTGAGGTATAGAGAAGGTTGAGATATAGGGAGAGGTGAGGAATATATAGGGGTGATGTATAGAGAGCTTATAGGTAAAAGATCATTAAGGTATAGGAAGGAGTGATGTAAAAAAAATGTTACCCTTTAATGTGTACATTTGCTTCACATCAATGCAATACATTTGATAGTAACATCGTATATAAATAAATATATAAATTCCATAACCTATCTATGATATTAAGTATTTTAATTGTAATATTCTAAGTAAAACAAGGACAATTTTATTTTCACAAATTGATGAAATATATCGATAAACAAAACAATTTAGAAAAATTGAAATAATTTAATTCAAAAAACAATCAAAGATATAAAAATCAATATAAAATGCAATTCCATAATTTCAATGATGAGGATTTTACTTTTCCTATAATTTATGGACATATCATTTGTGAAAATGTGAACAAAATAAACAAATAAATATAAATATATAAGGTAATAATTAAGATAAATATTTGTGTTTAAAACCATTAAATAAACTATGTTTTATTCTACAATATAAGGTATTATTTAGATTATTTAAACTCTCTTTTTTAAGTTGAGAGTTTTATTTAATAATTTTCAAGTATTTTTTCTGATATTTGATTGGTGCGAATATTGTTCTTGATTAAATCGAGAAAATTTGATTGATCTAATTCGACCATTTCATTGGTCATCTTATAAACAGCAATAACATTACATAATCTAAGTTCTAATTATGATCATACATTTAAAAATAATAAATTATCGGCATCATTATAAATCGGCAGGAGATATCAAATAAATAATCTTCAAGTGATTTAAGTGACGGCTTAAATTATACGGTATACTCATTCTATTTATTATGTTTACCAATACAAATATTGTCCGCATTGGATATTTATATTGATGAATTTTATGAAACAGCAATAGTATATAATTACATAATGGCAGGATAATTATAGAAATAAAGAAACCGAATATTCATATTAAAATAGTGTTTAATTATAGAAATAATTAATAATATAATCAAATTTATAATAGAAAGTTATACCGAAATACACGATTGAAGTTATTTATTGTGCAATAAGTTAGAATTATTTAGAATTTTAATTCTCAATACGCAGCATACATGTTCCACTAAATAAGTTCTCGTATCAAAAAATGAAATGGTAATATGGAGCCATTTTCTATGTTATGCTATTTACTGAATTTGAATATAAATGATAAGTTGACATCAGAATGTAAATGAGGTATAATAATATTTAAAATAAATAATTGATTAATATGTAGCATAATTAAACGTCGCAAGCCTTGCGGTAAATCAAATGTTATCAGTTTATACGATAATAGTTACTCACGTGTTTTATAAAGGTATGTTTTAATGTTTTATCAGTTGATGGTGAGACAGTGTAGAATCTATTAGCTAAATGTAGTAGTGCTATTATATATATATTATTCATATTATAATTATTATAAGCAATCCGAACATTGAATATTTCGATTATCAAATAGTTTAAATCATTATATTTTAATACCTTTTATATAAAAATTATAAAAAAATTATATTAAAAACCCTTAAGTATACTTTTATATATAAATATAATAAACACAATTACATCGTTTGTTCAATATATAATAAATCATATAGCATGCATAACTAATTTAATACCGTATATATATATATAAAGTATATGATTATTAAATACAGTATACATTATTTATTCTATAGAATAGGTATATAAGTATGACATATAACATGATTTTCATATGAAAATATATTATAATGAATACATTATGTAACAATGTATATATATTATAACTGGACCTACTATCAAGTTATTGATTATAACATCTAGGTCAATTATCTTGGTAGTCAAAGATAATCTTAATAATCTCCTAATATATGATTATTTATGAATATACAAATAAGAACTTTAACAGTGAGTTTTTATTAATAATTGTTATCAGATTGGTTTTCTGGTTGCGATCATCAGTTTGCAGTATCTGTCGTGAATCGCTTGCTGAAATAGATTATTTCGGTGATCGTCTAATTTCATCTTTGGTTTCCTTAGTTTCTGGCGTAACGATACAGAGTTCATTATATCTGTGAAAGAGAATTACGAGTCATCTATCATGAACCAACGATATTCGCAGTTGAAGAGTTGAAATATAATGATATTGTATATATACGATGAATAATAAGAATAATGTAATTATCTCTCATCTCATCTCTAAACTACTATCTTATTCAAAACATACTATACAATTTGATATTTTCAAATATATATATTATATATAAATTATCAGAAATACGTAATTACCGTTATATTAGATAATTTGTTGATACTGACTGCCCTTACATATATATATATATAATTACTCATGTGTTATTACCTGATATTTATCTGAGTTCTAGCTCTTACTTGTTTATTCTTAACCCACTTAATATAATGGCTAAAAGGATAAAAACTAATCGAAAAAATGATGACCAAATTATTTTAACTCTAACAAATATTATCACCTTGCAATATTTTATACCAATTTCCTAAGGAAAATATAATAAACTCAGCCGAATGTCGCGGTTAGGATTCAGATGTGAATGGTCTATTTTCAATAATCTGATAACTTTAGATAAACACTCCGCTTAAATGTTCTCAGACAAAAACTTTGTTAATATTATCAAGTTAAAAATAGCTTATCGTAATATCGATGGAGATAAAAGAGATTGTATTCCAATATTAGTATTGTATCAGTAAACTAAATTATTAAGATTATTATTAGTATGATTGTTTAAACAATAGTATGCAAAATTATAATTAATTTAATTATAATAACATTAATTATATACCTACATAATTATGAGGTATAACTTACTTATTACATTACCAAATAAGCATCGTAATAATATAATACTAAACCTCACATCCGAATATAAAATGGCCGTAAACCGAATATATTAGTAAACAAATACTATAACTTATGTTTTATAGAAACCCATCTTTCGATTTGCACTACGAATATTGATACCAAATACATACAGAAAATTAAAAACTACTCCAATAAAGACATAATGACTAAGTAAATAACTGAAATGAAAAAACATATAAGCAATATCTCGTATCAGTATTAGAATGTCATTTATTTAGTTATGGCGTCTAAATAACTACGATTAGATCTTAGTTAGCGTGATATCATTTTTCTAAATATTGGTATTCGTTTAAGTTGACTATTTTATTCTATTTGTAACGATAAAAATGGATTAGTTATTACACCAACTGACATCCGTAACTATATATATATATATATATATATATATATATATATATAGGTATATATATCGAATTGTATATATATATAGTTCTCCGGCGAATGCCCGAGTCTGCCTGTAGCGTACGAACTGCTCTTCCCATAGTCGTTGCTCGGCTGCGTTATTCTGCAAGTAACGTTGATGTCGCAGTTGCTCCGCGGTTGCAACCATTGTCGATGTAACTGCCGAACCACCGGAAGCAAAATTCCTCCGCGTCCACTTCACAGTTCGGCATGCCAGTCGGCTGGATACTCGTTTTGACGACTGCCTACAATTCACAGATACTGCCTCGGGCGGATTTCTGTTAATTTGCGCATTGATAGGCTCGGGGCTCACATACTGGACAATATTTCCTTGAATCGTGTTCTCTTTATTCGGGTGAAGCATTATCAATTGGTTAGGGTGAATAACTCCTTCTTCGCCTAATATTGGTGTACTTATAGGGTTAAATTTCATGATAACTTCTTTTTTGCATTGAGGAATTTCTGCATTAAAGAATTCGATAATATTATCTTGAATCTTCTCTACACTATTTATTTGGTTAGTGTTTATCGTAGATAGTACTTGGCATGGTTCCAATGAATTATTTTGATTTGATTGAATTTTATTTTCTTGTATTATATTTATAGTAGATTCTTGACTGGATTCAACCGTAGTATTTAAATTTAATTGCGCCTGGTTTTCTTGATTGAATTTTAAAATAGATGTTTTATTATATTCGACTTTATTATCATGATTTGAAATAACTATATTTTTTTGTTCGAGATTTAAAGCTATTATTTTGTTCGATTTGACTATATTTTCTTTATTTGACTTAAATATATTTTCTAGTTTGCTCTTTAAAATAGAAACATGATTGGAGTCATGTATATTATTCTGATGGACTATATGTTCTTGTTTGATAATCGGAGAAAATATTTTCTTCGATGTGACAATATTATCTTGATTTGACTGAACTATATTTTCTTGGTTGATATTTGTAGACGATAATTGATTTGATTCGACTTTGTTATCTAGACTTAGCTGATCAATATGTTCTAGTTCGGTATTTGGAGAAAATGATTGATTTGATACAACTATACTATCTAGACTTGACTGAATTATATTTTCTTGTTTGTTATTTGGAGAAATTAATTTATTTGTTTCGACTATATTATCTGTACTAGACTGAAATTTAATTTCTTGTTTAGTATTTGGCGAAAATAATTGATTCGATTCATCTATATTATCTAAACTTAACTGAATTATATTTTCTTGTTTGTTATTCAATGCAGTTTCTTGATTAAATTCAATATTAATGTCTTGTAAAGTAGTTGACTTTAAATCTTGACTTGAATAAATTATATTGTCTTGATTTGAATGTAGGATATTGTTTTGTTGTGGTTCAAAATTGGAAACTGTATTTGATTTATTATCATCTTCTTGTATTGGATGTTCTATATTTTCTTTTTTCTGATTGGTAATCGATACATTGTTAGCCGGTAGAGTATTATTTTGTTTCGTATTTTGGGAATAAACGGATTGGAATTGTATTATATTTTCTTGTTGAAAATGTATTGAATTTTCATTTTTTGATATGTCAGATATATTTTCTGATTTGATTAAATGTTCTTGTTCGTGGTTATAAGAAGTACATTTAGAATTATTATCTTGCTTAAGGTATTCTTTAATAGTACAGTTAATTTGATTTTTCGTCTTAAGTATATTTTCTTTATTAGATTGTGATACATCTAATTTTACGACGGCATGTTGCAATACTTCTTTTTCGGAATTACTTGCTTCTATATATTCGTCAACGTAACTAACATTCATTTCAGTAAATCTTGTATCCTTATTTTTAGTTTCACTAGTAACTATCAATGAATCTTGATCAATATTGTCCGATGTTTTATTTACATTCGATGTGATATTTACTCCAGATTTAGTAGTTTTTGAGTTTCTAGTTTTGCTATCTGATTTTTCTTTGCAGATTTTGTTATTGTCTAATATTTGTTTATCTTTCTTATCAGGATTTTTAATAAAAGCCTTTAATTTAATATCTATGATATATACAAATATGATATATGATTACTTTATATATATATATATGTATATATAAATATGTAATGATATATAGTTATCATAAATGTTTACTATAAAAATATACTGCTTATATATAGTATTTTAATTATTTAATTACCGGATAATATTTTTCTTTTATCTAAAAATATATACATATATTATTATAAAAAATATACATATATTATTATAAAATATATATATAGAGAAACTTCACTGATAGTTAATAATAATTTATCAAATGGCTGTAATAATTAAACCTATAATAACGATATATATGTGTTGGATGTATTTCTACATATCAAAATATCTATCTCGATAACTATAAATGAAAACTATATTATTTTGGAAACATTTTTTATGAACTACTATAGTAGTTAATATACTGTATACAGTAGTAGTAAATATAAAATGGAAGAAATTTATGAGTACTATAATACATAACAATAGAGTTTCTGAATAGTCTAATATATATATATATATATATATATATATATATATATATATATATATATATATATATACCTAACTATATCATTATTTATATGTTATCGAATAATTTGCCTATAATTTAGCTACACAATTATTAGGTTAAATTTTATAGATTTTTTAATACATTCTAATAATTATATATTGCATAAATACTATTCTAAATGTAAACATATTCTATTTAAAGTATTGTAGTTTATGAGTGGTGATACATTAAGAAGTGTAAAATATTAATCATAAGATTAATCATAGTTCCAGAGATAAATTTTTTTTATTTGTAAAAATAATTATTTTTAATTTAGATTTTTATTATTATTTTTAAAATGTTGAACAAAATATACCTAAATTAATCAAAGTAGTTGTAACAACTTATTTATTAATTTACGTATATATTATTAAAATCTAAAATGTTTTATATATACATACTAATGGAAATAATGACTGGAAAAGTTTAATTTAAGTTTAATATTAATATTTAAAATATGATACATATTTATAATTTCATTTGTAATATTTGACTATTGATGTCCATTTAAAATTGAGAGGTTTGAAAATATAAATATTTTGTATTATTGAAATATATGTTTAATATTTAACCCAACAGAATTGGATGTTACTTTTAATGATAATATATAGTTTTTTAGATATTAATAAGAAATAAAAGTGTTGGCACTTATTAGTAAAAAAATGATTAATTATTTTTGGAATATTATTATATTTAAAGCTATATTTGCACAAAGTTAGGATATTTTACATATTATTAAAATAATTAACATATTTATAAAAATGTAATACTTTGACGAATGTAAATATATTAATGAAGAGATATATAATTTGTATAATAGTATTTATTACTATTTGTTAATTTGATATTAAGT
>OZ038312.1:24674019-24803921 GCA_964035775.1 Osedax frankpressi
TCGAAAACTATGTTCACTAACTTCTATTGGATTACTCACCTGTTTGATATATCTTGTGTATTATGTATATGGATGTTCAATGAAGTTTATATATTAGCTGCTTTTATTTTGTATTGTTTTTAATTAATCATTGTTGTTTTTAAATTTTAAACTTCAATATTTTAAAATAAATTGTTATTATTATATTATTTCTTTATAAAACCCCATTTGGTATTTAATTATTTTAAATACAAAATATCATTTTATAATTAATTATAATTAGATAATGTTTGGATCCAGTTAATATATATAAATATATACTTTCTTATATAGCTATAAAAATAATATATAAACTATCTTTAATATTTAATAAATTAATATTAGTAGAGCTTAATATTTAGTCAAAAGATATAAAACAGCTTGAATAGATTAACTAGTAATATGCATAACTTAAGTTAAAAGTTATAAATGCTAATGATCATTATATATATATATATATTTATATATATATATATATATATTTATATATATATATATTTATATATATATTTATATATATATATATATATATATATATATTTATATGTATATATATATTTTATTTATGTAAAACAATAGAATATATGCAATCGATTAATATAATATATTATATATACTAACCCAAATCAATTTTGATTTGAAAGAAATCACGATATATTCGATCATTGTTCCTCATACTAGTATGATATGTGTTGGATATTGATAACTTTACATACTATCTTCAGCATAGCTTTGTATATAACTTTTAATAGTTATCGTGTTCAAGGATTATTATCACATATCATAGATTATATAGGGTATATTAATCAATAAATATATTTAATCGGTATTCAAAATACCGTAATATATGTCGCCAAATTTGTGTTTACGAGTCATAAATGATGTGGCAATGTAATGTGGTAAAATGCTTCAATGGTAAAAAGAAATCGATCTCATGAATAATATCTAGAACTTCATAGAGTAAACCCTCTCATTCAATGCATGGACGTTCTGGTAGAGTACAGCTTTGTCAAACCTAGGACAAATGTCACTAGATCTCCAGATTGATCATGCAGAAAATGCTCTGCCAAGCTGGAGTCTGCATTAAATAATTGTTACTGTTACACATTAAGTAGCGGTAAACATTGCGCAACAATAGTCTATTAATATCTAAATGAATATACATTATGCACTATCAAATGGTGTATACATGGGGGTATACTCCATATATATATATATATATATATATATATATATATATATATATATATATATATATATATATATATATATATATATATTTATATTATGTGTAAATAAATATTACATAATATATATCTATATATGTACTTTATATTATATTCCTATTCAATAAAGTGGATTCAAAGCCACGCCCACTCAATCTTTCTTGGCATCATACAACGCCCGCATTATCAATCATAAAATTTCTCATACGTGGCATTAGAACAAACGCCATCCTTAGATTAATACCTCGACTATATTTACTATAAGTATCTAGCATCAGCGCATACCATAACTAAAATAGTCGACCCCCATCAGCTGCGATTATGTTACAATTATCAACGTACGTTGGCCTACTTTCTGTAATGATCGTAGTTTTCGCGTCACCGGAAGTTGTAAAGCACGGCGGAAAACAGACCGATCACATTAAAGTAGAACATGTTGATGAATTCGGACAACACGACTCAGCCTACGACCACAAAGCTATTCTCGGTTAGTGTCCGTCCAACTCCCCGTCTACTTAATACTATAGCTATGATATCGTATAGTATATTGTGCAATGCATTGCACAGTGGGTAATATAACTACTTGAAAACCTATCTCCAGTAATCATTATTGAGTTGGGATATCATGAATTATGCCTAGATATTATCACATAGTATTTGATTAATAAAATCTACCCATGGGCTATATAATTTACATTACTATTTACTTTATTATCGCCCTGTAGAATTGATACCTGTTCTCTGACAATAGGCTTTATCATTGACTGGCTTAGGATCAATATTAGTAGTACAGTATATAAATAAGATGTATAATACGCCTAGTTAGTACAGATTATTGAGTTTATGGTATAATGTAATTAGTATAAATATAATGTAGCATTATAAGTTATATTATGTAGAATGCGTGTGTTGTCATGTGAAATGGTTAAATTGGTTCAGCAGAAATCAAATTAACTGAGGTTTGAGAACAAAAGAAATAGGCGTCAGCAGTTTTTTTATTAGTCGGCTGCATTTTGAGATGATGACATTGGTTCAGCAAAGATCAAAGCAACTAATATTTGAGAACAAAAGAGATAAGTGTCGACAGTTTTTATTAGTCGGCTAATTGTCAAGTTGTCTAGTTGGCTATTCGTGGCAATACCTTGGTAACGTGGCAGTACCTTGGTAACGTGGCAGTACCTTGGTAACGTGGCAGTAGCTTGGTAACGTGGCAGTACCTTGGTAACGTGGTAGTACCTTGGTAACGTGGCAGTACCTTGGTAACGTGGCAGTACCTTGGTAACGTGGTAGTACCTTGGTAACGTGGCAGTACCTTGGTAACGTGGCAGTACCTTGGTAACGTGGTAGTACCTTGGTAACGTGGCAGTACCTTGGTAACGTGGCATTACCTTGGTAACGTGGCAGTACCTTGGTAACGTGGCAGTACCTTGGTAACGTGGTAGTACCTTGGTAACGTGGCAGTACCTTGGTAACGTGGCAGTACCTTGGTAACGTGGTAGTACCTTGGTAACGTGGCAGTACCTTGGTAACGTGGCAGTACCTTGGTAACGTGGTAGTACCTTGGTAACGTGGTAGTACCTTGGTAACGTGGCAGTACCTTGGTAACATGGCAGTACCTTGGTAACGTGGTAGTACCTTGGTAACGTAGTAGTACCTTGGTAACGTGGCAGTACCTTGGTAACGTGGCAATACCTTGGTAACGTGGTAGTACCTTGGTAACGTGGTAGTACCTTGGTAACGTGGCAGTACCTTGGTAACGTGGCAATACCTTGGTAACGTGGCAGTATCTTGGTAACGTGGTAGTACCTTGGTAACGTGGCAGTACCTTGGTAACGTGGCAATACCTTGGTAACGTGGTAGTACCTTGGTAACGTGGCAGTACCTTGGTAACGTGGCAGTACCTTGGTAACGTGGCAGTACCTTGGTAACGTGGCAGTACCTTGGTAACGTGGCAGTACCTTGGTAACGTGGCAGTACCTTGGTAACGTGGTAGTACCTTGGTAACGTAGTAGTACCTTGGTAACGTGGCAGTACCTTGGTAAAGTGGTAGTACCTTGGTAACGTGGCAGTACCTTGGTAAAGTGGTAGTACCTTGGTAACGTGGCAGTACCTTGGTAACGTGGTAGTACCTTGGTAACGTGGTAGTACCTTGGTAACGTGGCAGTACCTTGGTAACGTGGCAGTACCTTGGTAACGTGGCAGTACCTTGGTAACGTGGCAGTACCTTGGTAACGTGGCAGTACCTTGGTAACGTGGCAGTACCTTGGTAACGTGGTAGTACCTTGGTAACGTAGTAGTACCTTGGTAACGTGGCAGTACCTTGGTAAAGTGGTAGTACCTTGGTAACGTGGCAGTACCTTGGTAACGTGGCAGTACCTTGGTAACGTGGTAGTACCTTGGTAACGTGGCAGTACCTTGGTAACGTGGCAGTACCTTGGTAACGTGGCATTACCTTGGTAACGTGGTAGTACCTTGGTAACGTGGCAATACCTTGGTAACGTGGTAGTACCTTGGTAACGTGGCAATACCTTGGTAACGTGGCAGTACCTTGGTAACGTGGTAGTACCTTGGTAACGTGGCAATACCTTGGTAACGTGGCAGTACCTTGGTAACGTGGCAGTACCTTGGTAACGTGGCAGTACCTTGGTAACGTGGCAGTACCTTGGTAACGTGGTAGTACCTTGGTAACGTAGTAGTACCTTGGTAACGTGGCAGTACCTTGGTAAAGTGGTAGTACCTTGGTAACGTGGCAGTACCTTGGTAAAGTGGTAGTACCTTGGTAACGTGGCAGTACCTTGGTAACGTGGCAGTACCTTGGTAACGTGGCAGTACCTTGGTAACGTAGTAGTACCTTGGTAACGTGGTAGTACCTTGGTAACGTGGCAGTACCTTGGTAACGTGGTAGTACCTTGGTAACGTGGTAGTACCTTGGTAACGTGGCAGTACCTTGGTAACGTGGCAATACCTTGGTAACGTGGCAGTACCTTGGTAACGTGGTAGTACCTTGGTAACGTAGTAGTACCTTGGTAACGTGGCAGTACCTTGGTAACGTGGTAGTACCTTGGTAACGTGGTAGTACCTTGGTAACGTGGCAGTACCTTGGTAACGTGGCAGTACCTTGGTAACGTGGTAGTACCTTGGTAACGTGGCAGTACCTTGGTAACGTGGCAGTACCTTAGTAACGTGGCAGTACCTTGGTAACGTACCTTGGTAACGTGGCAGTACCTTGGTAACGTGGCAGTACCTTGGTAACGTGGTAGTACCTTGGTAACGTGGCAGTACCTTGGTAACGTGGTAGTACCTTGGTAACGTGGTAGTACCTTGGTAACGTAGCAGTACCTTGGTAACATGGCAGTACCTTGGTAACGTGGTAGTACCTTGGTAACGTGGCAATACCTTGGTAACGTGGTAGTACCTTGGTAACGTGGTAGTACCTTGGTAACGTGGCAGTACCTTGGTAACGTGGCAGTACCTTGGTAACGTGGTAGTACCTTGGTAACGTGGCAGTACCTTGGTAACGTGGCAGTACATTGGTAACGTGGCAGTACCTTGGTAACGTGGCAGTACCTTGGTAACGTGGCAGTACCTTGGTAACGTGGCAGTACTTTGGTAACGTACCTTGGTAACGTGGCAATACCTTGGTAACGTGGCAGTACCTTGGTAACGTGGCAGTACCTTGGTAACGTGGCAGTACTTTGGTAACGTACCTTGGTAACGTGGCAATACCTTGGTAACGTGGCAGTACTTTGGTAACGTGGTAGTACCTTGGTAACGTGGCAGTACCTTGGTAACGTGGCAGTACCTTGGTAACGTGGCAGTACCTTGGTAACGTGGTAGTACCTTGGTAACGTGGCAGTACCTTGGTAACGTGGCAGTACCTTGGTAACGTGGCAGTACCTTAGTAACGTGGCAGTACCTTGGTAACGTGGCATTACCTTGGTAACGTGGTAGTACCTTGGTAACGTAGCAGTACCTTGGTAACGTGGTAGTACCTTGGTAACGTGGTAGTACCTTGGTAACGTGGTAGTACCTTGGTAACGTGGCAGTACCTTGGTAACGTGGTAGTACCTTGGTAACGTGGCAGTACCTTGGTAACGTGGCAGTACCTTGGTAACGTGGTAGTACCTTGGTAACGTGGTAGTACCTTGGTAACGTGGTAGTACCTTGGTAACGTGGCAGTACCTTGGTAACGTGGCAGTACCTTGGTAACGTACCTTGGTAACGTGGCAATACCTTGGTAACGTGGTAGTACCTTGGTAACGTGGCAATACCTTGGTAACGTGGCAGTACCTTGGTAACGTGGTAGTACCTTGGTAACGTGGCAGTACCTTGGTAACGTGGCAGTACCTTGGTAACGTGGCAGTACCTTGGTAACGTGGCAGTACCTTGGTAACGTGGCAGTACCTTGGTAACGTAGCAGTACCTTGGTAACGTGGTAGTACCTTGGTAACGTGGCAATACCTTGGTAACGTGGTAGTACCTTGGTAACGTGGCAATACCTTGGTAACGTGGCAGTACTTTGGTAACGTGGTAGTACCTTGGTAACGTGGCAGTACCTTGGTAACGTGGCAGTACCTTGGTAACGTGGCAGTACCTTGGTAACGTGGTAGTACCTTGGTAACGTGGCAGTACCTTGGTAACGTGGTAGTACCTTGGTAACGTGGCAGTACCTTGGTAACGTGGCAGTACCTTGGTAACGTGGCAATACCTTGGTAACGTGGCAGTACCTTGGTAACGTGGCAGTACTTTGGTAACGTGGTAGTACCTTGGTAACGTGGTAGTACCTTGGTAACGTGGCAGTACCTTGGTAACGTGGCATTACCTTGGTAACGTGGTAGTACCTTGGTAACGTGGTAGTACCTTGGTAACGTGGTAGTACCTTAGTAACGTGGCAGTACCTTGGTAACGTGGCAGTACCTTGGTAACGTGGCAGTACCTTAGTAACGTGGCAGTACCTTGGTAACGTGGCAGTACCTTGGTAACGTGGTAGTACCTTGGTAACGTGGTAGTACCTTGGTAACGTGGCAATACCTTGGTAACGTGGCAGTACCTTGGTAACGTGGTAGTACCTTGGTAACGTGGTAGTACCTTGGTAACGTGGCAGTACCTTGGTAACGTGGTAGTACCTTGGTAACGTGGCAGTACCTTGGTAACGTGGCAGTACCTTGGTAACGTGGCAATACCTTGGTAACGTGGCAGTACCTTGGTAACGTGGCAGTACCTTGGTAACGTGGCAGTACCTTGGTAACGTGGCAGTACCTTGGTAACGTGGCAGTACCTTGGTAACGTGGCAGTACCTTGGTAACGTGGCAGTACCTTAGTAACGTGGCAGTACCTTGGTAACGTGGCAATACCTTGGTAACGTGGCAGTACCTTGGTAACGTACTTTGGTAACTTGGTAGTACCTTGGTAACGTGGCAGTACCTTGGTAACGTGGTAGTACCTTGGTAACGTGGCAGTACCTTGGTAACGTGGCAGTACCTTGGTAACGTGGTAGTACCTTGGTAACGTGGCAGTAGCTTGGTAACGTGGCAGTACCTTGGTAACGTGGCAGTACCTTGGTAACGTGGCAGTACCTTGGTAACGTGGCAGTACCTTAGTAACGTGGCAGTACCTTGGTAACGTGGCAATACCTTGGTAACGTGGCAGTACCTTGGTAACGTACTTTGGTAACTTGGTAGTACCTTGGTAACGTGGCAGTACCTTGGTAACGTGGCAGTACCTTGGTAACGTGGTAGTACCTTGGTAACGTGGCAATACCTTGGTAACGTGGCAGTACCTTGGTAACGTGGCAGTACCTTGGTAACGTGGCAGTACCTTGGTAACGTGGCAATACCTTGGTAACGTGGCAGTACCTTGGTAACGTGGCA
The DNA here is from genome assembly GCA_964035775.1 of Osedax frankpressi. Classification (NCBI taxonomy): domain Eukaryota; kingdom Metazoa; phylum Annelida; class Polychaeta; order Sabellida; family Siboglinidae; genus Osedax; species Osedax frankpressi. Next base: position 24,681,134 of record OZ038312.1, read on the forward strand.
GTACCTTGGTAACGTGGCAGTACCTTGGTAACGTGGCAGTACCTTGGTAACGTGGTAGTACCTTGGTAACGTGGCAGTACCTTGGTAACGTGGCAGTACCTTGGTAACGTGGTAGTACCTTGGTAACGTGGCAATACCTTGGTAACGTGGCAGTACCTTGGTAACGTGGCAGTACCTTGGTAACGTGGCAGTACCTTGGTAACGTGGCAGTACCTTGGTAACGTGGCATTACCTTGGTAACGTGGCAGTACCTTGGTAACGTGGCAGTACCTTGGTAACGTGGTAGTACCTTGGTAACGTGGCAATACCTTGGTAACGTGGCAGTACCTTGGTAACGTGGCAGTACCTTGGTAACGTGGCAGTACCTTGGTAACGTGGCAGTACCTTGGTAACGTGGCAGTACCTTGGTAACGTGGTAGTACCTTGGTAACGTGGTAGTACCTTGGTAACGTGGCAGTACCTTGGTAACGTGGTAGTACCTTGGTAACGTGGTAGTACCTTGGTAACGTGGCAGTACCTTGGTAACGTGGTAGTACCTTGGTAACGTGGCAGTACCTTGGTAACGTACTTTGGTAACTTGGTAGTACCTTGGTAACGTGGCAGTACCTTGGTAACGTGGTAGTACCTTGGTAACGTACTTTGGTAACTTGGTAGTACCTTGGTAACGTGGCAGTACCTTGGTAACGTGGTAGTACCTTGGTAACGTGGCAGTACCTTGGTAACGTGGCAGTACCTTGGTAACGTGGCAGTACCTTGGTAACGTGGCAGTACCTTGGTAACGTGGCAATACCTTGGTAACGTGGTAGTACCTTGGTAACGTGGCAGTACTTTGGTAACGTACCTTGGTAACGTGGCAATACCTTGGTAACGTGGCAGTACCTTGGTAACGTGGCAATACCTTGGTAACGTGGCAGTACTTTGGTAACGTGGCAGTACCTTGGTAACTTGGTAGTACCTTGGTAACGTGGCAGTACCTTGGTAACGTGGTAGTACCTTGGTAACGTGGCAGTACTTTGGTAACGTACCTTGGTAACGTGGCAATACCTTGGTAACGTGGCAGTACCTTGGTAACGTGGCAGTACCTTGGTAACGTGGCAGTACCTTGGTAACGTGGCAGTACCTTGGTAACTTGGTAGTACCTTGGTAACGTGGCAATACCTTGGTAACGTGGCAGTACCTTGGTAACGTGGCAGTACTTTGGTAACGTGGTAGTACCTTGGTAACGTGGTAGTACCTTGGTAACGTGGCAGTACCTTGGTAACGTGGCATTACCTTGGTAACGTGGTAGTACCTTGGTAACGTGGTAGTACCTTGGTAACGTGGTAGTACCTTAGTAACGTGGCAGTACCTTGGTAACGTGGCAGTACCTTGGTAACGTGGCAGTACCTTAGTAACGTGGCAGTACCTTGGTAACGTGGCATTACCTTGGTAACGTGGTAGTACCTTGGTAACGTAGCAGTACCTTGGTAACGTGGTAGTACCTTGGTAACGTGGTAGTACCTTGGTAACGTGGCAGTACCTTGGTAACGTGGCAGTACCTTGGTAACGTGGCAGTACCTTGGTAACGTGGTAGTACCTTGGTAACGTGGCAGTACCTTGGTAACGTGGCAGTACCTTGGTAACGTAGTAGTACCTTGGTAACGTGGCAGTACCTTGGTAACGTGGCAGTACCTTGGTAACGTGGCAGTACCTTGGTAACGTGGCAGTACCTTAGTAACGTGGCAGTACCTTGGTAACGTACTTTGGTAACTTGGTAGTACCTTGGTAACGTGGCAGTACCTTGGTAACGTGGTAGTACCTTGGTAACGTGGTAGTACCTTGGTAACGTGGCAGTACCTTGGTAACGTACTTTGGTAACTTGGTAGTACCTTGGTAACGTGGCAGTACCTTGGTAACGTGGTAGTACCTTGGTAACGTGGCAGTACCTTGGTAACGTGGCAATACCTTGGTAACGTGGCAGTACCTTGGTAATGTGGCAGTACCTTGGTAACGTGGCAGTACCTTGGTAACGTGGCAGTACCTTGGTAACGTGGCAGTACCTTGGTAACGTGGCATTACCTTGGTAACGTGGCAGTACCTTGGTAACGTGGCAATACCTTGGTAACGTGGCAGTACCTTGGTAACGTGGTAGTACCTTGGTAACGTGGCAGTACCTTGGTAACGTGGCAGTACCTTGGTAACGTGGCAGTACCTTGGTAACGTGGTAGTACCTTGGTAACGTAGTAGTACCTTGGTAACGTGGCAGTACCTTGGTAACGTGGTAGTACCTTGGTAACGTGGTAGTACCTTGGTAACGTGGCAGTACCTTGGTAACGTACTTTGGTAACGTGGCAGTACCTTAGTAACGTGGCAGTACCTTGGTAACGTACTTTGGTAACTTGGTAGTACCTTGGTAACGTGGCAGTACCTTGGTAACGTGGTAGTACCTTGGTAACGTGGTAGTACCTTGGTAACGTGGCAGTACCTTGGTAACGTACTTTGGTAACGTGGTAGTACCTTGGTAACGTGGCAGTACCTTGGTAACGTGGCAGTACCTTGGTAACGTGGCAGTACCTTGGTAACGTGGTAGTACCTTGGTAACGTAGTAGTACCTTGGTAACGTGGCAGTACCTTGGTAACGTGGTAGTACCTTGGTAACGTGGTAGTACCTTGGTAACGTGGTAGTACCTTGGTAACGTAGCAGTACCTTGGTAAAGTGGTAGTACCTTGGTAACGTGGCAGTACCTTGGTAACGTGGTAGTACCTTGGTAACGTGGCAGTACCTTGGTAACGTGGCAGTACCTTGGTAACGTGGTAGTACCTTGGTAACGTGGCAGTACCTTGGTAACGTGGCAGTACCTTGGTAACGTGGCAGTACCTTAGTAACGTGGCAGTACCTTGGTAACGTACTTTGGTAACTTGGTAGTACCTTGGTAACGTGGCAGTACCTTGGTAACGTGGTAGTACCTTGGTAACGTGGTAGTACCTTGGTAACGTGGTAGTACCTTGGTAACGTAGCAGTACCTTGGTAAAGTGGTAGTACCTTGGTAACGTGGCAGTACCTTGGTAACGTGGTAGTACCTTGGTAACGTGGCAGTACCTTGGTAACGTGGCAGTACCTTGGTAACGTGGTAGTACCTTGGTAACGTGGCAGTACCTTGGTAACGTGGCAGTACCTTGGTAACGTGGCAGTACCTTAGTAACGTGGCAGTACCTTGGTAACGTACTTTGGTAACTTGGTAGTACCTTGGTAACGTGGCAGTACCTTGGTAACGTGGCAGTACCTTGGTAACGTGGTAGTACCTTAGTAACGTGGCAGTACCTTGGTAACGTGGCAGTACCTTGGTAACGTACCTTGGTAACGTGGCAGTACCTTGGTAACGTGGCAGTACCTTGGTAACGTGGTAGTACCTTAGTAACGTGGCAGTACCTTGGTAACGTGGCAGTACCTTGGTAACGTACCTTGGTAACGTGGCAGTACCTTGGTAACGTGGCAGTACCTTGGTAACGTGGTAGTACCTTAGTAACGTGGCAGTACCTTGGTAACGTGGCAGTACCTTGGTAACGTACCTTGGTAACGTGGCAGTACCTTGGTAACGTGGCAGTACCTTGGTAACGTGGTAGTACCTTGGTAACGTGGCAGTACCTTGGTAACGTGGTAGTACCTTGGTAACGTGGTAGTACCTTGGTAACGTGGCAGTACCTTGGTAACGTGGCAGTACCTTGGTAACGTGGTAGTACCTTGGTAACGTGGCAGTACCTTGGTAACGTGGTAGTACCTTGGTAACGTGGCAGTACCTTGGTAGTACATTGGTAACGTGGCAATACCTTGGTAACGTGGCAGTACCTTGGTAACGTGGCAGTACCTTGGTAGTACATTGGTAACGTGGCAATACCTTGGTAACGTGGTAGTACCTTGGTAACGTGGCAGTACCTTGGTAACGTGGCAGTACCTTAGTAACGTGGCAGTACCTTGGTAACGTACTTTGGTAACTTGGTAGTACCTTGGTAACGTGGCAGTACCTTGGTAACGTGGTAGTACCTTGGTAACGTGGTAGTACCTTGGTAACGTGGCAGTACCTTGGTAACGTACTTTGGTAACTTGGTAGTACCTTGGTAACGTGGCAGTACCTTGGTAACGTGGTAGTACCTTGGTAACGTGGTAGTACCTTGGTAACGTGGCAGTACCTTGGTAACGTGGCAGTACCTTGGTAACGTGGCAATACCTTGGTAATGTGGCAGTACCTTGGTAACGTGGTAGTACCTTGGTAACGTGGCAGTACCTTGGTAACGTGGCAGTACCTTGGTAACGTGGTAGTACCTTGGTAACTTGGTAGTACCTTGGTAACGTGGTAGTACCTTGGTAACGTGGCAGTACCTTGGTAACGTACTTTGGTAACGTGGCAGTACCTTGGTAACGTGGTAGTACCTTGGTAACGTGGCAGTACCTTGGTAACGTGGCAGTACCTTGGTAACGTGGCAGTACCTTGGTAACGTGGCAGTACCTTAGTAACGTGGCAGTACCTTGGTAACGTACTTTGGTAACTTGGTAGTACCTTGGTAACGTGGTAGTACCTTGGTAACGTGGTAGTACCTTGGTAACGTGGCAGTACCTTGGTAACGTACTTTGGTAACTTGGTAGTACCTTGGTAACGTGGCAGTACCTTGGTAACGTGGTAGTACCTTGGTAACGTGGTAGTACCTTGGTAACGTGGTAGTACCTTGGTAACTTGGTAGTACCTTGGTAACGTGGCAGTACCTTGGTAACGTGGCAGTACCTTGGTAACGTGGCAGTACCTTGGTAACGTGGCAGTACCTTGGTAACGTGGCAGTAACTTGGTAACGTGGCAGTACCTTGGTAACGTGGTAGTACCTTGGTAACGTGGCAATACCTTGGTAACGTGGCAGTACCTTGGTAACGTGGTAGTACCTTGGTAACGTGGTAGTACCTTGGTAACGTGGCAATACCTTGGTAACGTGGTAGTACCTTAGTAACGTGGCAGTACCTTGGTAACGTACTTTGGTAACTTGGTAGTACCTTGGTAACGTGGCAGTACCTTGGTAACGTGGTAGTACCTTGGTAACGTGGTAGTACCTTGGTAACGTGGCAGTACCTTGGTAACGTGGTAGTACCTTGGTAACGTGGCAGTACCTTGGTAACGTACTTTGGTAACGTGGCAGTACCTTGGTAACGTGGCAGTACCTTGGTAACGTACTTTGGTAACGTGGTAGTACCTTGGTAACGTGGCAGTACCTTGGTAACGTGGTAGTACCTTGGTAACGTGGCAGTACCTTGGTAACGTACTTTGGTAACGTGGTAGTACCTTGGTAACGTGGCAGTACCTTGGTAACGTACTTTGGTAACGTGGTAGTACCTTGGTAACGTGGCAGTACCTTGGTAACGTGGTAGTACCTTGGTAACGTGGCAGTACCTTGGTAACGTACTTTGGTAACGTGGTAGTACCTTGGTAACGTGGCAGTACCTTGGTAACGTACTTTGGTAACGTGGTAGTACCTTGGTAACGTGGCAGTACCTTGGTAACGTACTTTGGTAACGTGGCAGTACCTTGGTAACGTGGCAGTACCTTGGTAACGTGGTAGTACCTTGGTAACGTGGTAGTACCTTGGTAACGTGGCAGTACCTTGGTAACGTGGTAGTACCTTGGTAACGTGGTAGTACCTTGGTAACGTGGTAGTACCTTGGTAACTTGGCAGTACCTTAGTAACGTGGCAGTACCTTGGTAACGTGGCAGTACCTTGGTAACGTGGTAGTACCTTAGTAACGTGGCAGTACCTTGGTAACGTGGTAGTACCTTGGTAACGTGGTAGTACCTTGGTAACGTGGCAGTACCTTGGTAACGTGGTAGTACCTTGGTAACGTGGCAGTACCTTGGTAACGTGGTAGTACCTTGGTAACGTGGTAGTACCTTGGTAACGTGGCAGTACCTTGGTAACGTGGTAGTACCTTGGTAACGTGGCAGTACCTTGGTAACGTGGCAGTACCTTGGTAACGTGGCAGTACCTTGGTAACGTGGCAGTACCTTGGTAACGTGGCAGTACCTTGGTAACGTGGTAGTACCTTAGTAACGTGGCAGTACCTTGGTAACGTACCTTGGTAACGTGGCAGTACCTTGGTAACGTGGCAGTACCTTGGTAACGTGGTAGTACCTTGGTAACGTGGCAGTACCTTGGTAACGTGGCAGTACCTTGGTAGTACATTGGTAACGTGGCAATACCTTGGTAACGTGGTAGTACCTTGGTAACGTGGCAGTACCTTGGTAACGTGGCAATACCTTGGTAACGTGGTAGTAGCTTGGTAACGTGGTAGTACCTTGGTAACGTAGCAGTACCTTGGTAACGTGGCAGTACCTTGGTAACGTGGCAGTACCTTGGTAACGTGGTAGTACCTTGGTAACGTGGCAGTACCTTGGTAACGTGGCAGTACCTTGGTAACGTGGCAGTACCTTGGTAACGTGGCAGTACCTTGGTAACGTGGTAGTACCTTGGTAACGTGGCAGTACCTTGGTAACGTGGCAGTACCTTGGTAACGTGGCAGTACCTTGGTAACGTGGCAATACCTTGGTAACGTGGCAATACCTTGGTAACGTGGTAGTACCTTGGTAACGTGGCAGTACCTTGGTAACGTGGCAGTACCTTGGTAACGTGGCAGTACCTTGGTAACGTGGCAATACCTTGGTAACGTGGTAGTACCTTGGTAAAGTGGTAGTACCTTGGTAACGTGGCAGTACCTTGGTAACGTGGCAGTACCTTGGTAACGTGGCAGTACCTTGGTAACGTGGCAATACCTTGGTAACGTGGTAGTACCTTGGTAACGTGGCAGTACCTTGGTAACGTGGTAGTACCTTGGTAACGTGGCAGTACCTTGGTAACGTGGCAATACCTTGGTAACGTGGCAATACCTTGGTAACGTGGTAGTACCTTGGTAACGTGGCAGTACCTTGGTAACGTGGCAGTACCTTGGTAACGTGGCAGTACCTTGGTAACGTGGCAATACCTTGGTAACGTGGCAGTACCTTGGTAACGTGGCAGTACCTTGGTAACGTGGCAATACCTTGGTAACGTGGTAGTACCTTGGTAACGTGGCAGTACCTTGGTAACGTGGCAATACCTTGGTAACGTGGTAGTACCTTGGTAACGTGGCAGTACCTTGGTAACGTGGTAGTACCTTGGTAACGTGGTAGTACCTTGGTAACGTGGCAATACCTTGGTAACGTGGCAATACCTTGGTAACGTGGTAGTACCTTGGTAACGTGGTAGTACCTTGGTAACGTGGCAATACCTTGGTAACGTGGTAGTACCTTGGTAACGTGGCAATACCTTGGTAACGTGGCAATACCTTGGTAACGTGGTAGTACCTTGGTAACGTGGCAATACCTTGGTAACGTGGTAGTACCTTGGTAACGTGGCAGTACCTTGGTAACGTGGCAATACCTTGGTAACGTGGTAGTACCTTGGTAACGTGGTAGTACCTTGGTAACGTGGCAGTACCTTGGTAACGTGGCAGTACCTTGGTAACGTGGTAGTACCTTGGTAACGTGGTAGTACCTTGGTAACGTGGCAATACCTTGGTAACGTGGCAATACCTTGGTAACGTGGTAGTACCTTGGTAACGTGGCAGTACCTTGGTAACGTGGCAGTACCTTGGTAACGTGGCAGTACCTTGGTAACGTGGCAATACCTTGGTAACGTGGCAATACCTTGGTAACGTGGTAGTACCTTGGTAAAGTGGTAGTACCTTGGTAACGTGGTAGTACCTTGGTAACGTGGCAGTACCTTGGTAACGTGGCAATACCTTGGTAACGTGGTAGTACCTTGGTAACGTGGTAGTACCTTGGTAACGTAGTAGTACCTTGGTAACGTGGCAGTACCTTGGTAAAGTGGTAGTACCTTGGTAACGTGGCAGTACCTTGGTAACGTGGCAGTACCTTGGTAACGTGGTAGTACCTTGGTAACGTGGTAGTACCTTGGTAACGTGGCAGTACCTTGGTAACGTGGCAGTACCTTGGTAACGTGGTAGTACCTTGGTAACGTGGTAGTACCTTGGTAACGTGGCAGTACCTTGGTAACGTGGCAGTACCTTGGTAACGTGGTAGTACCTTGGTAACGTGGCAGTACCTTGGTAACGTGGCAGTACCTTGGTAACGTGGTAGTACCTTGGTAACGTGGTAGTACCTTGGTAACGTGGCAGTACCTTGGTAACGTGGCAGTACCTTGGTAACGTGGTAGTACCTTGGTAACGTGGCAGTACCTTGGTAACGTGGCAGTACCTTGGTAACGTGGCAGTACCTTAGTAACGTGGCAGTACCTTGGTAACGTACTTTGGTAACTTGGTAGTACCTTGGTAACGTGGTAGTACCTTAGTAACGTGGCAGTACCTTGGTAACGTACTTTGGTAACTTGGTAGTACCTTGGTAACGTGGCAGTACCTTGGTAACGTGGTAGTACCTTGGTAACGTGGTAGTACCTTGGTAACGTGGCAATACCTTGGTAACGTGGCAGTACCTTGGTAACGTGGTAGTACCTTGGTAACGTGGTAGTACCTTGGTAACGTGGCAGTACCTTGGTAACGTGGCAGTACCTTGGTAACGTGGCAGTACCTTGGTAACGTGGCAGTACCTTGGTAACGTGGTAGTACCTTGGTAACGTGGCAGTACCTTGGTAACGTGGCAGTACCTTGGTAACGTGGCAGTACCTTGGTAACGTGGCAGTACCTTGGTAACGTGGCAGTACCTTGGTAACGTGGCAGTACCTTGGTAACGTGGCAGTACCTTGGTAACGTGGTAGTACCTTGGTAACGTGGCAATACCTTGGTAACGTGGTAGTACCTTGGTAACGTGGCAGTACCTTGGTAACGTGGTAGTACCTTGGTAACGTGGCAGTACCTTGGTAACGTAGTAGTACCTTGGTAACGTGGCAGTACCTTGGTAACGTGGCAGTACCTTGGTAACGTGGTAGTACCTTGGTAACGTGGCAGTACCTTGGTAACGTACTTTGGTAACTTGGTAGTACCTTGGTAACGTGGCAGTACCTTGGTAACGTGGCAGTACCTTGGTAACGTGGCAATACCTTGGTAACGTGGCAGTACCTTGGTAACGTGGCAGTACCTTGGTAACGTGGCAGTACCTTGGTAACGTGGCAGTACCTTGGTAACGTGGCAGTAGCTTGGTAACGTGGTAGTACCTTGGTAACGTGGCAGTAGCTTGGTAACGTGGTAGTACCTTGGTAACGTGGCAGTAGCTTGGTAACGTGGCAGTACCTTGGTAACGTGGCAGTACCTTGGTAACGTGGCAGTAGCTTGGTAACGTGGTAGTACCTTGGTAACGTGGCAATACCTTGGTAACGTGGCAGTACCTTGGTAACGTGGCAGTACCTTGGTAACGTGGCAGTAGCTTGGTAACGTGGTAGTACCTTGGTAACGTGGTAGTACCTTGGTAACGTGGCAATACCTTGGTAACGTGGTAGTACCTTGGTAACGTGGCAGTACCTTGGTAACGTGGCAGTACCTTGGTAACGTGGCAGTACCTTGGTAACGTGGCAGTAGCTTGGTAACGTGGTAGTACCTTGGTAACGTGGCAGTAGCTTGGTAACGTGGTAGTACCTTGGTAACGTGGCAGTAGCTTGGTAACGTGGCAATACCTTGGTAACGTGGTAGTACCTTGGTAACGTGGCAGTACCTTGGTAACGTGGCAGTACCTTGGTAACGTGGTAGTACCTTGGTAACGTGGTAGTACCTTGGTAACGTGGCAGTAGCTTGGTAACGTGGCAATACCTTGGTAACGTGGTAGTACCTTGGTAACGTGGCAGTACCTTGGTAACGTGGCAATACCTTGGTAACGTGGTAGTAGCTTGGTAACGTGGCAGTAACTTGGTAACGTGGTAGTACCTTGGTAACGTGGCAGTAGCTTGGTAACGTGGTAGTACCTTGGTAACGTGGCAGTACCTTGGTAACGTGGCAGTACCTTGGTAACGTGGTAGTACCTTGGTAACGTGGTAGTACCTTGGTAACGTGGCAGTAGCTTGGTAACGTGGCAATACCTTGGTAACGTGGTAGTACCTTGGTAACGTGGCAGTACCTTGGTAACGTGGCAGTACCTTGGTAACGTGGCAGTAGCTTGGTAACGTGGTAGTACCTTGGTAACGTGGCAGTAGCTTGGTAACGTGGTAGTACCTTGGTAACGTGGCAGTAGCTTGGTAACGTGGCAATACCTTGGTAACGTGGTAGTACCTTGGTAACGTGGCAGTACCTTGGTAACGTGGCAGTACCTTGGTAACGTGGTAGTACCTTGGTAACGTGGTAGTACCTTGGTAACGTGGCAGTAGCTTGGTAACGTGGCAATACCTTGGTAACGTGGTAGTACCTTGGTAACGTGGCAGTACCTTGGTAACGTGGCAATACCTTGGTAACGTGGTAGTAGCTTGGTAACGTGGCAGTAACTTGGTAACGTGGTAGTACCTTGGTAACGTGGCAGTAGCTTGGTAACGTGGTAGTACCTTGGTAACGTGGCAGTACCTTGGTAACGTGGCAGTACCTTGGTAACGTGGCAGTAGCTTGGTAACGTGGTAGTACCTTGGTAACGTGGCAGTAGCTTGGTAACGTGGTAGTACCTTGGTAACGTGGCAGTAGCTTGGTAACGTGGCAATACCTTGGTAACGTGGTAGTACCTTGGTAACGTGGCAGTACCTTGGTAACGTGGCAGTACCTTGGTAACGTGGTAGTACCTTGGTAACGTGGTAGTACCTTGGTAACGTGGCAGTAGCTTGGTAACGTGGCAATACCTTGGTAACGTGGTAGTACCTTGGTAACGTGGTAGTACCTTGGTAACGTGGTAGTACCTTGGTAAAGTGGCAGTACCTTGGTAACGTGGTAGTACCTTGGTAACGTGGCAGTACCTTGGTAACGTGGTAGTACCTTGGTAACGTGGCAGTACCTTGGTAACGTGGCAGTACCTTGGTAACGTGGCAGTACCTTGGTAACGTGGCAGTACCTTGGTAACGTGGCAGTACCTTGGTAACGTGGCAATACCTTGGTAACGTGGTAGTACCTTGGTAACGTGGCAGTACCTTGGTAACGTGGTAGTACCTTGGTAACGTGGCAGTACCTTGGTAACGTGGCAGTACCTTGGTAACGTGGTAGTACCTTGGTAACGTGGTAGTACCTTGGTAACGTGGCAGTACCTTGGTAACGTGGCAGTACCTTGGTAACGTGGCAGTACCTTGGTAACGTACCTTGGTAACGTGGTAGTACCTTGGTAACGTGGCAGTACCTTGGTAACGTGGCAATACCTTGGTAACGTGGTAGTACCTTGGTAACGTGGCAGTACCTTGGTAACGTGGCAGTACCTTGGTAACGTGGCAGTACCTTGGTAACGTGGCAGTACCTTGGTAACGTGGCAGTACCTTGGTAACGTGGTAGTACCTTGGTAACGTGGCAGTACCTTGGTAACGTGGCAGTAGCTTGGTAACGTGGCAATACCTTGGTAACGTGGCAGTACCTTGGTAACGTGGCAATACCTTGGTAACGTGGTAGTACCTTGGTAACGTGGCAGTACCTTGGTAACGTGGCAGTAGCTTGGTAACGTGGCAATACCTTGGTAACGTGGTAGTACCTTGGTAACGTGGTAGTACCTTGGTAACGTGGCAGTACCTTGGTAACGTGGTAGTACCTTGGTAACGTGGTAGTACCTTGGTAACGTGGCAGTACCTTGGTAACGTGGCAGTACCTTGGTAACGTGGCAGTACCTTGGTAATGTGGCAGTACCTTGGTAACGTGGTAGTACCTTGGTAACGTGGTAATACCTTGGTAACGTGGCAGTACCTTGGTAACGTGGCAATACCTTGGTAACGTGGCAATACCTTGGTAACGTGGCAGTACCTTGGTAACGTGGTAGTACCTTGGTAACGTGGCAATACCTTGGTAACGTACCTTGGTAACGTGGCAATACCTTGGTAACGTGGCAGTACCTTGGTAACGTACTTTGGTAACTTGGTAGTACCTTGGTAACGTGGCAGTACCTTGGTAACGTGGTAGTACCTTGGTAACGTGGCAATACCTTGGTAACGTGGCAGTACCTTGGTAACGTACTTTGGTAACTTGGTAGTACCTTGGTAACGTGGCAGTACCTTGGTAACGTGGTAGTACCTTGGTAACGTGGCAATACCTTGGTAACGTGGTAGTACCTTGGTAACGTGGTAGTAGCTTGGTAACGTGGCAGTACCTTGGTAACGTGGTAGTACCTTGGTAACGTGGCAGTACCTTGGTAACGTGGTAGTACCTTGGTAACGTGGCAGTACCTTGGTAACGTGGCAGTACCTTGGTAACGTACTTTGGTAACTTGGTAGTACCTTGGTAACGTGGCAGTACCTTGGTAACGTGGTAGTACCTTGGTAACGTGGTAGTACCTTGGTAACGTGGCAATACCTTGGTAACGTGGCAGTACCTTGGTAACGTGGCAATACCTTGGTAACGTGGTAGTACCTTGGTAACGTGGCAGTACCTTGGTAACGTGGCAGTAGCTTGGTAACGTGGCAATACCTTGGTAACGTGGTAGTACCTTGGTAACGTGGTAGTACCTTGGTAACGTGGCAGTACCTTGGTAACGTGGCAGTACCTTGGTAACGTGGCAGTACCTTGGTAACGTGGCAATACCTTGGTAACGTGGCAGTACCTTGGTAACGTGGTAGTACCTTGGTAACGTGGCAATACCTTGGTAACGTGGCAATACCTTGGTAACGTGGTAGTACCTTGGTAACGTGGTAGTACCTTGGTAACGTGGCAGTACCTTGGTAACGTGGCAGTACCTTGGTAACGTGGTAGTACCTTGGTAACGTGGCAATACCTTGGTAACGTGGCAATACCTTGGTAACGTGGCAGTACCTTGGTAACGTACTTTGGTAACTTGGTAGTAGCTTGGTAACGTGGCAGTACCTTGGTAACGTGGTAGTACCTTGGTAACGTGGCAGTACCTTGGTAACGTGGCAGTACCTTGGTAACGTACTTTGGTAACTTGGTAGTACCTTGGTAACGTGGCAGTACCTTGGTAACGTGGTAGTACCTTGGTAACGTGGTAGTACCTTGGTAACGTGGTAGTACCTTGGTAACGTGGCAATACCTTGGTAACGTGGTAGTACCTTGGTAACGTGGCAGTACCTTGGTAACGTGGCAGTACCTTGGTAACGTACTTTGGTAACTTGGTAGTAGCTTGGTAACGTGGCAGTACCTTGGTAACGTGGCAATACCTTGGTAACGTGGTAGTACCTTGGTAACGTGGTAGTACCTTGGTAACGTGGCAGTACCTTGGTAACGTGGTAGTACCTTGGTAACGTGGTAGTACCTTGGTAACGTGGTAGTACCTTGGTAACGTGGCAATACCTTGGTAACGTGGTAGTACCTTGGTAACGTGGCAGTACCTTGGTAACGTGGCAGTACCTTGGTAACGTACTTTGGTAACTTGGTAGTAGCTTGGTAACGTGGCAGTACCTTGGTAACGTGGCAGTACCTTGGTAACGTGGCAGTACCTTGGTAACGTGGTAATACCTTGGTAACGTGGCAGTACCTTGGTAACGTGGCAGTACCTTGGTAACGTGGCAGTACCTTGGTAACGTGGCAGTACCTTGGTAACGTGGTAGTACCTTGGTAACGTGGCAGTACCTTGGTAACGTGGCAGTACCTTGGTAACGTGGTAATACCTTGGTAACGTGGCAATACCTTGGTAACGTGGCAGTACCTTGGTAACGTGGCAGTACCTTGGTAACGTGGTAGTACCTTGGTAACGTACCTTGGTAACGTGGCAGTACCTTGGTAACGTGGCAATACCTTGGTAACGTGGCAATACCTTGGTAACGTGGCAGTAACTCACTGTAGCTGACTATAAATCACCGTTGTATAGCTGATGTTGTATAACAGGAAGCAAGTCGTAAACTCATATAACTGATTTATTCACGATGTACGGTGTACGGTGTACGGTGTACGGTGTATGCTGTACGGTGTACGGTGTACGGTGTACGCTGTACGGTGTACAGTGTACGGTGTGTATTGTACATCGGTGTTCATCATTGTCTGGATTGTACGATGTGGTATTTGTATTTGTAATATGGTGTATATATTATATGTACGATAGTCATATAGTATATTATGTATACGATGTTCATATAATATATTATATGTACGATGGTCATATAGTATATTATGTATACGATGTTCATATAATATATTATATGTACGATGGTCATATAGTATATTATATGTACGATATTTATATAATATATACGTCATATTACAAATATGAAAACCACATCCATGATCCACATACCATAACCACCGCAGAAAATGAATACCGTACATGTATAGACTTATAATCTACATCTCACAAAGACAGCCTATTATAGGAGATATTATATTTACACTGTAAAATGTAGTGTACAATATACATTGTACATTGTATAATGTACATTGTAAAGTGTATATTGTATATTATACACTATATAATGTATATAATGTATATAATGTATATAATGTACACTATAAATTGTAATCTGTACAATGAGTGAAACTCCCTATAGTATATAATATTATTTGTATACAGTAAATATTAAAGTTTTAGCAGTTATTTCAATATACAATGATTATAAATACATATATTTACAATTGATGTATAAATCTAATAAACATAGTGATGTAATAGTTCTGTAAAATTATTTGATTTACTAATAAAAATAAAAAATAATATAAAAGAAATTAAAAAATTAAATGACCTGCATGGTTTGCTGGAATTACTATTTGTTATATATATATATATATATAGTGTACTAATATAATTATATAGTGCATATATTATATTATATATACGAAACTATATAGTAAACATATTATAATGTATATGTGACATTATATAAAGAATATGTTATATTAATTAACGATATAATATTATATTATGTATTGTTATATAGTTTATAAATTATATATTTTGTGTATATGCCAACTATATAAAGTATATATTGTATTATATATCGACAACATGTATAACAATACGATATATATAATTCTCGTTTACATTGTACAATGCACAATATATAATTCGTCTTATCTATAATGTTCATATATCGATTCGTATATCGTCATCCGATGTGACGTCATCGTATATATATACGAATTTCCATACATATCCAATATAGCCAATGACTGAGTAGTGAAGCCTATGTCGATACACCATAGTGTAATCTAAAATGATCTATAACAGTTTAATAAGTATTCTTATAATATATCTATAAAGGTATTTAAGGTATTATTGAAATCAAGGTAACACCGAAGGTAATCTTGAGAAATACATATGTGAAGGGATAATTAGCGTATATTTAATGAATTACAAGTTGTATATAACTATAAATAGCGTATTAGGCAATTTATGACGTAATTTAGTGAATCAAAGTAACCTCTCAAATACTAATGAAATTGTCAATGCATATTTCAAATGCTAACATAAGTTACCGAAAATAAAGTAGGGCTTAGATTACATATATGACATATATGTAATGAATATAATATGAAAACATTTGTATTATTTATATTAATATAATAGAAGTATATATATATATATATATATATATATATATATATATATATATATATATAATATAATATAATAGAAGTTAAGTTAATAGAAGTTATCAAAACAAAATTATTATCTTCTTCGACAATAATCGATTATGGGTTATTACTATTTTTAAATCATGAAATCGCAATAATCTCAATAATTATTGACATTTTTCATTAAAGATTTAACATTCGAGTTTTCAAAAATTTTAGAACCATTATTTTCAAATAACCCTTAAATAGCCTATTTTTGTAAACATTTATATTATTAATAATTCTCAACGTAGTTTCAGAACAAAGCTCAGTATAGTAACATATAGTAACATATAACAAGTAACATATAGTTTAATCAGCAATATACTATATCACTAGATTATATTCATTCATTTACTTTCTATTTATTGATATCAGTAAACTTTTGACACGGTCAACCATGATATTCAAGCTCAATAATTAAATTAGAGGTATTCCTTTTAATTTTGTAATTGTTATTTAATTATCTTATGAATTCAGTTTGTTTAACTTTATTTGACTAGTTCAGATATATATGATATTGATTATAGTATTCCTCAAGGATCCATCCTTGGTCAACTTCTTGTTTTAATCTTCATTAATTATATAATTAGTACAGCTCCTCAGATGCCTACACTCTATATATTATACTGCGACATGTAGACAATCATAAAGGTACACAGCAGTCGATATGCTAATTAGACTAATGGCAGCGTACGGAACTCATATTTCAGAGCAAACAAATAATTACGTTGACAATAAATATAGAATCGTTACTAAATCTTGTGAATATTAATACTATATAAGTATTTTAACTAAACGTGGAATTAAGGATATTTTAGTTTAAATCTTGATAGTTGTTAGTTTATAAAAAAATGTTCTCCAAATTATAGGCAAGGTATTCATAGACTTCATAAAATTGAAACAAATATAGGAATGATCAATTATAATAATACTATAATCGTAGGATCCGAAGAGAATGAGAAAGAATTCGCAAACCTGAATCCAGAGCAATCCAAACAGAAACTTGGAGTTATGTTGGATATAATGGACGTCAACAAAGATAAGATGATCACTACTGATGAATTAATCATTTGGATAAAACACTCCTACACGTCAGTGCTATTAATCTATAGTTAGAGTGATCTATAGTAAGAGTTATCTATAGGTAGAGTGATCTATAGTTAGAGTGATCTATAGTTAGAGTGATATATAGTTAGAGTGGTCTATAGTTAAAGTGATCTATAGTTATAGTAGTCTATAGTTAAGTGATCTATAATTAAGAGTGATCTATAGTTAGAGTGATCTATAGTTAGAGTGATCTATAGTTAGAGTGATCTATAGTTAGAGTGATATATAATTATAGTGATCTATAGTTAGAGTGATCTATAGTTAGAGCGGTCTATAGTTAAAGTGATCTATAGTTAGAGTAGTCTATAGTTAAGTGATCTATAATTAAGGGTGATCTATAGTTAGAGTGATCTATAGTTAGAGTGATCTATAGTTAGAGTGATCTATAGTTAGAGTGATCTATAGTTAGAGTGATCTATAGTTAGAGTGATCTATAGTTAGAGTGATCTATAGTTAGAGTTATCTATAGTTAGAGTGATCTATAGTTAGAGTGATCTATAGTTAGAGTGATCTATAGTTAGAGTGATCTATAGTTAGAGTGATCTATAGTTAGAGTGATCTATAGTTAGAGTGATCTATAGTTAGAGTGATCTATAGTTAGAGTGATCTATAGTTAGAGTGATCTATAGTTAAAGTGATCTATAGTTAGAGTAGTCTATAGTTAAGTGATCTATAATTAAGGGTGATCTATAGTTAGAGTGATCTATAATTAGAGTGATCTATAGTTAGAGTGATCTATAGTTAGAGTGATCTATAGTTAGAGTGATCTATAGTTATAGTGATCTATAGTTAGAGTGATCTATAGTTAGAGTGATCTATAGTTAGAGTGATCTATAGTTAGAGTGATCTATAGTTAGAGTGATCTATAGTTAGAGTGATCTATAGTTAGAGTGATCTATAGTTAGAGTGATCTATAGTTAGAGTGATCTATAGTTAGAGTGATCTATAGTTAGAGTGATTTATAGTTAGAGTGATTTATAGTTAGAGTGATCTATAGTTAGAGTGATCTATAGTTAAGTGATTTATAATTAAGGGTGATCTATAGTTAGAGTGATCTATAGTTAGAGTGATCTATAGTTAGAGTGATTTATAGTTAGAGTGGTCTATAGTTAAGTGATTTATAATTAAGGGTGATTTATAGTTAGAGTGGTCTATAGTTAAGTGATTTATAATTAAGGGTGATCTATAGATAGAGTGATCTATAGTTAGAGTGATCTATAGTTAGAG
Organism: Osedax frankpressi; assembly: GCA_964035775.1. NCBI lineage: Eukaryota > Metazoa > Annelida > Polychaeta > Sabellida > Siboglinidae > Osedax > Osedax frankpressi. The sequence continues at coordinate 24,699,093 of OZ038312.1, forward strand.
TGATCTATAGTTAGAGTGATCTATAGTTAGAGTGATATATAGTTAGAGTGATCTATAGTTTGAGTGATCTATAGTTAGAGTGATCTATAGTTAGAGTGATCTATAGTTTGAGTGATCTTGGATAGCTTCTGTGAGATCGTTCCACTTAAAGATTACAATTCTTGTATTGTAATTTTACCCTACAACTTGATGAGTTTTATTTTCTATCTATACCATTATTTTTTATCTCTATCTATTGTTTCCTATCTACTCTATATTTTATTTATTTCTTTAAATATTGCATCTGGATAATACAGACTTATGGATCTGGATAGTTCAAAAAATATGATAAAGGAATACGACCTTGATAAAGACGGTTTTGTGACCATGAAAGAATACAATTACGTACCAGAAGACAAAGTAGCAGAAGAAAAAAAGGTTCTTCGATAATATGTAGATTTAGTCAGAGATTTCAGAATATCTTCGTAGATATTATATAGAAGAATATTATTTCTATATGTAGGATATAGCAAAGTAGAGTTATATTATAACTATTATGCAATATATTAACATATTATATTCTATATATATATTGTATATTTCTATATATTTATCAATATATTATACGATACAGACATGTTTGCGGTATGTGGAGATTACCAATTATATAATAAACTAACAATATATCTTAGGGAATTATCCTCCTACAAATATTAACCCAAAACTGTTTAATATTAATATTAGTATATAATAAAATATCTTCTAAAGTGCAATAATGTTAACTTGTAAATTAAAAACCATCGTAAAATTCCAGTTAGTTCTCCTCACTATCATTTGTGTCCTTCATCCAACATTACCCATCACCCCTATAACTATCATCTTATCGTTAACACCACCGCATTTATAACCTCACTCTCCTCCATGCCATCACTAACTCTATCCTTATCAAATCTAGTATTCCTACAGTATGGTCGTATATTCATCCACCCAAATCTTACCCATTAGGACGATTTAGTCCATTTAGACAATGAAAAGTTTAATTCTGCAGATGAAAATAAAGATGGCAAACTGGACGTCAATGAATTTGCTGCTTTTCTCTACCCATACGACTACCCTCATATGCAGGTAGATATGGCATAATGATAGATACAGTGATACTGTTTTAGCGAGTAACTGACAAGTGGTAATCTCATAAAATCTGATTTTCATAAACAAATTAATATAGATGTTTTTAAAAACTTTCTTTTAGGCTTAATTTAAATAAAAATATATTTAAATATCATAAATATAATACATTTTGTTTATTACAAATTAAATTAGTATTTTTTATATTGTCTTTTTAAGTTTTAAAAGATTACTGAAAATAATTATTAGTTTATCTCCAAGTCGCACTCTACCCACATTTAAACTGATGAAATCATTTCTATTATTGTCACCAAAAGAAAGCAGAAGTTACAGCCACACTCATCGAAATGGATAAAGATAAAGATGGACGACTTACACTTCCAGAGTTCATCGGAATGAGTTAGTTCATAAAGGTATATCTTATAATAATCATATCTTTAGTTATACAATTGGAAAATGTAAAAGTAATAATATATGTATGTATATCTAAGATAAATAGCATTATAATATCATTACATCAAGAATATAAGAAAGTTAAAAATGACAAATTGATATATTTATATTAAAAATTATTCTAAATAATAAGTTTCTGGAAAACTATATAAGATATAATTGTATATACGAAGTCCTATCTATAAAAAGTAAATCTTATCCATTGTATAGCTGACGATATGAAGAAGGAAGATTTGGAAGACTACAGAGGGAACTTCAATAAGTATGATACCAATGGAGATGAACTACTTGATGCTGACGAGATTATTCCTTGGGTAAGTTCATTCATGGTGACCCTATTTACCTATATCTCAAATACATTGTACACACAGCATTAACTCAACCTCAAATTCTTTAATATAATCTTATATATATATGTATTCCTTTATGATATATATATAATATTTATATGAACTATGCAATAACATGAATACGTCTAATACGAATAATGTCCTGGTAAATAAACATTGAGATTAAGCATTCATTACAACAGTCTAACTTACTCTACTCCAGGTCATGCACGATACCATTGAAACTGCCAGTGATGAAGCGAAACATTTGATCGCCGAAAGCGACGCAGATAAAGACGGAAAGCTGACCTTCGCCGAGATATTAGAGAAATTTGAACTCTGGGTTGGCAGTATGTCGAACATCGAACATACTGAACTCTAAATGCCTAAAGTGCCAGTCACACCACATCCATCGTTTGCCTTACTTTATAATTATGAATATGTGGGCGTATGTGTTAGGTTGATGTATGAAAATGAATATTGGTTATTCATTAGTTATTTAAATTTTAAAAATATTACAAAATAAGTGTAACTGATGTGTCAACTGTGTAAATGGTCGGTGTAGTGCCAAATATCAACAATTGTTCTTCTGTCTTACACAAGATACTTCATATTATGTATTGATATGAGTCTCAATTTCCAATGACAGTGAAAATGAATATATTCCAAATCTGTTAAGATATCTTCTAACATTCTAATAAATTGATCACAAACCACGATTTTAACTTAATTAAATAACAAAAATAGATATCGAAATTTTTTTAAAATAAACATTATTTACAATTAGTATGAATATATGTAGCATTTAATATGAATATATAGCATAAATATGTAGCATAAATATGTAGCATATACGTATGATGTAGTTTATTCTCAATGTGTTTACTCCACCTTTTGTGGATCATTTCAACGGATAAGAATGAATTATGTTCTTGTAAAGATAATGGTACTGTGATGATTATTTTTTTAAATAAATCTGAAAAAGATGATTATTTATTAATTAATTATATAGATAATTCTCAAGTTATCATTCATCGCATTATATTATCAAATAATTTTTATATCAAATCTATATATACTTTCCATTCTACTTAATTAATAATATTAATGTAAGAATAGTTTAAAATAACAAGTGTATTAAAGTTATTATATAATATATACCTTTGATATATAAGCATAGCATATTATATGTATGGAATTATTTATTTTTTTATATAGAATGAGTTTATATAAATTGTATGATGTAAAATATAATAAATTTAACAAAACTATATGATATAAATTAAACACTTTAAGTTAAATTAATTTAATTAAACACTTAAGGTTTAATGATATTAATTTTAACATATAATATGGCATTATTAATATTGACTTCCTTTCTTTAATTGCATATCCTTATAGCATATCCCTTTAACATAGAACATAAATCAGTATCGTGTGTATACATCGATGACTATTTAATGAAAATTTCATAAATTTAAATAAATATAAACTCAATAATTAATAAATAATGTATTAATTATTAAATGACAAAATAATTTATAAAAATATAATTTACTTTTAAAAGGTTATCATAATCACATTGATGTTGTAACATTTCTTTTAGACGATGGAACATTCATAAAGAAGGAGATTTTGTAAAGATTGATAACATAAATTAATTATAATTGAATATCAAATTGCCGTAATCATATACAACATATATGTATTCTATTTTGGTATATTTGATAGAGTATAAAAATAATGAGATACAAGTAATTACTTGAAAATACACACACCCACACACCCACACACACACACACACACGCGCACGCACGCGCACGCACGCACGCACGCACACACGCACGCACACACGCACACACACACACACACGCACGCACGCACGCACGCACGCACGCACGCGCGCACACACACACACATACATACATACATACATACATACATACATACATACATACATACATACATACATACATACATACATACATACATACATACATACATACATACATACATACATACATACATACATACATACATACACATACATATATATATATATATATATATATACGACACATGTTCATGCTATATATCATTCCTTGCTATCAGTTTTATTTATCAACCATTATAACGAGCTTGATATTAAAATCACTACTATATCTGATGTTAGTGAATCTATTTACTAGTATTAAATACTCATGATCGTGGTTACAGCAAAACATATTTAGATATATAGTTATTTGTAAAATCCGATATCACTTAATACTGTGCTCGAATCTATATATCTCTCTATTGAATCATTTTGTTTCCTTATAAAAAAGTGTAATTCTTAATACGTATTATTTACTAAACAAACTATATATGTTTGTAAATACTATCAATGATGTTGACATCGACGAGAAGAATAATACTATAACTAGAGCAATAGTAATTATTTGTGGATATACGAAGATACCCTCCAGTTACCGTGAGAACAAAGGTCAATACAAAGGATCTAAATAAATATAGAAAGCATGTGAATACAATTTTAATTTTGTTCTATTCACTTTATTAATTATATTTAAAATAGTATTACAATAATATTACTATTCTGAGCTCATTATGAAAGATTATACAATTCTGAAATTTATTTGCACAGATATTGATGTATTTTTAATATTTAATTCAAAATAGCCGATTTTAAATGTTAAATGAATACGATATTGTAATTATTGTATTCTATCTCAATGTTCTATTAACATTTTATTTTGACCAGTGATTATATAAATTTAAGCTATATTAATCTAAAGTATATAGCTGTTCATCTTAATATAACTAAGAAATATCTTAATTTATAAATAAAAAATGACACTCCACCCATATATATTATATATGTCTATCTAAATAGAATAAAAATATGTTACTTTAATTTAATTTAAAATGTTAATAACTTTAAATGTATTGTATTGCAATGTAATATTAATGTAATCGTTGAATTAATTAGATTAAGAACTCTATAGATATTAATATTTCTGTTTATTATAATCTTTGGTTTATGATATGAAATATAAATAGACACCATTTTAATTCATGATCTAAATATTCTTTTTTTATTTCACAGATACAAATTATAATTAGATTTCATACTCATTTCAATACCATTAGACATTTTTATTGTAAGTTAATTTAAGCCACATTAACCAATTATTAAAAATGACTACTTTAGAATTAGGTAAGCATTGCGATAATGCCGATTGTGATCGATTCAATTTCATACCAATTCGATGTCTACATTGTGATAAAATATTCTGTCAACATCATATCACTTCAAAACATGTTTGTGAAATTATTCCTAAAATTAAAACAGTCGGTAATATCCTTAAGGTATATAAATGTAGTTTAGAGTTTTGTCAAGAAACAGAATATTTGGAAATCGTATGCCAATGTTGTAAGCTGGGATTCTGCCTCAATCATCTACGTTGTAAATCTCATTTCTGCATTGTCTGTAAAGCGAATAAAAACACAACTAAGACTTATGTAATTGATACAAAATTGGTGGAAATAAAGAGTTAGTTTTATTAACATATGGTTAATGTATATTTATATATATATATTACTTTTTATATTAATATTTTTAGTACATCATAATTACTGAACACTAATTAGTCAGTTTTTTAAAACTAGATTATATAGAGCAGAATATATTTTCGTACTCTATTATGAGTGTCAATTGATACAAATGCAGATTTACAAAACAACTAATTACTTAATTCTATGATCCTATGATTGAGAATGTAACTGATTTAACCATAACTCAATAGTGTTTAACTGTAGGATTATGTATAGCTTATATAAATTTACATTTATCAGTAATGAAAAAATAAATTCAAAATATAAAACATTCATTATATTTAATAATATTACTAATTATTTTCAATTTTACAACAACACTAAATCAAACTGATTTCACTGATCATTATATAATATTATAGTTTATTTAAATTCTTAATCACAAAAGATGCAGGGCCGTCCTTGAAGAATGAAATTATAACCGAAAATATTAAGAGACTCACTCAATTTGGTAATCTAACGCATATGATGAGGGATGCAGACGGTGATATGAAAATCCTCATTGGATTACGTTGTTACTTATCAGTGTATGTTATATTAAAATCAAAAATTAATATAGTGCCTTGTTTTGTCAATGTTGAGTGGACTATAGAACGTTGCATCGATGAACTTGCTAAGATTTTAGGAATACAATCGAATAGCAATACATATTTGCGCATATTTTATAATGGTAAAATCATTTTACCACTTGATGCAAAATTAGATAGCTTAATTTGCAATAATTATAATAAATATTATAATGGAATGGCAGTAGTACTTGCTCGCGTTAATGACAATACTATTAAAGAAATCGATATTTCTAAATATAAGATCTCAGATATTTTACTAATAAATTGATTTCTATTTTAAATATTTCTACTTTTTATTCATAACTTATTAATGCAAACAAACTATAAAAATATGTTATTATATTATAAACAATATTCTTTATTACAATTATTTCTTTTAACTCAAACCATTAAACTTCTATTGCACTTTATGTGTTTATTTCAAAATTAAGAATATTTATATCAAGAGAAAATGAAAATATATTCCAATTAATAAATATTTGAATATAAGAATATTTTATATAAACATAAATTTCTTTTAAAATAAATTGTCAGTTTCACATTAAGATATCAGTAAACAATTGATATAATTTTCATAAATCTTTATTATGCTCGTATTTCACATACATTAATTGAATATTATTATTAATACAATTTATTAAATTAAAAATATTTTTTCATTCTGTAAGCTAAATATTGGCCGAATGGAGTAAAGAAACGGTGTTCCATATGGAGAAAGCTGTCAATTAGTAATGAGCAAATATTTCTCTTTCCATAAGACAGTCAGTAATTTCAATGATCTAAATTAATTTAAATACTAAAGAGATGTCTACCTAAACAATTGAATAAAGCAAAAAATGCCACCATCGTTATTGGAAACATACTTTAAATGTATTTTACGATAATATATTAGTCAATTGTAAGGGTTAGAATTAGCTCTTTTATGTTGGTAAGATCTAAACACTAATTAATATATATTTTGTAGTTTATTTTATAATATATCTAAAACTTACGAATTTGTTATATAATGTGTACCATAATATACATTATTTTGACAATATTTTTTATTAGTACATACTTTTTATTCAATTACTATATATTATAACACACCTACTATTCATAATCTATATTTTAAAGAAGAAAAAGTCTAATAAAAGAAAATGAGTAATAAAGATATAGTATAGGTTAATGTTACATTTAAATTATAATTTAATTAATATAGATGCAGATCTGTCGACATTATTTCTATGTATTATGAATATATTATTATATGATAATCATACAATTATATGATTACAAGTATATATCTATAAGTTCATTGTAATTTTGGAATACTTTTAGAATAATAAATTACAGAACTTTAACAATATATTTTTCAAGAAAACCCAGATTATTAAATAAATATTATATAATTATAGATAACATGTCATAGTATATAGCATAACAATTAAATCGATATTTTTCATATATAAATGAACTAAATTATATTATAACAATATTTATATATATTAATCATATAATAAAGACGATATGTATATAACATTTGTTTATTTTTGTAATGTATTATAAAATAAAGAAATAATTTAAATAAAATTTATTTATTTTCGTAATATATTATTAATAAGATTAATCATGCATAGTATCTCTATTTGATATTACCATTATATTGATTATGATTATAATTCATTATAATACAGAGTTATATAGTCAGCAATAGAGTCCCTCAACATCAAAAGTTTCTGTAATTTTATTGTACTTTTTTTATTGCAATTTTAATGAATATTCCGCATAATACGAATTATTTATTAATTACCTAATAGTTAATAGTTAATAATTACATCGAATTAGTATATTTTTAAGTATCTTAATTTATCATTGATGGTCCAACATTAGTTAGATGTTATTAATCTATGATCTGTTGCAATATATTTGAAAACCCAATAATCTTATGATAATATAAATAAAAATACTACATATATATATTTCATATTGTAATCAGTTTATTTTGCTTTTTATATTTTATATAAACATGGCAAAAACATGTGGTCCTAGGACTAATAATCCAAAAAAACATGGAATCAATAAATCAAAGCACAGTATGAATCCAGGTAAAAAATAAAAATTCTTATATGATTAGTTATATTTTCAATATTTATTTAGTTAAAAATTAACACGTATTATCGCTCAAAATTTGTCTAGTTAATTTAACGTTTGTTGTAAATATGAATACTTTAATTGTAATTTACATTACGGATATAATGTTACAACAAATATATAACAAAAATAATAGTGTAAACATATTGAAAATATGAAAATTATGTATACCGATTTAGTTTATTTTCTATTTACATAATAGTAAACTTGTTTTATATTACTACTGTATTCTGAATGATTTCATAATTTATTATTATAAAAATAGATTATATTTTTAATAGGATTGCATTGTTTTTGTTAATTTAATGATAACAAATATATTTAATACTAAAACGAATGAGTAAATATATAGTTAATATATTATTATGCCTATTCTTCTTTTAACACTTTTCTAAAGATACTAGAGTGAACTGTACATCGACCATCTTTACCTCATTAGACAAGAAACATTGTAGAACTCCTGCTATTCTATTTTTTATATGTGTAATATTGGTGCAAGATTGTGTTACTACAAAGATTGTAATTGTGGTATATAATTGTTGCTTTCTATACAGGAATAATATTAACGATCGATACAATGAGTAATTATAATCACTCTTTCCTGAATATCAATAATTTAAGGCACTCACACTACCCTATCTACTCTAGTTTGTATACATGTATACTCATCAGTTATTTGTTTGACTTCAAAAAACAATCGCTGTTATTTTTTTGCCCTAACTTCTAATGTTCAATCACAATTGGCAGAATATTAATAAGTATTTACATGATTATATCATGCCCTAGTACTTATATAATTTATGGTCTATTTTAAAGATATAATAATATAGCTATCATGTTTGCAATATTACAGATTTTTTTAATTATTGAATATTAGCTATATAATACAACATATATTATAATGATATTATTTTGAATATATAGACATCAAGACTAATAAATCATATTATATTTATTCATCATTTACCATTTATAGATATGGCCACTGGTAAAAATGGCATGCGCGATAGATCAACAGTGAAACGGCTTCAAATGTACAGGAACTATAAACCGAAAAGGTTAGAAACTAATTTAAATGAATTAATAATATATCCATAATATTATTTCTGTAGAAATCATTATTTTGTTTTATAAAAACATATGTTTCTAGGGATGCCAAAGGTAAAATTATTCGACCAGCACCTTTCCAGTCTAAATTACCTCCTGGTACAGTAGCTAGGGTGGAGCCTAATAGAAGGTGGTTCGGTTGGTATTGTCTATTTGGATATTTAATTTATAAATGTATCATATCAATATTATTGAATTTACTTTTTAAGTTGATTTATAATGTTTATATTTACTTAAAATAAATTCTCATTTATTGTTATAAAACCGTTTTTTATATAATTATAATATAAAATTGTATTTAATTGTAATGGCCTACTTTAAAAAGACTAAATTGAAATTTAGGAAACACACGAGTTGTTACTCAGAATGCATTACAGACGTTTCAAGAGGAAATGAGTAAGGCAATTAATGACCCTTACAAAATGATCATCCGACAAACAAAACTGCCAATCAGTTTATTAAATGAAACAGCTAAAGTTCGATTTATATTTTATTTTAGAAAGATCTACTATATTATTGAATGCGTAATTTATATTTATATTTTCTTCTACCTTTTACTGATTTGTCACAAAACATTATTTTATATAATTCAGATGTTACAAAAATCTGACCCTATTCTGATTTTTAATCTTAGAACCTTCACATGCACCTAATATGACTTCAATTTAACCATCTTCTTCTCACCTCGCATGTAACTTTACTCATTGAATGCTAAAGTTAACATCTATGTAATAAGGCATCGCATCTTGTTTTACCTGATCTCTGCCAGGTATCTGATGTAGTTCTCTATTCATACTTTTCATGACTTCTCTCTTAACTTCGCGCGCAGAACGCAAAAGTTCATATACTCGATACCGAAAGCTTCCACTCTACATTTGGACCAAAAGCTCAGAGAAAGAAGCCAACTCTAAAAAGCGGCGATATGGAGGTTGTCTAAATAGATTGGCATGTTGTCTTCACTTATTTATTTCATACATTTGTTAAATTTATGATATTAACTCCGTTCAAATTCGAATAGTAATATTCTTTCTGCTAATCCTCTAAATCTCTAACTCGACGTTATTTGAAAGCATATCCTAGACACTTACTGCTTATCGCTTATCGCATGAAATCAATAACCTCAACTACAGACAATGATGGAATCTGCGGGTACAGATGGCGCCACCTACAACGAACAAGCAGACGCAGACCGCGTTAAACCTCACGTCGACTCCCAGGTACCTGACAAGGACGCTACCCCAGAGATTGCGTTCCGTGCCGGCCAATCTAGGCGTATCTGGGGCGAACTCTACAAGGTATGTGCTTCCACCTAGTGTTCTAAAATGGACATACAACTCCACTCATTTGTGTTGTTTTATGATGCGTTTCGTAAAACTCATTTTCATTTACTCCATATTCTTCATACCTCCCTCGTACCTACTTCACCATAGCAATTCTTCCATCCTTCGTACAGCATTCATTCCTATTCTTCATGCCTCGTGCGAACTACTTCTCAATACCATCTTCATCTCTTACCTCAACATTCTCACTCTATTCACATATTTTCACTCGTCATTTATACCATTTTCAATATCACTAATAAATTCTACTTCATCATTTCCGTACTTTTCACTTTGGCCAATACAATTAAACTCCGCATTCCCTCTTTAATCCATATATTTTCCTCCATGCCAGGTGGTGGATTCGTCGGATGTAGTGATTCAGGTACTAGACGCGAGGGATCCTATGGGAACCCGTTGTGCGTATATCGAGAAGTATCTAAAGAAAGAAAAGGCCCACAAACATCTTTTCTTTATCCTCAATAAATGTGACTTAGTTCCAACCTGGGTAACGGTTAGTAAATGATGATTTGATAACACATTTTTGTTTATTATAGTAATAACATATTGATTCTTACCATCGTGTTGAGATGTATATTACACTATATGTCCTAATGTTAACATCGCGTATTAAGGTCAAAACCATTTTCTTACAGTTTTAGATCATGGTTACATGTCACACTTAGTGTAGGATTATGATTGTGTTGTAAAATAACAGATACCTTTGTTCTAGAAGACTTGAAATCTTAAATTCTTAATCTTTGTTCTAGAAGACTTGAAATCTTAAATTCTTAATCTTTGTTCTAGAAGACTTAAATTCTTAATCTTTGTTCTAGAAGACTTAAAATCTTAATCTTTGTTCTAGAAGACTTGAAATCTTAAATTTTTAATCTTTCGCAAGAACAAATCTTTTTATAAATTTGTTGTTAAAACCGATAAATAATTAATTATTTAACAAAAAAACTACCTGCATTGTTATCCGAACCGTAATTAGAAATAATGATTTGTAAATATCAAATCTCTAAATATTCAAAAATCTAAGATTAGAACATATTTTAAATAAAAATATTTGAGATGTTAAATTTTACTACACTTGCCACTATTTACACTTATATACCTAGCCTTTAAATTTCATATTGTGTTGTTTCAGCAACGCTGGGTGACAATCTTATCGCAGGAATACCCGACACTAGCCTTCCACGCTAGTGTCACAAACTCTTTTGGTAAAGGAGCTCTGATTAACCTGCTACGACAATTTGCCAAGGTTTGTCTATATCCATATTTGAATGCATTTGTTATTACATGAGTTTTCATTGGTTAAAAATACTAATACTTGTAAATCTTAAACAATAAACTACCGATTATATCGGATTTATATCGGAGGATTCCAAGTTAAATTCATTTTAATATATTAAAATATTTATTATTCAATGAATTTTGATTATTGTCACTATATGATTAATTAATATAATATCTATAAACTAAGGTTATATAACATTAATAATTTTAAATTCATCTTTTATTTATTTTGATTTATAAATGGAAGAAAATTATAAAAATTCAACAACTTTTTCTATTATTAATATTTTCTATATTTTTTTTTGAATATATTAAATATGTATCATTATGTACCAAATATACAACTTTATATATTATTACTTAAATATATTATAAATATTTATTCATTATTCCACTGATAATATAATTTAATAATTTTATTATTTAATTACTAATGACAATGCGCTAATTTACACTGTCACCATTAGTTAGATGCAGAGAAAAAACAGATCAGTGTTAGTTTCATTGGTTACCCAAATGTCGGTAAATCATCCATCATCAACACTCTGAGGGCTAAGAAAGTATGCAAAGTGGCACCTATTGCAGGAGAAACCAAGGTCAATTTGGATAATCAGTATGTAGTGTATATTGTAGATAGTGTATTTAGTAGTGGGGGTAGATAGTAGTGGGGGTAGACACTAGTGGGGGTAGACAGTAGTGAGAGTGGACAGTAGTGGGGATAGACTGTAGTGAGGGTAGACAGTAGTGGGGGTAAATAGTAGCGGGGGTAGACAGTAGCGGGAGTAGACAGTAGTGAGGGTGGACAGTAGTGGGGATAGACTGTAGTGAGGGTAGACAGTAGTGGGGGTAAATAGTAGCGGGGGTAGACAGTAGCGGGAGTAGACAGTAGTGGGGGTAGACAGTAGTGGAGGTAGACACAAGTGGGGGTAGACAGTAGTGAGGGTGGACAGTAGTGGGGATAGACTGTAGTGAGGGTAGACAGTAGTGGGGGTAAACAGTAGTGGAGGTAGACACTAGTGGTGGTAGACAGTAGTGGGGTAGACAGTAGCGGGGGTAAATAGTAGCGGGGGTAGACAGTAGCGTGAGTAGACAGTAGTGGGGGTAGACAGTAGTGGAGGTAGACAGTATTGAGGAGAGATTAGTAGTGAGTGTAAAAATTAGTGAATTGAATTCTTATTATTTATATATATAAGTAATATAATATATATATAATAAGAAAAAACTCTATGTTTAGGTCTGGCAATATGTATCACTAATGAAGAGGATCTACCTCATTGATTGTCCCGGAGTTGTCTACCCATCTGGGGAGTCACAAACCGAAGTAGTACTTAAAGGAGTGGTTAGTATCGTAATTTCATTATACGACCTTATTACTCGAACCACTTGTATTTCTGACAAAAAATATAACCATTAGAATTTTCTGATGGGGAATGTAATAATAAATAAATAGTCTTATAAATTGTGTTAACCTTTTTTGCTTCAAAATCATGATGAGGAATGTTGACGAAAATATTGAAGGATCTCAAATAAATTACTGAATTATTCCTAAATATAATTTTATATTGTATTCTATTAAAATATTAAGTAATATATATATTATGTTATTTAGATATTTAACTATATATTACAAAATAATAGTAAATTATACAGAATTATTTTATTCAGTTAGTGTACATAATATCAATTTTGTAAAATTTATAATCTTTATATGTTTATTTAGATAAAGATGTTATTCAATTTAAATAAAAGAAAAAATAATCCTTAATCTTAATGATAATTAAAGTAAAAACATATTTAAAATGGTATATAAATTGATCAATAAAGTTGTTAGTCAAATAATTCACTATTTTAAAATATATGCAACTATATGCAATTATTATTTGTACAAAAAATAATACAACTTTTTAAAGTAGATATTATAGTCCGTGGATTCTATATAAAGTAGATACAAACAAAGGGAGATGTCATGCTTTTTAAAATATATATGCTGTTTGTATCTAATTAGTTTTCTAAAGATCAAGTTGATGCATCTTCAGATAATTGGATGAATTCAGGGTCCCATTTATTATATATTACACATACTAAAAAATCAAACTATTTATTAATAAAAGTAGGGGTGAATCTCGTAATCACGTAATCTCGTATTTCATTATCAAAGAGCAAAAGTTTTATAATGTTAAAAATAAATTCTGAAAATATTTTTTAAAATTACAATTTTTTTAGACAGATGAAGTTAATATGAAGGAATACATTGGTGCTATTATCTTATGATTTGGAATATAATCTGGAAGATATTCTAGTTTAAGTAGTGGCGATGATTTTACCTTCAATATTGTTAATGATTGTTATTGTTAATGCTAAATCTAAATACTCATCTAAGCCTCATCTGGTAGGTACAGCTGGGACAAATTCTAAATTTTTGTAAACAAATTGTTCTACCACATAAAAATATCAAACTTGCATTTGGTGATGGTAGAGTTAGTTGTAGATGGCGCATGGGAATAATATGGATCTTTGCATGTTGTCTACTGATATAGCTGATATAATTGTTTCTTCAAACTTTCCATGTACTCGCTCGACCATTATACCTGGAATTATCGTAGACTCATTTATAGGAGAGGAATCAACAAATTTGACTAGTTCAGAAATTTTTATTTTTCATATATGCCAATTACCAATGATTATCTTTGTTATAAAATTATTCATAATATTATATTAGAGCACTTGACATCAGAGTTAAATAGTAATTAAGCTTTTCCACAAAAAAATTTAATGTAATGGGCCCTTGAATCATGGTTCACTTATCAGTACTCATAATGATAATATTATTATCAATAGTCTGCCTACTGTGTATACAAGAAGGTCTACAGAAAGGAGATATATATACACAATTTAAATGTTTAAAATTCATATATTTATCTGCGTTTGTTATAATCATACTTTATTGGCGAATACAAAATATACCATAAATGTTTATCTTAAATGTTTAATATTAAATACATTATATTATTAGTTTTCAAGTTATAATCTATTTTATGGGCCATAGTAAAACAATAAATTTACTTGAAAGTCTAATTATATCTATGTTTGTCGAAACGATGTCCATCGCTATTGATGTCCCTATGCTTTCTCACCTTATATACTTACATCATCGATAGCTTGTGGAGTTTACAAGCCTAGTATAGAAATGGTCGATAATAAAATATCCCGGTTTGCGAATCTACTGTTTATACTCTTATCTACTTATAAGTAAAATATTGGATGGAATTTATGGATTAGTGTATTGTAGTGATTTTCAGAAGAACAAATGTGAAAGTGTGCTTTACTCTAGCTTATTAAATTATCGGCCTATATTAAATGTATAATAGACATAGAGAGTTTGATTGTAGAATCAGAGTTCATATTTTGGATTCGGCCTTATATTTATATAATAATAAATAATGTATTATAAACTAACTACTACCATCTAAGCCTCACAATCCCCACTCCCGGTTGTTTAATATCCTCTTACCCCTAGATCCGAGTGGAGAATGTCTCTTCACCCGAGGACTACATCAGTGCGGTTCTGGATCGTGTCAGACCCGCTTACCTGGAGAAAACCTACGGCTTGAAGAGTTGGAGTTCTCCTGAGGACTTTGTGGAACAAATCGCTCACAAATCTGGACGTCTGCTTAAGGTCTCTCCCATTATAAAGTACTCTACAATATATTGCTAAGCATAGATCCACGTATTACTCTATGAATTCGTTATTAGTATCATTACAATTAAAGGTGCTTTTACATTTAGCGAAATAGACGTCATCAAATGGACAGCGAAATCATAAAATATAATTTTGATAGATTCAAACTCCAATTAGAAATCTTTTAACTCAATCATAATGACAATGATTGATAACAAAATCAAAATCTATCATGTTTGCTTTTTTCCATGGAAATCGAAGAAGATTTAAGAAATTCTAAATATAATCAAAGATTTTCAAAAATATTAAAATATGTCGCTGGTAATATCCATTTTCAAAATATTAAAAAAAATTAATGATAATAATATCTTCTTAATTAGTTATTACGAATATAATATGATATTATGGGGTCTTAAAAATAATGATTATCATAATAGATAATATAAGAAATATAATATAAAATATAATAATGTGATTTAAAATGTAATTGAAATATAAATGGAATTATAAATAAAGTAAATAACTTTATTTTTGTTTTGGTTCACAGAGGTTATATGTCATTGTTTTTATTTATAAATTTCGTATCCGAATGCTCCGTAGAATCTACGTCGAAATGTAATAATTCCCATTCAATTCGCTTTTAATTTAGTTTTTGACTTCATCTCGCTAGGTGTAAAAGCATCTTTACACATCAAAATTATTGTCTTATTAGGAAAGGAGCTGAAGTAATATTACATTTTATAACTCTTTTGTTATGTAATCACAATACAGATTAAAAGCATAACTGGGTAACTTTAATTTAGTAAATCGGAAGAAAATTCCTTAACAGGGTGGAAATCCTGATATAAGCATGGTGTCGCGGGCAATACTGAATGATTGGCAAAGGGGTAAACTACCTTATTTCATTAAACCCCCGAATAAACCAGAAGAGCCTGAAAAGAAGAATAAGACCATATTTACCGCAAAGACAATAGAAGATGAAGATACTGATAATGTGAAACAGGTTTACAATCGATGACTAATTAGTAAAACCTTGATGATCTGTTTAGGGAGCCAAAGTACATTTATAATCAATAATCCCAATGTTCATTACATAATTGAAATGCAACCAACTGTAATATACTATAATATACAACAACTTTAACCATCCCATACCCCCTCTCACTATCTCTATATACTTTCTTAACATCCCCTCGATTCTAATCTACTTACACTTCTAATCAACTCCCTTTAATCAGCTTCTATAACCATTAATCACCTCACATCTTATCCTCAACTACATATCGCATCACCCTTACTAGCATCCCCCTATCATTTGCCCACCTCACATTCTCCCAGCTGCCAGTGGTGGTTCAGGACCTCAGTAAAATTGTCGTGACTGCAGACTTTACAGTATCCGACGATATTAAATCATTGGAGCCACAGACTGAGGTCGCCATGCAAGAAGGACTAGTGGGTCTGTTGATAATGTTAATTCAGTTTCCTTACAATACAATTTACTACGATTGGAGACGTTTATGAATTAACTCGACCAAATTATTACTAATTCGCTTATATTGTTAATTTATAAATTGAGGAGTTGTATCTAGTTTATTATACAGCATTTATGTTTAATGTTGAAGCATCATTACAAATATCCAAATGGGATCACTACATTCTTATCTTCTATCCAATCGTGCAGCCAACTTACACTTATTACATGTATTTTATTAAAGTAATATTTTAAGTAAAGCCAACCTACATCCATCAGATGAGGATGAAGATGATGATGAGGACGAAGAGAACGATGCTGATATGGGAGAGACGGAGAATCCAGAAGAAAACGATAATATAAAGGATGAAGATGTAAAGGATGAAGAGAAGCCAGACGAGGAGGAGTCGAAATCTAAACTTTCTAATAAACGATCCCGACGAACAGACACTTCAGGTAAACCTCAGATATCCAACCAAGAGCTTATGAGACAATGTGAAGAGGCAGCCGGTTGCGCTCTCTCGAAGAAGGAGAAAAGAAAGATCAAGGTTCAACTACGCTTGCAGGAGAAGGCAAAACTGTTCCGACCAACCAGCAATGTAACCTCTGCGGGAGTGAAATATACCACAACCGAAACTGGAGGATTTATTCTCTCCAAAGCAAAGAAAGGTTTGCTAAAGATTCAGCCATTTAATTGTACTAATTTTTAGTCTACATTTTCCCATTTCCCTTATGCTCCCAATCTTCCATGCTATAACTTGACCACGCTAACCCTATTCTCCATTGTTTCACCTGTAGCCAAGATCGAACCGAAGAAAAGCAAGCACAAGAAATTGTCACGTAAACAACGAGGTCTCAGGGAGGAAGCCGAGGGCAAAGGTCATGTCGAAGCCGCTCCCACTGGTAAACAGGTTTATTATGCCCCACGTGGTGGCTGAAATATATATTTCCAAACCTATTCTCAGATAAATCTGCTCTCATTGGATTCTATAATAACTCAATGGAAATAATGCAATTCTATAATTCACTATAAAACTTAAGCTAGTTAAACCTTATTTATAATTCATAACTTTATGCTAAAGCTATCAATTCTAGTAATTCTAGTGACTTATTAACATAACATTAAACAGAGGCAACTACAATTATTCCTCAAACTCCTCTTTACAACCTGTCTTCTACATATATTTGTCTTCTCTACAATATTTCAGTTTGTAATCGATATTTTGACCCCACAGAAACGTAAGATCTACGAGGCGAACAAAGTGAAAAAGATTGGTGAGCATTTCTATGATGAAGCAAATGTAAAAAACAGAAGAAACAGATAATTTCAATAATAAAAACAGTATTTCTACATAAATACATTGAATCAGATATTTAAGCAATTAAGATCCACCATTTAGTTCATCTATTGATATACTTTAATGAATTGTATATATAACAATTATATTTTATTTATTTTATATAATTGATTATAAATATAGGGGTCAACAATTTTGTTTAATATTTTGTTTGACAAACAGTTTTTATCATTATATTTAATATTCAAATTAATTGTACTTAGACAACATATATATTTAATAAATATTATTTATTCAATAAACAAAATACTCTTAAATGTAGTTATATATTTATTAATAAAAATTCATAAAATGTATTGCCAATTATATCCCACAAACATGTAAATATCAGCATATAGTAGTAACATTTTGTGATCAAAAGTATTTATGTTTGAAAGAGAGGGAATTAAGTTTATAATTTTATGAAATTGTGACAACAAATAAAACATTCTAATCATTAATTATATAGGAAAGTTTATTATTTATTTTAAAGATATAAGAAATTTGTTCAAGTTTCAAATTTCGTATCTGAAATAACTTTAGTTTAGTACTAGAATGATATTTACATTTATACTTAATATTTAATCTCAATTCTCTAATGCCACTGTATGAGAAGATAAATATAATCTATTGCATAATAGCTAATACTAATATAAATATTTAAAATGTTCATTTAATATATAAATACATTAAAGAGTAAATTCTGTAATATGAAAATGAAAGATATTTTAAAAAGTATCTAATTATTTATTTTTAAAAAAACGACACTTATTAATTTGTAGGTACATCATAAACGTGTAAAGACTTGTCTTCTGATACAGTGAAGATACTGGTACCAGTAGCATTGTACCTAGCAGACCAAACCTGAGTGATGTGAATTTGTAAATTATCTTATTATTATTATGTCCAGTGATTTACTGTAAAATAACTAAGCAAAGTAAGCAGATTTTAAAAATTTAAACAAGGAATATTTTATCTACTCTATTTTAATTAATCTTTCATTCAAGCAAACTTCTATAATTGATTTACGGACTGATTTCTATAATAGAAAACAAACAACATTTTAATGATTGCAGTTAATAAATATAAGTAGATATGAATACTAACATGTATTTTATACTCAATTTGACAACGTATTAAGGAATATATTAATGAAGTCGCTGATTAACTTACTAATAACTCACTAATAAGCTCACTAATGAACTTCATGATTAACTCTCTAATATACTCACTTATTATCTCACTAATTAACTCATAGATTAAATAAGAAAATAAATCACTAATTAACCTACTGATTACTCACTTATGAACACACCAATTAACTCAATGATTAACTAATTAATGAACTCACTATTAACTCACTAATGATCTCACTTATTAATATACTCACTTATTATCTCACTAATGAACTCACTAAGTAACTCACATATTAACTAAGAAAATAACTTGCTATTGAACTCACTTTTTAATTCACAAATAAACCTACTAATTAACTCATTAATGAGCTTACTAATTACTTCATCAATGATCTCACTAATGAATTAACTAATTAACTCACTAATTAATTCACCAATTAACTCAATAATTAATTCGCTGATTAACTATGTAATGAATTCAATGATTAACTCACTAATGAACTAATTGATTAACTCACTGTTATAACTCATTAATAAACTTACCATTTGACTCACTAATGAAATTATTGAATTTAAATCACAAATGAACTCACTTATTAAATCATCTTATCACACAAATGAACTATCTGATTAATGAACTGATAAACTCATTAATTAATCCATTAATGAATTCAATATTTAACTAATTAATGAACTATCTGATTAATGAACTGATTAACTCATTAATTAATCCACTAATGAATTCAATATTTAACTAATTAATGAACTATCTGATTAATGAACTGATTAACTCATTAATTAATCCACTAATGAATTCAATATTTAACAAATTAATGAACTATCTGATTAATGAACTGATTAACTCATTAATTAATCCACTAATGAATTCAATATTTAACTAATTAATGAACTATCTGATTAATGAACTGATCAACTCATTAATTAATCCACTAATGAATTCAATATTTAACAAATTAATGAATATTTTGATTACCTGATCAGTATGGTCGTCAAAAGTTTCGAGACAAGTTCTTTGACCCGCATCCCAAATCTTAACTGTCTTGTCGGAAGAGCTGTCAGCATCGAGTTGCAGTGTTAAAGAGAAACTTAAACATCCTCTAAACTCAATACTATATAGATGTAGATGTAGATCCTTGCTAGGTGGAAATGACTTTTAACTCTTAATGAAAAAAAGAATATAATTAATTTTCCATTTCACTGAATGAAATTAATCGTCAGTGGCAATATGTTACATAAGAAACAGACCAGGATACGAAGCGGGAGTTATCCGGAGCAAAGTCCACATTCAATACCCATGAAGCGTGACCGGAGAGGGTACCGGCGAGGTTTGCATGTTGTCTGAAGGTTAGAGTAGGAGTAGGACAGAGGTTAGAGGTAGTGTAGAAGGGGTTAGTATATGATTAGAAATAGAAGTGGAGGTGTGGTAGGCGAAGGTGATAGTTGATGATTACTGTTAAGATTAGGTCAGAGGTAGAAGTTAGTAACAAAATAGGGTTAGGGATAAGAAAAGGTTGCAATTAGGTCAAGGATGAAATACAGTGGTAATAAAGTGTTGCGTTGGTTTGATGGATAGGAATAGCTAGGAGTTTGGAATGAATTATGAATGATGTTTGGTTGCTGGTAAATTATGAAAAGTAAAATAGCGAAAGTAGCAAGAAATGAAGGAGAGTTTGAAGATTGGAGTAGTGAGAATTGTAATCAATGCAAGTTTATCAAAATCCACCTCACTACCACCTAACTACCATCTCACTACCACCTCACTACTACCTCACTACCACCTCACTACTACCTCACTACCACCTCACTACCATCTCACTACCATCTCAATACCACCTCACTACCATCTCACTACCATCTCACTACTACCTCACTACCATCTCACCACCATCTCACTACCACCTCACTACCATCTCACCACCACCTCACTACCATCTCACTACCATCTCACTACCACCTCACTACCACCTCACTACCACCTCACTACCATCTCACTACCACCTCACTACCACTTCACTACCATCTCACTATCACCTCACTACCATCTCACTACCATCTCACTACCACCTCACTACCATCTCACTACCATCTCACTACCATCTCATTACCATCTCACTACCACCTCACTACCATCTCACTACCACCTCACTACCATCTCACTACCACCTCACTACCACCTCACTACCACTTCACTACCATCTCACCATCACCTCACTACCACCTCACTACCACCTCACTACCACCTCACTACCATCTCACTACCACCTCACTACCACCTCACTACCACCTCACTACCACCTCACTACCACCTCACTACCACTTCACTACCATCTCACCATCACCTCACTACCACCTCACTACCACCTCACTACCATCTCACTACCATCTCACTACCACCTCACTACCATCTCACTACCATCTCACTACCACCTCACTACCACCTCACTACCACCTCACTACCACCTCACTACCACTTCACTACCATCTCACTATCACCTCACTACCATCTCACTACCACCTCACTACCATCTCACTACCATCTCACTACCATCTCATTACCATCTCACTACCATCTCACTACCACCTCACTACCATCTCACTACCATCTCACTACCACCTCACTACCACCTCACTACCACTTCACTACCATCTCACCATCACCTCACTACCACCTCACTACCACCTCACTACCACCTCACTACCATCTCACTACCACCTCACTACCATCTCACTACCACCTCACTACCATCTCACTACCACCTCACTACCACCTCACTACCACCTCACTACCACCTCACTACCACTTCACTACCATCTCACCATCACCTCACTACCACCTCACTACCACCTCACTACCATCTCACTACCACCTCATTACCATCTCACTACCACCTCACTACCACCTCACTACTACCTCACTACCATCTCACTACCACCTCACTACCACCTCACTACCACTTCACTACCATCTCACCATCACCTCACTACCATCTCACTACCACCTCACTACCACCTCACTACCACCTCACTACCACCTAACTACCATCTCACTACCATCTCACCACCATCTCACTACCACCTCACTACCACCTCACTACCACCTCACCACCACCTCACTACCACCTCACTACCATCTCACTACCATCTCACTACTACCTCACTACCACCTCACTACCACCTCACTACCTCCTCACTACCATCTCACTACCACCTCACTACCACCTCACTACCACCTCACTACCACCTCACTACCACCTCACTACCACCTCACTACCACCTCACCACCACCTCACTACCATCTCACTACCATCTCACTACCACCTCACTACCACCTCACTACCATCTCACTACTACCTCACTACCATCTCACTACCATCTCACTACCACCTCACTACCACCTCACTACCACCTCACTACCACCTCACTACCACCTCACTACCACCTCACTACCACCTAACTACCACCTCACTACCATCTCACTACCACCTCACTACCATCTCACCACCACCTCACTACCATCTCACTACCATCTCACTACCACCTCACTACCACCTCACTACCACCTCACTACCACCTCACTACCACCTCACTACCACCTCACTACCACCTCACTACCACCTCACTACCACCTCACTACCACCTCACTACCACCTCACTACCATCTCACTACTACCTCACTACCACCTCACTACCACCTCACTACCACCTCACTACCATCTCACCACCATCTCACCACCATCTCACTACCATCTCACTACCACCTCACTACCACCTCACTACCACCTCACTACCACCTCACTACCACCTCACTACCACCTCACTACCACCTCACTACCACCTCACTACCATCTCACCACCATCTCACCACCATCTCACTACCATCTCACTACCACCTCACTACCACCTCACAACCACCTCACTACCACCTCACTACCATCTCACTACCACCTCACTACCATCTCACTACCATCTCACTACCATCTCATTACCATCTCACTACCATCTCACTACCATCTCACCACCACCTCACCACCATCTCACTACTACCTCACTACCATCTCACTACCACCTCACTACCACCTCACTACCACCTCACTACCACCTCACTACCACCTAACTACCATCTCACTACCATCTCACTACTACCTCACTACCATCTCACAACCATCTCACTACCACCTCACTACCACCTCACTACCACCTCACTACCACCTCACTACCACCTAACTATCATCTCACTACCATCTCACTACTACCTCACTACCATCTCACAACCATCTCACTACTATCTCATTACCATCTCACTACCACCTCACTACCACCTCACTACCACCTCACTACCACCTAACTATCATCTCACTACCATCTCACTACTACCTCACTACCATCTCACTACCACCTCAATACCATCTCACCACCATCTCACTACCACCTCAATACCATCTCACCACCATCTCACTACCACCTCACTACCATCTCACTACCACCTCACTACCATCTCACAACCATCTCACTACCATCTCATTACCATCTCACTACTACCTCTACAGCTAAATAATTCATAAGTAAACAAAAGCCACTTGACCCATATTCCTGTGGCCAATGAATCCCATATATGGACATCTCACTAGAACCCATACCATGCCTAAAAGCGCCACCGCTACACCTATTTCATCGTTACTACGCATGCTACGACACATGCCGACTCCCCCACCACATCCCACGGCAAGTCCTCTACGTCCTCTACAAGCGCCAACACGTCGTAGATCTTGATGTGGTTGTCGTCGGAGGCCGTAATCAACAACTGCGAATCTGGCGAGAAGCACAGAGCTCGGATAGGCAAAGCATGTCCCTCCAGAGTGTGCACCAGCTTACTGGTTTCAATGTCAAATATATTGATGATACCGTCTATGGCACCGCTGGCAATACACTTGCCGTCTGGGCTCTGCGGGGTGGGCGCGATTAATAGACACTGCGGGCTAGAGGGGCGTGGCTAGTTCATTAGCGATAGGGTCAGGGTAGAAGTAGAAGCGATAGGGTCAGGGTACTCGTAGTAGAGTGGGTCGTATGCGATGTGGAAGTATATCGGGCCTATGGTTCCGTGAATATCACATTAAGGGCAGACCATAGATATAGAATCAACTCATTTCAAAACACTTAATAACTTTGTAATATAATGAAATATAATAAAATACTACAATGTTTTTGAAATATCTTTGTATGATTATTACTAACCACTATAAACTAATATAGGCACACTAACAATTTTACAATTTTTATAATATATATAAACACAAATGTATTGTCTGTATCTATTATGATATATCTCAGTTTATTAGAGGATGACATAAAATTAACATAAATTCAGAATATTAGTTTTAAGTATGATTTCGCAATTTTCTGAATTTAACATTACAAATATGTATTTTTATGAATATCAAATATTATATTAATATTATATTTATACACACACATATATATATATATATATAATGTATACTATATACATATTGTTATAAGTAATAAGAGTACACTACCCATCAATATTCTACTCACCACTCTACTGATGACAGGTACTCGTAATACTCTACTCTACTCACTACTCAACACTCCACATGTAAATCAAATCTATTTTTATATCTATAAAATAAGATATGTAATTAGTTTTATATTCTTTGATATAATATTATTTATTATTATATTTATTATAATTATTATCATAATTTAAATTATAGTCTGTTTAATATTAAGTTAAATTATACAGATAAAAACTATCACTAAAATACATTAGTAATATATTACATATAATAATAACTAATAACTATGTTATTTATTACTAATAACTATATATTAACTAAATAATAACTATATAATAAATATATAGTATTAAATACTATTGAATAGTTAAATAATTTAAAATCAATGTGGATTAATACCTAATTAATCCTAGATATTTCAATTATAATGACATTATTTATTATAAGATATAATTAGTGATGATGTAGCTATCATAGAATTGCTGGCAGTTTATCTAGCAAACTATATTTTGAGAAATTTGATGATATAAATTTAAAAGAAATGTTAGCATTTACAGAAGTACGTTAGTGTGCTAATGAATTGCAACTTCAATTGATAGTAATGAATTAAGAACAATAAATAAATTAAGTGTCGAGAAAAAGGTAGAATTAAAACTATGGAAATTGGCAACAAATTTAGAATATAGATTATTGGAACAGATATTTAGATTGAGCAATAAATCTGCTATATTCTTGACAAATAAGGTTTAAAAATTATTGTTATAATTAATAATAATAATAATAATATTATCTTTAAAAATTATAATATATAATAATTTATAAAATATATCATTAAAGGTTGTAAAGTATATGTAGAATACTGTAGAAGTTCATTAAACTGAATTATTTGAATTCATTGAGAGTAGGTTTTGAGTGTTGAGGATTTCCAGAAAATAAGAGCTATTGATGGAACTCACATTCCTATAATAGCTCCACAACTAGACAAAACTGAATATTTTAATAGAAACTATAATTATTCTTTGAACATTCAAGTTGTGATACCAATAGAAGATAATTTTAATTTTTAAATGGGAAAATATATATTTATTATTTATGAATAATTTTATAATTCATTGAATACTAAGAATAGTATTGTTATCTAATATATACTTTATACTAAACAATATATTAGGGATATTTGTATTGGGTAATTGCATAATCTACTATTTAAAATTAAATAGATAATTAATTATATTAACAGTATTGAAATATGTAATTTAAATTTGTATTAAAGATAATATAGTATACAGAATGAAGAAAGACTAATTATAATAGCCAATACAGAATATCCTGAATATGCATATTATCTTGGATAGTTAGATGCCCCGAGATGATATGGTATGTACCCTAATATGGTGTGCACCCTAATACGGTATGTAACCTAATATGGTGTGCACCCTAATATGGTATGTACCCTAATATGGTGTGCACACTTAATATAATATTAGGGTACACAAGTAATTTTATATTTTCCAAATTTTGTATACTAGAAATGAATACATTTCTATATCCTAAATCCTAAATAGGATGCATAAAAATAACAAAATATCAATACATATATTATCATTTGCACTATTTCTATAAAATGAATGTATAGTTCATAACAAAATTTGCATTGTGAATATAAATTATGAGTTGAAAATTGGTAATCTCCAGTTTGATTGTAAGTTTTAATAGAAATGAATACCCTACACTGTAGGGCCTACAATGTTGTCAATTACTAAGTCATCCAGGTACTGTAATTAACATTATTTTTATAGTATTTAAGAATGTTTCATACGCAATAGAAAAGTATCCAATCATAAACATTGTTTCACAATATTTATCGATGAACCATTTTCATGTAATCTCCGAACATATTTCTGAAGTCTACTGCGAGTCCCCTTTATGATAATTAGAGAAAGTACTGACCACTGCAATGCTGAGAGTAAATGTCCCCCTCGTGTCAAGCGATGAGTCCTTATTGCCAGTTTCAACTGAAAACATGTTTATCTTACCAGTCTGGGAGCCGGTGAATAAGTACTTGGAATCAACGGAGAACAGGATCTGCCAGGCGTCCACTGAGGTGAGGAGTGAGGTATGAGATGTTGGGAGAAGATGGTAAAGTAGAGGGTGTAGAGGGGAGGGAGGTAAAGGGGAGGGTGGTAGAGGGGAGGGTGGTAAAGGGGAGGGTGGTAAAGGGGAGGGTGGTAGAGGGGAGGGTGGTAGAGGGGAGGGAGGTAGAGGGGAGGGTGGTAGAGGGGAAGGTGGTAGAGGGGAGGGAGGTAGAGGTGAGAGAAGTAAAGGGGAGGGAGGTAGAGGGGAGGGAGGTAGAGGGGAGGGTGGTAGAGGGGATGGTGGTAGAGGGGAGGGTGGTAGAGGGGAGGGAGGTAGAGGAGAGGGTGGTAGAGGGGAGGGAGGTAGAGGGGAGGGTGGTAGAGGGGAGGGAGGTAGAGGGGAGGGTGGTAGAGGGGAGGATGGTAGAGGGGAGGGTGGTAGAGGTGAGGGTGGTAAAGGAGAGGGTGTAGAGGGGATGGAGGTAGAGGGGAGGGAGGTAGAGGGGAGGGTGGTAGAGGGGAGGGTGGTAGAGGGGAGGGTGGTAAAGGGGAGGGTGGTAAAGTATAATATATCGTAAAGTATAATATATCGTAAAGTATAATATAATGTAAAGCAACGGAGTAGAAGTCTGTGGTAGAGTAGGAAAATGTGTAAAAATGTGATGGAGTTTGGATGGGTGGGAAAGGAGTGGCTAGGAGAAAGTTAGGAGAGAGGTTAATTATTGGAGAGAATGATATGAGTAAACAATGGGCAAGTTATTATAAAAAGTATTATAATAGCAGTGTATTAATATAGTTATAATGCATAACTATAATATTTATCCTCCTAGACATTTCCCAGAATATAAAAGCCTGTAAGAAAATCCAGAGCTACTAACCAGAATAACATACTAGCCACTAACCACACCTACCTATTATCCACTAACCAAAGCTACCTATTAGCCACTAACCAGAATAACATACTAGCCACTAACCAGACATACCTATTATCCACTAACCAAAGCTACCTATTAGCCACTAACCAGAATAACATACTAGCCACTAACCACACCTACCTATTAGCCACTAACCACACCTACGTATTAGCCACTAACCAGACCTACCTATTAGCCACTAACCAGAGCTATCTATTAGCCACTAACCAGAGCTATCTATTAGCCACTAACCAGACCTACCTATTAGCCACTAACCAGAGCTATCTATTAGCTACTAAACAGAGCTATCTATTAGCCACTAAACATACCTACCTATTAGCCACTAACCAGACCTAACTATTAGCCACTAACCAGACCTACATATTAGCCAATAACCAGAGCTATCTATTAGCCACTAACCAAACCTACATATTAGCCACTAACCAGAGCTACCTATTAACCACTATCCAGACCTACCTATTAGCCAATAACCAGAGCTATCTATTAGCCACTAACCAGACCTACATATTAGCCACTAACCATAGCTATCTATTAGCCACTAACCAGAGCTACCTATTATCCACTAACCAGAGCTATCTATTAGCCACTAACCAGACCTACCTATTAGCCACTAACCAGAGCTATCTATTAGCCACTATCCAGACCTACCTATTAGCCACTAACCAGAGCTATCTATTAGCCACTAACCAGACCTACCTATTAGCCAATAACCAGAGCTATCTATTAGCCACTAACCAAACCTACCTATTAGCCACTAACCAAAGCTATCTATTAGCCACTAACCAGAGCTACCTATTAGCCACTAACCAGACCTACCTATTAGCCACTAACCAGAGCTATCTATTAGCCACTAACCAGACCTACCTATTAGCCACTAACCAGACCTACCTATTAGCCACTAACCAGACCTACCTATTAACCACTAACAAGACCTACCTATTAGCCACTAACACGACCTACCTATTAGCCACCAAATAAAACCTACTAGCCACTAACAAGACCTACCTATTAGCCACTAACAAGACCTACCTATTAGCCACCAAATAAAACCTACTAGCCACTAACCAGACCTACCTATTAGCCACTAACAAGACCTACCTACTAGCCACTAACCAGACCTACCTATTAGCCACTAACAAGACCTACCTATTAGCCACTAACCAGACCTACCTATTAGCCACTAACAATACCTACCTATTAGCCACCAAATAAAACCTACTAGCCACTAACCAGATCTACCTATTAGCCACTAACCAGACCTACCTATTAGCCACTAACAATACCTACCTATTAGCCACCAAATAAAACCTACTAGCCACTAACCAGATCTACCTATTAGCCACTAACTAGAGCTATCTATTAGCCACTAACCAGACCTACCAATTATCAACCAAATAAAACATACTAGCCACTAACCAGACCCGGCATCGATGACCTTGATCGGTTTGCCTAGTTCAACATCCCAAAGTCGAATGTTAGAGTCAAGACTCGTAGAGGCAGCAACTGTTAAAATAAGTGCCTGGATGAAAATCTAAATGCCTAGATGTATAGTTATGTGCATGAATTAAAATCATATTACAGACGAGAAGCATCACATCTATTTAGCTAGAACAATACATGTGTAGTAGCTACAAAGGACAGGATATAAATGTAGCAGTACACATCATATTCAGATTACTGGATGAAAACTTACACATCAAATATAACAACATGTATTGTTCTATAAATTAGCAAATAAATTATGATTTAAATTGAAAATAATGTAAAACAATTAGTTGTAAAATGTATTATAACTTCAATATATGATATTATCTATTCATTATTAATTTGCTCAGTAATAGCGTTAATATTTAGTTTCCAATAATAAAATATCGCAAAAGTAACACTGGCATATATTGCTGAATATAGATATATACTTGTATAGATAATGATGTTAGATCAAAAGTGGATATCGAATTAGTTATGTATATGTTTGAGAGAAGGAATACGGACTTGTAGCTGTATTGTTCATTGCCACAGAGATAATACCCAACTGGTGACCATCCATTGTGTACTTAGACTCTAGTTGATTATCCTTCCTAATACGGAGAAAGTAGAGAATCAAACAATATAAGACAATGGGTGTATTTCCACTGACCATTTCCACAGCTTGACCATATCATCTACTCCTCCAGTAACAATATAATCGCTAAGATCGGTTTCATTTCTGGATGTAGCCAATGCCCAAATGCTGTCTTGATGCGCTGTCATGGAATAAATACTTATGTAAATTTTAGTTTTGAATTTTTGTAACACAATTTATAAAAAATTATAATAAAATGTTACTTTCATCTCAATCTGATTTACAGTGTAATCTATAACTAACCATTTTCTTGTTTGAACTGTGTGCGGAAAGGTAAAGATGATTATAAACTAATAGTAGAATTCTACTATAAATCACATTAACTTTAAATACAAAATTATAATAAGATTATGGCTGTATCTGTATATCCTGAAATTAAGATATTGAGGTTTTAATCAATAATTACACGGTATTGATTAGATTAAATCAAAAACCTCTCTCGATAATCACAATTAAATAACACGTTTTAAATAATATTTTAATATATAATATTACAGATCTTTAATTTATTATAAGATTAATTTAAATAATAATTAATAATATAGTAATTATAATATTTACAATTAATTATATTTCAGTGATAATTAGTTTATAATAATAGATAAAATTTGTAACACATATTTTTGATAGCGGTAGATTTTAAATTATATTAAATTAATCCACATTTATATATCATAAACTTCATATAAATATATTAAATCAAATGTATATGGTAATTTCTAGGATCATTTATAAAAACAGTGCACGATTTTCAAAATATATAATACAAATATTGTTAATTAACTATACTTACATATGCAATATCACTATTACTTATATTAATAAAAACAACTAACCTTCATTTTTATTTGATATAAATGTGTACAAGAATAACTTGCATTACTTTGAATATATATTATTTTAATCGAATGAAATAATAGAAATAAAAAAGTAAATATATAAAACCACTAATATATATACTCAATAGGTGGATATATGCTTAGTGATAATAAACAACTATATATTTAACATAAATTCGTATTAATAACAATTATATCTAATATTGCTGTACCAGTACTATAACTTGTTATTATATAGATACTTGGTTCGATATTATTTATATTGCAAGAGTTAAATAAGAAATATATTGTATGTATACATTATAATAATTAATATTATAAAATCACCTATTAACATAATTTAAAATGAATTTCATGTTTATATATGTGTAAAATGAATGTATGTATTTTCTACATTTTAAAAATTGAATATTAATATAGTACTTTCCAAAAACAAATTTATACAAAATTATAATTTTTAAAATCCACCAAGATTATATATATATATCATAATGTTAATATCTATAAAAAAGAAAGGATTACATATATTATTTTATTATTGACAAGCATGCAATATACACAGAATAACATACTAATCAGCTTACAAATATCGATTTATAAATAAATAATAAAATTTAAATTATTATAACATATAACCATATATACATATAAACGCAGGTAGGTATCCACAGAAAATTAACAATGTTATCTATGAGGTGTGTACGATAACTTATATTATATAAATAAATTAATTTATAAATATATAAATAAAATTAAAATAAATTTGTAAATATATAACTAAATAATAATAAATGTATCTTTTGCAATAATAAAATACACACTCATTTTTAAAATTTTCTTGTCATGAGGAGCAAACATTCTAGAAGGTTGCCAATACCTTATTAAAGTAGGTCGCCAATCTATTTAAATTCTATGCTTCGCAGGGTATTTCCTCAGAAACTACATTTTCTCAGCGAGTATGGTAATCTACGATGCATATAATTATAATATAATAATTAATATTAATAATTCTCCACCATATTTAATATATATTATAAATTTAATATTGGAATGAATTATCATATTATACATTGTAGAATAAGAAATTAATATTCTTAATTTAAATTCTATTAACTCTTTCATAATAATAATGTTTAATCATAATGTAATAAACTTTGAATACACTCAAATATTACTGGTTAACCAGTGATATTTTGGTGAAGTATGTCAGTAGTTAGTTACTAGTCATACATTCATTTATTTCGGTAAGACATTCATTACTTTCTCAAGAGGCTTCAATCGGTGACATCATTATAATATCTTCTGCCCATAGATGATATTTTAGTTTTGAATAGTCATTAAACTCGACTGATAAAATACCAATACACTTACAATAAATACATTACAATAACTCTATACTGGTACCCAACAGAAAGCACAACATACTTAGGTGTAAATATTACTGATGACTTAACAATGAAAACAAACTTACATAACTGTAATACAATAGCTGCATATCATTTCATTTAACTTTATAAAATACGAAAATCCCTACGACTGAAAATACTTACTTACAGATACTCTCACATTCTCACAAGTAGGCTACTACTCTTTACTACTAACTAATTGGATTTAGAAATAATAAAACCACATCAAATCTATTTTGGCTACAGGCTAAAATACAATATAAAAAATATGATAAGATAGACCGATTCAATAAAAGATTACTTGACTAAATCCACCATGTTATATTGACCATGTTATATTAAATCAAAATATGACAATATCACTATTATAACACAGATCAAATTGTATTATAATAAACCAAACGGAAAATTTTATCTACAATAATATATTATATAATATTTCTATCTAATATACCATTCTATATCTTTATATCCATGAATATGTTTAAAACAACATTTATGAAATATTACAATATACTCTTATTTTTCTATATTTAAATATATAGATGATGTAACTAAAAAAGTAAACATAACATATATTTTATATAAATAAACTTATTTATAATATTTAATATAAAAAGTACAATATGGTCATAAGCAGGCAAAAACAAATTATAAACGATGATGGATAAATTACAGTCTATAGACGAGGTTTCGGATTACGAATCAGAAAAAGGATCCTCTTCCTCCTCCTCCTCCTCCGAAGATTTTGCGGATAACGACAGCGAAGTTTCTACAGAGTTCGATACTCTCATTTTAGAATTAATGATCTCTAGTTATTAAAACTAAATCTATAACATTTAATAAAATCAAAATAGTAACAAATATCTATAATGAATAATGTTTATTTGTAAAAACTAAATTTTCATTCTTTGTTGATTTCCTCTATTTTTCATATACCTGAAACAAATTTCCGCTGCTTCCAAGGATCTATACTTTTAATAAACAAGTTAATAAATATCAATAACTGCCTTGTAGCACTGAGAGTGATTATGATGAAGGAACAGGTGACAGCGAGGAGGCCAATGGAGATATCCTGCGACCTGAGAAACTCCTGAAACAAAACAAAAAACTTATCAAGAAGTTGAGGAAGGCCAAGAAAGTCAATAGAATTATGATATTTTACGTGCTTATGCATATACAGTGTATTATAAGTATATATTCTTTAATCCATAAGTTTAAAATGAATAATCTCAACAGTGTATTTACATATTTTTGCAAGTCAGAAAAAAAACTATAAATATTAAATAAATAAAATAATAATTTTATATTTTCTAATTCAATATAATTTAAAATTTCTTACAAATATGTTTATGATCGCTTAATGAAAATTTCAAATCTATCACCAGGTCGATGTACTTCTAGATGAGTACATACGTAGTACTGTTCTCTGCCGATTAGTACACAATGGAGTGGGTGTGGCTTACGCAAACTCACATGTCGCTCTAGGAGAGGCTTATCTGGAAGTGAAAAGTTTGTCATCCTAGATTTAGTCAGATATAACAATATAGATTCTGTAAATTATTGATTTATTAAAAGGCTGCATTAGTTAATAATATAGAATATTATATTGAATATGTACAGTGTACACTCTATATTGTTAAGGTCCATTTATTATGACAGAATTTCAATTTCTTTCATTGGTTACCTTATGAAAAATAAAAATGTAAGTTAGTAGTAACAAAATTTGTAACCAAATTATATTTTTGTGATAATCTCCTTAAATGATTAAATAAAGTGAATAAAATAATTAGAATTACCATATTAAGACTTATATAAAACAATTATTGGTACAAATGATATAGTTATTATTATTATTATTAATTATTATTTTATAATTATTTATTACAATGAAATTATTATTGACAAACTACAAAATAGTTATAAAATAAATTATATTATAGAATTGAGAATTAATTTTTAAATTAATTCCGTGGATCTTTTTAAAATCAAAACATTATAATTTAATGGCTTTGCAATGATTTTGGAGTATGGTAATAGTTTAAAATATATTTAATCACCTTCCATCTAAATTCAACATTTGATAAACAGAATGCATAAAAATAATCTTTTAAAAGACACTATTTTATTATTGATTTTTAATAAACTCGTTATAATGTGAACTATTAAATATTTGCATAATAAAATATATATTATCTAAGTTATCAGCCCCCCACCACCATAAGAGGCCCTCTAGAATGTCACATCCGACTGGGCCTAGATAAAATTAAGCCTCTCACCTTTCAGAGTACCCAGTGCAATGCCTGAATCACTGCCAGAAGGCCCTTCAGATCCTCAGCAGTTCCACGTCTCCTCCGCTACTGGAGCCCGCGATTCTCTGCAACTGCATGATACACTACAACTCATCTAGGGCGCTGGCTAAACAGAAGAAGTTAGCGCGTACCAGTGGATTAACGAGTAGATGTGCAAGTATATGTAAGAGTAGTTAAGCGAGTCGATAAGCAAGTAGATTTGCGAGTAGATTAATGGATAGATTAACAAGTAGATCTACATGTAGATTCGTGAGTAGATTATCAGGTAATGTGCAAGTAGATTGGTAAGTAGATGTGTAAGTAGATGTGCAAGTAGATTACTGTGACAGTAGATAATAGAATGAATAGATGGATTAATTAATAGATAGGAGAATATATTAGCGAGTAGATTTGTAAGTAGATAAATTAGAATAATTATTGATAGCATATGAGTATGTATTAGAGTACAAGTACAAGCATTGTTTCCTGTAAATATAAGCAGATAATAACTTTCATTTTCTGTTTGAATTGAATCATTTTAATAATAAATTGTGTGAATAAATTGTGTAAATAATTGTGTATTTCAGATTTATTAAATTATTTTCTTAATCAGTTAAATAGATAATAAATACTCTGCATATACTAGAATAAATAATAGCAATATTATTTCTAATATACAACCACCTATCTCTGACCTCTCATATCTCTGACCCATCATACCCACCCCTTTATCTGTACACCCATTATCAATACTCGCTTTTCACCCCAATTATCATTCCACCCCTTTCTACCAAAATTTCTTACCTCAATGATAAAAACTCAGCTCATTCTTCAACCCTTCTCTAATAAGCATACTGAAACCAAACCGCTATCTCCTATCCTCACACTCCACTCTTGTCTCCTTCTATCACCAAATCAACCTTACCCAGCCATTAATTGTCACCCCTACCCCACAATAAATCAGGTACAAACTCGCTGAGAAGGAAATCCTAAAAGCAGAGAAGTTTTTTGAAGAGTGGTCACGTCAAAGTCAGCCTACTGACACTGAAATTGATGCAATGGAACTCAAGATTGCTAACA
The DNA here is from genome assembly GCA_964035775.1 of Osedax frankpressi. Classification (NCBI taxonomy): domain Eukaryota; kingdom Metazoa; phylum Annelida; class Polychaeta; order Sabellida; family Siboglinidae; genus Osedax; species Osedax frankpressi. The sequence continues at coordinate 24,734,944 of OZ038312.1, forward strand.
TTGCATCAAAGTCAGTAGACAATATATAGCAAACCCTCTTTCAATTGAATTTTCTATTTAGCATGTGTTTCACCTATTAGCAACTATACCAAAGTAATTTTGAATACCAATTTCAATCACCTACAACATCAATAATTATAGACATTTATTTCAATTACTTTTGACATTAATTTCAATTAATTTTGACATTAATTTCAATTAATTTTGACATTAATTTCACTGATTTTCACCGTTATTTAAAAATAATATTGAAATATTGTTACTACAAATACATTTACTTTAGTAAACTTCAATTCCATTTATAAACTCTTTACACTGTAAAGTTTTACTGAGGTTTTATAAAAGATTTAATTTAATATAAAAATTAATTTATTATTACGCTCACTAATTAATTCACTATATAATTAACATATAAATCAACAATTATTTTAGCATTCATATAATTCCAATTTCCTCTGACTATAGGCTCTACCTGATTCTTGGCAATGTACCAGCCGCTGAAACCTATTTCTTGAAGTGCAAAGAACTGGTTGAACGTAACCACGGCAACTCTTGCACAGAACTAATTTCCATACTGCAGAATCTTGGCAAGGTTAGGTACATGATACCCATAGACTTGATGGTATATATACCCATAGACTTGATGTTATATATACCCATAGACTTGATGGTATATATACCCATAGACTTGATGGTATATATACCCATAGACTTGATGTTATATATACCCATAGACTTGATGGTATATATACCCATAGACTTGATGGTATATATACCCATAGACTTGATGTTATATATACCCATAGACTTGATGGTATATATACCCATAGACTTGATGTTATATATACCCATAGACTTGATGGTATATATACCCATAGACTTGATGGTATATATACTCATAGCCTGGAATATAATTGTATGCAAGTGTATATATGTGTACAGATATCCCTAAAATAAAATTTTTCAATATAAAGTTTATTAATTTGAATTATAATTTATATATTCTTTCTTCTCATCAAACTGTAAGTGTGTATATTTTGTAATAAGAACATATTATATTATATAATATGTTTTGGGTGTTATAATAATTATAACACCCAACACATATTTACATTAATCGCAGCTAGAACAGTCTAGGAAGTCAAAATGCGATAACGATAAAGCTCTCAATTACTTTACTGAAGCCCATACGATCGCAACAGAATTGTAAGTCATTTATTAAAGATACTTTGAAACTTTTTTGCAACGTTAACTTCATATGATTTTAATGATACAACATCCAATCAACTAATTCAACTAATTTCTCTAAATCTTTATTGACACCGACATCCGCACATGCCAGCGAAGGGAATGACCGTCTTCTCTCCGCGTCTACTGCCCACTCACTTGCTACAGCTTACTCCAACATTAATGAAATAGACGCCCAACGTTAGCAATCATATTCTTAGTCCCTTTCTTCCTCTGTTATATCCATCACTTCATTCCCCCTACCTCCCCTTACCTCCTCCTACCTTCCCCCACCTCCCCCTCCTCCTCCTACCTTCCCCCACCTCCCCTTACCTCCCCCTACCTCCCCCCTACCTCCCCCCACCTCCCCTTACCTCCCCCACCTCCCTCCACCTCCCCCCACCTCCCTCCACCTCCCCTTACCTCCCTCCACCTCCCCCCACCTCTCCCTACCTCCCTCCACCTCCCCCTACCTCCCTCCTACCTCCCCCTACCTCCCCCCACCTCCCCCCACCTCCCTCTAACTCACACTCGCCCCTTTGTCTCAGTGTCCGCGGAAAGCTATCTAAACGAAGCTATCGCCGCCTACCAGCTGCACTTCGGTCCGGATCACGAGCTGACCATCTGCTGTTGCGACGACTTGGTGCGGGTGTTAGTGCGAGCTGACCGCCCGGCGGAAGCTGTGGCGGCGCTACGCGACTCGATGGCCGCCAGGTGTCGCGTGTACGGCGACGCATCACCGCAAGTAGTGCATGCGTACCATCTTCTCGGCTCGCTGTACCAAGCTGCCGGGGACACCAACCGTTGCATCAAGACACTTCAGAAGGTTCGGAGGGGGCAACGGAACGGCTTGCAGTCGCCGACGTTTATTCGAATAGTCCTCCTTAACCTCTCCGTCCACATTCAGTCCTACGCCATGCAAGTGATGCTGACTGGAAGTAAACATGAATCTGCGAAACAACTAAAGAACACTCTAAACATGTTGCTGGCGTTAGTACGGGCGCCAAGCATTCGCCAGTCTACGTAAACCTCGTACTTCCGATGACACGAGGCTAATATATTTCACAGTTTTATTGTCCGCCGAAATCATCACTTTCGCTTTAGTAATATTGACATCACTATTTAGCTTCAGTTCAATTAAATAGTATTTAGTAACAAAAATTGTTTTCATTTTTCTTAAAATATGACTTTCTATTCTTACATTTAGAAAACTTTAATTAAAATGATATTGAAACTGATATAAGATTGATATTTAATTAAAATTTCAAGTTAGTATTACCAGCTAATAATTTATTAATATTACGGATAAATCAACAATGATATTACTAACATAATAAGCCTAATTATAGTATCTGATATAAGATATATTATCATTTATACAAATTAATGTTTTATGTGATCCGATGTGATTAAAATCAATATTCTTATATGATACATTCTTATATGGGGTCTTACCATCTCAGATTTGTTGTTATTATTTTTATAATGGGAAATATATAAATGTGATGAGCTTTAATTTCAGTGATATTTTCCTAGATGAAAAAAGTCTTGAAGTATATTTTAATTCTAAATGCATTTAACTTGGCTCAAAATTAACAGGAATCCCAAGATATCCTCTAAGTTTAAAAAGGACAAAGACCTTGAGAACCGTCCCAGATTCAATAGCATCGTTAATAGAAATACATGCGAATAAATACGCAAATCTCTGAAGAACACTTGAAGAATATATCATTTAAAATTGTTTTTATTAATAAAATGAGTAATAATTTAACATTTAATAAAAAAAGACTTAAAAACACCGAGAATGTTGGAATAAGGAGGCACACAGACTAGGTAATGATTTACTGGAAGGAATAAAGAAATTCATGACGACAAATAATGTGGCAGTAATGGTGGTAATGTTAAAAGGTAGTTATATTCATGTCGATTGAATATATGTTGCATGGATGGAATGATTATATACACACAACATACACAACACACACACTAAATGCGGTAGGCTACATGTACTGTTACACTTACTCACTGAAGCGCGGCCTCTCTAAAAACACTCAAATGACACTCTCGGATAAGGCTAAAAAGTCAAACTTCCAGTTGTAAAAGGGTTCATGCACACACACACTTACACACACACACCTACACATACACATACACACCTACGCACACAATTATAAAAATTCTTAACGTTCAGGAGTGTCTTGGACATAAATTGACTTCGGTTTTGGTCGACAGAAGTAGGCGTGGAAACATTGGTCGAGCTGTAAACATTCCGTGGAGCAGTAGCTATAGGGGAGGGTTCGAGGTCAGGATTAGGTGCGCGATCGGGGTCAAGATTTGGAGCAGGCATGAATGTATCGGAGAGCTTATAAAATATTTAGTATGAAGTGGGTTAGAAATATTTTAAAAAATAGGAAAACAAGATGTCTGGTATCTTGAATAATAATTAGGGACAGGAATTGGGAACCAGTGGAAATTGAAGCAGTTAATATGATCAGAAAATGTCCGTTCGTAATTGATTATGCAATGCAACTGATTATGTAATAAGAAGGATAGATAACCTGGCGAGATGACATACTTTACAGAACATAAACTGCGAGTCGGTGATCTCCATGTTGACACAAGGAGTGTAACAGCATTCGTTGTAGAGATGGGAGCAGTCTGCAAGGGGTGAATGGGTGAGACGGAAGGTGGGGTAGGTGTGGGAGACATGTTACGTGGAAGGTGACGTGGTGAGCCAGAAGGAACTGTGTATTAAAGCGAAACAAATCGAAGATGGAGGTAGCACGAAGTATTTGAGGTTAGATATTCCGGCGGCGAGGAGAGAAGATTTGAAAGCTTAGATAATCTGCTAAAAGTAAACTAGAACCTTGGGCTGGAATGTTTACGTTATGCTCGTTATAATAATGGACGCTTCTCTTGCTGTACTCCTGTAAACGGGATTCAATAAAAACGTACAAATTTCACTTCGAGAATGTGATACTCGCCGCGAGGATCGAAGTACGTAATTTACTACATTAGGGAAACTCAAATGTACACAGCTGATTTAACGGGCGTATGTACTTTCAAGAGCAGTATTTTAATCATACGCATTACGTTCTAATTAATCTTCGTTACATAATGAAAACGTGTTATATAATATCGTAATTTGTTTGATTTTAACATATGAAGATTCGCAGAGTAAGCGCTGATCGCAAAACTAACCATAGTGAGGTTCTTGGTGAACGTGATGGCACTAATCACATTGTAGTAGAGGCCGCGTTCCGGTTGGATGGTTGGCACACGGGGAAACAGCCAACGCTGTTCACGGCGCAGCTCGAGGTTTAAAAAGCAATTGTCTGCCGTATTTCCGTTACGATGCGCAACATAGTAGCCATGTGGTATGCCCATAGAGGTCACCAGGGACCTGGGGATCATATGGGATAGCGTTACTCATAAACCATTTGGTTAAGATCAGTGGTTAATCATATATTACTGTAAATTATTATTGTTTATTAAATATTCTGAATACAGTATCTAATTTTACGATATTATACACTTTTATTTATTAGGAACACGATTTATAATATATATATATTGCATTTAATTACATGAATCTGATTTATTGATAAAATACATCATAAATAAAATTTAATTATTAAATTAATTGGTAGTATCGCATACCAGATTAAATTATGAAAGTAAAGTCCTGCATCGCGCGTGCTGTTGACTCGAGATGCCCAAATATAAAGGAAAGCTCCAGTACCATTGCTGTCCACGAGAATTACCTCCTGTGATCATAATAGATAATCTATAATAAAACAACTATTAAACACTGTAATATATAAGTATTTTTATTTCTAATATTATAACATGAGAGAAAATATAATTTAAAACATAATAAATACATACATGCATTATACATATTTAATATTAATAAATTGCATACTAACATCTAGTATATATTTTTCAGCTAGATATATCATGGATGCATCAAAAATGGTATACTTCAACTATTTTTTGATATATTATTATTGTAAAAAATTATTATTATAAAACATATTTCATGCATATATAATATATATATTCACATCTATATTTACTGATAAAAGTAATATAAATATACGCAAAAAAAATTATTATTTGTTATAATAATTATTATCATTATCTCATAGTAATGGTCATTGACATTTGATTAATTAAAAAATGTATAACCTTCCCAGTTGATGTTCCGAGCCTAACTATTCCGATCTTATTATTTACATTCATTGCTACGAAATATTTAAATTTATAAATCTAACTATTTATAGATAACACACAATACAAGAATACATACAAATATTAAAATGGTGAAGATCTGGTGGGATAAAGATAAAGAAAGATTTTATATATTAATTTTCAATATAACTATCATAACTTATATATAGAAAAAGTATTTTACTTTAATTATTAGTGATCTAACCTATGTAGTCAGAGTAATTAATAATACATATAAAATACTTTGTTAAAACAAAAAACTATTTAAAATTAAATTGTTATAATATGATACATTTTTAAACGCTAGGATGATATTGACAAAAATAGAAAAATTAAGAAATATATTGAATATTTCATGAACAATTTAAAAAAATAATATTATAATATATTTTTAATAAGGTCAATATTTATAATTTAATCATATATATTCATAAATTTAAATTGGATATAAAGTCTATGATTTCCGATATAAACAATATAGCTTATAGTAATAGACGAGTTATTTTTTAATTAAAATATAATTTCCATTTTTATATATTCGCAATAAAGTAAAGTAATATTATGTATATCTTAGTCAAGCCTAATTCATATAGATCATATAAAAACCATACCTATATATATAATATATAATACAATATCAACTTAATTACGCAAATTTATTTCGCAATATATTAATTTAAAGATATATATATATGTATTAAAGTAGTGTCCAGGATTTTCATAGGGTGGTAGTATGCACCCTATTCTATCTGTTTTAATGTTATAGATACTTTTACCATTAATTGTTATATCCTTTTTAACCAATTCAAATAGGTTACTAATATCTAAATACTATCTAGATACTCTTTATTATTTAATCTATTTTAGTTGTTAGTGATGTATTTTTTCAATATATATCATATGTGGGATAGGTATCTATATATTTATCTATTAATAGTTATCTCTTTTCTAGACTATATACATTCGGAAATAGGCTTTAATCACAAATTTGAATCTAATGAGGAAAGGAGTTATTAAATATTAGATCATTAAATATCTTCATTAATTGCTTTCATTAATTGCTATAATTACATAATTTAAGTGATATGGATAAGTAAACTTTATATTAATATCGATAACAATTTTGTTGTATAAAAGATAGATTTAATCATTTTCAGTATATAAGTATCTATTAATTTACCTACCTATATATTAATAGTATATTTTCTATTATCCTATATATATTATCATATTTAAAAAAATAATCATAATTCATTTTAAAGTAACCATTTACAATAAAAGTTGAAATAAAGTTCATAACAGATATTTGTATGTTCTTTTATAGTAAAAGACTGTACTTACAGTATATCTTAATAATTTGTATTCCAATACAGAAATATAACTTTCATTATCTAGATACTGATAATTGATAAATAGTAAGGGTGATGTATCATTGATACATTAATGAGATAGTATTCATTAATGATTCTATATAAAGTATAACCCATATGGGAAATCATCCTTACCTTATAGAAGTCTTTTTAAAGTAAATACTAGAATATTGTTAGATATAATAAATATACTGTTCAAATTATTCAAAGAATCAAGATAGTGATTTTTATTTTTCATAAATCTATGGATAGTCATTTTTGGATACATTATAGATATAATATATATATAAATATGCACATATTTATATTTCCAATTCTTATTATAATTATTATTATTATTAACAGAACTATTGAACTAATATTTCAAAATGGTGGGTTGCTACATTTGTACAAATAATTTTTCATTTTTCAAGAAAGAGGTATTTATAATGTGATTAATTAGATTAACAAGCTATATATTATAATGCATATATTATGGAATATTAATTTTATGGTATTGTTTTAATATAAAATAAGTGAATGTCTAATATAATTTTAAATGCAAAGTTTAATGAAGTTAATGAAATTTAAAGTTTAAATGAAGTTTAATTTATAATTTTAGATATTTTTATTCAATTTAGAAATAATTTATTATACATCATTTAACTATATATGTATATGTATATGTATGTATATATATATATATATATATATATATATATATATATATATATATTGCATGCAATATGTATATCAGATTCATTTCAAGATAAACAGTAATATTAATCCATTGATATGATAGTATGGTTGTGGAATGTGTGGAAAATCAATTTGCTGGTACTGCCTAGCTACTCGTGATCAGACCTGTTCAGTAGCTTCTCTTCGAGGCTACAAATGCATCTGTAAACACTGTTTTAAGAGGTCCACCGCAACAGATACCGAGGATGACAACAAAATAGAGCCACCAAAGAATTTAATGTTTGTAAATCTTGTTCTAGTATCAACTCACCCAGCATTAGGCGATGCAATCTCCTCAATAATTTAGATGATTTAGCTGCGGGTGTAGTGTGTTGACCTAATTTGCTAGTGCTGGTACTGCAGCATGATAGAAATATTATTGTTGCACCAATTTAAATATTATAAACTTTTAATTAAAAACAACAAAATTATATTATATAAAAATAACAATATAGTATTAAATATTATAAAATATATTATTTTAATAACAAAATATATGCATTTTTAAATACAATGTCGAATATAATCTGTAATATTGTTATTGGTCTTTTAGTACTTAAATAATACCATATGACTATTTATTAAAAGTCAAATCAGTGTTTAGCTATGCCACAACTGTCTTAAATGCGATAACATTCCTGATACCACGTTTTGTTTTTTAAAGTGTTATTCTCATTTATTTTAATTAAAATTCTCATATCTCATGGTTATGAAAACATGATCCATGTAGTATTCCTATAGTATGTATTTATATAGTTATCTATTATAATTTTATAAATTTCGTTAACGTATTTATTTACAAATATTTAATTTCCTTTATCATATCAATAACATATATAATAAATATTATTAACATGCTACATGATATAAAATATTTGAAATAATTTAGAAGCTATAGCAATTATCTTGAAAAACGTTTTTAGAATTTGGATAAATAATATTTTGTAAAATTTCATATTTAAAAAAACGGAAAAAAAAACAAATTTTAATTAAATTTTTAATTAAACTAAACGTCTCAAATGTATTGATCTTTAATTTATTAATCTTCATCAAATGTATTGATCTTTAATTTATTAATCTTCATCAAATGTATTGATCTTTAATTTATTAATCTTCATCAAATGTATTGATCTTTAATTTATTAATCTTCATCAAATGTATTGATCTTTAATTTATTAATCTTCATCAAACTGCTTTATACTTTTATCTATATTTTATTTTCAGTTCACTAATGTATTCAGTCTTTCCCTAACTAGTATATTAGGAATGGTTTTACTCTCAATTTGATTTATTTAACTGTCAATTATTATATTACATTACACAATATAGTTACACCATCACTACTCCAACACGTACCTCTACTCAACCAAGTTACTCCGCATAGATATTCTATTTAATATCCATCTACTGAATCCGTTTGGCCCACTCATGTACACTATAACTTTACCCCATCATTCGATCTCATCCTCAGTAAGATCCAAGAGAAAAACATTCAAAACAATCAAACACGAGAGGATAACAAACATTTGGAAGAGCGTCTCCGAGATTTAAAATATAATCAGAGTTTGTGACGTATCATACATTTCGATCGTAGATTGCTTTATACAATTTGTATTCACTGGATTATGAAATAACGATCAAGTAATATAATTAAATGAATTATCTATAATATCATTATCATCTCAAACAATTCAATTTTTTAATTTCACTTTCCTTAGTTTTAAATCATATTTACCATTAATATATATATATATATATTGAATTAGACGTTCAACCAGATGTTTCCATTTCCAAAGATATTAGCAACGAGGAAATTAAACGAAGAATAGATAATTTACAATCGAAAAATGGTTTGTACATTAGTATTGTGTTTATCAATGCTTCAGCTATTCAATTATCCTACTAACTCAGATTATATTATTTGAGGATCAATATTATATATATACTTTATTATATACTATATTACATTTGTTATGCTCTCTTTATACATCCTATGTTTATAAAAATATGAAATAAAAATAATAATAATAAAATAAATAATAATAATACAAATAATTATAATCAAAATGACTTAGTGTTAATAGTGATTTTAACAATAGGGAGTCAATTTGTCTGTTTCAATCGAAAACAAATAAGTATATCAATTCTTTTTAAATGTAGGTATGTATTACATTTTTTGGATATTTATTTCAGATTATAATCAACGAAATTTTGAAAGCATGGTTTGTAGAATTAATAAGTTATTCAATTAATTAGTTGTAAAGAAAGGAAATGAAGTGTGAGTTGGAAGTAGTATTATGTAAATGATTATTAGTCTAATTTGAAGCTAGAGAATATGTCATCAATTTTAAATTTGTCATTAACTTTCCATATTTAGATAAATCATAGGATAGTTTCATTGCTGCTTGCTTTGTGTAGTCGTCTTAAGTTATTTAATAAGGAATCATATCAATAGATAATAGCAGTAATCGAGTCTGGGTGTAAAAATGAATCCATAGTTTTCAGTTGCTATTGATATCATTCTCACAATGTATTCAAATCGATGGTTTGCAATCTTAATTCCTCAACTTGGAATATATTCCTCAGTAGCGGAATTATTCGCATTCACACTTAAAAATGATGCCACCTTTTGATAGTTGGCGTTTTTAACTTACAATACTTGCGGATCTTCTGAATTCTTATATAATAATTTTTGTAAGTTAGTAAGTCCTGTCAGAATAAATATGTATTGATATTTTTGGTTAGTATTCAGTCGTTTATTAATTATTTTTTTGATTTATTTTAACTCGAGTCTTTATTTTATGTACCAGTTAAATCATAGCCAAGTAAGTCTAGATCTATCTTAGAAATATGTATATTGTTTTGACCTTTGTTTCATTTTGTTATTAATATCAAATTCAATATTATCATGATCAGAAATAAGATAATATTGTATTGTAGTTAATGTAATTAATATACTCTCTGTGGTAGTTTTGATGTGGTGTATTATTTGCTAAGCAATGAGTTTAAGTATAGTTTATATCTTGATGTAAATTATTGATCTTATTTTTTATCGATATAATGATTGAAATGTTTAAAATTGGTTAGTAAATATTTGTTTTATTAAATATTAATATTGCATATGTTAATAATTTAGTTTTTGTAAAACAATTCAATTCGGTAGGCAATTTATACGTAAACTCTATTCACTAATTGATAGTTACAAAGATAATATGTAAAGTATCTCCGCAGATGCAATTGATGACAGTTGCATTTTAATAAGATGAATGTGGGCTGTGATTCAAATGAAGTAGATTGCAAATTAAAAATGAAATCATTTGCATCTGGACATATAGCCCATTTCTTTAGTAGTATAACGCTTATCTATTTCATGCTGCACTCATACACATTCCCACCTTCTCACAATGCTCCTCATTTCATAAATATACATCAATATAGCATTTCTAATCGTATTTGCAGATAATATTCCCAGCACCGAAGATATGATACGTAGGTTAGCTAATCTAAAAGGTCAAAGCCACAAAGGTCAATTAATACAAGATTCAAATAATATTACATCAGTAAGTAAAATGTCAAAATATCAAGAATCGACTTCTGTCGAACCTCCATTTTCATTGGACCAGTTAGGAGAAATTGATTTCCAGGTTAGTTATGATAAACTTAATTAAGGATTCTTTTCCTATAAAGTAGTAATATTTTCCCTATAGTTAATAATAAAGTATCCTACTAAATTCATAATTTATTTTCTGTCGTCAATATTTACATGGTAGATATACGTAATTATACAGCTACGTAAAATGTTACTAGTGATTCAATTTTTGTAATATTTTTTTGTAAACACGTATGCGCATATTTTAACATAATATTTTTCCGTTTGTAATAATTTAAATCTATGTATCATGTCCTGAACTTTACTAAATAATATTTACAATTTTTGTGTATAAATGCGACAGTTTATTGAATATATATGAAGCATGTGTAAAAAATGAATCACTAGTAACATTTTATGTAGCTGTATCAATACATAAATTATTATTGCATACAAATAAAAATGATTGGATTACCTCTTAAATTGAACACACTGTTACATTTTATTGGCTGTATATATCACATAATAATAATAGTATCTTATATATAGATAATTTGGTTTAAAATGCTTAATTTAAATAATATATTGTTATAATATGCATGACTGAATATAATAGTAATATTTATATATTTACACTTCTTATACGTATTTATGTCTTTTATATTGCTTTTTTTTATCTGAAATTTCATATTAACCATTTTTGCGTCGATAATTTTTTCTGTTCATGGTTATAGCAATCACTAGATTTTACTTATATTTCAATATTTTACTATGGTCAATAAAATAGCTTATAACTTGGTAAATATTAATATTAAGAATATAAAAGTAACTATTTTATTCAACATAACAAAATTATACATATTATAGTATATTTTATAATTAAAAACAATAAAGTATGAATATATCCAGAGTATGTAAAAAAAATATATATTTTAACTAATTAAATTTACATAATATTATTTTACTAGTATTTATATTTAGTTAAAGTATATACATATCACATATAAGTAATAGATAATATAATAATATTCACAATGGTTTTTAAAATTAATTAAAATAATGAATATATCAAAAGTATATTACGTTCGTTTTACGATAATACAGTATAATGAATCATCATTAGAATAATCACCATATTCATTAAAATCAAAAAATTCTTCATTTTAAAAATCAAAATCGAAAAAGCAACAATTTCTTTGTAAACATCTCATATAGTTATATACATACTATTTTCTTATGTATTAATGCTTAGAAACCATTAATTTCGCTCTTTTAATTTATAATATAAGATTTATAATGTTGTATGCAATTATTTTTTTTATATCAGATCTATAAATATATTTATAAAATTTTACCGTATTTTTTAAAATATTTATATTAATTTTACGTACTAAACAAACTTTTTTTCAAATAAGAACTATTTTTTTATCTGTGTTCTAGTGTATTTATATTGTATATATAAATAAACAAACATATACCGAAACTTCTAATTATATTAATTTAATATATGTCCGGAATATACAATTATTATGGATGATTTTATTTTTATATTTCTTATATAATGTTAATTATCTAAATAATATTTTATATAAACCTATTAATATTAATACATAATATTAAATATTGAAATAATATTTATAAAAATAATATTTTTAATTTAAAATAGAAATATCTTTAACATTGAATTTTAAGTAATTAGTTATTTTAAGTATTTGTGCGACAATTCGTGACATTGATTATTTCGTTATCGCGACGATCTTAACATTGGCGCAAAAAGGGGAAATATTAATATATAAATAAAGCTTATATATTATAAAAAAATTATTAAAATATAAAAATTATATTTGACAACTGTGATCTCCCATTTAATTGAATCTATACAATATTTAATACCATGAAAGATAATATTGATCTATACTATTACTAATTTATTAATTGGACAAAGGAAAAATTATAATATTATTTATAAAAATATTTTCTGATTTAAAACATCAAAAGAATAACTATTATTAATATTAGATATGATATCAAATAAATTAATAATATTATGTAGTAATATATTATTTATAATAAATATTTAATTTACGAAATTCTTAAAAAATTTATTTTGTGTAAATTTAATTAGAAGTTAATTAAACTATTTGAAGTGAATTATTAAATATTTAATTTTATTACATTATTTGTTAAATATACAATTAAACAACTCTATTCATATATATATATTTATAACAAAATTAATATTTATTATACTAGTAAAATAATATTAACATACATATATAATTACAAATATATAACAGATTAGAAAATTATATAATAATTCTGAAAATTTAATTATACAATATATATTTATAAAGCTCGCTTTTTGCTCTGCATCATGTTATTTCTTTTAGAAGAAGGACCCATAATTGATAAATATTAATTAATCTTCTTCTATAATAATATAATACGAGTCCAGAAAATCCCAGCGAGCGCGCATCGCGAGCGATAGCCCTACGACTTCGATATCGAAGATTTCGCGGCCAAAATTGTTGACGACCCGCCGTCGCATAGCCCACGTATTCGGGCAAATTTTTAGATTTTTAAAAAATTTATTTCCCCCGAAAAAATGTCTTTTACCCACTTTCTAGCCTTCGTGGTCGTCGTTAGCCCGGGGCATTTTTTTAACGTTGGGAGATAGCTAACTCGTCGAATTTAGTACTTAACGCGTTTTTGAAAAAACCATCTACGTCCTCGGCTTCGTACGAGGAACGGGGTACCGAGTTTTAAAATTTTTATTTCGGTTAAGTATACTTAATTGACGCTTAACTAATAAAATACTAAAATCTTTACCAATACCTTTTCGAAAATTCTAAGGCGGTAGCCCCCTTCCCGGCGGGGTATTTAACGCGGGGGAACGGAAAAAAAGTCGAAAATAATTTTATTAGTGTAATAAATTAAGTATTCGAAAATACAGTTTTCGAATAAAATTCGGATTTTTATAATTTTTTCCCCCGACCTCCCCGGGCCGAAGAGAAATATAATAGCTTCTAAAAAAGTCGGAAAAATCGAATATTAGTTAAATAAATTAAGTATTCGAAATTTTCTATAGCCTCGATAGTAATCCGAAAGTTTAGAAAATTTGAGTCCCGCTAGATACGGGTAGTGGCTACGACTTAGGATCTCTATATTTTTAGATTTCGTTTCGATTAGTACACCAATACCGATCTAAATACGCCCGCCTAGCCTATTCTAAGCGCTATTATATCATAGACCCGTTCGTTTCTCGACGATTAAAGTCGACTCGAATGAGATTAATAAAAATGAATAACGTATTCGGAATCCTTACCTCCAATTATATAAGATGGCTATTTCCATAATCTCTAAAAAGAATATTTGTGTTTCTTCAAAAAAAGTTCAATTTTAAAAATGTCTCCTCTCACCTCGGCTTTCGCGCTCGATTTCTCACCCAATATTTAATATTTACCTTAGATTTTTAAACCTATCGATAGATAATTAATAATTCTATATATCTATCATATATGTTTATATATGAAAAATCAATTTTTAGTACCGTAAATAGGTAGTAAAGTTGAAAAATCTCCTTTTTAGATTTTACATTTTTAGAGACGATTTTAGGGTATTAATTTAATTATTTTTGAAAATATCTAAATCCTATGTCTTAGAGTTAGACCGTATCTTACTTTTACTATACCGATATCGATATTTCTTATAATAAGTTTCGAGATAATCGACGTTATATTTTTTTTTTAATTTTTCTAAATCGAAATTCGAGATTAAATCTATGATTCACGCATTTCGATGAATCACGCAGCGCTTTCAATCTTTATATACGTATATAGGAATATATATAGGCGATACTATGTGAGCGTAAACTTGAATATGAATTTAAATGTATGCATTGTATAGTACTGCTGTATCCTTATAATATGATATATTAAATGCACTATATGCAATACTATAACAATTACTCCCATCATATGGGATAACTAATTTTTGTATTGGGTTTGGCTTTTTTTTTGTTTCTGTGTAGCTTTTTTTGAATAAAGTAATATAACTTTGACGCCAGATTAAGTTCATATACTATAATTATATTGTTTGGGTTTATGTTTTTGGTTTGGATTCTGTTTAGGACTTATAAGTCCTAAAACTATAGTTTTAGATTTGAGTTTAGTTTTAGGTTTGGATTTGAGTTTGTATTTGTGATTATTTCTGAGGTTTTTTTACAAATAAAATAGTATATATTTAATCTCAGGCTATCTTCATAAACAAATAATAATTATTTTTGGTTTTAGGGTTCGTTTTGGATATATGTTGGGGTTTGGGTTTAGTTCTTTATAGGTTTTTTTAAAAGTAAAATAATATATATTTAATCTCGGGCTATGTTTATATAATATAATTATAATATTTTGTTTAAGTTTGGTTCTATGTGGGGTTTTGAATAAATTAAATAAATTTGATGCCAGGAAATGTTCATAGACTATAATTATATTATTTGTTCTTGGTTTTTGGTTTGGGTTTGATTCTGTGTAGACTTTTTTTAGAATGCATTATAATACATTTTAATGCTGAGATATATTTATATACTATAATTATAATTTGGGGGTTTGAATTTTGGTTTGGTTCTGTGTGGATTTTTTAAAAATAAATTAAATTAAATTTGATGCCAGAATATGTTCATATCCTATAATTATAACATTTTATTTTGGTTTTAGGTTATTTTTTGGTTTGGGTTTATGTGGGCTTTTTTAAAATATATTAAAATACATTCAATGTCGAGCTATGTTCACATACTATAAATATAACGTTTGGATTTTGGTTTTGGTTTTGGTTTTGGTTTGGGTATGGGTTTGGGTTTAGTTCTTTGTAGGTTTTTTTATATAAAATAATATAAATTTGATGCTAGGTTATGTTTATATACTATACTTAGAATATTTGCTTTTAAGTTTTTGATTGGTTTTCATTTTTATATAAGTTTTTTAAAAAATAAATTAAAATAAATTTAATGTTGATAAACGAACATATCGTATAATACATATTATTTATGTTATAAATATGTTATATTAAATCAGTTTCCGATTGTATTCGCGAAAATTTAGATATTTAAACACTATATATACATCAATAAAATTATAATATATATAAATATAAATTTATATACATCTATATAGACATAAAATATTCTGCTGATAAAAGAAGGCGTGACTTAATTTTAATCTACGCGTCGACCAATCATCGATTAGACTAATCAACGCCGCAATAATACGCAAGAGTGGCGCGAGTCGTGTATAATGAATCGCAACATTAATTCGCGTTCATTCTAAAGTTTACTTATAATATTTAATATCGATTATATATATATATAGATATATATCAATCATTATACACGTCTAATCCTAACATTTATTGATTGCATTCGCAATGTCTTGCGCTTGTGTGTTAATATAATAATAATATGAAAAGATGAAGTAGTAAATAATTAAATATAAAAGTGCGTCAATCGAAAAATAAGTAAAAATTACAACTTACGCTACAGTTATAACATGATTATATTATAACGAGAATCCTATCGAGTACAACTATTATAAATAAATAAACAAGCTTAGTTTGATAATTGAATTTTTTAAATAGAATATATATTCATTAAATTATTGAAATTAAAAATATAATACATTTTATTTAATTTACTATTAAATATGAGCTTTTAAGAAGCTTATTTTTGACGTAAAAACCAGTTTCTTATATCAATATAGAGATCATATTTTATTTTTAAATAAAAAAAAATATATGCTTTTTTTTACACTTTTACCCAGTGTTAAGTATTTTATCTTTCGTCTAACTCTTAATCTATTGCCTAATAAGGTCATAATATCTTCCATTCTAATGTTACAATAATATTAGTTTCCTTAGAAGTTATAACCTTATTATAAATAATAGCTTCACTAGAAGGTTCACACTAACTTCCTTATTAACTTGCAGTCATCGCCGAAATCTCAACAAGAACAAATTAACGAAATAATGAAGGCAACTATTGAAGAGGTCAGACTTGACAAAAATAAAGGTAACATTTTTGGTAAAGAAATTTTCAGAGTTTACTGGATATATCCACAAGATATTTTAATGTGTAATATTATTATTTTAGCTGATAAATCTTTTTTTGGAAAAAGATATTTTTGAAAATGAAAAAATGTTACAATAGAAAAGATTTTTTTTATAAATAAGTTCCAAAATTTAATAGTTTTAATTTATTTATATATATTTATATATTTAGAATTAATAATTCAAATTTCTTGAACATTCTAAAAAAATATATTTATGTTTAAAACAATATCATTTTAATATATAGTTTTGGGTTCCTATATATTTTTTACTTATTTTTTTTAGATATTTCTGAATGCAACGATGATGAATTGGAATTCAGAATAAAGAAACAGGTTTTCAATATATATTGATACAAATAATACTATCTTCAAGGTAGTTAACTAAATATAGACACTCTCATAAAGTAGTTCACATTTATATTATGCAATATGCAAAAGTAAACTATTATATTCGAAAATTCCTATTAGATTATTAACTCTTTTTGCTTCAGCATCTCGTATCGTCTCGCAAATGTTATGTTACAAATGGTTTATAAAATGATTTAATACTAAAAAAGTATGTAAAAAAAGGAGATATACATTTTATAAAAAAACTCTTGTATATCATTTCATATAAATACCCAACCTTTATATACAATATTTTTATTATATATACTATAATATATAATTTTGTATTAGTTAATTTATGATATTATTTTTATTTCGAAATATGCTTAAACCCTTTTTCGCAATAATATTAATATTTATTTGAATTATTTTAATGTTTGTTCATTTATTTGTATATAACAAAAAAACTTAATCATCTTTGTAATGAAAAAATAGTCATTATTTTTAATAAAATATACTTTTAAGAGGATAATAAATCATTTTTTAACTAATATAATTTTTTAGTATATGTTATTAGCAAATATTCAGTCTCACTATCAAAAATAAATATATATAACTAATATTAAATAATTTTCTTATAATAAATACTAAATATAATGTTTTAAAATGCATTAATACTTAAAGAAATAATTCCTAATTTTCTATCTAAAGTAGATACAAACATTTTTTCTTTATAAGAAAATTAAAATAATTTAAAAATATATTACAATCAATAGCCATCATAACTTATACTATATTAACTTTAATTTACTAAAATAACTGTAAAGCTAATTATATTATCTAAAATAAACAATTGATATATATATTACTGTATTATTTAATTTTTTTAAAAACAATGTAATAATTTATTTAAATATAAATCTCTAGAATTTTATAAATAATATTTATTTGGTTACAATGCATTTAATTTAGTTATTTGTTTACTATAAATAATACTATATTATTCACTATATAATTGTGTTTAATATAAATATGAGTTTCATATAATAAATGTGTGTACTTTAATTAACACATTTATTAGTCATGAAAAAATATAATTATTTATTTATTTTTATTGCAATAATTTGAAAAATAATAAAATATACAGCAACTTATATTTATCATAACTTTTGATTTATTGATTATTTTAAAACCAAATAAAGATCACTATAATATGTATCGTATTATCTAAAACTAATACGTGATATGTAAATACCTAGCAAAAGTTATTAATTATGAAAAGTTGTATTATATAAATTTTACCACAAAAAAAATATATATAAAGTTTATATATATGTAATATATTTATTTTATATTGTTTTTGAATATAAAACATATGATATTATGTAATTTATAGTTATCTTTAAAATACATAATAGTTTTATATTCATAATATTTATAGTTTTTATGTTATAAGCTATTTTACGGGAGTTATCAAAAACTAAAATTTACTTGAAAAACTAGCGATGTCTATGACCAAGTTACTAAATAGTTATGGAAGCAAAAGTGTTAAGCATACAAATTTAACTCATACATTAAGTAGACTTCAGTTAAAATCTAACTCTTGGACATTGTTTGCATATATTTTTAGAAAGATCGATTAGATTTAATGTATCCTTGAATAGTAAATGAATATATAATATCAAAATAGATCTTGGATGAGCGAGCATTAGAAGAAAAAAGGGGGGAAAAAATTGAAATGGAATTAAAAGTAATATTTTATTTTAGATTTATTTAAAATTAAAATATTAATAATATCTATTTATATAGTACTGTCATATATTAAATGCTTGTATTACTATGAATAAAATAGTTAATTTTATAGTGAATTACTAATTTTACTGACATTTCACTATTATTCCAACATATCAATATCTTTTTTCCTCCGATACAATCCATCAATATAACTATTACATCACCCACATCATTCACATCTACTTATTACATTTCAATCGCTATGATTGTCTGCATTTAAATAAAGACAATGATACTTTAATCTCTGATCAAATTACCAAAGGAAGAAGGTGTGAACATTCAGTGGTGTTGTATTTGTAATGAAGACGCCGATCTTATTTGTAAAGAATGCGATGATTTGTATTGCAAATCTTGTTTTAGGTCAGACTCACTTGTTTATATTAGAATGATAATATGTATATATATACATATATATATGTATATATTTTTATATATTGGTTACATTGTAATTTACAGCAAAGGACATAAGACCAGGGAATACAAAAATCATAAAGCCAAAGAATTTAAAATACATGATAATTTCCATTAAAAATATTGTTATCATTGATAATCTTAGTAGTTTATCTGAAAATTGTGTATTTTATTTTATAATAATTTACTTAACATTTTTTATATGAAATAAAGAAGAAAAAAAGTATTGGACAAATATTGGAATATGCAAAAAAAATGCTAAATTTGGGCACACAACTATTTGAGAGGACATATTAAATCTATGTAATAAATTGGATTTAATAAATCCATGGTATTATTCTTTTTGTATCTTGTTATATTCTTTTTATATCTATTGTTGTAATCTATATTTTTAGAATCAGCAATATAGACTGGTTGCCTTTCCTTCTTAGCATCTAATTATTAAAGATAAAACAAATGATCATCTATTTCTCTATTTCTATTTTTTTAAATATAATATTTAAAATCTTTGATTGCGCATAGAACATTCTTAAGGTCTTTGATTTTAGGGAAAAAATAAACTGTTTGATTTTAATTACACGGTTTATATTTGATCAATTTTGAAAGTTGAAATTTAATTTTGACTTCCAATTTGCTTATATTTTATTTTCCATAATTCCGCAGAAATAATCACCTTAAAAATTAAGATATAATTTATACTAATGAATAGTAATTTAAATATGTGGATTATATTGGCAATATTAAACCATTTTAAGATAACAAATTATTGAATGTTGATGATATTATTTAATATTATATAAGATATAATCAATGATTACCAATAACAAATATCTTATTAATAATCTATTATATATGTAAACAATATTTCCTATTATAAACAGTGTGGTTGTATCTATATAGATTTCTAATCTTCAATAATTATTCAAATTAATATATGAATATATTTTTATTTTATAAAATGTATGTAATTATTAAATGTTGTACGATATTTAAATATTTTTTGTTTATTTGAATATGCACTTTAAAATAATTTATATTGACTATACATAATTTTAAAGTTTATATTATTAATAGATTTATTGAGATAGGTAAAGAATAATTAAACACTAATTATAAATTACAATTTTTATATTAAATTAAAAGATATTGATTACTAATATCCTAATATTACATTCTATTGATAATCATAAGCTTACATTAACATTCATCAAAGTATACTAAAATAATATTCAAATATATTTAAATAAAAGAGTTATAATTATCGTCTCACTTGAATATTATAAGATTAATACAATTTGCAAAATAATACTTTAGAGTAATTACTTATTATTAAATAGAAGACGTATAGTTTCACATATTTTTTATATACTACATATGATATTTATAGTAGTGGCAATAATTATAACTTTTATTTTAAATAATGATTAAATTTCCTGTAATTATATTATATAAGGTAAACTAATTATATTATGTAATGTAATTATATTATATAGCTAAACGTTAATAATAATATCATATATAACCGATATTCAATCATTTCTAATTTTATATTATTAATATGAATTGTAAAATAATATATTAAATGTATTGCAATTCTTTATTAAACAATGTTACATGGTATTATGTTAGTTCTCTCTAGATTCCATCGCCAATATTTTCGCCATATTTATTCATAGAAATGACCTATACGGGAGATGTGTGAATGAGTAAGCAAACACTGAATATAATGGTAGAATATTTTGAACTGAGTACTACTTTTATTCCATTGATCTCGTGGCAAGTATTAATTGGTATAATACTATGTGTGTATGTAAGATGTATTCAAAAAATAAAGTGATAGTTTGGGCATAGATTATTATTTTAAAAAGTGACATGAAAATTGTAAATCTATAACAAATCTATAATGTATAATTTATAATATAAATAAAACATATCTTAAATTTTACTAAATGGTGCGTGTTTTGCGATAATAATTTAAAAAAATGAAATTATTAAAAAATATCGCTAAGTTAATATTTATATATAAATTATTAGAAATTTGGGATTTTAAAATCCGGAAAATATTTTTTAAAATATTTTCTAAACCTAATTAAATTTACAATTCAATTAGATATACCAATTTTTACAATCTAACATTCTATGCTAAATTGGGATATTATTAATTTGCAACATTTATAGTTGACAAATTATAAAGCATATTTAATCAATAGTGTATAATATACACTGTATATTGAAGCTTAAATTTATTTTAAATAAATTCAATCCTTTTGAAATCGTAATTACAAAATAAAATGGTCGTTTTTGATCAAAACATTTTTATTTTATAAATGTTTTAATATTATTTAATTCAATTAATAAGTTGAAAATAAAGTATTTATTTAATATTAGTTATAGTTAAAAATTAATAAAAGGATACCATAGTAATATTTTAAGTTACTAATATTATGATTGATATTGTGAAATATTCACATTAAAAAATATTCATTAATCTCTTTAAATAATTAACACGAATAATGTATTACAAAATATTTTAAATATTTAAAGACAACTAAATCTAGGTAATTTACCAATGATTTTAGAAAATAATATGGATAATAGATATATAATTTTTCAAAATTTTATATATACAAAATTATAATATTTATATTTAAAATATTGTCATTGGCTAGATAGGTTGTACTGACAACGTGCTGATTTATTTACATATAATATATTTAATAATTTGTGCAATTGTAATGTGTCTGTAGTTCATATATGGATGGTTTAAATTGTATAGATATTACATTGACCTCAATCTAGCTTTTATTTATTACACATAGATTTTCCAAATATATTGTTGTTAATTTTTATAAATGTTGAATTGACCTAAATATAACTTTTATTAGTTAAACGCATATATTTCCAAATATATATAATATAGATATTATGACAACTTTTAATATTGTTAACAAATATTGTTAACAAAACATTTTCTCCATATTATTTTACTTTTTCAACATTGATGTTAAGAAAAAAAATAATTGAAGAAAATGTATATTTGTTTATGATATTAAAATTATTAATATATCTTTATGGAATATATATGAAAAATATTTGTTGATAGTATACTAATATAAATGTACAGTTTCTTAATATACATCCATATTTAATTATCAAATTAAGTGATCTATATATAAAAACTGATAATTTATTCGAACCCGAAATGAAAACAATATATAAAATATTTATCATAGATTATGATTACATATTATTATTTAAATAATATTAGGATAATATATACTATTGTTATTGTATGCTATATGCGATGGAAATATAAAATAAAACTATGTTTGATTGAAATTAGCCGACAGATCTGCTAAAATCGTGGAGAATGTTTTGGTTTTAGTTGGGTGGGTTATTATTTTGTATATTTTAAGGATGGTATGAAAAATTTTAATATCGTATACAATTATCTATTTCACCCGTATTATTTTTCTATCGACATCAATGTTGCAAAATTAAATAATATATGGTTAATATGTCATCAATGATAAATATTTTATATATTATTTACATTTCGGGTTCGAATGTATTATCAGTTTTTATATATAGATCACTTAATTTGATAATTAAACATGGGTATATATTCAGATACTGTACATTTACATTAGTATTATATTAGTATTTAACATATATTTTTCATATATATTCCATAAAGATATATGAATAATTTTAATAATATAAACAATGCATTTTCCTATATTATTTTTTTTCTTAAAATAAATGTTGAAAAAATAAAATAATATGGGTCACATATATGTGAAATATATATATATATATATTTTTCTTAACAATATTAGTATCTCATGCAATTTATGTAAGGTATATATTTAGAAATATTTGCGTGTAACAAATAAAAGCTATATTTAGATCAATAAACATCTATACAATTTAAATCACAATATATTTGGAAAACAAATCACCACAGTTCACGGCCTATTTATACAATGCCTAAAATATTATTGTTAAATTATCCGCAAATGTATTAATAAACGTTTCAGAAGCCGACTATTTCTCTCTAATGTATTTATAATGATGTCGTGTGCCCTATCCGAAGTCGTTGGTACCCGTATTTATAGATCATTGTCTGGGCTAGGTTTTGCCGTTAACAAAAGTTAACAACCAGTTAACTTTGTTATTCCTAAGGATACGTATTCATTATTCTAACATAATTATTAACGAAAACTCATTTCTAGATTACCATTATCTCAGACAGATCTATAGTATCACTTGGTTAATTGAGATAAAGAGGTATATCACGTATTGAGGATGTATTGAATGTTCATATATTGGAGGATTGATATTTAGTCGTTTATTTCGTATTGGTATATATTTAATAGTAACACGATACCGTAACCAAGAGTAGTATCTAATATATACACACATAAATAATATAAATAACCTACATCAACATTTGAACCATATTAATAATATAAATAAATATTCCCTGTTATACATGTATAAAATATTTAATATCTGCATAATGCATTATACAGGTAATAAATAGTGACTTTTAAATATATTAACTCCTTCAGAGAAACATATATCCTAGCATATTGAAATGTAATAACTATGTTAAATACCTACTAGAACTAGTATAAACTACACATTACAATAAGTTATAATTTATAATAGACAACTAGGTATTATTTGCATTATATCTGAACAAAAATATCTGGCCTATAATTATGTTAGAATTATTATTACTAGGTTAATTGCATAACTCTGTCTATGTTTGTAATATTACAGAAAATGTTTTTATTTTCAAACTTCATTACAAAAAGGATGGTTATTTCAAGTATAATTATATATTTATGTTATATTTGTTTATTATCAACTATTACTCGAACAGGATACTTTGTGCATACATTCCATATGCAATTTAATTCATACTAAACAGTGTTCAAATAACCATATATAGAAAATATATTTACTTATAAATCGTATACAAATTGTATCTATAGATACTATATATATCATCAAATATTTCAAACAAATAAGGCTATTTAACTTTTAGATTATATTAACATAAATTAAATATTCAAGTTATGTTAAATGCGAAATTGTTATAGTTTTTTATAAATATTACTTTATATTAATATGAATCCATATATTAATTATATTAACTGTATTATTTAATATTTATTCTAATTTATTTTTTATTTTTACAAAATATATTTAAATTTTTAATCGACTTTTTGTGTAATTTAATTGGAATAATTTAGTAATGATGACTACTATATATTATATGTATGCACACAGACCAGAAGAATAATATTGCTAATAATGTATATTTTTTTGTATAATTATTAAAATTAAAATTATAAATAGTACTAGAATATTATATATAGATAAAACAAGTAAATTGTATGGAAACATGTGTATTTACAATTTAGAAAGAAATGTTTACTAATTAAAACTGCATATTACATAAGTAACTGGAAGTTATTCAAATATTGATCTATTTGATGTATTAATACTCTATTTTTTAAGATATATATATATATTAATAAAATCTAAATAGTTCAAACAACAAACGTTATTTATTTATTAATATCAGTATGTTTCTTAAATAAATTGGTATTTTGTGATACGCTTTCTTCTACATTTATAGGTGCATTATTCGAGTGGTTGCTACTAGTTTGAGAGCATGGTTTTTTTATTTGTCCGAGCTTCATGGCTTCAGAGTTCCTTATCTCTACCTGTCTACCAAGTTCGCGATCCATGAGCTCTAGATCACTGCGAATCTCATTGACCAGAGACCGAGAATTAACGATTCCCCTCCCTAGGTTGTCGATACAATAGGTGGGCGTATCACGATTTGCAGCTAGTGCATCTTCTTTTTGGGCTTCGCGATATCTCTTCCTAGCCGAGTAGTGTCGTCGCATGGCATCTAAGAAATCAGCTGATGTGAGTGTTTCTCGATCCTCCATTAGTGGCGATGTAGTCGAACTTGTTGTTGGTACTGCTAGAGTATCATCGTTGAACAGATATTGCGAGACTAGATTAATCCTATAACGTACCGGTGAAGGTTAGGTTAGTAATGGTAAAGGTAGTCAAAAATGGATAGAATCACTATTTTAATAATTCAATGATTATACATAAATAAAACTCAATAATAGAATACGAAATATATTAAATAATATAAAAGACATTTTGAATCGACATAGAATTTCCTGGATCTTGTTTTGATAAATCAGTCCATTAAAGATGAAATAATAGAATATTTAAAGTTCATCATAAAGCTAAAAATTGAAACTAATACAATTTTAATTATTCCAACGTATCGATATTATATAATAAATACAGATACATAAAAAATAATATAGAAATCGTTGATTATATTTGGAAATACTCTTTCTAGGTAGATCTTCATGATTATACTAACTTCATTTCACTTGATGTACTCCGAATAGACCCGGAGTCGGTCCTACATATTCTTGGCACATGCTCCAAATTGAAAGCCTCTTTTCGCATTTTTAACTAGGTTTATTAAGTGATAAGCAAGTGAACCTCATGAGATAATTATTTCATCTAAATTACTTAGTATAATAGTTTTTTTTAAAAACATGTTTCTATATTATTTAAATAAAAAATGTTGCAAAATTAAAATGTATAAATTTTATAAATATATTTATAGTTTGATGGAATATTTAAAAATATAATTGAACATTTTTATAATTTTATTAATGCTCCTAAGTGAACTGCTTCCTTCTTAAAAACTTTCATTACCACACGTACTTATATTTTACTTATATTTAACCTATTCCGTACCTTCCAAATATACAATCAAATAATATATTTATTTTTAACAACATATAAACACTCCACTACTTACTCTATTAGCACACACAATAGAAAAGACTATTTATAAGCAACATGCATGCTGTGTAATTAAAATTTCACAATTCGATAACAGATAACATATTCTCAACAAAATGACACTAAGAAGATATATTCTATATATATATATATATATATATATATATATATATTTTTATATATATATGTATATATTTTTATATATATATTAACTATTTTTTATCATAACCATCTTCTATATACATTAACAAATTCAAAATATACTTTTTTTTTTCGAAACGCTTATAATAATTAAATCAAATAAAATAACAAATTATCTAGCCTCTATAAAATACATTTTGGCATCCTAAATATTCAGTGTTGTATCTCATATTTTCTGAGCATGCAATAACCTCTTTTATATCTAACGAGCACATATCTCATGTAACTATACGATATTTACTGATGTTTACGATATTTACTGATGTTTACGATATTTACTGATGTTTACGATATTTACTGATGTTTACGATATTTACTGATGTTTACGATATTTACTGATGTTTACGATATTTACTGATGTTTACGATATTTACTGATGTTTACGATATTTACTGATGTTTACGATATTTACTGATGTTTACGATATTTACTGATGTTTACGATATTTACTGATGTTTACGATATTTACTGATGACATACACCATGCTCAATATTAAATTCAACAGAACTTTAGAATTTTATTAATGCTGAAATATTTAAAAATCATCAATATTTAGAAATATTAACTCTAATATTGATTCACTTAAGAAATGTTACATCTTCCAATAATAAAATATACAAGAAATCACGACCATGCTTAAATACTTGATTTAATTAAGAATGAATTAATGTAATTCTACTATTGGTCATATATTTGATATCGACCTATCTCCATAACATTGACTAAACAAGGCAATTACTAATAAACCGAATACTGACCATAATCTGTGAGATTAACACCTGCAACTCATTCCTCTACTATTCCAGTAAATTAGACTTTAACAATACTCATTTTACAAATTACTTAAAATGCGAACCATCGCTAGTTTAATATTAATGATTACCATTTTATATTCCTTTATTTTATAAAACTCCCGTTTCTCCTATATTTCCCTACACCATATTATATAGTATTATAGTATATATTATTCTTTTGATACCACTCATTATTAATTTGACTCATTCTTACCATCGTATTTGATTGATTTGATCGTCATTTGTATATTATGTGAGTGCATAGATTATATATACCATTCATCATAATTAATTTAATAATATGTAATATTTATTTACCTAATAATTATATTGTTAATTATATAATAATTATATTGTTATTATATAATTATTGATATGATTATATATTATAATATATTTAATACTTAATGGTATAACCTACAAATTTACCTCAAAATACGGTTTGAACTCAGGAAAAATCGTCACAGATTTAGACTTTTGGACATTACTTATCGCTATGGCTCCTTATTAAATTTAGATGTAATTTTTTATCATTATGTAATTAAATATTTATTTATCATATACTAAATTATACCAAAGTTAATAGTTATATTTACCTGTTTCATTTGTTTTTACCATCTTTAAATTATATTTAGGTTAATATTTTTTATATTTAGTAATTATATTTTAATATTATTTATTTATTTTTTATATAAAGATTATCTCGAATATAAAAATAATTATGTTATATAAAAATTACACTATCTAAACTAAATTAAGAATAATTGAATGTTACAATAATTATATTTGTTCAAACCTTTATTATTACATCATTTGTTGGGGAAGCGTAATTTTTAATTCCCGGTGGTCGATATGTTCTCCACAACTTTTTGTTTCTTCTCTTTAATGTAATATAATGTATATATATATATATATATATATATATATATATATATTATATTATGTAGTTAATTATCTAGTATAAATAATCTATATTTATTATCTGTATAAGTGAAAATATTTAAATGGAGACAACAATATTTTTTTAAATATTATTTATATTAATTTATTATTAATACTACATATCAAGTAATAATAATAATACATATACGCTTACTAATATAGCCTGATATGGAATGAAAATAGATACACGTGGCTATAGTCTTTATGTGGAAGACTGTTGTCAAATAGTATATAAATTATAACTTACCCCAGTTTCTACCGGTATTTCTATTGGCTGATCAAGGTCAGTCTGAAAGTACACTGCATGTATATTTATAGCATTAAAGATTCATTAGTACTCCTTATATTTTAATATGTTGGTAATACATCTTATACTAATATATATATATATATATATATATATATATATATATATATATATATATATGCAGAGTGAATTATTCATATTCCATAAGATACCAGAATTGAGTTAA
This sequence comes from Osedax frankpressi, assembly GCA_964035775.1. NCBI lineage: Eukaryota > Metazoa > Annelida > Polychaeta > Sabellida > Siboglinidae > Osedax > Osedax frankpressi. The sequence continues at coordinate 24,763,982 of OZ038312.1, forward strand.
AATGTATTTTTAACTATATAATTTGTTCTATAACCCAAATATTATCTTACTTGAATAGGTGTACCCATTTGCTATAGCCAACTAGGAATATATATCCAACTAAGTTAATAGTCTTCTATATTATATTTTATAATTATTTATGTTTTCACTTAGTCGACATTTTAACAATATTTAATAATTAAATCTATTATATATACATAGTTATACTTGTTACTAGTTATAATAAATACTAGTCATTATATTGAAATCAATATAGACTTAGATCAAAACACAATGTAATAATATCCTAATATTCCCTTCCGCTGAAATCTACACCTATATTTACATTAGAAGTACATGCGCAGTATTCACATCCGAATTATATCTTACACTATGTAATCAGTAGCATATCAGATAGAAACTTCGTATACCTCCCATACACATTAAAAATACCTTTAGAGAATGTAAATGGTATTCCAGAATTTGTATCATTCGGCATCCATATATCCCATTTACACATTACCATGATACTACTTAATACATTTATATTAATTTACAAAATAATAATAGCATATATAATCGTCATTATATTCTATATATATACTAGGATACTTATAAACCAAGTGTTTCATACATTACATCATAAGTAACTATCAATTAAATCAATCAAATTTGTATCTCAAGCGAGTTGCGTATTCTATTTCATAATATGTTGTGGAACTAACTGATAATTTCGGCGATGACCAGCACTAGAATGATGGCGGATATGATTACGTAATTCGAGTAGACAAACAAGAATTCTTTGATCGAGTTTTTTTCTGTGTTTATTGAATATTTCGTTTGTCTGCTAATAGGACTTCGAGACAGAATTCCTCGTATGATTACGTCACGAAACCAACCGATTTTATAGGCGATATACGAAAGAGCCATTTCCCCTACTTGTAGGCTCTTACGAAGTTTAGGAAGGTTTTCTACCAAGTTTAAATATCGAGTTCAAAGAAGGTAACGATACGATTTATTTTCGTTTTGTTTAGTATTCTGCTTTTTCGAAATTTATTGTTTATATTTTAAATATTCACAATAAAATAAATAGCTATAATAATTTTAAAATATCATATTTATTTCATATTAATGATACAATTTGTTTAAAAGCCGTTAATATATACATTTTTTTATTAGATAATGATATATATTTATATAACTAGATTTATATTACTTTTGAATAATACAATATTCGATATATAGATGCAATAATATACAAGAAGAATATATTCTGAGATTTAGAAATACAGTAAGAAAATAGTCGTGAGAAACTTACGTATTCAAATACATCAAATAGTTTGTAATGTGCAAATAGTGATTTGTATTTATGTTATTACATATATATCATAATAAGAATAACAACTGAAGAAATCATATCATTAATTATAACTGTAAAATGTAATCAAAAAAGAAAGTGAGTTTTATTAAGTTATTTTATACTTTTATTATTTATTATTTATTATAACCTAAAATATATTCATTTGGTGAAAATGAAATTAATGTTTTTTATCCAAGATACGTTGAAATTTACCAAAAATAGTTCACTTCATAAATTAGTTATTTCTAATATAACATCCCATTAGTAAATAATATATATGTATAACTACGCCTAACTATATTTAACATTTATATATGCATATATGCAGTATCTAATAAACATAATAATACACATTTCCTCTAGGAGAAATAAAAAGTCATGCGTTAAATTCTAATTTTTATTAATTAATCATTATATATTGATATGAAAAAGTTCAATATTAATTATAACAAAGATAACATTTCGAAACTAGTTATATTTCTTATATTCCTTATAAGAATATTCATTCTTAGAATTATAATCAAACATAATGTGAACTCATTTTCTCTTTTCGCTTAAAGCATCAAGTTTATATATGATATTTAGCATTTATTTAGCATGTATTTAGTATGTATTTAGCATGTATTTAGCATGTATTTAGTATGTATTTATCATGTATTTAGTATGTATTTAACATATATTTAGTATGTATTTATCATGTATTTAGTATATATTTAGTATTTATTTAGTATTTATTTAGCATATATTTAGCATATGTTTAGTATAAATTGAACGTATAGAATGAATATAAGCCTAACATCTAATAGAAAGTTTTCGATAATACCGAAATAATTATCTACGTAACATAATAAATAAGTGTAATACAAAATAATTCATCGTATCAAGATATAACTCCTATTGAAATAAATAATAATAATTATGACTAATTATTGTATGGAGATATTTCAGATCATATGTGGAATTGGAGTACGATGGAGTAAAAAGAGGATCTCGGGCAATGTTGGGGCAATGTTGGGGCAATGCTGGGGCACGGTTATTTAAGAACTTTGCTAATTATCTCGACATACCGAGGGTACTGCATCATACAAGTTAGCAATTTTGATAACGATTTCTGTTGGAGTAATAAGGAATTTAATAATGTGTTTGAATAGAAATAATTTAATAATGATGCCAAACAAATATATCGTGAATTATATAACTAATTGATTATATAACTAAGTGATTATATAATATGCTATGCGATATTAGCTAATACTATTAGATTACATATTACATCATATGTGATTACATCATATGTGATTATTAATATGATCAGAAATATGATCATAAAGTATTATTTCTATTATTTTACATGAAGGCAATACATAGATAATACATGTATTGGAAATAAACGTATTATGACAGTTTATGACTATTATAATTATTTCTTATATCAGAGATTGAGAGATCATTTAGTTATGATATAGTGATATTGATGATGATGAATATATCATACACTAAATATATTAGCAGATTGAATAATAATATTGAATGAGATAATAAAAAAATAAAAAAATAATTCAATTATAATTAAGGATAAGGTATTTAGAAATTTAAAAAGTTTATTTCGCATTGATGTTTATCTAGCAGTATATTTACCATAATACTTTTTTATGTACAAGTATTACATGGCTTGAGTTTGATTTTAGAAAATTAAACTTTATAAAATTAAAAGGTTCTCTTTTAAGACGCTTCTCTAATTGTCTAAGATTATTCTTTAGGATATTGAGATATTTATCATAAGTCTTAATAATGACAATGATTATATAATAAATTATTATTTATAAAAACTAAGACAATTATGTTTCGTAATATGGGAGTGGAGTATGTTACGTGTTTATGATATATTAATCTATTGGGTTTTTAGTTGTAAAATATGTAAAGATGTTAGTGAAATGAAATTAAATTTAAAGTGTATATGGCGATTTGATTTTTATACCTTGGATATATGTAATCTGCAAGTTCTTAACGGAAAAAATATTAAAGTTTTTTTCATAATTATTCCAACTTCTCTTATTCTGATTACTAGTTCGTAGATATTAATGAAAACAATAGTCGTTATGTATTGATTACTGATGATTTTACCCAAACTTAATTATTATAGATAAATTTGTTGTTGCATGTGGATATGATATCAAAAATTAATGAATGATTTTTAATAAACGAATTTATCAGAAGTTAATTAATTACATTGTTGCTTGAGTTAGTTTGTGATCATGTGATTATATATTGGATAAGTGTAAAGTTCTAAGATTATTAATGAATTAATATTTGTTCTGGCAAAAAATTAGGATTGATGAACATTATTGTTTTATCAGCATTTAATTTGAATCAAATTTATATTTGTATCAAATTGTTTTTCACTGTGATTGTAGTGTATTTTATCTGTTTTAGTTTCGGTAGTATTAGAAACTTAGATAGATCATCTTTTACAAGTATTAGTTGATTTTTTTAAGATTCAGTCATAGTTAGTAATATATGTTACTTAGCTAATATATATTATTATTTGTATGCGATAATATAGTAGTAATAAATATTATTATTGATATCTGCGTATTTCTTTATTAATAATAACTAAGTTACTTTTATATAATTTATTTAATTATTAAAATTGTATTTGTTGAAATATTTTTGTATACATATAAAAATGATATATTATGCTAATAATTAATTAATTAAACTCCATACTGTATAATCTAAAGTGAAATGAATATACATTACAATGTATAGTATATAATTATAATAAATATAAGCCTATAATTATACTGGATATATACTACTGTGGGGATTATTACCCTGGGGATCACTACCTTTGGTAAGATTATACTGAGTACTATTGAGTACTATTGAGTACTGTTGAGTACTATTGAGTACTATTGAGTACTGTTGAGTACTGTTGAGTACTGTTGAGTACTATTGAGTACTATTGAGTACTATTGAGTACTGTTGAGTACTATTGAGTACTATTGAGTACTATTACCATGAGTATAAATTCAATGTATTTCACAACCCTGGGCATCTATTATGAAGATCATTATCCTGGGAAAGGTTTTTGTTCAATTTAATTTGGCCTATTCTTTATGTAGTATTCATACTTACTGAATATTGCCAAAAAACCATCCAGGTAATTTTAGTTTTCCTTGTTATATAATAAAAGTGAAAATATTTTTAATTTTTAATATATTGTTTATTTTTTATTTAAAATAATTATTTAAATGTTTAATAAGTACAGCATCTGTTTTCCTGGGAGGTGATGTATATATTTACGTGTTTTTATATGTAAGTGTGTGTGTATGTGTTCATGTGTGCATATGGGTGCGTATGTGCGCGTATTTATGCGCATGTGTGTGTATGTCGATGTGCATACATTCATCATATGTCGTTATTAAATGCAATATATTAAATACAATATACACAGCCTCGCCCTTGTTATGAATATCATAACTCTAATTATTCAAGAAGAAATACACTGTATGAATAATTTATAAGAAAAAGTGTTTTCATCGACTATTTGTATTCTTATAATTATTCACAATTATCACGTGACTACAAACATTTCACAACTACACAAATCATACACATACTCATATAAACACTAAAACTAACTCGCTCACATGCTGATATAAATAATAGTATACAGTCTATAACAAATTTAAGTAGTTAAAAGTTTGTTAAGCTAAACTTATTAAAAAGAAATTCTTGATAGATTATTATTACGGTACCGCTAAAATCACGATTTAGCTGGCGATTGTCGCAACGTTGTATTATTACATGCGCAGAGTATCAGGGGACGTGTACCAACATTGGAAGTTCTTGTTTCCTGAGGCATATCGAAGAATCTCTCTATGTACACGCGGCACGTTATCATATCATTCTTGTAGGCAATCCGTCTCCTCCTATGCTCTTCGCTAGCCACACCCCTTCCACTATAGCCATTAGGGTGACCGCTAGTATGACCATTAGATCCCCAACCGAACGTCTGAGTCAGTTGACAGACCGTTAGATGGACTAATAATACCATCACGATTATATTGCAGGTATGCATCATCTGAGCAGGATACGGTATTGGGTTAGGGATGGATGAGGGCGTGGTGAGGGTGCGGTGAGGGCGTGGTGAGGGCGTGGTGAGGGCGTGGTGAGGGCGTGGTGAGGGCGTGGTGAGGGCGTGGTGAGGGCGTGGTGAGGTCGTGGTGAGGGCATGGTGAGAGCGTGGTGAGGACGGGTGATAGCTGGGTTAGGGCATGGTGAGAGCGGGTGATAGCTGGGTTAGGGCATGGTGAGGGCGTGGTGAATGCTAGGTAAGGGCTAGGTGAGGGCGTGGTGAGTGCTAGGTAAGGGCTGGGTGAGGGCGTGGTGAGGAGTGGGTGAGGAATGTGTGAGGGGTGAGTGAGGAATGGGTGAGGGGTGAGTGAGGGCTGGTGAGGACTGCGTGAGAGCTGGGTAAGGGCTGAGTGAGTTTAGCCTAGATGATACTGATGTAAAAGGTGGTATAAGGGTGTAGATAAGAGCATGTGGTGGTGGTGTTTGGCTAAGGTGGGGTGGGGTGAAGGTGGTGTAAAGAGCTAGGTGAAGGAGCAGTGGAGTGGGGTAAAGGGTGGAGATAAGAAATGGGGTAATGGCTGGGATAAGGGCGGAGTAAAGGTTAGGGTGAATAACGGGTTAAGAGCAGAATAATGATAATGGGTAAGGATTGAATGAAAATGTGAGAATTGTTTGAAGGGCAGGATAAAGTTGGGTTGAAGGATGAGGTTAATGTAAAATGAGGTAAATAAAATCGTGGAAAAAATTAAGGCTTTGTGGAGAAGCTCATGATCTGGATAAAAGGAAGGGTGAGTAGTACACAAAGTTTAGATATTACATTATTAATAAGTTAGATTTAAAATACAAATATATACTTAGTAAAGTAATTATATAAACTATTTGTAAGTATTAAATAACTTTAAGTAATTATAAACGACAATAAACTTTAATTTTAGTTTTATCTTATCTGTCAATGACGCAGCGGTGCCTTGTTTAATCACGTGAGCGTCTTCACTAATATCTACTGTAACTGAGAAGATCCACATTGGGAATAACGGCAAACCCGTTTAAATATGGCCATAAAGTTAAACTCGAGTTGTTGACCAATCAGAACGAGTCTTGTCACCACCTATCGTCACTATGATCGTCGTCATCATCGATACAGTTATTATATATACATGTACCGACTAATTAGTGTCGACGAGACAATTCCGCGATGAATGGCTTTGAATGATCGCCTGCCTTATGGTGCGATCTCTTAAAGTATTGCGTAATATATACACAAGCATGCATATTTATTTTCACTAAAAGCCGGAAGCCTCATTATAATATTCACAACCATTCCTATTTATTTTTACTAAAACCCGGAAGCCTCATTATAATACAACTCAGACGTGATTACGCATATGAGAATAGTTAAAATACGTATTATTATTCATAATAATGCTGTATATAGATATTTATGATAACAACAATAAGTATTTATAAATCATATTTGCGAATATAAATAATAACTTTTACATAATAGATACTCTGTAAAGTAATCTAAATATTTAAAATACGAATTATTAACAATAGTTTATTTATATAAGAATATTTATATTAATGCTATTGCATGTTTTCATGCGTGGTTAGGCTTTACACATGCTTTACACATATAAATGTGTTAATAGAGTATTACAGACGTTTCTAATTCTAGATTAGTCATAACAATAGAAATTAAATATAAAAAAAGATTATTGGAAATATGTCACTGAAATATAAATTTATCATTTACATATATATATATATATATATATATATATATATATATATAAATATAGATTTATTCATTTGCCTTATTTAATTTCGAACATGGGGGAAGTTATATAAGAATACAATTTTAATAAATATATAAACTAGTAAAAGAAAACCAATCAATTAATGTGTGTAAATATTGGTAATGCATTCCATTTTTTAGAAGAAGCAAATTGGAAAAACTAACCTTCTTCTAAATTGATTTTTTATTGTAAGTAGTTAATATATTCATTTCTGCATTATTTATCAGATTTCTTCATTGTAAGTAAGTCATATAGGTTTTTTGATGTATTAGTCAGTCTAATTTGCTGTATAAAGTCAAGTATTCTTGTATTCTATTAGTTGAATTTAAAGTCGAGTCTTTAGTTTTTGGATATTGATATTTTATTATATTTTTTATATAGTATTTTAGCCTGGAAGTAGATTTGATGATTCCATTTAGTGGTTTCATTGTTTCTATACTCAGTTTGTCAGTAGTAAGAGACAGTAGTTTACTTGTGAGAATGTGAGAGTACCTGTAAGTAAGTAGTTTCAGTCGTAGGTAGTTTCGTATATTATAAAGCTAAATGAAGTGATATACAGTTATTGTATTGCAGTGATGTTTATTGACGAGTCATCAGTAATATTTATACCTACGTATGTTGTGTTTTGTGTTGGGTACTAGTATAGAGTTATTGTAATGTATTTATTATATTGGTAGAGTTTACCAGTAGTAAGTTAGTAAGTTAGTAGATGTTAAGATGTCTATAGTATACAGTAGGTGATATCGACATACTATCATCTGTATATAGATGATATTTTAATTTTGAATAGTAATGCATATTTTACTCAGTGGAGTGATTTATATTGAATATAAAATAAGGCCTATGATTAATAATAACTGGCTCATGAAATAAATAAATGGATGCCTACTAATTTACTACTGATAAACTCTACCAATACAATAAATACATTACAATAACTTTAAAACTGGTACCCAACGGAAATAACAACATCGTAGGTGTAAATACAAGAGTATTTCCTTTAAAAAAAAAGTAAGATCATTTATATGTTGGATGTATGTCAATATTTGAATACACATGTAGCCCATTATTCATAAACCCAATACATACAATATTATTGTATACATACAATACATATAATACATGCCACAGCTCCGAACTGTCTACATGGTTAGAAACATACTCCGAAATAACAAAAAAATATGTAGACGTACATATTTTAAAAATAAACTTTAATTTTGTATTTAACATAAACATGTAAGCCTAATAAAGCGCCAACATTAAGCTAGTCAGTTGTTAAGTGTGTTATAATACCTTCGGTTTTTAACTAATATGGCGATTGAACAATAAAAAGTCTTCAATTGTTGGGAATATTATAGTTACCCGAATATAGCTAGCGACTGAAAGCAATTGAATGTAAGAGATAAACAGCTGATGACTCACTCTTACAACAATGCTATAGGTTGCAGCTACTTCGGGATACCATAAACACTTGTTATTAAAACACGATTTATCACTATTATGTGATTTATTTGGTGAATGACCTAGACACACCTAGATTTGAACTATTTAAACTATATTACTTATTAATTGCGTAACCACATAAATATGTATGTTTGTTTATATATTTATAACTCTCATATAAGAGTATTATTATTTATTATTAGCATTATTACTATTATTTATAAAAATAATTCGATCTTAATTACATATATCTTGGTAATTATATCTTGTAAACATAATTAATATAATCATATTTATAAACATTTCTTTAATTTTATTTAACTGATACTATAATTAATTAATTTAAGTAGGTGAATTGTGTATTGTCATATATTACTAATAGTTAATATTTTCAAAATTATGATTATAATTTTTGTAAATCGTGAACTAACTTATTAATCAATACATATTGATTTATATATCAATATTGTTATATGTAGACGTATATATTTTAAAAATAAACTTTAATATTGTATTTAATATTTGTATATTTATATTTTAAATCTTATTTAGTGTTATAAAGGAATTTATTTTTGTAATATTATTATTTGTTAGAATATTATTGTAATTATTCATAGGAGACATCTATGCAATTTTCTATACAATCATTACATCGGCAAATCTGTATACAATTACATTTATATCTATATATCATAAATATTGTTTTAATTGTTAAATTTTTATTTTAGATTTAAATTATCTTTATATTATATATAATGGATAAATACACTATTCGTAGTTATGATAGTAATGTTGAGTTATATTTGGTCTTCAGAATAACATTTCGATGGTGTATGTTAACTCGTATAGATCAATCAAACAGATTTATATTTCTATGTTCTTTGAAATAATCAATAATAATAGTTTCTGTATATTATCATTTTAGAAATGACCATATGCTTTTTACTAGGAATTAAAATATCTAAATAATTATGCATTATGTCTAGTTTTATATATAATAAATGATATAATAATGATTTTAGTGACTTATTTCTGATAATTATATTATACAGACAGAATATGAATATACATACTTTTCGTAGAAATATTCAAAGTTACATTAGATACTAATCGAAATTGTTAAACCTAGCTCTCATTTAGATATATATGAATATACACATTAGTTTAAAACCTTTAGTATGACTATGTTCAATGGATATTGCCCATAATCCAATTTATGTATAGTTTCGATTATATTTGAGAATGAAAATGATCTTGCCTTATGTATGTTCACTGATATTTCAGAACCAACTAAATCCTGAAAGATAAATCATGTATACTTTTAACAAATAATTTTCGTCGAGAAAGTATACCGTGGTAATCGTGGGAGAATTCAATTTCACTATAGTCAAATAGAATTCACTATATTCCAACTAGAGCATTTGATAGATAAACACGAGTACCTCGAGTTGGAATCATTGAAAATATGTATTTTATATATACCCACTCTACATTAAATCAAATATAAAGTATTGTTTTTTTTTGTAAATATATTTCAATAAAACCCATGTATGTTAATGGAAATATCTATCTGTATGTCAATATTTATTCGCAATTATGAAATGAGTAGCTGTGTCCATATTATCATAAGTTTCGTTAATTTATGATAAGTGAATAATAATAAATTGATTGTTATTAATATCTTAATAAATGGTATATAAATATAAATATGGATAATTGGTAAATATGGTACAGTCTCTGTTGGTAGACCAGAATATATAAAATGGTTGTTATTTTTATTTAAAAAATGGTTGTTATTTTTAACGCACAGGACAGTTTATTTGTATTGAACATTTGTATTGAAAATAATGATTATTACCTGGGAATAAGTAATGTAATCGAGTTAGAAGTAATCATATGATAATTTGTAGTTGATTTCTCCCATATCGTTATAATAATTAGGTGTTAATGTAAATAATTAAATATATTATTTGTGTATGGGAAGAAAATACAAAGTATTGATTATTTATAGTTACATATAACAACAGATTTATTTAAAGATTTCAGATTTATGTTTTATTTAAAAAGTTATGATGTTATCCTTTCTATTTAAAATAGAAACATCTAGGAAGATTTAACATAACATATTAATGTTAGTTTACGATTATATATATCAAACATAAATTATTCTTTTTCCTATGAGAGATTATATATATATATATATTATGAATTCGAATTTTACAAATAATTTAATTTAATTTAAATAATAATATTGTATTCTATATTATCAATATTATAAATATTAAACAACAAAGTATGAGATAAAAATGAAATAAAAAACTAAAAAACTAAATATTGGATAACATATATTAAAAATAATCATTACCATATGGTAATAAAAATTTAATTTATAGTAAATTAATAAAAAACAATATTAGAGAAGTTAAATGTATTTAACGAAATGAAAAGAAAAATAACAATACAATTATTTTTAAAATAAAAAAGATAACAAAAACTAAATAAAAATAGAACGAAATTTCAAAAAGAGTAAAAAAATTCTGTAAATGTAAAATAATATTTTTTATTTTTTATTACGATTATATTAACATCGAAATGATGAAAGTGCAGAAAGTGATGAAATTATATATATATATATATATATATATATATATATATATATTAACATTATCATTAATGCTTTATAACAAAATTAGTTTTTAATTAAATTGTCTAATATTTGAAATTTTTGATTTATCTGAAAAAAACCTTTGAATTAAACTAAACTCACTATTTTATAAAATACGTAAATATACAATAATACAATAATATTATTTATTATTAGTATTTTAAATTATATTCATTCGATGTAATACAATATTTAATACATAATTATATCTTAGTTAAGCATTATTAGTTTTGTACCATTTCATATTAATTCATATTCATAGATACTCTCACGACATTGAATTTATATTCATTACATTTGTGAACCATTATTCTATTTACCAATGTTATTATATTAGAGTCATAATCGAAAAATAAACCTAATTGTCGGAATTTTAAACAGAGGTGCATTGGTAATCAATGAAGTACAATAATTACTGCCACGGAATCATCAGCGCGTGACCGATCAATTTTACGTTGTTCGATTCGCCACGCCTACTTTATCCGTAGACACACCCCATGACGCAATCATAGGTCTTGATCGCGCCCATTATCTAGAGTATTACCCTAACCTCGGCGATGCACAGTACACTGTAGGTTGTCAAACAATCATCGATATAAACGTTTGGAAATAGTATTTATGTTGATAGAGTATTCGCATGTTAACTAATATAAACGTATACTCATCATACAATAACACGATCATTTGGATTACTTCATTATCAATGGACGAGTATCATTGTTGATTTTGCTCACGTCGGACATAGTGGTGAAGCTATGAACAGGTCGGAAGATAGTACAGCGGCCACTAGTCTTGATAGTGGTCTCAGCGAAGGTATTATGTCTCTGGGCAGTCTATCCAATCTAGTTTTCACAGTAAAAGATTTCTTGGAATTCATTCAGGTTGGTCACTGAAATATGTGCCTCATCTATTACTAATTATGTTTATGGTTGCATGGATGGGTGTATAACTATTACTGAATTTTGATAAGCCACGATTGATTAACAATATTAAATTCCCAACTTATTCAATTAATTGTAGAACCGAGAGATAAGTGCAAATTCCTTAGTTAAAATATATTAATCAATACTTATTAGATTACCATATTACATATACCGTTAATACTCTAAATACATCATTACAAATTTAAAGATGATTTCAGAATTATATATATTAAAACATATAGCATATATATTTATTATAGTTTAAATAAGTTAACAATTTAAAAATATTGTTCTTATTTTAAGAATAGAAATTATAATGTTATATAACACTAACACATTAATCACGATATCATTTGCTAGATTGTATAACATCGTCTTATCATGTAGTACATCATGTCTTACTAAACGTATACCATACTATGTATATCATACTATGTATATCATACTATGTATATCATACTATGTATATCATACTATGTATATCATACTATGTATATCATACTATGTATATCATACTATGTATATCATACTATGTATATCATACTATGTATATCATACTATGTATATCATACTATGTATATCATACTATGTATATCATACTATGTATATCATACTATGTATATCATACTATGTATATCATACTATGTATATCATACTATGTATATCATACTATGTATATCATACTATGTATATCATACTATGTATATCATACTATGTATATCATACTATGTATATCATACTATGTATATCATACTATGTATATCATACTATGTATATCATACTATGTATATCATACTATGTATATCATACTATGTATATCATACTATGTATATCATACTATGTATATCATACTATGTATATCATACTATGTATATCATACTATGTATATCATACTATGTATATCATACTATGTATATCATACTATGTATATCATACTATGTATATCATACTATGTATATCATACTATGTATATCATACTATGTATATCATACTATGTATATCATACTATGTATATCATACTATGTATATCATACTATGTATATCATACTATGTATATCATACTATGTATATCATACTATGTATATCATACTATGTATATCATACTATGTATATCATACTATGTATATCATACTATGTATATCATACTATGTATATCATACTATGTATATCATACTATGTATATCATACTATGTATATCATACTATGTATATCATACTATGTATATCATACTATGTATATCATACTATGTATATCATACTATGTATATCATACTATGTATATCATACTATGTATATCATACTATGTATATCATACTATGTATATCATACTATGTATATCATACTATGTATATCATACTATGTATATCATACTATGTATATCATACTATGTATATCATACTATGTATATCATACTATGTATATCATACTATGTATATCATACTATGTATATCATACTATGTATATCATACTATGTATATCATACTATGTATATCATACTATGTATATCATACTATGTATATCATACTATGTATATCATACTATGTATATCATACTATGTATATCATACTATGTATATCATACTATGTATATCATACTATGTATATCATACTATGTATATCATACTATGTATATCATACTATGTATATCATACTATGTATATCATACTATGTATATCATACTATGTATATCATACTATGTATATCATACTATGTATATCATACTATGTATATCATACTATGTATATCATACTATGTATATCATACTATGTATATCATACTATGTATATCATACTATGTATATCATACTATGTATATCATACTATGTATATCATACTATGTATATCATACTATGTATATCATACTATGTATATCATACTATGTATATCATACTATGTATATCATACTATGTATATCATACTATGTATATCATACTATGTATATCATACTATGTATATCATACTATGTATATCATACTATGTATATCATACTATGTATATCATACTATGTATATCATACTATGTATATCATACTATGTATATCATACTATGTATATCATACTATGTATATCATACTATGTATATCATACTATGTATATCATACTATGTATATCATACTATGTATATCATACTATGTATATCATACTATGTATATCATACTATGTATATCATACTATGTATATCATACTATGTATATCATACTATGTATATCATACTATGTATATCATACTATGTATATCATACTAGGTATATCATACTATGTATATCATACTATGTATATCATACTATGTATATCATACTATGTATATCATACTATGTATATCATACTATGTATATCATACTATGTATATCATACTATGTATATCATACTATGTATATCATACTATGTATATCATACTATGTATATCATACTATGTATATCATACTATGTATATCATACTATGTATATCATACTATGTATATCATACTATGTATATCATACTATGTATATCATACTATGTATATCATACTATGTATATCATACTATGTATATCATACTATGTATATCATACTATGTATATCATACTATGTATATCATACTATGTATATCATACTATGTATATCATACTATGTATATCATACTATGTATATCATACTATGTATATCATACTATGTATATCATACTATGTATATCATACTATGTATATCATACTATGTATATCATACTATGTATATCATACTATGTATATCATACTATGTATATCATACTATGTATATCATACTATGTATATCATACTATGTATATCATACTATGTATATCATACTATGTATATCATACTATGTATATCATACTATGTATATCATACTATGTATATCATACTATGTATATCATACTATGTATATCATACTATGTATATCATACTATGTATATCATACTATGTATATCATACTATGTATATCATACTATGTATATCATAATATGTATATCATACTATGTATATCATACTATGTATATCATACTATGTATATCATACTATGTATATCATACTATGTATATCATACTATGTATATCATACTATGTATATCATACTATGTATATCATACTATGTATATCATACTATGTATATCATACTATGTATATCATACTATGTATATCATACTATGTATATCATACTATGTATATCATACTATGTATATCATACTATGTATATCATACTATGTATATCATACTATGTATATCATACTATGTATATCATACTATGTATATCATACTATGTATATCATACTATGTATATCATACTATGTATATCATACTATGTATATCATACTATGTATATCATACTATGTATATCATACTATGTATATCATACTATGTATATCATACTATGTATATCATACTATGTATATCATACTATGTATATCATACTATGTATATCATACTATGTATATCATACTATGTATATCATACTATGTATATCATACTATGTATATCATACTATGTATATCATACTATGTATATCATATTATGTATATCATACTATGTATAACATACTTATTATTATATTTATAAATGCCATACAAATTATACTAAAAGAGAATACACGTATACTTAGATTAGCCGAAACATTACTTTTTTTTATAAATCATAGATAATGGATACTTATAGAAAGGGACGTTTTAGTATATTTAGTTTTATAATCCAAGGAAATTTCAATAGAAAATTATATAATTTCATTATTAATTGATTACTTTTCTTTATCGTTATGATATTTATTTATTTATCTCCATTATCCCAATAAATATAACTACAGTTATACATTATAGTCATGCACATAAATAATTCAATCTAAATTCAATGGAGTGGCTCAATAAGATCAATTATATAGTAAAGAGAATATGTAGACTTTTATTAAACACAACTTACTACAGGGATACAACTCTATCTACTACACAGTGTTACTAATATTGTGTATCGTTTATATGCAAATGACGTCAAACAATCTGTTATCCTACTAATCTGTTTACTATACATATAACACACGATAAGAAATGTTGATGGTAATATGATATGATTACTATAGAATTTATAAATAATAATTAATTTGATATAAATTACTTATTTAACTATGAAATTGATGAACTATTTCTGGTTTGTCCAATTAGATCACTTCGAAATTATTCCAATATCACGAGTTAAAAATAATTACTAATGATATTATATAATACAAATCATATCTTTGCAAAATATTAAAAAGAATACGTATATTTTATTTGAATTGACAATATTATACTTCTTTTAAGTTTTTGGTTTAATTAATAAACTTTAAAAATCGTAATCAGGAATGACAAAACATCAAATTGTATCAAAATTTTAGCCCAAATGAAAATAAAATGTATAATAGAAAAAAGGATCTGTTTTAAAATGATTTAGAACGACTTAATTACAATATTTCATTAAATCCTCCATTTTATACGGCACTCTAATTTTATTTGATTCTTATGTTATTATACCTGATTCGATATTATATAACAATTTTGTTTTATTTATTAACATTTTGTTTTATTTGTTACCGTATTTTTTCATTGCTAATTCATACATTCATACATTTAGATATGATCAATATAAAATTATATATAATCCAATAACCCAACTGTTATTAATTTATATTTGACCATCGTCTTTTATTCTTTTGAAATATTAAATTGCCAATAAATGCTGAAAACGTGATTTTGTATAATTTAATTTGGTATTTACCTGATCAAACTATACAAGATATAATACTCTTCATAACGTTACAATGTCCTTACTAATAAGTTAATAAAGTTCATAACTGGTATCGACATAACTCAATATTTAGTGTCGAGACTGTAATGAAAACTGTATTCCCGATTTCATTCCCATAAATGATATAATTAAGTATATATAACAGATTTATTATTATAACCAATTTACATAAAAAATGTCTTTGTAAGATAACCTGTATTAATTTATTATTAGATAATCTTTTATAATACATTATTAAAGAATGTTTTAATAGCATGGCATTACCATAACGTTAGAATATATCTTCTAGAAATCTAATAGTATTCTCAGAATCGCTAATTTCATCAGACATGAACTATTTTGATATAATCATTAAATGAATCAAAATTGAGAATATATCATTACATTATTAGTTCTTAGAATGTTATCTAATTTTTTAAAAAGAATGGTTAGATAGTGAAACTAAATATATCTCATTGTTTGGTTGGCTGGAATGGGAGCATGACGTATTGACTATATTTTAATTACAGTCTGGAGCAGGAAGTGAAAACGAAGAATATGCTCGATTGAAGAACGATCTAAAGCATGCTGAACTTGACCTCTCAAGGTCACAAACTCATCTAGGCACATTCGCTGACTATCTATCCCAAGCATTGACCTCTCTGGATTCCGGAGCCAAGTATCTACTCAAATCTATGAACGATAATATACATAGCGGTTAGTAATTGATTCATGTTAATCACTTTAAAGCCAAACAGTATATAATGGATAACTATACATATTTAAATGATAAAAGGCTATTGTTACTTTATTACTAATTTACAAGATAATACATGAGTATACTAACTTATGATAGGAGGTCTAATGTAATTCTTCTAATTCTGTATTTAAATAGTTTATTCGTTTCTATTATGTGGCCATTAGTATCAATAGCCTTGTTATGGTATAGGAAAATGGTTGCTATATTTTATTTAGTTGTTTCTTTTTAGGATATGATCATACAAGTGTAAATTTAGGTAAATTTAAGTTTTAAAGTATTTTATTAATTTTAAAATTTTCGAATTTGTCAATTTTTGATGTATTTTTCATCTAAATGTGGTTAATATTCTTTGGAATTTCGTAGTTTGAAGTAGTATATATATAAAAAGTAGTTGGATTAAATAGTATATGTACTAATAATGAGTAAGTGCTATTGGCGTAAATATATTCATATTTTTACTATTGGTAAAAATACCAATAGTAAAAATACCAACAGTAAAAATATCAACAGTAAAAATACCAATAGTAAAAATACCAATAGTAAAAATACCAATAGTAAAAATACCAATAGTAAACATACCAATAGTAAAAATACCAATAGTAAAAATACCAATAGTAAAAATACCAATAGTAAACATACCAATAGTAAAAATACCAATAGTAAAAATACCAATAGTAAAAATACCAATAGTAAAAATACCAATAGTAAAAATACCAATAGTAAAAATACCAATAGTAAAAATACCAATAGTAAAAATACCAATAGTAAAAATACCAATAGTAAACATACCAATAGTAAAAATACCAATAGTAAAAATACCAATAGTAAAAATACCAATAGTAAAAATACCAATAGTAAAAATACCAATAGTAAAAATACCAATAGTAAAAATACCAATAGTAAAAACTATTAGTACTGTAGTCGCACTACAAGTCATTTTATTTGTCATTTGTGCGAATACATTGTTATTAATATATTTAGATACATACTATAGAAAATGTCATTATATATATATACATATATGATATTATATATATATATATATATATATATATATATATATATTATATGGATACCTATAGAAATAAATGACATGACTAGGATCATTATGTAACCAATATACAAACAATATTATATATATATATATATTACATACTTTTATTTGTATTGTTTATATATTAAAATGCAATTATTCTGTACGTCAATCGTTGGAGTCATTTCTAGCCAAGATCTTCTATTTGAATTTAAACTCTGATCTGTGCATATCCCAGGTTATCATTTTCGTTTCTATTTAAGATTTATATGTATTGCGCCATTATTTTAATTTTTAATTCTGTCCTGAGATTTAAACTTCCTCTTAACTGCCTAGAAAGTCATATTTAATTTAGTTTAATTATTGAATTAAGTAATTAACTATATTTTATGAATATATTTAGTTAATTATATTAATAATTATAAATCTATATAAACCATATAGTTATTGACTGTGGTATTAATATTAAATGGGATACAGTACTGTACAATGTACAGTACTGTATACATGTATACTGTATACATGTATACTGTACAGTTACTGTATACTGTACAGTACTGTATACTGTACAGTTACTGTATACTGTATACTGTATATTGTATACTCAGTATACACAGTATACTCAGTGTATACTCAGTATACTCAATGTACAGTATACAGTATACAGTAGTGTACATTATACAGTACTGTACTGTACAGTATACAGTACTGTACAGTATACAGTATTGTACAGTATACAGTACTGTACAGTATACAGTACTGTACAGTATACAGTACTGTACAGTATACAGTACTGTACAGTATACAGTACTGTACAGTATACAGTACTGTACAGTATAAAGTACTGTACAGTATACAGTACTGTACAGTATACAGTACTGTACAGTATACAGTACTGTACAGTATAGAGTACTGTACAGTATACAGTACTGTACAGTATATAGTACTGTACACTGTACAGTACTGTATACTGTACAGTGTACAGTATACATTACTGTACTGTATTTATGGCATATAATTGCTGCACAGTGCATACACGTGTAAGATATTCGGCATTTCAATTCAAAATTCATAATTTACTTTAAGAACATTGAATTCTTTGACTATATATAATTATACAGTGGACGGCGTCCAGTGTACTGTGGTCTACATTGGAAGCCCATTATGCAATAATACGTGTTATTTTCTTGTTTGCATGTGCATGTATGTGTATGCATGTAGGTAGAATGCGAGTTCGCGCGTTTAGACACGTATGGGGTAATACTATAAACACAATGGAACTGGATAGACAATGGGGTCTGCATGATATTACGCCACAACTTTCCTCGAAATAGTTATAATAGACTGTAGCTCTTTATTCTTCTTTGTTAGCTCTACCAATTGTTTTTGCTATGATAAGATTATTCTTGGCATATAATTCAAGTATATGTATATATATATATATATATATATATATATATATATATATATTCACTGGCATTAACACATATTAAATATTCCATTAACATACAAATCCCGATATACCCATAGAATGTTTAAAATACATGCATCGAATACCATACAGTGTACAATTGACATTTTACACTATTCCTGAAGTTGAATTGTAGATCTTCTCGATTATTACGTGGCCGAATACAAATATATTACATATATAGATATAGAAAAAGTATTATTATTAAAAGCAATAATCATATATTCATTATAATGTACAATATTAAATATAAAATATAATAAGTTGAATTGCACATGGCTATTTACTTATAATAATACATTATAATATTGCATAGCTAGAGTTATCCTTAATACAAATGTTCCTATTTGATTAATTAGATAAATCATATTAACTTAAATCTAAATGGTAAACATCTTCAATTGATAATTCGAAAAAGTAAGTAAACATACGACCTCACTTGACAGGAGATGAACCCTCACAAGAAGCCAATATAATACTCGAAGATTTCGCCGATGGTGCCGAGGTAGTAGTAGAGTTAAGAACTATTTGTAGCTCCGTTGCGGACGTTGTGGTCAGGAGGAGACAGCAAATCACTGAAGCGCAACGGTGCCTAGAGGAATCGCAAGAAAGACTCAGAATCATCAAGGTAATCAGCATAGCTTCGCTGACATAGTAGCTACAACCATCTAAATTCTTCGAAACTCACCCCTATACCTTAATAATAATAGCAAGAAGAAGAAAATGCCAGAATTAGGGAGGAGAAAGAAATGGAGCGGTTGAGGATATTAGAATTTGAGAGAGAAGAGCAACTTCGAAGAGGTTTTAAACTATTTTCTTTTTCTTTATACATTATTTTTCTTTATGCATTATTTTTCTTTATACATTATTTTTCTTTATACATTATTTTACTTTATACATTATTTTACTTTATACATTATTTTTCTTTATATATTATTTTCTTTATATATTATTTTTCTTTATTTATTATTTTTCTTTACTTAACCATATTATTGAATATTATTTTATATAGTGGATGTATTATTACACTTCAATATATATTTCATATGCATTATTTAATATTAGAATAAATTTTTTTTATAATTAACAGCATATTATATCGATATTCTTACACTACAAATTTATAACTACAAACTTATAACTACAAATTTATAGCTACAAACTTAATACTACAAATTTATAACTACACATTTATAACTACACATTTACAACTATAGATTTATAACTACACATTTATAACTACAAATTTATAACTACAAACTTAATACTACAATCTTAATACTACAAATTTAATACTACAAATTCAAGACTAACTATATTTAATACTATATAAAGTAAAATGTTTGATAAACATGATCTGACTTGATCGTGAGTACATTAGTAATTAAAACCAACCCGTTAATTATAATAACTCGGTTATTAGATTACCATACTTGATGTGATAGTATCTTAAGATTGCATAACGATTGATATTGGACTATCGCCAGTTTACTTTTTTTATTCATTTGAAAATCATCTAAAAATAGAAATGCTGAATGACTGGCGATTGTTATTGTAGTATTGACACTTTCATTATTTTAAATATTAGTTTACATTCAAATTGAATGAGTAATAACAATACTTCAAAACCCCAATTGTAATTTTACTATTCAAAATCATCACCTTAAATTGCGTAATTATGATTGTAGTTAATATAGTGTAAATTATTACTATTATTACTATTATATATTTATTGAGTTTAAACAGAAAAGGTAAAATTCAAAGTCATGCATAAAAAGTGTTATATATATATCATTTCATCATATAAATGTGAGTGCATATTAAAACGGGAAATATAGATTACCGAGAGAAAATAAAAAGATGAATAAAAAAATAGTTAAAATGATAAAAAATAAATGGTATTAAAACATATACACATAAAGATATATTACATATATTTAAAAAATAAAATGATTATAATGATTAGAAAATAATTTTACAATTATTAATCTACAAACACACACAATCTTGTATCTTCTGTGCCGTGAGGAGCTACCCATCGTAGGGGTTGCCAATCCCCTGATAAAGTAGGTCTCTAATCTACCTTAACTCATTTGCTGCGTAGGGTTTCTTCTCCTGGTGGTAAACTATAATAGAGTTATCAGTAATAATAAGATGGACATAATCAAGATATAATAGAATAGTAATATTAACATATATTTAAATAAAACTACAAGGATATATTATAAAAATTTATTTAAATAAAAAAGTACAATTTTAATAATACAATTTGAGTTTAATATAAAAAATATAAAAGTAACATAAAAGTAATATAAAGTTTACACTTTAGACTATACACGGTAACACGTAGTGTGTAGAATGCATAACTAAGATTAAAGTTAATACATTAAAGGTTGAACAAATTGACAAATTTACTAAGTAAACTTACAATTTATATATTACAGTAACATCCATCTTAGTATTTTGTTTACATGTTATATAATACCAAACCGATATGTAAACTAAACTCATATCGCGGGACCTATAACCGATATGTAAACTGAACTCATATCGCGAGATCTATAACCGATATATAAACTGAACTCATATCGCGAGACTTATAACCGATATATAAACTGAACTCATATCGCGAGACTTATAACCGATATATAAACTGAACTCATATCGCGAGATCTATAACCGATATATAAACTGAATTCATATCGCGAGACTTATAACCGATATGTAAACTGAACTCATATCGCGAGATCTATAACCGATATATAAACTAAACTCATATCGCGAGACCTATAACCGATATATAAACTGAACTCATATCGCGAGACCTATAACCGATATATAAACTGAACTCATATCGCGAGACCTACCCCTATAACAGATGAAGAAGAACGCATTGAACTGGAAAAAAGGAATCAAGAAGTTGAACATTTAGAAGATTCTGGATATGATCCTACAAATTGGCCCCTTATTACGTAATATCACACAATATACATTTACCACATGATATAATGACATACTATATACTCGTAGTATTTAGATTAAATCAAACGAACAATTATTATACAGTTATTTTATAGTAATATTAATTAACACTATTAGCATGGGAAATTATTAATATTAATGTAACGATATTATAAAGAAATATAATTACTTGGTATTATAAATTTATTATAATTATTTTCAGTTTACGATATTCGCGTTTAGCAAAATATATGAATTATTAAATATTCGCTTATTGTTACCTATTGTCCCAGGTATCCATTGTCAACGCAGTACAACGATGGCGTGATGTGCGATGTGATATGCGCTGTGAGAGCGCAACCGGATACCCTGGACAAGATGCAGATGAAATGTACCCTGTCTACGCCCGCCACGATGTCTGTTAGAACGTCTACCCCTACTACCCGCGCCACCGAGACAGCAACTTCTGACGAACATCCGGGAACGCCCACATCGGACACGCCCAGTTCACCTCGCGATACCGATGACGAGTCGTTGTCAAGTCAAGTAATCAGCTACCCATTACCCGAAGGTCAATACCAGCTCAGCAATGTTATATGTTTGGAATCAAAAGGAAAACCTCTTGCTTTTGACGTAAGTGCTTAATCGTATGATAGTAGTTATTACAGTTATCATGACTTCCACTAATGTCTTCCTGATACCACCATAATTTTTCATTTACAATATTACTATATTTAATAATTAATGGTATTAATAATTAAATAAAAGCTCATTTCAATGTGTAACACTATGATCTATTACTTAATCGTCAAATACCGTACACATTGTTTGATTTGAATTCCCCCTTGTCTATGCTTCCTATAATTATTTGCAAAACCCTACCTACTCTGCTTTTCTAGGTTCCGGTTTGTATCGCAATCCCGTATCGTATGCCAAGCGGAGGCAGTCTGTCTCGAGACCAATTACTCTGCGTATTCACAAAAGAAGTGCGAGTTTCCGACACGAAGAAAACAAATCCGCGATCGCATCGCACGCAACGCCAGCCACAAGAAGATTGCTACGGATCTTCTGTCAGTATATCTTCGTCGTCGTCGATTGTATCCACCGCTAAGCACAATGAAGCACAGGAACAATTGGATACACGGGTTGAGGAGGTTGAGGAGGAATATGGAGACGAAGAAGGATGGACTGAAACAACAGCGTTGGATATCACTTTCAACGATTTTCCGGTTAATATATTGTGCGATTCCATCTTCCTTTAAGCCTCCTTTAGACACCCTCTTAATTCCTTTATATGTGCCTCCTATACGCCCTCTATATACCTCTCTATATATATCTCTATATATATCTCTATATATATCTCTATATATCTCTCTATATACCTCTCTATATACCTCTCTATATACCTCTCTATATACCTCTCTATATACTTCTCTATATACCTCTTTATATACCTCTCTATATATCTCTTTATATACCTCTCTATATACTTCTCTATATACCTCTCTATATACCTCTCTATATACCTCTCTATATACCTCTCTATATACCTCTGCTTATTTACCAATACATTTCTCTATATTCCTATTATATGCCCCTTATATGACCATCTGAGACTCCTTTATACATATTTATATGTTCCATATAAAACTATCAATATGCCCTTTATATGCACTTTATATACCTTTCTATACCACCCATATACTCTTTATATATTTCCTATATTCCCACATATTACATTCAACTTTTGATATATTCGTACTTCCTATTTATATTTTTCCTATTATCTATTCTTATGATATTAATACACAACGTTATCTAATATATTCTATTCAACCAGTAATAAATATGAAGGATCCTAATATATGTAATTTTTAACTCACCTTCTAGCTCACCCTCTAACTAAATCTCCAACTCACCCTCTACTCATCATATATCTCATTATATATCTCATTCTCTGTCTCATCTTCTATCTTACCCTATAACTCATCCTCTATCTCACTCTTTAATTGACCCTACATATCACACTATTACTTACTACCTAACTCATCCTATATCTCACCCTCTATCTCACTTTATTACTCACTATCTAACTCACCCCCTTATATGCCCTCACTTTGGCCTTATTACAACCTTTTAACACATCCCAAACAACGTATCTAATAATACCTTCACCTACCTTCTAAAACCTCAGCCTTTAATATTTCCTCTAATAATGCTCCATCAACCTTCTACAAAACCTCTAATAAAGCATCTAAAGCTCTCTATAAATAAAAAGCTCTCTTAACACACATTTCAATTAACTTTAATATTCTTTAAAATGCCTTATTAAAAACCCAGAGGACAAAGTTCCTAGAGATCAGAGTGCGGAGGCTGGAACGACTACTCATCGTTGCTGTGTTGAAACAAAAAACTGACCAGCAGTGGGTCACGGCTAGGGGCGCTAAAATCACGTCCACAGTGGACAGTAGGGTCGCAGTGTTCGTACCTCGTAAGGCATTCAAATCGCCCCAACAGATCCACCTCAAGGTTACTTTGCAATATTGACAATATAGATGTCACATACGCCGAACTATACGACAATACAAATACCTACACACAACCGTCCACTGCATCAATGCTATACTCATCCATATATCTATCCTTTATATACCTCTATACATATCCCTACACTACTAAAGGTGAGTCCTGTGGACGGAGCTGTTCTCACCGAAATGAAATCTCGTTTCTCCAACAATTATATCGTCAGGTATTAATAAACTGTGTGATAATGTGTGTATGCGTGTGTTTGTATGTGTGGGCATGCGTGTGTATGCGTGAGTGCGCGCGCGCGTGTGTGTGTATTTATTTGTCAAACGCAACACTTAGAAATAATAAAATAAATGTCGATATTGCGTTGTTAATATTAATATGATGATAATAGATATACAAAGATAAGCGAGCCCAAAAGCTTTTTAACTTGCGCTTATAACTGATTTAGTTTTTAATGAGTTTAAAAAATATTTAGTTAACTTGTTCTATTTGGTTGGGACCAAATGAAACTCTTATTACCAAAGCAATACAATTGATTGACGGTTGATTATTGGAGTGTTTGAGATGACTGTTGTTAGTTTTTAAATTGAGCATTAGTCTGATATTATGTTGTTGTCCTTAACTTAGTGTTTTATGTGTAATTTTCAGTAATTAAAAGTCAATTGCATCTGAAGTTATCATCCAGTATATTCATCGTCGTGAGTCAGTGATGTTAATGGATTATTGTAATGTATATATGTCAGATTTCCCTGTTCATGATTCTCTAAAGCTTAGTTGGTGGATTTGTTTACGGATGCCAGTAGGTTGTTACAGTACTGAAGTCGTACGAGTATTAGTGTATTGTTGATTACTGTTATAGTATTTAGTGATAAGCAGGACATAATCGTTGCAAGTTCAAGTATTGTGGCTTAGTGATTTGCTTTGTGGAAATAATTAATTTGTCGAAATTAAGTGTGTTATTGAAACGGAAGCTAAGATATTTATGGAGTTCGTTTTAAAACAAGTATAAGATAGTTGTTTGATAGCCGTTATTTATATATTTGATGAAGTTCTAACGTTAAGGTGAGTGTCTAGACTAAAAATAAATCTCAATAATGTAAGCGTAAAAGTTAGATGATACAATTTGATAATTTCTTTAATGGATGGGAGGTTAAACGATAATAGGATTGGCAAAAATACAATACTGGAACACCGTATAAAACTATAAGGAACCGAAAAAGTAGCATTTTTTGTATAGAGAATGTTCTGTCTTTAATATCTTTTTCATTAGATTTCAGAGCTATCTCAGTCATTCTAATGGAGCTAGGTTGAGTCAGTAGAGATTTATGTTCAAGAATGTAGAAAGTCGAATAAAAGAGTAAGTTTGTTGGATTAGTTGATTTCATCTAGTGAAAGGCAAAGGTCATTAAAAGTAATAGTACAGCCATTTTCCGCAAGGTGTGAAAGTATTTGTAAATATAATGTATTTTCCATTAATTTGATAATAATTGTATTTGATAGAGTGGTCCATATTTATATTTAAGGTGGAATTTTTTAATAACTGAGTAATAATATAATGTTTTGGTTAACTAGAGATGGTAGGATTTTCTAGTGAAAAATACATTATATCTTTATATGGGGCAGTAGGGTGGGAGCTAAACAATTTGTGAGTGACATTTTAGTATAGGTTATGTAATTAAAAATATCTGTAGTAGAAACTAGAAGGAATGTTGAACATGTTGAAGAGGAGTTTGAAATATCATATTCGGATTTGAGTAATATCATTAATTTGGCGTATAGTTTGTCGAAATTTCATTAAATTATTTGCGAATTTGATAGCAATTGTTGATGTGTAGGATATATTTTTAATGTGGAAGTTAAAACATCTTAAAATAATAAGAGTGCTTGTGGATGGTATCAGTGAATTTAGTGAAAAAATAAAATTACAGTCATTAGAAGGCCTGTAAAAAATAGAATTGGTATTATAAGGTTATGTAGTAGTAATATGGTTAGCAATATTTGACATAAATCAGATGCTATATGTAGTTATGAAGATATGTGGATATTATTAAAATTTAGTAAGAGTGTTATTATTGTGTGATTAAGTCTAGTTAAATATTTTGAAATCTGGCATTAATGAGGGTCAGAGTCGATGGAGTTTTATTTGGTGCTATCGGTCAATTGGTTTTGATAGTTATGGTAGCAGGTTTAGTTTAGTTATTGGGAACGGTTTTAAACGGTCTTGAACGGTACATTTTTTTCGTTTTATATTTTGAAATTATGTTTATGTAATAGTGTGTGTATATTTATATGTGTGGATGTAGGTGTACGTTGGCTTATATGTAATAGTGCGCATAGAAGAATGACTTACATAATTAAATGTCTAAATTAAAATCAATATTTAGATATTTAAATATCGTATTTTCATATCGTTTCATTTCACAATCGTCTAAACGTAGAATATATAAGTATCTAAACATATAGATAACAATGGATACAACATTACATCACCATGGTAACGAGTGTTTCTCTTCACGTGAGTTACAGTTGCAGTCCTATCGTGACTGTGAGAGTGGATAGCGGAGCCACCCCTTACAAACCTCTCAGTGTATCAATACCGTGTCAGCAGTCGTCGGGTGGTCAGAGGTCCTGCCAAACTAGGCCAAAGTCCAGCGTTTCGTTACCCAGAAAGTCGTCCGACAAGTCTAACGGCTCCAAACGACCTTCAACCGCATGGGCCGGAAACACAAAGGGTATTTGCTAAGTGAAAAATTCGGCTTTCAAAATATAATGTTGTTATTTAGTTACGAATTTCGTAAAAAGGTTAAATATATAATCAGTTTACATTTTTCAAGTTAAAAGGTTTTGTGTAAATAATAATATTAGATAATAAGATAAGTTCTAATTTAATAAGATTCACTACACTTTCACCACAACCTCGCAACACTTTATTACATCACTCTTAATACAATTGTACTCCCTCTCACTATATCCTAATCATCTTCTCACCACTTTCTCGTCGCTATCTCACCTTCACCTCACCACCATACTATCACCATATTCTTATCAACCTTCTACCACACTCTTACTCGCTATTGCCTTATTTTCGCTACAGACGAATCTGGTGATGCCTCCGTCGAAGAAAACATCCAGGTTTTATTCCGGTCAGCAGGCCAAAACGCATGGTCTCCTAGAACCTCATCTCAAGTCAAAGAAGATATGACCCGAATTGTCAGGGATAATGTCCTCGTAGATATCGACGCCGGAGACATCAGGTTAGCTTTATTAAAGGACAGTAAACGCATTATTCACTCGCAAACACATTGTAGACTATATTTGAATTAAAGTAGTTACTTTATAATTACGAATATTGATCATATTAATATGCTAATAATTATATAAGTCATTATGTAATAATCTGAATAGTGACCTAAATATTAATTCGTTGGTATACTAATCTCTAATTCTAAACAAGAAATCGAATGATATGTTTATTAATTTAATTATCCAAACCAATAGCTATTAATGCATCCAATCGAATTCTAGTATAATTATCCTGAAGACAATCGGAACGTATTCTCTCATCGAGTTAACAAAGAATGTAGGGCAGGTTACATATCATTTAATGTACTCAAAATGATAAGGATGTTCCTTCTAACCTCTCTCTCTTGGCATATTTAGTAGTTACCTTAACACTGTACGATACTTAGTGATAACCTATGAGTACTCCGTACGCCTAGTCATACCACAGGTACCAGCATAGTATCTCGTTACATATTTAACTATTGTTAGATTGAGCGCCAGTTGCTGGAGACTCATATATGTTTTCTGGTAAGGCAGAGGGACGACGATACAGCAGCTGTGCATGTTGAATGTTGCCATAGCAATGCGGTTTGTGGCTTTTTCTTAGAAAACAATTAATCACAAGTTACTTACGGGAAACTTAGAGAACACTAATGTATCTTCGTCACTCAGACGCAAAGAACAATGGATAACTTGTCAAGAGAAGGTTTTACGTATGGACCCGGATACTCGAGTAGAGTCTATGTAGAAGAAGGGGACAAACTTTTGGTATGTGGTAATGGTAATAGTAAATATAAGTGCTATATGGAAATCATTACAAAATTATAATGATAACTTCTTTAAGTAACTTCTTTAAGTACTATATATAAGTTACTTTTTATTAAAGTAAATAACATACTTATACTAATACATGTGTATTTAATAATAATATATTATTTAAATTGAGAATATTTCATTTGTATAAATTTTTAATACATTTTTGAAAATTATAATTTATGTATAAATCAGATGTTGTGATACTATGATTAAGAATCAATAGTAATGATAGTATAATAATATATTAATTGTGTTACAATTTATATTTCTAAAATAATGTAATAGCGACTAAACGACCTACAAATTATTCAAATACACAACACATATGAAATCGTGTTAAATATATGATTCTCATATTCTAATTTTGCTTTGGTAAATGCAGGTGACATTCAGAGGAAATTTGACATTTGACGATGAAGATCAAATCACATTCACATTCCATAAGCATCTCAAGGTCGTTATACTCTTGATAATCCTGGTACAAAGTATAAAAAAATAATTGCTATTGATGTACATTATCATTTATCACCGATTATCATTTAATTATGCAACAAATAAGTGATGTACTTGTATGTCTATAGTTAGATACACTAGAATGCAATTATAAGAATTATTTCATAAGATTAGTAAAATTATGATACAATATTTAAAATAATATAAAAATAACTAAACAACTAGTCTGCTATATTTACTTATATTTACGCTGAATTATTACTGCAAATGCTCACTAAAGTGACATTTGCAATTAATTTAAATATATTTTAAACAAAATTCTATCGTCTTATGGTTCGAGTATTTCTTGCGAGTCCACGTAACACCAGCCCAATACTCTTACTACCAGACTTGCCGTCGTGCTACCTATATCAAGGAGGTTGACAGGTTCGCTCAGCATGGTTTCGATTTCTATCGTGGCCACGTCCAGTTGTACCGGACAAGCGACTTTTCCAGTGACCGTGAGTTGCTTTGTGAATTACCCATGACACTTCCGAAGGTTAATTAAGTTAAATATTCGAGAATGGTACGATAAATGGATGGTTACTGTAATTAAATACGAGCTCTAAATAATTTCATAATATGATAAATTACTATTTATAGATATATATATTAGTTAATATATATATATATATATATATATTAAGTAATACATATATATATATATTAAGTAATATAAGTAGTACAAATTTGTAAAATAAATATATTGTTAAATATGAAATCAATTATGCATGACGCGGACAGAATAATATAAACGCATTAAAATACATAATAATACATTACATAACTATTAATCTACTTTATAAATGGAATTAGATCATAATATGCAAGAGGTAAAGAATAATTTTAAAGAGATTTTGATAGATAAAGTTGGACATTATATTAAAGACAACATAATTAAAACACAATTAAATAAATTATTTTATAACATAGTTAAAATTATAACAATAAAATGACGACGCATTAATATTAAATTAGTATTATATTTATATATTAAAATAGTGAAAGATGAACTGATAATAGTAAATAGTTCATTATATTGTATGTTATCACGATAATGTTTGAGAAATAATCAAAGGAAGTTTTACCATTACTTTCAATTGTCATATAAGATCTTCAATCGCTTTAAGTTTCGCTAACCGTCGAGCAACCTAATCTCGTACCCCTAAACCTTTTCAGCCATTCATGGAGCCGACGGTAGTATTACGTGCCCCTGTAGTCATCGATGACAATGGACCGCTGACCAAAGCATACTTTAACGAATTATCATCCTTTATCGGAGACGAGTGGCAAGTCCTGGCGGATAAACTCGGTATTAAGAAAGCTCGAATGCAGGTCAGTTTATATGCTGTCATTTCATCTTATGCTCTTCTCAACGGTTAATGTAAACTCACCATATCACGTTAGGAAAATTATTTGATTCGAAGTCTATGTCTACAACAAAATCCATATAACAATCATATATCAATCACTCTTCTTAAATTGGTATATATGAATCATTACTAAAGATTGGATGATATAGTATTTAAAATCAGAAGTTTATTATATAAATAATATTTATTTGTAATACAATTCTATATTTATAATGAAAACCATCGGTTTATATTTATTGAGTAAGATACACAAATATTCATTGGTTAGGGTAATCACTTTTTACATATTCTTAACTCTCGTAATATTCTTGACTGAAAATACATCACTGATTGTACGTTATATTCGTTACCTA
Source organism: Osedax frankpressi (assembly GCA_964035775.1). Taxonomy (NCBI): domain Eukaryota; kingdom Metazoa; phylum Annelida; class Polychaeta; order Sabellida; family Siboglinidae; genus Osedax; species Osedax frankpressi. The sequence goes on from OZ038312.1 coordinate 24,796,042, forward strand.
ACTTAAATTTCACTGTAAGAATCTGATGAGGGGTCGAAGTTCTTCGAGGCAGGCTAGTATTGAAGATATGTTAGCGCAGTGGTTCAAACGATGTCCAAAGAAGATGGACAAGGTTTCGTAAATGTGTCAAGTGTATCTATATCTCTATATCTCTGTTCAAAATCATACATATAATATATATCTAATACAGTATTTTATCATTATAACACATACGCACGCACACACAAACACACATACACAAACACACACGCATAAACTCACATATATATACATATATATATATATATATATATATATATATATATATATATATTTCTATTTTCATATACTTTCTATTATTTTAGTAAGTATACATAGAGTGTATTGCATAATATACTAAATCATACATTCTAGGTCATGTTAAGAATCATTAGGTGACTATATATGTTTCATTATTAAGAATCAAGTGAGTTATATGATATTTAATATGCAATTAGATATGTAATTCTACAAACAAGATTACTATTTTTAAGCTACGATATTACAGAATAATGATTACATATTATTACCATCTCAGGTAGCTGAGCTATATTTGGCATTATGTCAATCCGGCCGTGATGATATCGCAAATGAATTAAAAGAGAGGAATCGGCAGTTCATTGAAAAGATAGCGTTATCAGCAGAGAGTTAGTCAGTAGTGACCTTTATAAAGCTGTCAATGTTTGCTCTGTATCGTCTTCCTTATCTAAACTTAACTTATTCACATATAAGTAATAGATTTAGTAGAAAGATATTAATATGATAGTAAAAATTTAAATAAAATGGAATATTAAAATATTTAAAAAAATACTAAATTCCCCTATCTTTTAAAAACCATTTTATTTAGCTAAGCATAATATACTATGTGATTATAAATGTATAGGTCCATTAAAGTATATAAATACATTTAATTGGAAAGATAATCTGAATAAAATATAACATAATACATAATTTAATTCTTCTTTTTATAACCATGGCTGATATATATATATATATATATATATATATATATATATATATATATATGAGCAGACGATAGACTTAAGAAAGCCTATAAAGTGGTGATATCCAATGGAAGAATTCAAGCGGATTGGAAATCTTTAGCTCGTCAACTTTCGTTATCAGACCTTCAAATTAATGACATCGAAACACAATTTTTAGGTTAACTCAAAAACTAATATAGCCAAGTAATACGTTGTTTTGTGCGAATACACTATAATGTATACACTTGATTATTAAATATTTTTATTAACTAAGCCTCATTATAATTATTTATATACACCATAGCATATATGCTACTTTTTTAAAGATAATTAAATATGAAGAATATATATACATATATATATATATATATATATATATATATATATATATATATATATATATATACATATATATATATACATATATATACATATATATACATGTATCATATTCTTAAGTATACTTTGGTAGATGATAATTTAGAAGGAAATGAATGTGAATTAGATACTGCAATATAAACAGTTCCCATTGACTTCCTTTAGATAATACCGAAGATTCATGTGGCGAGAATAGAAGAGTGCGGTGTCGAATGGTATTGGACACATGGAGAGAGAATAAAGGAGAAAACAAGGCCACAAGGAAGGGTTTACTGAATGCAGTGAAAAGAATGAAAATCATTACAGTAATAGGTAATTACATATTTTAGTCAATCATAATACAAATTAGTAGTCCACATAAATTCACATAAATATTAATATACACTAATATACTATTCGTTTAATTAAAACAAAACTAACTAATATTTAATTGTTCTTTTAGACGAGTTAAAGAATATCAGATGATAACCACTTCGAATGTGTCTTGCTAGCTTAATATTGTATTTATTGATTCATGTTTGATAAGCGTGTATTTATAAGAACAAATGTGTATCAGTTGAATTGGATATTATATATATTTATATATATTACATATCAATACATATATTTATGGATATGTGTAATATTGTGGAATCTACATGTTCGCCAATTTTAATAATTTAAATACGTTAAAATAATTTTATATACAATTTTATATTTATAAGGATATTTTAAATATGTCGTTATCGAATGAACTTTATAATTGTGTAGCCACTCGAGCTCTATTTAACAAAGATCCAGGCACCTGTATAAGTTAACGGTATCGAGATGAAATTCATACTTTGTAATAAGATATTCTATTTCTCCGTGAAATCAGTGATTCCGTTTTCTCTGTTTATAAAAACCAATACATTTATAAAATAACATTTTTCGTTTTGATGTTTATAATCTTGAATATGAGAACTTATTTAATTTATATTTTAATAACATCGCAGCAAAAACTTAGACAAATATAAATGATCGATTCATCGATGTTTATTATATAATACGTTCCAGAACAATATTTAATGACTTACTATATTTCCATATAAAAGATTAAGATTTAGAGACACGTTTTACGAGGTATTGCTTGAAGAGTAATTACAAATATCGGTACGATGTTATCCGAGCCTCCGAGGTTTCACAATAAAGGTAGATTACGTTAAGAGTTCTAGTATGAATTGATCGGCACGGTTAGATGACGCAATCCGAAGCGATGGTGATGTAATCTCGAGGATAACGTAACCCGACGAATTCGGTAGTACGGGACACCTAAACAGATTCGCTACTCTAAAGATATATATATAAGAGCGTGAGGTGAGGCACGTTATCTAAATCGGATTTCTTTAGCGAACAGTTTAAGTAGAATATATCTAGATGGCACGTTCACTTCACACCCGACCGCGGCCGTTGGCTAGCGATCCAGAGCTCCGTAGGCCAGAGATTTACTTGTGTCGTGCATACCAGAAGTTAGCGAGTCTGTGACCTTAGCACTCTGCATCGCCTTCATCTTCTGCTCGAGGCTTTGCGACACCAAATCAGATGCGATATCTGAGGCGTTAAAGTCTTCATATCCGGTACTATCCGGAAGTAGGTGTCTGTTTCAAAAGGACTACGGTGTCATATATCATAGTCGGTAGTTATTTATAGATTTCTATTCACTTACATAATCGTCCTATAATTAATTCAACTATATTTATAATTAATTTGTGATTGGATATCCTATATAATAATCTAATTATATAAGTATATATATTTAACATTCTAGAATATATCCGAAATATCAATAACAACAACAATAACAATAAAACCAAAAACAATAGAAATACCTAAATAAAAGAACAGATACACACCTGTCCCCGGTAGACCGAGTACGAAATTTCTTGATTAAAGTAATGCTGGCGAATACGATGACATCCAGGGCATATATACCTCCCACGACATAGAAAACATCATCGTACGAGTTGCGTAGGTCGAATATAAAGCCTGAATGTCACGAAATGTACATGTATTAGAACAATGCGACATTTTACTGAGAAGTAATTTACTTGACTAATTTTCATTATATTATATTATATTATATTATATTAATATTCTCCAAGAAAATATACACATCTTTGTTATTTCTATTATTTTTCTATCCTAGGAACTTATAAACCTAAATTTAAAGTGCATATGACTATTTGGATGGTTTATATTAATATATTATTAATAATACGATTATACAATTATGTATTCATCTATGTATCATTTACTATCATTTAAGAATATTTACAAAATATAATTATAATATATATTTATGATAACACATTTAATTAGTTGCTTTAGGTATCAAGAGAGAGAGTGTGAGAGAGAGAGAGAGAGAGAGAGAGAGAGAGAGAGAGAGAGAGAGAGAGAGAGAGAGAGAGAGAGAGAGAGAGAGAGAGAGAGAGAGAGAGAGAGAGAGAGAGAGAGAGAGAGAGAGAGAGAGAGAGAGAGAGAGAGGGAGAGGGAGATAGAGAGAGAGAGAGAGAGAGAGAGAGAGAGAGAGAGAGAGAGAGAGAGAGAGAGAGAGAGAGAGAGAGATAGCTTGACACTGTCATACTGACCGCTGAAGAAAGGACCGAGCAGGATACCGATGCCTGACCATAGGTTTGTATAGGGCCAGGCGACATCTATGGGTAATTCTGTGACCTCCTCGGAAGCAGCGTACGTGTAGACGATAGTAAGACCGAGGAAGCCTCCCATAGCTGATACAGTGTTAATAGGGGTTACTAAGCAGGTCAATACTATTATTAGGAATTTAGTGGAAGTGATCAAGCACGAGATGAACTATTTGAGGCAATTAGGTAAGTAATAAAATGTAAAGCATTGTTTGTAGATATAATAATAGTAAATATTGTTGTGGTTGTTGAATAAGTTAAACAAGTTGTGCTTACGATTAGCATTTTCAGATTCATTTGAACTCCTTAATAATTATAATATAAATAATTATAAAACTATAATAACTATTCACTGCAGTTACAATAATAACTACGTCTACAATAATGACATAAACAACAACATTTACAATAATTATAATTCCTAAAATAATTATAATAACTACAATAATTATAATAACTACAATAAATACACTACTACAACCTTTATAATAACTAAACATCTATAATAACTAGAACAACAAAATAACAAAAACAACTAAGAAAACAATTATAATACCAACTAAAATGAATATCAAATTACCAACAAAAAACTACATCAATAACCTATAGAGATTATTAAGATCATTGGGTAATTGACATCAAAAACAGGCCAGACGATGCATATGACTGATAATGCGCCTGCGGATAGAGTGTTGATCCATACCAACCTACCTGGATATTATAGTTCAGGTTGGTTAAGGACATAATGAGGGTACAAAGTCATTAACAATAAGATACGAGTAGTAGATTGACTAGTAGAAAAGAGAAAATGTCGGATAGATATTTTATTGTTGAAACTAAAAGAAATATTGCGGTATGTTAAGCAGAGTAATTTTATTGTATTTATTTGCTGTGAGCTTATACAATAACAATAATCAATTTGTAGTTTATATACTACTTACTAACTTAAACTAACGCTGTATTTGTAATAATTATAAATAATTAACTTCAACTTATATATACTATTATAATATTATACTATAATATAATTAATATAATAATATTTAGAATTACTATAAATAACACCACACTCTATATTTCACTATATTTCACACTCATGATATATTGTAATTATACACAATAGCGAACAATATACTTACAACACACTTATTTTTTATTTGATTTTTTATATGTTGCGAAATGTAAATTCAATAATTGTCCTTACAAAGTAAATGAAACGATTTAACCAATGTACGAATTCACCTTTCAGGTAGTCCCCGAAGAACGACGATATTACGTAAGTAATACATTCTGCGAAACTTAGCAGGGTGATAGCGAAAGAACTTCGGGCTGCATGGAATCCTTTCAGTTTCATGTAGTAGGCCTGTTAGTGGAGGAGACATGGAATGTAGATCGGTTAGATTGGTGGATATGTTACGGTTGATTATGCTTTTAAGATTGGAACTAAGGATGGCGGTAATAGCTGAGTAGATAATGGCTGCATATGCATTATTAATATTATTAAAATTATTATAATAATATTATATGCTATATTTTATACTATAATGTATTTGATATATTATCTATTTATTAAGTATACTTATATGTATACTTTATATATAAATTAATTATATAATACAGGGTATATTATATTATATCTAATATAAGTATTGTTTAATAAAATAAATAATATGTTATTTATCATTACATATAAATGTAATACTAACAAATTAGTTCTATGTTGGATCAATGAATGTTTTAAAATAAGTTACAAACTTTACAATAAACAGCACAAGTACTTTTTTACAACGCACGCAATAAAATTACAAAAATGGTATATTTTTAGTTTACTCCAATTATAGTTGTAATTATTTTAATTTATTTATATAATATTAGGGTACATAAAACAATTGTGCATTTTCGAACTTCTTGTACCCTAAAATATAGTACTGGTGTACCCTAGAAATGTATCATTTCGTAACATAATCGATTATTTAATCATGTAATCTAATTAAGGTACAATACAAATATCAAGCGTTTTTGTGTCTTCCGCACCCTAAAAATTGACCCATCTGTACCCAATATATTTACAGTATAGCGGAGGGATTTGAGGATTTTAAAAAGCAGCGATATAGATGAGATAAAGAGCATGGCAGGGGTGTAGTAGTGAAAGGATTTTAGCATACGGGTCTAGGTAATGTTATGGTTTGGAAACTGGTAGAGTTGGAATTATAATCCGCATTAAGTGGGGCTGCAAACAGAGTTTACTAACCAAGTTCACAAATGGCATGAAGAATCCTAGGTAAGAAATGCAATTTCCGAGATACCAGAGCGCTATTTCAGGTTTGTCACGTATCTGCTGCATAGTGCAACAACTGGGCCAAAGTTCGCTTAAAGGTGGCTTAGCCGTATTGCACTCTGTTTTAAACAATCATATTATATACGTATATATATACATGTATAGACGTATACAATACTCACACATATAAGTAGATATATTTCGTAGCGATATAAATAAATATAATTCAAATCAATATTCATAATATGTCATTATGAAAACATTATATAATGATATTGCATATTATGTCTATGTATAGCTTTGTTAATACATCACAATGTATCGTTATATATATATACCATTAAATGTATTATTTTACGAGCTATGACTAATTAATAAATGTGGCGTATATTGAATCCTAGACCAACACCTGTTATACTCAAGGGATTGTATGCCTTTCTATTAAAGACAGTATTACCCAAATGATTGTGACTCCCAGTTAGCATACAATGTATACATATAATTAATTGTAATCTCACCATTAAAGTGTGCCATATTTTATTAATTTAGATACATAATATACTTTAAAAATATTTATATTGATTGTTTGTAGTAGAAATCTATCGATGAAAACTATATATAGAAAAACGTTGTCATTCTAGTTAGAGAATAAAATACTAATCTACAACAAATCCTTTAAATATTTATTTATTAAATTTTTCAATTAGCTAAGTGCTCTTTTCCTATACATTGTAAACAAACTATTCTAATAAATCCTAATATGTAGATATATTAATCATATAAATGTATTTAATATGAAATTAAACCTATAAGAAAGTTATGGTTAACTTTGTATAATTTAATAATTTATTTTGACACTTGTAGCTCACATGTCAATTCGTATTTTTCTCTGAAAAATATGTCAAGTATCGTAATGATTATCTCAAGTCATTTTGTAACATAATTGATGTATCTCTTTTTCATTTGTAAATTGATTTATTACGTATTTAACGGTTAATGTAACCAATAATCTGTATAGATAATGCATGTAGTTTCACTAACCTCCACGAACTACGTAATAAACCTTTTAGTGTGCTGTTTAACACCGATTCGTCTTCAGAATCATCGTTATTCTCGATCATCCTCTTCACGCAAACTTCCTGTTTAGAGATGAATGCCCAGCAGCAAGGAAGTCCTGTAATTAACACCATAAAACCTGCTAAACGGAATGCAACTCGCCAACCGTAACTCGTCAGAATCCATGCATTCAACGGGTTGAAAAGTAGACTTCCTGTATTAGTGAGATAAGGAACGATGGTAGTGGTGTGAGGGTACGTCGGAGTAGCGATGTAAGGATGCATTATTTAAAAATATAGAAGATAGGTAAAGAATACTATGGTACCATAGTGAAGCTTTGATAGCGATATGTGGTTACAGAATATGGTAACTGTTACAAGCTTTCATTATTAAAGGTATGTATTTATTGTGGTAGTAATCCATTCGATTTTGATATTTATATTATCAAAAATATATTTGTTTTATACATAATATAAATAATGTATATTCTAATATAAATATATATCC